>CM023532.1:91467318-91637599 GCA_013350335.1 Chimonanthus salicifolius
CGTTCTAGTTGAGATGTTGAGAGTACCTTTGCACGAAGCATGATAAGGGTATGCATGAATCATGGGACCCATGGCATAACATGTTGCATAGTAATGAACTTTTACATGAACTCAATATGGTGTTTGAAGTGATGAAACGAACATGGATTGTGTGAAGGCTTTTAAGAATAAACTTTTAATGTGGTGTTTTCATAAGGAAATGTTTATTGATGTAGATGAGAAATGAATAATTTAATAGATTTCAAAGTGTGAGTTTTTCCTATGTATTAAAACTATAATACAGTTAAGATTGTGAGAAAAAGCGCTATGTACACTATGAATTAAAGTTTCCCCCAAAGTAGTATAGAAATGAGATTTACGAAAGGTATAAATTATGATTTCAAACATGATATGAGTTAGGTATGAGTACAATATCTTATAATGAGATATGTATTCTGTTTCCAAGTATGGATTTCTGTAAGTTGAGAAGAGTACATAGCATGATTTCAAAACATGAGATTTCTAACATGAAAGGAAATACGATATGATTACGTAGTTTGGATATTTTGAAGTAACTGAGTTTTGAGAAATGTTTTGAAGATTGAGAAACACACAATGTATGTAATATGTGATATTTGACTGTCAAGTATAAGTATGTATAATGTCTTAGTTATGACACGCCGTAGTGCATACTATGTGATCGAAATACCTATTGGTCGCGTTGACTAAGCCCATAAATTTCCCCCTCCAGATTTGTATGCAGGTTTTGGAATATGTAGATGATATCGGACTAAACGATGGCCGAGCATGGATAAGATGGAAAACAAAGGAACAATTTTAGAGGACTTAGTGTTATCTTTATGTTTTGAGAGATTTAAGGAGAATGTAATTTATAGAATGTTCATTTTGGGGAATGTAGCATTTATTACTTGGAATCAATGTATTTAAGTTTATTT
The DNA here is from genome assembly GCA_013350335.1 of Chimonanthus salicifolius. Taxonomy (NCBI): domain Eukaryota; kingdom Viridiplantae; phylum Streptophyta; class Magnoliopsida; order Laurales; family Calycanthaceae; genus Chimonanthus; species Chimonanthus salicifolius. The sequence continues at coordinate 91,468,254 of CM023532.1, forward strand.
GTGTTTGACTCAAGTATATGGGAATTCCTTATTTTGCTATGAGATGTGTTAGTTATTCATGCAATGTTATAAAATGCTTAAATTTCCGCAAGATTATCAGAGTGTGTGCAAATGTTATCATGCACACACTAGTTGGGCCAATGAAGGGTCGGGTCTTCGGACTCGGACTTGGCTCGAGTCATGATGCCCGCCTCCCTCTCCACTCAAATATTCATAATATTATACTCTGATGATGGTGGTTAGAGGGAGGGGCGTTACATGATTAAAAGATGAGAGGAGGCTTAGGGTATGGGAACGTAGTGTGGATCGGCTATGAAATGAGACTGTCGTGTGTGCCATGCAAGTGTATGCGCATGAATGGAGAGAAATTAGGTGATGGCCGATCCTATGTGTTGGAGATTTCGGTTTTTATGTTCTAATGCATGTATGAATGAATGGATGAGATGCAAAGTTGACTTGAATGGATGGATGCAAAGATAGAAATAATCGAATGGAGTGGAGATAGGATTTGCTAGAATCGTGTGTGATATGGATGGGTAGGTGATGAGGTGTAAAAATCGCATGAGAGATTGTAGGTTACTTGGAGTGCAAGTTGACTTGGGAGAAAATTTTGGATCTAGATATGTTTGGAGATAAAAGTGGGATTTTGATGAGATGGAGATATGCATGAAATTTGAATGGAGGCTATGTGGATATGCGCATGGCTCTAGGAAAGGATAGATGGTTTAGATTAAACGATGAGAGGAGGCTTAGGGTATGGGCACTTAGAGTGGATCAGCTATGAAATGAGAGTGTCATGTGCCATGCAAGTGTATGCACATGAATGGAGATAAATTAGGTGATGGCCGATCCTATGTGTTGGGGATTTCAGATTCTATGTTCTAATGCATGTATGAATGATTGCATGAGATGAAAAGTTGACTTGAATGGATGGATGGATGGAAAGATAGCAATATTCGAATGGAGTGGAGATAGGATTTGCTAGAATCGTGTGCGATATGGATGGGTAGGTGATGAGGTGTAAATATCGCAAGAGAGATTGTAGGTTACTTGGAGTGCAAGTTGACTTGAGCGAAAATTTTGAATCTAGATATGTATGGAGATAAAAGTGGGATTTTGATGAGATGAAGATATGCATGAAATTCGAATGGAGGCTATGTGGATATTATGCATGGCTCTATGAAAAATAAAAATCACATTATGTCTATGGTATCTATAATAACAATGATACAAAATGATAATTTGAGAAAATAAAAAATAATTTAAATAAAATATAAAAAACATAGAATGAATTCAATTGTTTTAAAAAATTGATTAAAATTCAACTAGATTAAAATATAGAATTCAATTTGATTTTTAAAACACCCATGACAATAATGATGACATACTGTGATGTGACTTGTTCATTTAGGTTTGGAAAGACCTTGCTGTATTTGGTGATATATGTTTGGCAAGCTTCTTCCTTTTGCCAGCAAAACTGTTCAAACAATTTCCTGGTATATTTGATATGTGAAACTCTCCTCCTACATACTGACTTAAATCTATCTCTTTCTCTCTACCATGGCTGCTTCCTCACAAGAACTACAACAACGTAATTTCATCTTCATTCCTCTATCGGCGCCGGGCCACATGATTCCCATGATCGATATGGCCCGCTTGTTTGCAAGTCGTGGAGTGATTTCCACCATTATCACCACACGCTTCAATGCAGCACGATTCAAGCCTGTTATCAATCAAGCTATTGGCTTGGGCCTACAAATTCGTCTTATTGAGTTCCCATTCCCATGCAAAGAAACGGGTCTACCTGAAAGATACGAGAACGTTGACACCCTTGATTCAATTGAAACAGTCTGAAAATTCTTCATGACACTAGCGAAGCTACAAAATCCAATTGAACAATTTCTCCGACACTATCAACCCAGGCCCAGTTGCATTATTTCAGATTCATGCCTACCATGGACATGCGACATTGCTTGCAACCTTCAAATACCACGAATTGTATTCCATGGAATGTGCCGCTTCGCCATCCCTTGCTCATTGAACATAGCGCATTACAAGCCCCACGAAGGTGTCGGTTCTGAATCAGACCTGTTTGTTCTACCCGGACTGTCTAATACGATCCTAATAACAAAGGCCCAGCTCCCAGAAGAATGGGTCAGCAATTCAGAGATTAAAGAGATGTTTGACAAATTCAGAGAAGCAGATTCACAATCTTATGGTGTAGTTTTTAATAGTTTTGAGGAATTGGAGTTTGAATATATCCACAAGTATAGAAAGGCCATGGGAAAGAAGGTGTGGGCTATTGGGCCTGTATCACTTTGTAACAGAGAGATACCAGATAAGGCACAAAGAGGAAACAAGGCTACTGTCAGTGAGAAGCAATACTTGAATTGGCTTGATTCAAAAGAACCCAATTCAGTTGTTTACTGCTGCTTTGGAAGCCTGAGCCGCCTAAATCATTCGCAGTTGATCGAGATTGGATTAGGCTTTGAAGCTTCGAACCGACCGTTTGTTTGGGTGATCAGAAATGATGTGGGAGTAACCCAAATAGAGAAATGGCTATTGGAAGGATTTGAAGAGAGGGTACAAGGAAGAGGACTTGTAATTCGAGGATGGGCGCCACAGACACTGATCCTATCTCACCCAGCAACTGCTGGATTCTTTAACACATTGCGGTTGGAATTCGACCTTGGAGGGGATATGTGCAGGAGTCCCACTGATAACATGGTAACTGTTCGCAGAGTAATTCGTTAATGAGAAACTAGTTGTGAATGTTTTTAGGGTAGGAGTCAGCATTGGAAATGAGTCAATTTTTAAATGGTGTGAAGAAGGAAAACAAGCGGCTGAAACAAAGGAAGCATTGAAAAAGGCAATAGAGAAGTTGATGGATGAAGAAGGTGAAGAGAGGAGGACGAGAGCAAGGGAGGTTGGAGAGTGCGAGAAAGGCAATGGAAGAGGGTGGATCTTCTTACAATAACATGACAAATTTCATTCAAGTCATGATAAAGCAAGCTAGAAAAAGCAAATGTGAGAAAGTCTGAGACAATGTTGTACAGGTTTCACTTTCAGTCATGAGAAAATTAAATCCAATGTATCTAAACGGATCAGAGTCATTTGTGTCCGGTCCACCTGTTGTTTATGAACTAAAATTCTATCTGCATCAAGAAACTATATTTGAATCTCTGTCATGTAACACTAAAAATTTTATTTGCATGACAAAGCTTAAGTGTTCCGAAAACTACACCGCATTAAAATCGGTTCATTTTAAGTCAAACATTGAATTTGTGTAAGAAGTGTTAGTACCCTGTTGTAGTTTTCCTTTTATATTCGCAATCGTACAAACCATTTAATAGTATAGCATGAGTGTGAGGTCGAACCCAAGGGAATTACAGAAAATATAACAAAAAAATATTAATAAAATATAAATTATTCATAATCTTTGGAATAAATTCAAATAAAACATGCATTGGTGGAATTAATTAAGAAATCTAAAAATAACATAAATCTAATCTAGATGTAATTAGAACAATTAAATTTAATTCCAACCTAATTCCATCATTCAGAATCGAGTTTATAAACAAAAGCATAAAGTACAAATTAAATCAAAATATTTACATATTTACAGTGGAATTGGTTTAGAAAATCAAGGCGGCATTGTTTTCCATATTTTACAAACAAAACAAAGGCCTAGAATATAGAGCTCACGTAAATTAACAATTATGCATTCATATCTTTCATTCATAATTATTTTGAAAATCAAATCCATGAAATTCATTAAAATAAACATTTCAAACTAAACCTTAGACTTGAAGAAAATTTATGTTTTTTCCCCAATTCTAAAATATTTCATCACACTCTTAAAATAAGAGCCTTAGAAAGAGAGAAGAAAGTCCATCCAAGCTAAAGTTTTATCACATTCAATTCGAAACATTTAAAATTAAATCCAAACATAGACATGATTAAAGAATAAAAATAAAATTAAATATTTATCACACATAATTGAATAATTGGAAAATCATAGACTAAATATTTCATCATACCTTTATTTTATTCATGAGACATGGAATTGGAATTACAAAACTTGGAATTTGGAAAATAAATTACAAGAAGAATTCAAAACACTAACCCGAAACGCATTGTGGAATTCGACTTTCCACATTGTCTTTCCTCCTCCTTTTCTTCCTTTCATTCATTCTGCTGCTATGCCAAAGCCTTAGTCTCCAAAGCCAAATTCGAATTTTACCTTCTCCCATGGCCTCTATTTATAGTGTTAAAAAAAAATAGGATTAGGCAACACTTTGAGAGAATTTCTCCATAATCCTCTCTCCAAAACTTTCTCCAAAAGTCTCTCTCTTCCATAACTTTCTCCAAAAGTCTCTATCTTCCATGATTTTCTCTCCTTCAATTAACCAAAGTCGAAATTCATAAGTAATCCAAGTCATGGGCGAATTTTGCAGACAAGACTCCATGATTTTAGGAATTTTGAATTAGTTTGAAAAGTATGGTGCAAATCTCGTTTTTCTACACATGCACCAGCTTAAAGCTCAATTTTGACCTAGTAAACCTCTGAATCACGAAATTTTCGTGACAATACAAAGTTGTATCACTTGAAGTATTGTTTACAACGCAACAAGAATTAACGCAATCGGATAAAGGAATAAAAGGTTATGGCCAAAATACTGAGATGGTGTCAAAATATTCTTTCTAAGATTCCTTCCAAAAATTTCTCTCTAGCCAATCCAAATGTAATGACCCGGAATTTGTGAATCAGTATATCTGTGGTTATTATTTATTTTAATGATGGAAATTGATAATTTTAATAGAATAAATGTTAAGTGAATCAAAATTTGGGCAAAGACCCAAGTATGGTCCAATGGACCATGGGTTGGATGAAATTCATTTAATTGGTCAATAATGATTAATGTAATAGCCCGGAATTTATAAATCAAAATATATGTGGTTATTGTTTGTTTTAATGGTGGAAATTGGAAATCTAATGGAATAGAGGGTAAATGGATCAAGATATGGACAAAGGCCCAACTAGGGCCCAATGGACTATGGATTGGATTTAAGTTTACTTAAAGGGTCAAAGATGGTCAAATGGGCCAAGGATGGTCAAATTGGAACTAATACCCATTTGGGACCCAATGGATTAAGATGATGTAAGCTTTAAGGTAAATGGGTAAGATGAAAATGTAATTGGGCCATGGGCCCAATGGTGGTCCAATTGAAATGAATTGAATGGGTTCAAATCACCTAAGTTAATTTAAAGTTGACAAGGTGACATGGTCCAATGGGACCCACCTCCACCTCACCAAGTGAGGTGGCGTGTGGACCAAGAATTGGTGGGGCCGGCCACCATGGTTGACTTGGTCAACCATGGGTGGATTTCATGGAAGAAATTTAATGGAATTAAATTAAATGGAAATTAAATTAATCTAAGTAATGGTTTAATTAATTAAGTAATTAATTAAGTTAATAAAAAAAGTGGTCAAAGAGGGGAGACCAAAACTACCCATTGCAAAACATGAAAAAAAAAAACGTTGGCTAAGGTAGTTGGGTTAAAAAAGAAAAAGAAAAAGCATGATAAATATCTTAGGGTTGGTGGGAAAGTTATGATAAAGTGTGGCATAAGCAACCAAGGGGATAAGATGGGTTTTCATCTTATCCCATCCTCATTTCATTCTCTCCCACTCTTGACCTTTCATGGCCGTCCCCCATACTCCAAAAAAAAAAAAAAGAAAATTAAGAAAGGAAGAGGAGAAGAGAAGAAAGAAGAGAAGATGTGCAAGCATGGTCCACCATTCTAAGGTCAAGATCTACCATCTTCTTCTCATCATCTCCTCCTTTCCCTCTCTCAAGCAAACCCTACCATGGCCAAACCCAAGCTTGGGGGTTTCTCATCTTAATCAAGCATGCTAGCCGATTAAACAAGGAGAGGAGGAGAAAGGAGGCTAAGGAAGTCGACGGGAGTGGCGGAAGTCGGAGAAGACGACGGATTTTGAGTATCTCTTAAACAAGAAATTTTGGATTTTTAGGGTTTAAGATTTGGGATTCATTTTGTAAATTTAATGGTGGCCAAATGATTTTATGCCATGGATTTTAAATCCATCAATTTGAAGGATGGAAAATGGGCAAACCCCTAATGGATAAATTAAGGTTAAGAACAAATTAAATGGATTAAGGATATTATGAAATTAAATTAATTAAGCATGGAGAATGGTTTATGATTTTGAGGTTTTTAATGATTAAATGTTGGAAGATTAAAAAAGGGGTTTTTATGAGAAAAACCATGGTGGGTGATTAGGTAATGTGTGATTTTCTTAGGGTTTTAAGGAATGGAGGACATTGTGTAATTTAAATTGATTAAGAATGGAAGCATGGAGAATGGTTTAGAATTCTAAGTGCTTAATGATTAAATGTTGCAAATTTTAAAAGAATTATGAGGGAGTTTATGAATGATGTGAATGATTTGGTGGCCTTAAAAAGGCATGAATGGACAATGAACCCTATGGTGATCCAATGGTGGATTAATGGTTATGAATTATGGAAAAATAAATGGGAAATGTGGGTGGTGTTGATGGACCAAAAGGGACCCAATGTTATTAGTTGTAATGGGAATATGGCTAGGTTTATGGACTTGAATGTGATTAAGAATGATGATTTAAGTGTATAAATTAAACCCTTCATGGAAGGGCTTGTGATGGGTGCAAATGTGGTAAATAGGCCTAAGAAAATAATGGGAAATTGGGATGGACTAAGTATTTTGGAACCATGGAAAACAAATGGGGAATGTAGCTAAGTTGATGGACTCAAAATATATCTAATGTTGGTGGTTTTGGAATGTACGAAAATGAACCTAGTGTTGATATTTGTAATGGACTCCAATGTAGTAAAAGATGAGGGTTTAAATGTGTGAATTAAACCCCTTCATGGAGGGACTTGTGATAAATTCAAATGTGTAACAATGGACCCAAGAAAAATGGGAAAAGGACACCATGGGTTCGGCCATGGTGTATGGCCGAACCCATGGCCCATTTGTGAGCCTTTTGATGGGTTAGATTGGAGTATGAATGTGTTTAAATTGATTGGGATTAGGTTAAGTTAAGGACTTATTTTTAATGAGTTCATGTTATGGTTGATAGGTCACTAATAGATCTAAGTTATGGATCAATTTTGGACTTAAGTGTGGCTAAGTTAATAGACTTTAATATGATTAAGGGTGATGATTCAAATGTGTAAATAGGCCAAAGAAAGAATGGGATAAAGACATCATGGGTTCGGCCATGGTGTATGGCCCAACCCATGACCCATTTGTGGGTAAAATTATGGATTAAAATTTGGTATTATGTGTGGGAGAAATGAATGAGAGTTAGAGTATTTAAATGCCTAATTTTTTTTAGTATTGTTATGCTATGGGTAATAATACATCAATGGACCCATTTGGTGAATCAATTAAGGCCTAAAATTAATGTGTATTTGTATGTTAGGTTAATGGAGTTTAAGTAAATTAAATGGCTAATTTTAATGGTCATGTGCCATGGTTGAATGTGTCATTAATGGACCTAAGTTAGAGATCCAGGTTTATGATCAATTATGAACTTGGCTAGGCAAGGGTGATGAATGAGAAATTAACCATGGAGAAGAGGTAGTGGCAAAACCGTAATTAATGGCCAAATTCAAGAACTCCATGGGAGAGGACCATGGACTTAGGGGCATTAAATAATAAGTTTATGTATGGTTAAATAAAGCCTAGGAGGTTGATTTTTAGACTCATGAAATTAAAATATGTAATGGATTAAGTGGGACCCACAAAACCTAAATAGTGACCGATTTTTCATATGGACTTGGAAATGACTAATGGGCTTAGAAATAGTAAAATGTGGACTGATTATGTGTATGTAATAAGGTACCGGACATCGCAAGCGGTACGCGGATCCGAGACCGGGTCTATCGGGCGGAAACGAAAGAAAGAACGCTAATCGATATTTGGTAGGATTCCTACCTTTTTGTAAGCCATGGATTGAGTGATGGTTTCTTTGAATTATTTTGGAAATTATATTGTTTGTTTTTAAGATGGGTTTGGATTTTGGTATTATGTAATGAGTTTCCTTTGATTTATTTTGATAATCATGGGATTGTTTTAAGATGGGTTTTATGACTATGATTTACATATATTACATGGCATATGGCATCTACGTCTCATGCATGGCATGGGAGGGATATGATAGGAGGATACTTGTGTTGATCTTACCTTGATGAGTGCTTTGCCATCAAGGGGGATACTTGTGTTGATGTTACCTTGATGAGTGCTTTGCCGTCAAGGGGGATACTTGTGTTGATGTTACCTTGATGAGTGCTTTGCCGTCAAGGGGGATATGGCATCGGGATAGTAAGGATGATGGGTGGGATTCATAACAAAGACACCCATGGCATGGCATTCATTCTGTGGCTTTTCGTTATGTTATTATCTATATTGCTTGTTATCACTAATCCATGTGTTAGCCCTACTCGGAGTCCTACTGGGCGCGTGGTCTAACGCCCTACTGCTACCCTAGCTGGTGACGCAGGAAATGCCGGAGCAGAAGGACGAGACGGGAGCCAAGCTTAGGAGCTTGGGAAGGCGGACTAATTATTTTGTTTAAGTTCATTTTGGGAAGTGTATATTTGTATAGTTTAGCTTGTCGGACTGTATAATTATTTGCTATATTCTGGTTTTGTTTTGAATACGATGATGTTGAGATGTTTTATTAGTTAGATGAATGTAATCTTCCCTGCTATCTAAAAATTGGTAGGTTAGCCTCTATTATCATTCCGCGTTTTATGTAATGTTCCGCAAGCTTACTTACACGTGTGAACTGTTCCTCGTGGACTTCGTTCCACGCACACGTAGGGTTGGCCAGCTAAGGGCCGGGCTCTAGAAGCTCGTACTTAACTCGCGTCGTGACGTCCGAGCCCTTTGTCACTTTAAAAAAAAAAAATAGACTCTGATTTTCGGTGAAAAGGGGCGGGCGTTACACCAAATCCCATTCTTTTTTCTTTCTTTCTTGATTCCACAATGCTTCACACAAAATTCATTGATGTGGGTGGAGTCTTGACCAAGGAAACCCAAGACAAGATGGAAAATGGCTAGGCTTTCCATCTCATCTCATCTCACTCTCTCACTCTCTCCCTCCCACTCTTGGCCGACCCTCTCTCATTGAGCAAGACAAGAAACACTTAGAACTTTTCTACCTTGACTCCTTTCTCTCTCAAGCTTGGCCGACCCTCTCATTGAACAAAGGAAAACACTTAGGGTTGGTACATTTTCTCCTCCCCTCCCTCTCTCAAACCTTCACCAAGGCCGAGCCATCTCTTTGGGTTTTTCATCTTGAACCCTTTCCCTCTCAAGCAACACACTCTTGGCCGAAGATCAAGGAGGAAGAAAGAAGAAAGACTAAGGAAAGAAAAGAGCGGAGGAGCAAGTCGGAACAGAAGAAAACGGAGGAGTCGCGGAATCGGTATGTATGGTTTAGTATGTTTATAAATTAAAAGGGAGTTAAAGGAAACCATGGGATTCCATTTTGGATTGGAGAGTTGGCCAAAATACCATGGATTTAAAATCCATCTAAGGAATAAGATGGAAAAATGGACAAAACCCTAACGGGTGAGATAGATGTTATGAATGAAGATTAAGGACAATATGTATGCATGCATGGCTTAAGCATGAAAAAGATGGTCAAGGAACAATGGCCGAACCCTAATATTGTCATGCAAAAGGACCCCATGCATGTTTAATGTAAGGGATGGATTATGATCAAAGATCATGGGTTGGCCTTGCATGGCCAAACTCTAGATTGTTATGCATGGACCATTGAGGACTAAAAAGGGACTGGATGAGGTTCGGCCATGGTGTATGGCCGAACCCCATCAAGTGATCTAACCATTGGTATTTGATGGATAAGAGAAATAGTGAACCATAGGGTTCGGCCATGTTGTATGGCCGAACCCCATGGAAGGATGTTGGTAATTGTTAATGGGTTTTTAAGGATGAAAATCATGGAAGAGTATTAATGATGTTAAATGATCTTAAATGTTGTAAATGGTGAAGAACCATGGATCATGGATTCGGCCATGTTGTATGGCCGAACCCCATGGAGAGAATTTGATGGACTTAGATGTATGTGGACCATGAATCATTTTGATGGACCATTTGTGGATCCATGCATGTAATGTTTAGTTATGGACCTATGTTTATGGATCATTCATGGACCTAAGTATGGGTAAATAAATTTGGTGATTACCTATGGAAGGAAATAATGGCTAAACGGTGAAAATGAAGGACCATGGGTTCGGCCATTGGAGAATGTTTTGTGGACTTAGGGTTTTACAAATGTTAAATGATTAACTTATGTGTGTTTGGATTAATGAATTAAAAAGATGGCATGCTCTTGGACCCACATGATTAAAATCAAAGGGATTAAAAAGGGGACCAAAACCAAAAGGGTGAGGTTCGGCCATGTTGTATGGCCGAACACCACTCATGGGTGATTGTGGACTTAAAACATATTTCAGCCCTAAGATATGGCCAAACCCCACTAGTGGACAGTGGATAGTGGACGGTGAACAGTGGACGGTGGACGGTGGATAGTGGACAGTGGACAATGGGTAGTGGGCAGCTGGTAACCGGCTGATTTTAAAAATGAAATACTTTTGTGATTTTTCAAATGGTTAAATTAAATTGGAAGGATGAAGGGAATGGGTTAAACCAATTAATTTGATTATTTTATGGAATTTATTTAAGGTAAAAAGATTCAACAACCGGGGGTGCGATCGGCGAGCGGTTTTTGGATGAAAACGCATGGCAACGATAATTGGTCGCTAGTAGGATTCCTAACTTATTGAAAACCATGAAAATGTATATGTGAATGTTTTACTTGAATTATTTTGGTATCAAATGATATGTCTTAATGATGGAATTTTAATGCTATGATTTGTATTATTACATAGCATGTTTGCACTTGCATCTCATGCATGGGAGGGATCAAATGTAACCGGAGTCCACGCTTCGTCGGGGCATCCATAAGGAATTCGTGGGGGTACCTTGATGTGCATTATCCATCAAGAGGGATGTATGATTGATTTGTAACCGGAGTTCCACGCTTCGTCGGGGCGTCCATAAGGCATTAGTGGGGATACCTTGATGTGCATTATCCATCAAGAGGGATACTATGTTTGAAATGTAACCGGAGTTCCACGCTCCGTCGGGGCGTCCGTAAGGCATACGTGGGGATACTTTGCTGTGCATTATCCATCAAGGGGGATACTATGTGATTGTGATACCTTGATGAGGATTTTCCATCAAGAGATATACTATGTGATTGTGATATGGGTTGATGGGTGGGATTCATGGCATATGACACACATGGCATGGCATTGACTTGCATGGTTTTGATATTATTTATATCTATGTGCTTTGTCATATTAATCCATGTGTTGACCCTACTCGGAGTACCTACTGGGCGCGTTGTCTAACGCCCTACTTCTACCTTAGATGATGACACAGGAAATGGACGAAGCGAAGGATGTGATCGGAGCCAATCTTAGGAGCTTTGATGAGCTAGATTGATTTATTTAAGTTATATTCATGGATATGTAATTTGGGTACTTAGCTTGTTGGACTGTAATAATTTAGACTACTTGCTATGGTTTGGACTTTTACTTTGGACATTTTAAATTAAGGTAATATTTGTTAAGTGATGTATTTCCTTGTTATTCAATAATTGGTAGGATAGAACTCTATTATAATTCCGCATTAAGTTTACATTCCGCAAGCTGAACTTATTACGTGTGAACCATTCTCGTGGACTTAGTTCCACGCACACGTATGGCTGGCCAGTTAAGGGCCGGGCTTTGGAAGCTCGGACTTAACTCACGTCATGACGTCCCACTCTTTCTCACTCTTATTTCAAAAAATATATATATATTCTGATTTTTGGCATAGTGAAAAAGGGCGGGGCATTACAGTGGTATCAAAGCGAAATCGGAATAATGAATATTTCAAAGTAAGACTAAGACGGTATCATGTCTCACTGACAGATAAGAGTCCCAACTGATTGAATCTTCGGAGTCCGCTGTATGGGGGCCGGATTAATTTACTTCGTTAGACTCAGACTGAAGCATTCAATCTGAGAATAACATTTGACGAAAAGGAATGATAGCAAATGAAGGACAGTCACTATAAATTGGATTTATCAAACATAGCAAGATAGGACATATTTCCCCGAAAATAAGAACCATCAATGATTTTTCCCCCAAACTAAGGAACAACACTTGATAGGTATGAAAATTTCCCCGAAAAAGAGAAACATCGGGATTCTTCCCCAAATTGAGAAATAGTGATGGATTTATCAAACACAGCAAAATAGAAAACATTTCCCCGATTTCCCCAAATTGAGAAACAACAATTGATACTAAGGAAAATTTCCCAAAAGACAAGAAATGCAAGGTGCTTATTTGGCAATTCCCTAAACAAGAGACATTATGTGATATTTGGGAAGTTTTCCCCAAAAAATATAAGAGTACTTACTTGGCAATTTTCCTTACAATACGTAAACACAAAACTTTACGAAAAAACTAAGTCGACGATGTTTCAATGACTTAGGAAAATGCCTCCGAGGAGAAGAACCCGACAAAACCCACGTGTGGAGGAAGAGGTACAACAACCTCATCAGGAGGAAGAGGTACAGCAACCTCATCAAGAGGAAGATGTACAACAGCCACACCAAGAAGAGGAGCAGAACGGCGTAAATATTCCCATGGTACCTCCCGAGCTACAGAACTTAGTGCAAACTATAGTCATTTCCGTTTTACAGCAATTCTTGAACGGAAATGGAGACACAACCTCCAATGAAACATAGGACAGAAGAGGTCAGGGTGGGGGAAATACCTTTTGCCCTCACAAGAGATGCAAACCCAACTTTGGGAGACCTTCAGCCTCTACTGGAAGTTCCTGTTTCCAATGTGGTCAGCAGCGCCATTTCAAAAGAGAGTGTCCACAGAACTATAAATCTTCGCACTTCAGGGGTTCTTTTCGTCGTCCAGCTCGACCAGCTTAGTCACAAGGACCTAGAGCACATGACCCGATAGGACGGGCACCTACTCCAGCAGGATCTGGAAGACTGAATACTTTGGTTTCTCCTCCAGAGACAGTGGATCATTAAGTGATTCAAGGTATGGCAGTAGTTTGTAGTTCATATACTTATGTGTTATTTAATTTGGGAGCATTCCACTCTCTTATATCTACTGCCTTCACATCTGTTACTAGCACTTTAGTACAACAAATGTCCACTACACTTACTATAGTATCCCCTATTGGTAGACGATGACGACAATTGGTGGGTATATCGGTCCCACGATAGATACAGTGGTCCCATGCTAGATATGTAACGCCCCACCCTCTTTCACTATGCCGAAAATCAGAGTATAATTTTTTTTTTAAATAAAGAGTGACAAGAGAGCATGACGTCACGACGCGAGCTAAGTCCGAGCTTCCAAAGCCCAGCCCACACCTGGCCAACCATACGTGTGCGTGGAGCTAAGCCACTAAAATGGTTCACACGTAATAAGATAAGCTTGAGGAATGTAAACTTACTGCGGAATTATAATATAGTTTATCCTACCAATTTTTAAATAGAAAGGAATTACATCACTTAATGATAATTACCTTAAATTAAAATGTCCAAAATAAAAGTCCAAACCATAGCAAGTACTCTAAATTACTACAGTCTAACAAGCTAAGTACTCAAATTACATATCCATAATAAAACTTAAATAAATCAATCTAGCTCCTAAGCTTGGCTCCAATCACGTCCTTCGCTTTGTCCATTTCCTGTGTTATCATCTAAGGTAGAAGAAGGACGTTAGACAACGCGCCCAGTAGGTACTCCGAGTAGGGTCAACACATGGATTAGTATAATAAAAACACATAGATATAAATAATATCAAAACCATGCAAGTCAATGCCATGCCATGGGTGTCAGATGCCATGAGTCCCACCCATAATCCATATCATCATCACATAGTATCCTCTTGATGGAAAATGCACATCAACGTATCCCCACGTTTGTTTATTGGTCGCCCCGGCGGAGCGTGGACTCCGGTTACAATCACAATCACATAATATCCCTCTTGATGGAAAACCCTCATCAAGGTATCCCAATCACATGGTATCCCAATCATATAGTATCCCTCTTGATGGATAATGCACATCAAGGTATCCCCACGTTTGTTTATCGGTCGCCCAGACAGAGCGTGGACTCCGGTTACATCTCTGATCATAGTACTCCTCTTGATGGATAATGCACATCAAGGTATCCCCACGTTTGTTTATCAGTCGCCCCGACGGAGCGTCGACTCCGGTTACATTTGATCCCTCCCATGCCATGCATGAGATGCAAGTGCAAACATGCTATGTAATAATACAAATCATAGTATTAAAATCGCATCATTAAGACATATCATTTGATACCAAAATAGTTCAAGTAAAGCATTCACATATTCCATGGTTTTCAATAAGGTAGGAATCCTACCAACGACCAATTATCGTTCCCTTGCATTTTCGTCTAAAAACAGCTAGCCGATCACGCCCCCGGTTGTGGAATCTTTTTACCTTAAATAAATTCCATAAAATAATCAAATTAATTGGTTTAACCCATTCCCTTCATCCTTCCAATTTAATTTAACCATTTGAAAAATCACATAAGTATTCGATTTTTAAAATAAGCCGGTTACCCGCTGCCCACTACCCACTATCCATTGTCCACTGTCCACCGTCCACCGTCCACTGTCCACTGTCCACTAGTGGGGTTTGGCCATATCTTAGGGCTAAAATATGTTTAAGTCTACAATCACCCATGAGTGGGGTTCGGCCATACAACATGGCCGAACCTCACCCTTTTGGTTTGGTCCCCTTGTTAATCCCTCGTCATTTTAATCGTGTGTGTAATGGCCCGGAATTTGTAAAGTAATATATGTGTTATTATTTATTTTTTTATGGTGGAATTTGAAAATTGGATGGAATAGATAATAAATGGATCAAAATGTGGACAAAGGCCCAACTAGGGCCCAATGGATTATGGATTGGATTTAAGTTTACTTAAAGGGTCAATGGTGGTCAATTGGGCCAAGGATGGTCAAATTGGGCCCAATACCCAATTGGGACCCAATGGATCAAGATGATGTAAGCCCTAAGGTACATGGGTAAGGGTGAATGTAATTGGGCCATGGGCCCAATGATGATCCAATTAGTCGGAATGGGTTGAATTAAATTTAAATCACCTAAGTTAATTTGAATTAAGCCAAGGTGATGTGGCCAATTGGGACCCACCTCCACCTCACTAATTGAGGTGGCGTGTGGACCAAGAATTGGTGGGGCCGGCCACCATGGTTGTCTTGGTCAACCATGGGTGGATTTTATGGAAGAAATTTAATGGAATTAAATTAAATGGGAATTAACTTAACCTAATTATCTAATTAATTAAATGATTAAATTATTCAAATGAGGGTCAAATGGTCAAAAGGTGGAAAACCAAAAGCCATCTTATCTTAAGGCAAAAAGAAAAAAAACGTTGGGTAATGTGGTTGGGTCAAAAAGCATGAAAAATATCTAAGTTGGGTTGGTGGGAGAGTTAATGTGGAGTGTATTTTAGACAACCAAGAGATGAGATGACTTTTCATCTCATTCTCTCCACTCCAACGATCTCATACTCTCTCCCTCTCTTGTTCTCCACCACCGTGCCACACCCAAGGAAAAGGAGAGGAAGAAAACCAAGAGAAAGAATAAGAAAAGCTTGGAAGAAAAGAGAGGAGAAAGGTGTAAGCTTGGACTCATCACTCCAAGATCAAGACCTTGGGTTATTTATCTCCATCTTCTCCTCCCTTCTTCTCTCAAATCAAACCCTATCATGGCCAAACCCAAGCTATGGTGTCTTCACCATGGATCAAGCATCTTAGCCGTTCAAACAAGGAGAGGAAGAAGAAAGGAGGCCAAGGAAGCCGACGGGAGTGACGGAAGTCGGAGGAGGCGTCGGATTGTAAGTAATTCCTAAACAAGAGATTTGGATTTTTATGGTTTAAGTTTTGGGATCCATTCTTGTTAAGTTTGATGGTGGCCAAATAATCATAGGCCTTGGATCTCAAATCCATCAAATGGAAGGATGGAAAAGTGGATAAATTAGGTTAAGGAAAAATAAATACATTAAGGACATTATGTAATGAAATTCATTTAAGCATGAAATATGTGTGATTTTTGGAAGGAATTATGGTGAGTAATTAAGTAAGATTAAATGGGGTTTTTAAGATCAAAACCATGGAAGGGGGATTTATGATTTTAAGATGTTAATGAATAAATGTTAGTGAAGTTAAAGAGTTTTAATGAGGAAAAGAATGGAGGATGATTTAGGGTTTGTAAGTGTTTAATGATTAAATGTGTTAGTTCTTTTTAAAGGGATCTTGAATGAAAATCATGGAAAGATGGCTTATATTTTTTTTAAGGTGCTAATGATTAAATGTGGTGATAATTTTAAAGGGGTTTAAATGAGGAAATGCATGGGAGATGTGAATGATGTTAATGACCTCAAAAAATGGTAGGTGTTTAAGTGAATTATTAGGGTTTATAAATAATGGAAACCATGGAGGATGATTTAGGGTTTTAAGATTTTAATGGTTAAATGTAGGTAATTAAGGATCTTTAATGGAGTTTTTAGGGTTATGTGTTTGTAAATTTAAATGGGTTTGGAGGGATGGAAGATAATGAAGGTAGCTAATGAATTTTTAGGGTTGTAAATGGTAAATGTTGGAAAAATTAAAGGGGTTTAAATAAGGAAAAATAAATGGGAGTTATGGTTAAACTAATGGACCAAAATGTATTTCATGATGATTAAGGAAGGATGATTTAAATGTATGAGTTAAAATCCCTCATAGTTGGACACATGTGTGTGTTTAAATTAATGGGGAATAGGTCATGATTAAAGGGGTCATTAATGACTCAAGAATGTATCAAGTGATGATCAAAGTTGATGATTTAAATGCATGATGTAAACCTCCTCATGGGAGGGCTTATTATGGATCTAAATGTGGTGAAAAAGACCCAAGGAAAAGTGGGGATTAGGTTGAATTAAAGGGGCTAGTTTTAATAAAGCCCATGACTCATTGAGAGTCCTCTTTGGGCTAAGGTTTAAGGTGTGTGCATGTGTTTAAAAATTAATGGAATTAGGTTAATTAGATGGTTGAGGTAAGTGGTCTTGTTGTATGGTTGATGGATCAATTAGGGACCCAGGATGTGGTTAAGAATGATGATTCAATTGTAAGTCATTTTATGGACTAAGGAAGGGTGTGTGTATGTGGTTGGATGAATGGAAAAATTAGGCTAAGTTAAGGACTAAATTATTAATATGCATATCATGGTTAATGAGACATCAATGGAACCATTTTGTGAATCAATTAATGGGTCTAAGTTATGGATCAATTATGGACCATAATGTACATGGATCAAGTAAATGAGTAACCATGGAAGGGTAGTGGCAAAACCGTAAATATTGGCCAAAATGAAGAAACCCATGGGAGGTGGTCATGGACCTAGGGACTCTAAGTAACAACCTTATGAGTGATTAATAAAGCCTAGGGTGGCTGGTTTTTAGACTCATATGATTAAAATATTTAATGGACTAAATGGGACCCGCAAAACTTAGTTAGTGAGGTTCGGCCATGGTATATGGCCGAACCCCACTAAGATGTGATTTATGGACTTAAATGGTTAATACATTGACTAATTGATATGTATAATAAGGTACCGGACATCGCAAGCGGTGCGTGATCGGCGACCGGGTCTGTCGGACGGAAACGGAAGAAAGAACGCTAATCGGTATTCGGTAGGATTCCTACCTTTTTGTAAGCCATGGATTGAGTGATGGTTTCTTTGAATTAGTTTGGAAATTATATGGTATGTTTTAAGATTGGTTTTGAATTATGTATTATGTAGGGGTTTTTACTTGATTTATTCCGGTAAGCATATGATTAGGTTAAAATGGATTTTAATGCTATGATGTGATTATTGAGGCTTTGCTTGATCTATTTTGGGTAATCAAGTTATATGTTTTATTGATGGGATTTTTTTTAAATGTCATGGTTTGTTATTATATTCATTACATAGCATATGGCATCTACATCTCATGCATGGCATGGGAGGGATATGACAGGGGAAGGATGAAATGAAATCGGAGTCCATGCACCGTCGGGGCGACCGATAAACAGACATGGAGATATTTTGATGTGTTTGATGTATCAGGGATGTTGTATGTAATTATGATACCTTGATGATGGTTCTTCCATCAAGGGGGATGATTTGTAATTGTTTTATATCTGGACGAGGTTTTGCCGTCCAGGGGAATGATTTGTGATTGTTTTATAGCTGGACGAGGTTTTGCCGTCCAAGGGGATGATTTGTGATTGTTTTATATCTGGACGAGGTTTTGCCGTCCAGGGGGATGATTTGTGATTGTTTGTATCTTGACGAGGTTTTGCCGTCAAAGGGGATATGACAGCATGATGGTATGGATGATGGGTGGGATTCATAACACAGACACCCATGGCATAGCATTCATTTTATGGTTTTCGTTATACTATTATCTATATGCTTTGTTATCACTAATCCATGTGTTAGCCCTACTCGGAGTCCTACTGGGCGCGTTGTCTAACGCCCTACTTCTACCCTAGCTGATGACGCAGGAAATGCCGGAGCAGAAGGACAGGACGGGAGCCAAGCTTAGAAGCTTGGGGAGGCGAACTGTTTACTTTATTAAAGTTTATTTTTGGGAAATGTATATTTGAACAGTTTAGCTTATTGGACTGTATAATTAGATTACTCTTATATTTTGGTTTATTTTGGAAGTTGAGACGTTGTGATATTTTAGTAATATTATGAATGTTATCTTCCCTGCTATCTCAAATTTGTAGGATAGTCTTTATTGTTAATTCCGCACTTAGTTGTAACATTCCTTGAGCTTACGTCTACGTGTGAGCTGTTCTTCGTGGACTTCGTTCCACGCACACTTAGGGTTGGCCAGTTAAGGGCCGGGCTTTAGAAGCTCGGACTTAACTCGCGTCGTGACGTCCGCGCCCTTTGTCACTATGGAAAAAAAAAATAGACTCTGAATTAAGGTGAAAAGGGGCGGGCGTTACAGTGTGGGTCCAAGATCATGCCATCTTTTTGATTCATTAACCCAAACACACATAAGTTAATCATTTAACATTTGTAAAACCCAAAGTCCACAAAACATTCTCCATAGGGTTCGGCCATTCACCATGGCCGAACCCATGGTCCTTACATTTTCACCATTTTTCCCATCTTAGCCATTATTCTTTCCATAGCTAATCACTCCTTTTATTTCTACATACTTAGGTCTATAAATGATCCATAAATGATTCATTAATCATGACATAAATCCCTAACAAATCCCTCCATTCTTTAGCTTGATCATTCATTTATTTAAACATGAATAGATCCATAAATGACCCATTAAAATGGTTCATGGGGTTCGGCCATACAATATGGCCGAACCCATTGTGTCCCATTTTCATCCTCCCTTTAAATCATTTACAACGTTAGGTCTATACATCAAGTCACTCCATTATTTCCCTCCTTTAAAACCCTTTAAAATCGCTAGCATACATCCATTTTAAAACCTTTTAAAATCATTAACACCCTTCCATGGGGTTCGGCCATACAACATGGCCGAACCCTATGGTTCATCACTTTCTCTTAAAAATCATATAACTATGTTCATATCCTTTGATGGGGTTTGGTCATACATCATGGCCGAACTTCATCCAACCCTTCCTTTGTCCTTAATGGTCCAAGCATAAAATCTAGGGTTTGGCCATGCAAGGGCCAAACCATGATCCTTGATCATAATCCTTAGCTTGGACATGCATGAGGTCCTTAGCCATATATACATAACAATTAGGTTCAGCCATGCAAGGGCCGAACCATGATCCTTGACCATTCTTCATGTTTAGCCATGCATGTTGACATAAACCATATCTACATAGTGTCCTTAGTAATCCATCTTACCCATTAGAGTTTTGTCCATCTTGTCCATCTCATTTCTTGGATGGATTTTAAATCCATGGCCCATAATATTTTGGCCAACTCTCCAATCCAAAAATGGGATGTTCCTTTAACCTCTGTTCTTACTGAATAAAATCTTATCAAGTACCTACCGATTCCGCTACTCCTCTGGTTTCTTTCATTCCGCCTTGCTCCTCCACTCTTTTCTTTCCTTAGTCTTTCTTCTTTCTTCCTCCTTGATCTTCGGCCAAGAGTAAGCTTGAGAGGGAGATGGTTCAAGATGAAAAACCCAAAGAGATGGTTCGGCCTTGGTGAAGGTTTGAGAGAGGGAGAGGAGGAGATAATGGAAACCCTAAGTCTTTTTTCTTGTCTTGTGAGAGGGTCGGCCCTAGGGTTACTTTGTGAGAGGGAGAGGAGCTTGAGATGAAAAGAAATGAAGTGTTTTCTTTGTCTTTTGGGGGAGGGTTGGCCTTGAGAGAGAGAGGGAGAGTGAAATGAGATGAGATGGAAAGCCTAACCATTTTCCATCTTGTCTTGGGTTTCCTTGGTCAAGACTCCACCCTCATCAATGTGGAGTCTTCCCCATGGGCTCTTTGACCAAACAAGAGGGTGCATGCCCTCCACATGGCACACACCACTCTCCTCCACGGTTTGGCTTGGTGGTTTCATTTGGTGGCTTGGTGGTTTGCATGAGGTGGAACCACCACTTGTCCTTGGACCAATCCATGGTCTTGCGTGTCCTCCATTTAAGCTTCTTGTCTATCCAAGGGGGTTGCATGCCCTCCACATGGCATACAACCCCTATGTCCAACGGTTTTGGTTTGCTAGTGGTTTCCATGAGATGGAAACCACCCTCCTTGACTCACTCCATTTTCTATGTGATTCACCCCCATTTGACTCACCTTATTTTAATGTAACTCAACTCCCAATTCAAGCATTGATTTTATTTCCATCTAACTTAGGTGATTCAATTAAATAATTTAATTCCACTTATTTCACTTGATTCACTTTAATTCATCTATAACTCACCCATGGTTGACCAAGTCAACCATGGTGGTCGGCCCCACATGTGTCTTGTTCCACACTCCACCTCACTTGATGAGGTGGAGTTGGGTCCCACTTGGCTATGCCACTTGGATTTCCACTCCTACACTTTCCCCCTCACTTGATGAGGTGGACCCCATGTCTTTGATCTTAATTGGGTCCATCACCCGATTAAATCCACTCCTTACCCTTTTACCCTAATGCTCAATTCATCTTGACCCATTGGGTCCCAATTGGGCATTTGATCCAATTGACCATCATTGACACAATTAGATGGAATTAATCTTATTCATGGTCCATTGGACCATACTTGGGCCATTGCCCCAACTTTGATCCATCTAACATTCATTCCATCTATGAATCTAAATCCATTCCTTACCCATTTACCCCAATGCTCAATTCATCTTGACCCATTGGGTACCAATTGGGCATTTGACCCAATTGACCATCATTGACCCAATTAGATGGAATTAATCCTATCCATGGTCCATTGGACCATACTTGGGCCATTGCCCCAAGTTTGATCCATCTAACATTCATTCCATTTATGAATCTAAATCCATTCCTTACCCATTTACCCTAATCATCAATCCATCTTGACCCATTGGTTCCCAATTGGGAATTTGACCCAATTGACCACATTGGCCCAATTAAATAAAATTAATCATATCCATGGTCAATTGGACCATACCTGGGCCATTGGCCCAACTTTGATCCATCTAACATCCATCTCATCAATGAATCTTAATTTTCAATAATTAAAATAAGTAATAGCCAATATATTTATTGCATTAAAAATTCAGGCTATTACAATGTTACCCTCTTTTGAAATTTTCGTCTAGAAAATAGAGCGAAGTAGGGTTTCAAACAACTTATACAGAAAGCTCTGGATGAGCGGCTCTCATCTCTGATTCAAGTTCCCAGGTGGCTTCCTCATTGCCATGTCGATCCCATACCACCTTGACGAACTGAATGGCGCGGTTCCGTAGCACTCTTTGTTCCTTCCCAATCACTCTGACCGGCTTCTCCACATAGGTCACGTCGCTTTGCACATCCACATCTTGCACGTTCAACACGTGCGAAGGATCAGAGTTGTATTTGCTCAACATGGACACATGGAATACATCGTGCAAAGATGACAACTGTGGAGGAAGTGCCAATTGATAAGCAACCTCCCCCGCCCTCTTTAAGATTGGAAACGACCCCACAAATCTAGACGACAGTTTCCCTTTCTTCCCAAATCGCATGTGTCCCTTCCGTGGCTAGACTTTCAAGAACACTAAGTCTCCCACCTCAAATTCAAGGAAGTGTACGGACTTGGCCAATCGATCTACCACGACCCATATTGCATCGTTGCATGTGACATGTCCTAAGAAATTGACCTCAGATAGCCAGAACTCGCACTTGCTTGCTTTGGCATTTAATTGATTTTTCTTCAGGGTGTCCAAGACTATCCTTAGATGTTCTATATGCTCCTCGCGATTGTTGGAATTGATCCGGAGACTATTAATGTAGATGATTACAAACTTGTCCAATTAGGGATGACAGATTTTGTCCATCAGATCCATGAATATAACCTCTCCAAGGGTATAATCCATTCATGGGCATAAGTAATACCTGCGTAAGACTAATATGTCTATCATAGGACTAACAGGTCTAACATCCGACCAATGCGTCGACTATGGAATCAAGATGTTTATCGTAGGACCAATATGTCAACTATGGGACAAAAATGACCCTCACACGACCGATACGTCTCTAATGCCACTATCCGGCATCAATCCAAACCACCATGGAAACCCCCATCCATGGGAAGATAATATCTATCCATAGCACCGTCATATCTACCATGGGACCACTGTATCTATCGTGGGACCGATATACCCACCAATTATCGTCATCGTCTACCAATAGGGGATACTATAGTAAGTGTAGTGGACATTTGTTGTACTAAAGTGTTAGTAACAGATGTGAAGACAGTAGATATAAGAGAGTGGAATGCTCCCAAATTAAATAACGCATAAGTATATGAACTACAAACTACTGCCATACCTTGAATCACTGAATGATCCACTGTCTTTGGAGGAGAAACCAAAGTATTCAGTCGTCCAGATTCTGTCGGAGTAGGTGCCTGTCCTGTCGGGTCATGTGCTCTAGGTCCTTGTGACTGACCTGGTCGAGCTGGACGACGGAAAGAACCCCTACAGTGCGAAGATTTATAGTTCTATGGACACTCTTTTGAAATGGCCCTACTGACCACACTGGAAATAGGAACTTCCAATAGAGGCTGAAGGTCTCCCAAAGTTGGGTTTGAATCTCTTGTGAGGGCAAAAGGCATTTCCCCCACCCTGACCTCTTCGATCCTATGTTTCATTGGAGGTTGTGTCTCCATTTCCGTTCAAGAGTTGCTGTAAAACGGAAGTGACTACAACTTGCACTAAGTTCTATAGCTCGGGAGGTACCACAGGAATATTTACGCCATTCTGCTCCCTTTCTTGGTGTGGCTGTTGTACTTCTTCCTCCTGATGAGGTTGTTGTACCTCTTCCTCCTGATGAGGTTGTTGTACCTCTTCCTCCGCACATGGGTTTTGTCGGATTCTTCTCCTCGGAGGCATTTTCCTAAGTCATTGAAACATCGTCGACTTAATTTCTTCGTAAAGTTTTGTGTTTACGTATTTTGGGGAAAACTGCCAAATAAGCACTCTTATATTTTTGGGGAAAACTTCCCAAGTATCACATAATGTCTCTTGTTTGGGGAATTGCCAAATAAGCACCTTGTGTTTCTTGTCTTTTGGGGAAATTTTCCTAAGTATCAAGTGTTGTTTCTCAATCTAGGGAAATCGGGGAAATGTCTCCTATTTTGCTATGTTTGATAAATCCATCATTGTTTCTCAATTTGGGGGAAAATACGAATGTTTCTCATTTTCGGAGAAATTTTCCTATGTATCAAGTGTTGTTCCTTATTTTTTGAGAAGTATGCCCTATCTTGCTATGTTTGATAAATCTAATTTATAGTGACTGTCCTTCACTTGCTATCATTCCTCTTTCGTCATGTGTTGCTCTCAGATTGAATGCTTCAATCTGAGTCTAACGAAGTAAATTAATCCGGCCCCCGTGCAGCGAACTCCGAAGAGTCGGTCACGTGGGATTCTTATATGTCAGTGAGACATGATACCGTCTTAATCTTACTTCGAAAGATTCATTCTTCCGGTTTCGCTCTGATACCAATTGTAACACCTTGCCCTCTTTCACTATGCCGAAAATCAGAGTATATTTTTCTTTTGAAATAAAGAGTGACAAGAGAGCGGGACGTCACGACGTGAGCTACGTCCAAGCTTCTAAAGCCCGGCCCTCAACTGGCCAACCATACTTGTGCGTGGAACTAAGCTACTAAAATGGTTCACACATAATAAGTTAAGCTTGCAGAATGTAAACTTACTGCGGAATTATAATAAAGTCTATGCTACCAATTTTTAAATAACAAGGAATTACATCACTTAATGATAATTACCTTAAATTAAAATGTCCAAAATAAAGGTCCAAACCATAGTAAGCAGTCTAAATTATTACAGTCCAACGAGCTAAGTACTCAAATTACATATCCATGAATAAAACTTAAATAAATCAATCTAGCTCCTCCAAGCTCCTAAACTTGGCTCCGATCACGTCCTTCGCTTTATCCATTTCCTGTGTCATCATCTAAGGTAGAAGTAGGACGTTAGACAACGTACCCAGTAGGTACTCCGAGTAGGGTCAACACATGGATTAGTATAACAAAAACACATAGATATAAATAATATCAAAACCATGCAAGTCAATGCCATGCCATGGGTGTCATATGCCATGAGTCCCACCCATAATCCATATCATCATCACATAGTATCCTCTTGATGGAAAATGCACATCAAGGTATCCCCACGTTTGTTTATCGGTCGCCCCGACGGAGTGTGGACACCGGTTACAATCACAATCACAATCACATAATATCCCTCTTGATGGAAAATCCTCATCAAGGTATCCCAATCACATAGTATCCCTCTTGATGGATAATGCACATTAAGGTATCCCCATGTTTGTTTATCGGTCGCCCCGACGGAGCGTGGACTCCGGTTACAATCACAATCACATAATATCCCTCTTGATGGAAAATCCTCATCAAGGTATCCCAATCACATAGTATCTCTCTTGATGGATAATGCACATCAAGGTATCCCCACGTTTGTTTATCAGTCGCCCCGAAAGAGTGTGGACTCCGGTTACATCTCCGATCATAGTACTCCTCTCGATGGATAATGTACATCAAGGTATCCTCACGTTTGTTTATCAGTGGCCCCGACGAAGCTTGGGCACCGGTTACAATCACAATCACATAATATCCCTCTTGATGGAAAATCCTCATCAAGGTATCCCAATCACATAGTATCCCTCTTGATGGATAATGCACATCAAGGTATCCCCACGTTTGTTTATCGGTCGCCCCGAAAGAGTGCGGACTCCGGTTACATCTCCGATCATAGTACTCCTCTCGATGGATAATGCACATCAAGGTATCCCCACGTTTGTTTATTAGTCGCCCTGACGGAGCGTGGACTCCGGTTACATTTGATCTCTCCCATGCCATGCATGAGATGCAAGTGCAAACATGTTATGTAATAATACAAATCATAGTATTAAAATCTCATCATTAAGACATATCATTTGATACCAAAATAGTTCAAGTAAAACATTCACATATTCCATGGTTTTCAATAAGGTAGGAATCCTACCAACGACCAATTATCGTTGCCTTGCGTTTTCGTCTAAAAACAGCTCGCCGATCACGCCCCCAGTTGTTAAATCTTTTTACCTTAAATAAATTCCATAAAATAATCAAATTAATTGGTTTAACGCATTCCCTTCATCCTTACAATTTAATTTAACCATTTGAAAAATCACATAAGTATTTTATTTTTAAAATCAGCCGGTTACCCGCTGCCCACTACCCACTATCCATTGTCCACTGTCCACCGTCCATCGTCCATTGTCCACTGTCCACCATCCACTGTCCACTGTCCACCGTCCACCGTCCACTGTCCACTGTCCACTAGTGGGGTTTGGCCATATCTTAGGGCTAAAATATGTTTAAGTCTACAATCACCCATGAGTGAGGTTCGGCCATACAACATGGCCGAACCTCACCCTTTTCGTTTGGTCCCCTTTTTAATCCCTTATCATTTTAATCGTGTGGGTCCAAGATCATGCCATCTTTTTGATTCATTAATCCAAACACACATAAGTTAATCATTTAACATTTGTAAAACCCAAAGTCCACAAAACATTCTCCATGGGGTTCGGCCATACACCATGGCCGAACTCATGGTCCATTCATTTTCACCATTTTCCCATCTTAGCCATTATTCTTTCCATAGCGAATCACTCGTTTTATTTCTACATACTTAGGTTCATAAATGATCCATAAATGATTCATTAATCATGACATAAATCCCTACCAAATCCCTCCATTCTTTAGCTTGATCATTCATTCATTTAAACATGCATAGATCCATAAATGACCCATTAAAATGGTCATGGGGTTCGGCCATACAACATGACCGAACCCATAGTGTCCCATTTTCATCCTCCCTTTGAATCATTTACAACATTAGGTCCATACATCAAGTCCCTCCATTATTTCCCTCCTTTAAAACCCTTTAAAATCACTAACATACATCCATTTTAAGACCTTTTAAAATCATTAACACCCTTCCATGGAGTTCGGCCATACAACATGGCCGAACCCTATGGTGTAACACCTCAATTTCTCAATGAAGTGGAAAATTACGAAAATGCCCCTGAGTTGTTAAATTAATTATTTTGAGATGTTAAGTAAGGAAATAGTGGGGCCCATTGCTCAAATTAAAATCATATGAGCACATTATGAATGTTAAGTTTGATTGGTTGGGTAATTTACATCAATTGGGTCAAAAATGGCTAAATGGGTCAAAAGGCCCAAATGGGACCCATCGGGTCTTACTGGATTATTTGACCGTTTTGTGAGTTTAAATTAAGAGGGGTTAGGCTGATTTGATTGGAAATCAAGTGGAGGAAAAATGGGTAGGCCTGACCCATATGTAAAAATCAATTGCAAATGACCAAAATACCATAATTGGGTCATGGAGTCAAAAACGGGTCAAGGAGCTAAAAATGGACCCAACGGGTAGAGTTGACTATGGTTGACAATGTGGACCCTCTAGGGAGCTAAAATATGAGTTAAATCAGTTTGAGTGGGACTGAAGTGAGTTGGAATTAAATCAAGTGTGAGTTAACTCATGTGCATTAAATGAAATGCATTAAGTATGGTGAGTTTGGTGAGTTGAGATGGAAACCTAAATGACCTTAAGTTCAAGTGAGTCAAAATGGAAATTAAAGGGACTGTAAATCAGTGAGTTGAGTGGGAATTTGAAGAGGTTGGCTGGGTCATAACCACCAAAACAAGTCCCACACGTTGGGGACTTGTCTTGGTGATTTCCATGATGAATGTTGAATGCAAATGATAGGATTGAGATGAGATGCATGGAAAGCTGAATGGCTGCTTGGGTAGGTGCCGAGGGGTACCTTGAATAGCACCCAAGACCCATCGGTTTAGGCAAGAATTGATGAGGGAGTGGAGGGGTTTTGGGGGCTGAAATACAAAAGGAATGATCACCCATGCTTGGCCGAATTTACATACCAAAAGTCTTAGAATTCCCATCTCTCTTTCCCTCACTCAAGGACACACTCTCTTGGCCGAGTTTACCTTGGTGTTTTTCACCATTAGATCAAGCACAAAACAGTAAAAGAAAGGAAGGAACAAGAGGGAAGAAGGCAAGGAGCAAGAGGCAAAGGAAATTGGTAAGAATTCCTTACAATGTTATTTAATAAGTTAGATTAAGTGGAACATGAATTGGCCATGGAATGGCCGATTTTGTCAAGGACCTAAGCCTTGGTTAAAGGTGGTCTTAAGTGGTAAACAAATATCATTGGGTTTGGCCACTTTGGATGGCCGAACCCCGTGAGATTTGTTTGGGTATTTTGACGGTTTTTGGAGGCTAAAAACCATGCAAAAATGATG
This sequence comes from Chimonanthus salicifolius, assembly GCA_013350335.1. NCBI lineage: Eukaryota > Viridiplantae > Streptophyta > Magnoliopsida > Laurales > Calycanthaceae > Chimonanthus > Chimonanthus salicifolius. Next base: position 91,496,495 of record CM023532.1, read on the forward strand.
AACAAATGTATGTGTTTAAGATGCAAAATAAAGGATTTTAAATCTTGGATTTGGATGGCATAATTTGGCATTGGAATAGCCAAATGCATCAAGGGTCTAAACCTTGGGCAAAGGTGATACAAATTGATAAAATAGATCCTTGGGTTCGGCCACCTTACATGGCTGAACCCCATGAAATTGTGTGGGTTTTTGGATGGTCTTTTTGAAAGGTAAAACCCGATAATATTATGCTGATTTTTACATGATTTAATGGACATATGATGTAAGTTAAAAAGGGTCCAAAACATGGGCATAGGGTTCGGCCACATTGGATGGCCGAACCCCATAAAAGTGGTTGATAGTTGGTATGGTTTTTGGAGAGATAAAACCATACCAACGGTGGAGATTTTTATGTGATAAGGTTACTGTTTTGGTTTGGCCATAGGATGGCTGAACCATGTGGTTAACATGGCTAAAGGGTAGTGTTCAATTGGTATATAAAATAAGGGAATCATCGAGCAAAAGAACCATAAGGGTTCGGCCATATGTATGGCCGAACCCCATGGACTGTTTTATGGTTATATGGAGTAAGAACATAGTGGAGATTTTGAATGAATCCATGCCTTTGATTCAAGAATTATGTATGTATAATATGTACTTAATATCTGTAAATAACCAAGCATGATAGATAAGGGAATAAGGAATGAAAATACATAGGGTGTGGTTCGGCCATGTAGTATGGCCGAACCCCACCAAAGATTATTTGATGGACTTTGTGCTAATTCATAATGAATGGGAGATGTATGTATGAATGATGTAAATGAACCAAAGTGATTTGAATGGTCATGGAATGTGATTGGAATGGATTAAGAGATCCAAATGGGAAAGGTGAGGTTCGGCCAAGTAGTATGGCCGAACCCCACCAAGGTAGATTTGTTATGAAGCATGGTTTATCAAGGAAAATTAAACAAGGCTTGGCCTAGTGGCAAAGCTGAAAATACACGTGATTAAGGTAATTATGAATAAAAGAACAAAGGACTTAAAGAAGGGGGTTCAAACCAATATGGTGAGGTTCGGCCATGTTGTATGGCCGAACCCCACCAAGTGATATTTAGTGGTTTGAAGTGTTAATAAATCATTTGGATGGTGTTAATCCAAAACCAAAGAGATCAAGTTAAAGTGGGTAAGGTTCGGCCATGGGTATGGCCGAACCCCACAAGATGTTTGGGTCTTATATGAGAATGGATATTTAAATATTAGTATGATTTACATATTGTTACATCACAAGGTGACGAGAGTTGAACGAAGTGCGAGTCGTGACCGGGTGAAGCTCAAAAAGGAACGGACACTTAAGTAAAGTTTAAGTAGGTTTCCTACCTACTTGTAACCACAGTTTTACCCCAGTTTTCTTATGAGACTCTTGTTTTATTTTATGTGTTTCAAATGATATATTATGCATTAACAAATGGCATACAGGCATTGGCATCTCATGCATAGACATGGGATTATGAATGAGGTTCTACAGTGTTGCAATTTATGAGTTACGTCCTCTTTCGGCGGTGCAAGTCACGCCAAGAGGAGTAACATGATGGTCATAGTCACATTGGTCTCCTTAGGCGATGAGAGTCCCGCTAGGAGGACTAATACGTGATATGAACCAAGTCAATGATGAAGAGATGTAAGTGTATTGTGATTTACCTTGTCGGTGCAAGGCACGTCAAGTGATGGCTATGAATGTACATGATGGGGGAGGCTCATTGCATGTGCATACTTCATAGCATTGTTTTACCTGTTTTTGATGATCATGTAATATGATATATATATATATATATATATATATATATATATATATATATATGCATGTTTTATATGCTAACATGTGGTAGCCCTGATTCGGGAACCTACTGGGCGCGTTGATCTAACGCCCTAATTCTATCCTCAGAGGAGAATGCAGGTACAAGAAAAGGGAAAGAGAAGGTCATTGACCGGGAGGGGAGCCAAGCCTAAGCGCTTGAATGTTGGACTGGACTTCTTTTTATTACTGTCATTTGAACTATATTTTGTTGGACATGTAATAAGTCATTACTTGCTATGGTTTGATTAGGTTGATAACTTTGGATGGTTTATTTATGTTAATTAACATTTGAGACTGTTACTTGCTATCTAGCCTTTCTATTCCGTAGTTAATCTAGGTTATTCCGCATGATGATGTTAGTTCCATGTGTGATTCATTATCATGGTCTAGTCCATGTACACATGGGTGGCCAGTTAAGGTTCAGACTTGAGTAGTCTGAACTTAACTCGTGTCGTGACGCCGCCCGCTCTCTTTCGATGTTTTATTATAATTTTTTTTAAAAAAATTAGACTCTGACTTCTCGGAAAGGGCGGGGCGTTACATATGGTTCATCACTTTCTCTTAAAAATCATATAACCAAGTTCATATCCTTTGATGGGGTTCGGCCATACATCATGGCCGAACTTCATCCAACCCTTCCTTTGTCCTTAATGGTCCAAGCATAAAATCTAGGGTTTGGCCATGCAAGGGCCAAACCATGATCCTTATCTTGGACTTGCATGAGGTCCTTAGCCATATATACATAACAATTAGGGTTCGGCCATGCAAGGGCCGAACCATGATCCTTGACCATTCTTCATGTTTAGCCATGCATGTTGACATAAACCATATCTACATAGTGTCCTTAGTAATCCACCTTACCCATTAGAGTTTTGTCCATCTTGTCCATCTCATTTCTTGGGTGGATTTTAAATCCATGGTCCATAATATTTTGGCCAACTCTCCAATCCAAAAATGGGATGTTCCTTTAACCTCTGTTCTTACTGAATAAAATCTTATCAAGTACCTACCGATTCCGCGACTCCTCCGGTTTCTTTCGTACCGCCTTGCTCCTCCGCTCTTTTCTTTCCTTAGTCTTTCTTCTTTCTTCCTCCTTGATCTTCGGCCAAGAGTGAGCTTGAGAGGGAGAGGGTTCAAGATGAAAAACCCAAAGAGATGGTTCGGCCTTGGTGAAGGTTTGAGAGAGGGAGAGGAGGAGATAATGGAAACCCTAAGTCTTTTTTCTTGTCTTGTGAGAGGGTCGGCCCTAGGGTTTCTTTGTGAGAGGGAGAGGAGCTTCAGATGAAAAGAAACGAAGTGTTTTCTTTGACTTTTGAGGGAGGGTCGGCCTTGAGAAAGAGACGGAGAGTGAGATGAGATGGGATGGAAAGCCTAACCATTTTCCATCTTGTCTTGGGTTTCCTTGGTCAAGACTCCACCCTCATCAATGTGGAGTCTTCCCCATGGGCTCTTTGACTAAACAAGAGGGTGCATGCCCTCCACATGGCACACACCACTCTCCTCCCACGGTTTGGCTTGGTGGTTTCATTTGGTGGCGTGGTGGTTTGCATGAGGTGGAACCACCACCTCTCCTTGGACCAATCCATGGTCTTGCATGTCCTCCATTTAAGCTTCTTGTCTAGCCAAGGGGGGTGCATGCCCTCCACATGGCATACCACCCCTATGTCCAACGGTTTTGGTTTGCTAGTGGTTTCCATGAGATGGAAATCATCCTCCTTGACTCATTCTATTTTCTATGTGACTCACCCCCATTTGACTCACCTTATTTTAATGTAACCCAACTCCCAACTCAAGCATTGATTTTATTTCCATCTAACTTAGGTGATTCAATTAAATAATTTAATTCCACTTATTTCACTTGATTCACTTTAATTCATCTATAACTCACCCATGGTTGACCAAGTCAACTATGGTGGTCGGCCCCACATGTGTCTTGCTCCACACGCCACCTCACTTGATGAGGTGGACCCCATGTCTTTGATCTTAATTGGGTCCATCACCGGATTAAATCCACTCCTTACCCTCTTACCCTAATGCTCAATTCATCTTGACCCATTGGGTCTCAATTGGGCATTTGACCCAATTGACCATCATTGACTTAATTAGATGGAATTAATCCTATTCATGGTCCATTGGACCATACTTGGGCCATTGCCCCAACTTTGATCCATCAAACATTCATTTCATCTATGAATCTAAATCCATTCCTTACCCATTTACCCTAATACTCAATTCATCTTGACCCATTGGGTCCCAATTGGACATTTGACCCAATTGACCATCATTGACCCAATTAGATGGAATGAATCCAATCCATGGTCCATTGTACCATACTTGGGCCATTACCCCGACTTTGATCTATCTAACATTCATTCCATCTATGAATCTAAATCCATTCCTTACCCATTTACCCTAATCATCAATCCATCTTGACCCATTGGGTCCCAATTGGGCATTTGACCCAATTGACCACATTGGCCCAATTAGATAAAATTAATCATGTCCATGGTCAATTGGGCCATACTTGGGCCATTGGCCCAACTTTGATCCATCTAACATCCATCTCAACAATGAATCTTAATTTTCAACAATTAAAATATATAATGGCCAATATATTTATTGCATTAAAAATCCGGGCTATTACAAGATATGACGATGCTATGGATAGATATTATCTTCCCATGGATGGGGGTTTCCATGGTGATTTGGATTGATGTCGGATAGTGGCATTAGAGACGTATCGGTCGTGTGAGGGACATTTGTGTCCCATAGTTGACATATTGGTCCTATGATAGACGTCTTGATTCCATAGTCGACGCATTGGTCGTATGTTAGACCTATTAGTCATAGGATAGACATATTAGTCCTAAGAAGGTATTAGTTATGCCCATGAATGGATAATACCCATGGAGGGGTTATATTCATGGATCTGATGGACAAAATCTTTTGTCCCTAATCGGACAAGTTTGTAATCATCTTCATTAACAATCTCCTGATTGATTCCAACAGTCGCAAGGAGCATACCGAACATCTAAGGATAGTTTGGGACACTGAAGACAAATCAATTAAATGCCAAAGCAAGCAAGTGCGAGTTCTGGCTATCTGAGGTCAATTTCTTAGGACATGTCACATGCAACGATGCAATATGGGTCGTGGTAGACCGATTGACCAAGTCGGCGCACTTCCTCCCCATCAAGATGACATATTGTGTCCGACAGAGATGGCCGATTCACCGGCAGAGTGTGGCAGAGCATGCAGTTAGCCATGGGGACAGACTTATTGACTAGCACAACATTCCATCTACAGACTGATGGACAGTCGGAGAGGACGTTGCAGACATTGGAGGATATGCTGAAAGCATGTATGCTAGACTTCAAGGGTGGATGGGAGGATCACTTACAGCTGGTTGAGTTCTCTAATAACAACAGTTACCAGGCAAGCATCCAGATGGCTCCATTCGAGGCCTTGTATGGTAGGCCATGTAGATCGCTAGTGTGCTGGACAGAGGCCGGTGAGCCTGCACTTATTGGACCCAAGCTAGTTGCAAAGACTGCGGCGCAGATTAAGTTGATACGACAGCAACTACTTACTGCACAGAGTCATCAGAAGAGCTACGCTGACAAGAGGAGAAGAACCTTGAGTTTGAGATGGGAGACTTAGTGTTCTTGAAAGTCTCGCCACGAAAGGGACACATGCGATTCGGGAAGAAAGGGAAACTATCGCCTAGATTTGTGGGGCTGTTTCCAATCCTAAAGAGGGTGGGGGAGGTGGCTTATCAATTGGTACTTTCTCCACAGTTGTCCTCTTTGCACGATGTATTCCATGTTTCCATGTTGAGGAAATACAACCCTAATCCTTCACATGTGTTAAACGTGCAAGATGTGGATGTGCAAAGTGACGTGACCTATGTGGAGAAGCCGGTCAGAGTGATTGGGAAGGAACAAAGAGTGCTACGGAACCGTGCCATTCAATTCATCAAGGTGGTATGGGATCGACATGGGAATGAAGAAGCCACCTGGGAACTTGAATCAGAAATAAGAGCCGCTCATCCGGAGTTTTTTGTATGAATTGTTTGAAACCCTACTTCGCTAGATTTTCGGGACAAAAATTTCAAAAGAGAGTAATATTATAATAGCCCGGATTTTCAATTCACTAATATATTGGCTATTATTTATTTTTAATTGTTAAAAATTAAGATTTATGGATGGAGTGGATGTTAGATGGATCAAAGTTGGGGCAATGGCCCAAGTATGGTCCAATGGACCATGGATTGGATTAATTCCATTTAATTGGGTCAATGATGGTCAATTGGGTCAAATGCCCAATTGGGGACCAATGGGTCAAGATGGATTGATGATTAGGGTAAATGGGTAAAGAGTGGATTTAATTGGGTCATGGACCCAATTAAGATCAAAGGCATGGGGTCCACCTCATCAAGTGAGCTGGCAAAGGTATGAGGTAATATCCAAGTGGCATAACCAAGTTGGGTCCCACTCCACCTCATCAAGTGAGGTGGCATGTGGGCTAAGGCATAAATGGGGCCGGGCACCATGGTTGACTTGGTCAACCATGGGTGAGTTCATGGATGAATTAAAGAGAATCAAGTGAAGTAAGTGGAATTAAATTATTTAATAAAATCACCTAAGTCAAATATAAATTCAAATGATTGAGTGTGGAATTGAGTTGCATTTAAATGGAGTGAGTCAAATGGGGGTGAGTCACATAAAAGATCAAAAGATGGAGTGACTCAAAGAGGGTTTTCCATCTCATGGAAACCACTCCACTAAAACCGCTGGAAGAGTGGTGTGTGCCATGTGGAGGCATGCAAGAGCATGGATTGGCCAAAGGAGAGGGGGTGGTTCCATCTCATGCATACCACCAACCACCAAATGAAACCACCAAGCCCAAAACTGTTGGAAGGGTGGTGTGTGCCATGTGGAGGCATGCAAGAGCATGGATTGGCCAAAGGAGAGGTGGTGGTTCCATCTCATGCAAACCACCAACCACCAAATGAAACCACCAAGCCCAAAACCGTTGGAAGGGTGGTATGTGCCATGTGGAGGCATGCAAAACCATGGTTGGTCAAAGAAGAGGTGGTGGTTCCATCCCTTGCAAACCACCAAACCCAAAACCATTGGAAGGGTGGTATGTGCCATGTGGAGGCGTGCAAGATCATGGATTGGTCAAAGGAGAGGTGGTGGTTCCATCTCATGTAAACCACTAGCCACCAAAAGGAAACCACAAGCCCAAAACCGTTGGAAGGGTGGTGTGTGCCATGTGGAGGCATGCAAGATCATGGATTGGTCCAAGGAGAGGTGGTTGGTCCATCTCATGCAAACCACTAACCACCAAAGGGAAACCACAAGCCAAAACCGTTGGATGAGGGTGGTATGTGCCATGTGGAGGGCATGCACTCCCTTGTTTGGTCAAAGGACTCATGGGGAAGACTCCACATTGATGAGGGTGGAGTCTTGACCAAGGAAACCCAAGACAAGATGGAAAATGGCTAGGCTTTCCATCTCATCTCATCTCATCTCATCTCATCTCACTCTCTCACTCTCTCCCTCCCACTCTTGGTCACCCTCTCTCATTGAGCAAGACAAGAAACACTTAGAAATTTTCTATCTTGACTCCTCTCTCTCTCAAGCTTGGCCGACCCACTCATTGAACAAAGGAAAACACTTAGGGTTGGTACATTTTCTCCTCCTCTCCCTCTCTCAAACTTCACCAAGGTCGAACCATCTTTTTGGGTTTTTCATCTTGAACCCTCTCCCTCTCAAGCAACACACTCTTGGCCGAAGATCAAGGAGGAAAAAGAAGAAAGACTAAGGAAAGAAAATAGCGGAGGAGCAAGTCGGAACGGAAGAAAATGGAGGAGTCGCGGAATCGATATGTATGGTTTAGTATGTTTATAAATTAAAAGGGAGTTAAAGGAAACCATGGGATTCCATTTTGGATTGGAGAGCTGGCCAAAACACCATGGATTTAAAATCCATCCAAGGAATAAGATGGAAAAATGGACAAAACCCTAACGGGTCAGATAGATGTTATGAATGAAGATTAAGGACAATATGTATGCATGCATGGCTTAAGCATGAAAAAGATGGTCAAGGAACAATGGCCGAACCCTAATATTGTCATGCAAAAGGACCCCATGCATATTTAATGTAAGGGATGGATTATGATCAAAGATCATGGGTTGGCCTTGCACGGCCAAACCCTAGATTGTTATGCATGGACCATTGAGGACTAAAAAGGGATTGGATGAGGTTCGGCCATGGTGTATGGCCGAACCCCATCAAGTGATCTAACCATTGGTATTTGATGGATAAGAGAAAATAATGAACAATGGGGTTCGGCCATGTTGTATGGCCGAACCCCATGGAAGGATGTTGGTAATTGTTAATGGGTTTTTAAGGATGAAAATCATGGAAGAGTATTAATGATGTTAAATGGTCTCAAATGTTGTAAATGGTGAAAAATGATGGATCATGGGTTCGGCCATGTTGTATGGCCGAACCCCATGGAGAGAATTTGATGGACTTAGATGTATGTGGACCATGAATCATTTTGATGGACCATTTGTGGATCCATGCATCTAATGTTTAGTTATGGATCTATGTTTATGGATCATTCATGGACCTAAGTATGGGTAAATAAATTTGGTGATTACCTATGGAAGGAAAAAATGGCTAAATGGTGAAAATGAAGGACCATGGGTTCGGCCATGTTGTATGGCCGAATCCCATGGAGAATGTATTGTGGACTTAGGGTTTTACAAATGTTAAATGATTAACTTATGTGTGTTTGGATTAATGAATCAAAAAGATGGCATGATTTTGGACCCACATGATTAAAATGATAAGGGATTAAAAAGGGGACCAAAACCAAAAGGGTGAGGTTCGGCCATGTTGTATGGCCGAACCCCACTCATGAGTGATTGTGGACTTAAACATATTTCAGCCCTAAGATATGGCCAAACCCTACTAGTGGACAGTGGACAGTGGACGGTGGACAGTGGACGGTGGACAGTGGACGGTGGACAGTGGACAGTGGACAGTGGACAGTGGGTAGTGGGCAGCGGGTAACCGGCTGATTTTAAAAATGAAATACTTATGTGATTTTTCAAATGGTTAAATTAAATTGGAAGGATAAAGGGAATGGGTAAAACCAATGAATTTGATTATTTTATGGAATTTATTTAAGGTAAAAAGATTCAACAACTGGGGGCGCGATCGGCGAGTGGTTTTTGGACGAAAATGCAAGGCAACTATAATTGGTCGTTGGTAGGATTCTAACCTTATTGAAAACCATGGAATATGTATATGTGAATGTTTTACTTGAATTATTTTGGTATCAAATGATATGTCTTAATGATGGGATTTTAATACTATGATTTGTATTATTACATAGCATGTTTGCACTTGCATCTCATGTATGGCATGGGAGGGATCAAATGTAACCGGAGTCCACGCTCTGTCGGGGCGTCTGTAAGGCATTCGTGGGGGTACCTTGATGTACATTATCCATCAAGAGGGATGTATGATTGATTTGTAACTGGAGTTCCACGCTCCGTCGGGGCGTCCATAAGGCATTCGTGGGGATACCTTGATGTGAATTATCCATCAAGAGGGATACTATGTTTGAAATATAACCGGAGTTCCACGCTCCATCGGGGCGTCCGTAAGGCATTCGTGGGGATACCTTGATGTGCATTATCCATCTAGAGGGATACTATGTGATTGTGATACCTTGATGAGGATTTTCCATCAAAAGGGATACTATGTGATTGTGATATGGTTGATGGGTGGGACTCATGGCGTATGACACCCATGGCATGGCATTGACTTGTATGGTTTTGATATTATTAATATCTATGTGTTTTGTCATATTAATCCATGTGTTGACCCTACTCGGAGTACCTACTGGGCACGTTGTTTAACGCCCTACTTCTACCTTAGATGATGACACAGGAAATGGACAAAGCGAAGGACGTGATCAAAGCCAAGCAAGAGCTTGGATGAGCTAGATTAGTCTGTTCTTGTTGAGGTTTAAGTGTTTGAATGAGTCCTAGACAATATACCACTTCTAAGGCATCTTCTTTTCAAGACTTTTCATAGGTTTTCTCCAAAATATCCCATGCCTCCTTTGCGGTTTCACATGATATGATATTTTCCAAAATGTTTGGTGAAACGGCACAAAATATAGCATTGAGGGCATTGGCATTGGCTGAATACATACTCATTTCCATTTCATTGTATGTAAAATAGTTCTTAGATGGTTTGGTCCAACCACATAAAATAATTTCCCACAAAGCTCCATCCATTACCATCAAGTGCATTTTCATTTTGGCTTTCCAAACACCATAATTAGAGCCATCAAGGATTAGAGGAAACATTACAGCCACGCAATCACACTTACACATTTCTAGCTTCAAGGATCTAATCTTAGATGATTAAGTCCAATTGCAATAGTCCTTGCTCTGATACCACTTGTTAGTAAAGCTAGCCAAATCTCAAGAATAGTCCTAGAGGGGGGTGAATAGGACTATTGGAGAATTTTAATTTTTTTCAAATATTGGGCACTTTAATGATTGGTCACTACAAATTTGCTCAATTAATCTTCCAAATATGATTTACATGCAAGATTAAGTCCCCGCAAACTATGTGTGTAATAAGATATGAGATGATGCAATACACTAAGTAAGGTGAAGGAGATGAAAAGAAATGGAAGAAGGTGACACACGTATTTTTACGTGGTACCGCAACCTTGCATATGTCCACACCTCAAGTACACCACTTGAGGATTTCACTAACCTTCTCTTTCACGAATGGAGAAGAAACCTATTACAACCTTAATCTCTTTCAAGGGTAGAGATTGAACCGATGACTTACAAACATCAAGAAAGCACATTTCTTGGATTTCACTAGGGTTACACCGACCCATACAAATATTTCAGTATTAATGAAAGTTGTAGAACTTGAGTGTCTTACCAAGAACACTAATATCTAGTTTACTTGAAGTAGCCTTGGCTTATCCTTAGATGAATTTCTCCACTTAGCTCTTTGGTGATGAAAGAGTGCTCCAATGAATGCCACACAAAAGATTAAGAGAAGTTTTAGGGAGTATTAAAGGTTTTCCTATGTGAGTAAGCAATCCTTAGTAGTTTTCTAAATCACATTCAATGTTGAGCCTTAGATGCTCAATGATTTGCCTATGATTGCTTTGAATGTGTTGATATTTGTTTTAAAGCAATGAGAGTCTAACTATGGATTTTTAGTGCTCTAAGAATGGTTGGGATGCTTGGTGCAGAGTTAGAGAAAATTTTGCTCAAGGAATCAACCTTTTTCAACTCAAAAGACTTCGGTTTAAATAACAATGAATCTCCCAATGGATCTCTGCTTCGGAACTTGCTTGACTAGCCTCGGAACTTCCGAAGTCCCAAAGGCCGGAATCACAACTGTCACATTTGAATAGATAGTTTGACCTTGCAACGGCTAGTTGGACTACCTTCGGAACTAGCCAAGTTCCAGGTTCGGAACTTCCGAAGTTAGGTTCTGAAAATCAGAAGCAGTGCCTCAAGTATGTACATGGGAGGTCTCGGAACCTTCAGTATGCATCCCTCAGAACTTCTAAGGTAGGTTCCAAGCCTATTAACAACCTTCGGAACTGCATAGGCAAGTTCCAAAGAAGGTTCCGAAAAATCTGATAAGCGTCAGATTTCACTTAAGTGTTGATAAATTTAGAGTTTGTGAAATCCGGACAAGATGGAGAGCACTTTGTGTGATCTTTTGCAATCATACAATTTAATTATGATGCACATTTATTAGATTGCAAAGATACAAGAATATGTTGGGACATTTGGTAGATAGCAAGAGTTCTTCATTGGGTAAAGGTACCTAGAAATCCTATTCTAATTAAGCCAGTTCTTAACCGAGGGATTCTAAGGCATCTAGGTCAATCCTAGGGCCCATATACTTGTGTTGGTTGGCATTCATGAAATTCTTCCGATTTTGGTACGATCCAAATGACGCGTCTTCTGGAGTTTAAAACTTGATTTGACTATGTAGGTCTTTCAGAGGCACAGTCTTGGACACTTAAACGGTCACAACTCAGTCAAAGAAATTGACAACTCAGGACTCAGTCGGACATAGTCACGGAATTGAAAACTCAGTCTTACTCAGGAGAGACAGATTTAACTTTTAGACCTACATCATGCTTGGAGAGTAATACAGTCTTGGACTTAGATTCGAAGTCCTATAGTGTTAGCTCAGATGTGTTAAGTTTGCCATTGTGGTTAACACACTTGAATCATGTTTAGAATCTTATGTTGTATCTTGCAATTCATTCCATGTGTACTTGTTTTGTGGATTGAATTTATGCAAGATGTTTGTATGGCATATCATTTCATATTAGTCAAATCAGATTTATCATATGCCATGTGTATTAAAATCAAGAGGGAGATTCAAAAAGAAAAAGGATTTAAGTAAAATATGTTCTGTTTTTTGGTGATACATCACTAGTGATGATGGATCGCAGCGAGACATTGCCAAGTGACAAGGAATCGTAAGCATATAACACCCACCCCAGCTGGAGCATGTGGGAAAAAGTCCCACATGGCCCAGCTAGGTGGGGATGGGGGAGTGGCCAGGGCCCAGAGCAAAATCGTGAGGGCCCACGTGGGACCCAAAGCAAACAATATCTTGTTGGGTCAAATTAGGTCGGGTCATGACAATTGGTATCAAAGTATAGTTTCACTTGGCCTGTGTGAGCTCTCCACCTCTATGTCGTGTTGCATGTGTAGACCCCCTGTCAGTGTGACGTGTCTTAAGCGCGGTGGGTCAGGGCCCAAAGTAAATGAGGAAAGAAACCTCATCCAATAAGAGGCCTTTTGGGTCTGGCCAGGTGGGCCAGGGCCCCAAGTAAAATCGTGAGGGCCCACATGGGGCCCAAAGAGGACAATATCTTATTGGGTCAGGTCAGGTCAGGTCGGGACAAATTATGCGGCAGGTTTTTAAGTTAAAACCTTTTTTTTTGAAAATGCTGCTTCATTCCATGATCTTAAACTGGTTATATGTTTTTGTGGAATGGTTGCCTTCATGTGGATTTTCACTTGATGTTTTTTTATCCTTCTCATTCCATTTGTCAAATAAATTGTATATCTTTTTGGAATGGATGAATGTTGTGTATTTCCTCATGTATTGCAAATCTATGTGCGTGCATTATTTGTAATACCTTGTGCCTATTGAGAAAAAAGTCTCACGTTGCTAGTTGCATTGGAAATTTCCTGGTTTATAAGTGGTAGCCTTCTTCCTTCTAGCACAAGGCTTTTTGGGAGCAGCATTGGGTTGGCTCACCAGTGCAAAGTTGTGCGAGCCCGTGTGTGTGGGCCCAAAGCAGACAATATTGTACTAGCAAGACGGGTTGTTACAAATGGTATCAAAGAATGGTTCAACTCTCTGCCTGAGGGTGTGGGCTTGGTTGTTCTGTGTTCAGAGCCGAGGACGGCTCTGGCCTTAAGGGGGTAGATTGTAATACCCCGTGCCTTTGGAGAAAAAGAGTCCTGCATTGCTAGTTGCATTGGAAATTCCCTGGTATATAAGTGATACTTTCTTCCTTCTAGCATAAGGCCTTTTGGGAGCAACATTGGTTGTGCTCACCAATGCAAAGCAGTGTGGGCCCAAAGCGGACAATATTGTCCTTGCGGGATGGGTCATTACATTATGAGTTTTCTTCTATGTTTTTATTTGGTAGAATCTTGTTTGGGAGATGACCTTGTGCACATACATAGTGTAACACCCAGATTTTTCATTTCATAAATATATTGGATTTGTCTATTTAAATTGCTAAATTGGTTGAATTTAAGATTAGAAATTGAAATGGACCTTAGATGGGTAAGTTGTTGGGTCAATAACCAATTAAGATCCAATGGATCATGGATAGAATTTGATTTGAAAGTAATTGGGTAAATGTGATTAAATGGGTCAATTACCCAATTGGGACCCAACGGGTCATAGATGAGCTAATTGTAAGTAAATGAGTAAGGATAATTTAATTGGATCAGCTACCCAAATTAAGATCCAATGCCTAAATCCACCTCATCAAGTGAGGTGGCATTGCCATGGGGCATTCATGGAAACCAACTAAGACAAAGTGCCACTTCATCGAGTGACATGGTCAATGCGGGACCTAAATGCAATGTGGTGTATGGTCGGCTAAGCCATGGTTGACTTGGTCAACCATGAGTGAGTCCAAAGGAATAGAGTTAAGGCTTAGTTGAGTTGAGTTAAGTTGAATGGGAAGTTGAGGAGACTCCCATTTAAATATGAGTTAGGTGGGAGATGGAAGGTTTCCATCTCAATGGATGGAATTCAAAGTACACACGTTGGTAGACAAAACTTTAAGGAGGGAGATGGAAGGACTTGGGCTGATACAAGGGACACCAGCCAAAGAGGCTGCCCATCTTTCTTGGCCGATCATCTCATTTCTTACACTCAAGAGTTCTTTTTCTCACACTCAAGAGTTCTTTTTCTCTTCTCTCTCTCCCAACTACATTTCGACACTTGGAGGATCAGTGAAGAACCAAAGAAGGAGAAGGACTGAGGAAGGAATTCAAATCTTAAAAAAAAGAAGGAGACGGGAAATTAAGGTATGTTAAGCTTAGTAACAATATGGGATTAAGGGAAACCATAGCTTGGCCATATAGCCGAACCTATGGGTTCCAGATTTGGTTGAAAGGGACTAGCTAAACTATTATAAGCCATGGAATTGGATATCCATTTGAGGAATGGATATGTGTTGGAAACCAACAACCAAGGGATTTAATTTATAATCATGTTTTAATGGCTTAAGATTGGAATATATTATGAAAAGACTCTAGCTGTGGCTAGAGGATAGAGTGAACTCACTAAGAGTTATATGGATGATGTTGAATATGTTTGAATAATATATATATATATATATATATATATATATATATATATATATATGTGTGTGTGTGTGTGTGTGTGTGTGTGTGTGTGTGTGTGTGTGTGTGTGTGTGTGTGTGTGTGTAAGAATGATAAGGATTGGATTTTATGAAGAAAGGATGTACCAAATAATCAAACAAAAAAGACTGACAAACAGTCAATCGACTGAATTGGTGTTGATTGAAGACAGAAAACCATTTCTGGGAGTTTCAGCAGACTGAATCTAGGATTCAGTCGACTGAACACAGACGTAACAAATAAGAAAAGGATTCTGGCGTATTTCAGCTGACTGAATCTATGATTTAATCGATTGAATGATTGCTTATCAAACACGAAAATTGTTGGTTGAGGATTCAACCGACTGAATCATGGATTCAGTCGACTGAATCTATACTGGCTGAACACACAGTCAATCTGATCCAAAGTCAACCGACTAAATCTATAATTCAGTCGACTGAAAGAGGATTGACCGAGAATACAAAGGGTTTGACTCAGAGTCAGCCGATTAAATCTGTGATTCAGTCAACTGAAAGGTAACGAGTCAAGGAATAAACAATACTGAGTTGGGTTTCAGCCGACTGAATGTTTATTGTAGTCGACTGAAAGTCTGCGGTAAGGCAGAGAACAGTAATTGGACGTGATTCAGTCGACTGAATTGAAAAGTTTGAATTTTTAATATTTTTCAGATATATCTGTTTATCTGGTAGGATGTGAGGAGCAATTAAATTAAAGGAAAATGAAATTGATATATGTATATGATAAAATTGATAAGGTAAAAAGGTGTGATTCACTTTCATGCGATGGTTAGCAATTGTTCGTGCGAAACAAGTAAAGGACAGTAAACCGAACGTGGGTAGGATTCCTACCTTATTGAAATACATGTGGATATATATATATATATATATATATATATATCTGTGTTATTGGTTTTGTATTTCCCAACATGATGACTTATGATTTATGAAATGTAAATGATTATGAAATTGTTTTTTATGGTAACATGTGATTTGAAATGAAAAGGCATTATTGCATTCATGATCTCATGCATGGTATGGGAGGGAGTATATGGGCAGCAAGCCAAGTTATGAGCTGTTCGGGCATGACTTGAGGCTTGAAAACTAGCTTGGAAGAAGCTATGTGAACCATTGATATGTTGGCCTTGTCCTGGATTGCTAGATAGGGGTACGGCGTAATTTGGGCCAAAGAGCTCCGGGGTAACCAGTCCAAAAACCCTGCGCAGAGGGAGGAGTCTACGCTCCATCGGTAATTCCGATTAACACACATGGGGAGGTATAACAGTGACCTGGTGGTACCGTCACAAAACATTGCGGACGTAAATGGCCAAGGGAACACCTTGATATGGATTCATTATATCAAAGAAACTATTGATATGATTTGTATGGTGTTGGATATGGAGATTGGGTGAGGGATCATCGGCATATGACACCCATGACATGACACATACATTAGCATGATTTGGATATAATTGTCATACGTTGTTTATGGTACTATGAAATATTTATAGTTTTGATATGATGTTCTTATTCTAATTTTTATATTGATCCTATGTGTATATAACCCTATTTGGAATTCTTACTGGGTGCATTGATTAACGCCCTACTTCTACCTTTTAAATGATGGAACAAGGAATGGAAAGGACATAGGACGTGAAGGAAGCCAAGCTTAGGAGCTTGGGCAGTTTTATGTTTATTTTACTTAATTGATTTTGGAACAATGTATTGAGATAATTGGCATTTTGGGATTGTAATAACTTAGTTTATTTTGCTATGGTTTGATGATATATTTGGATATTTAAACTTCAGTTAATTTTATGAGATTGACTTCCTTGCTTAAAATTGATGTCATGGTTATGGATGAAATCTTATCCATATGTTTATTCCGCAATCATTTGTAATGTGAACTGTTTTAGTGGACTTGCTTCACGCACAGATATTGGTGGCCAGTTAAGGGTCACGTTTTGGAAACTCAGACTTAGCTCTCGTCGTGACGTTTCCCCACTCTCTCACTCTTATTTATTTAAAAAAAAATTATACTCTAATTTTTTACGAGTGAAAAAGGGCGGGGCATTACACATAGTGTTGTTTTATTCCATGGGTCTAAATTTGTGAATCTCATGTGGAATAAACTTTACTCTATGCTTAACCTTATGAATGGTATTGATGATCCAAATGTCATCAGAAGTTCAAATTTGTAATCCATTCATATACCATTCAATACAAAGTATAGAATCTCAATGGAGTATTCAGAAATGAATGGTAAAGTATTGAAAAGCATGAGAGCTGAATTTGTAAAAGACAAACTCCTGTATGTTTTATATAGATCATTTCTCTTGCACCATTTCTTGATCTAATATAGGTATATCTCTTGTGATATGTTGGTGCATCTGAACTTGTTTGTGCAAAGTGTTTGCTAATATGGCATCTCTTGAGTTCTTATCATTGTTGCATATTTTTTAATGTCATATTATGCTTGTGCTACATTCCATTGCATCTCATTGGAATATATCTTGTGGAATGAATGTACGATCTGTGTGCTTTTGGTTCTCATTTCAATTCTCATTATTGGTATATGTTACAAGGAATGTTTTCAGTTCATAAGCACCAAGTTTTGCCAAACCTGAGAATGTTTGTGGATGCCTTGTCAAATGACATCACACATGGGCAATGGTCTTTGAAATGGTAAACTAAACAAAAGCCCATGATTATTGGAGTGTCTGGATCAAAATTTTAGTTGGACTCATAAAGGTACATTGGTCCAGAATCCAAGGATTTGTGCAAGTGTTAGTGAATTGGTTTAAGTCTTCAAATGACACAAATTGGGGTTTGAATGTTTTGGTATTTATTGGCATGAGATATTCATTTCTAAAAACTTATATGGTGTTAGCTTAATCAGAAATGAATATGTATTGTATATGGCTTGAGGCTTTCAAATGTTTCATGAATCTTACCATATCTTACATTCCAAAAGGTTGAAATGCAAATCTTGTTGTCTTGTGGACTCGCATGCATCACAATTACACACTCTTCATCCCTCAAATGGTAAATCTGATAGGGATGCATTTATGTTCTTTCCAATGTAAAGCACTATCTTGAAAAATCTCTTCGACATTGGAAATATGGTTGGAGAAATGTTCAGATCAGGAAAATTATTTTTTCTCCAAGTCTGTTTTGCATTCTACTTTAAACCTTCAAATGTTTATGGGAAAATTATCATAAGGTTTGAATGCAACATGAATGGAAAACAGAGCATGCATGTGTTGGTTTCAAAAATAGAATATGTTTTTTGAAAATGCATGTGCCTCTGGCTACTTCTTATCCAGTCCAATTACTGGGACTTATGGAAGCATACTAAATTGGTATTATCAGTGCTAAATACCCTTTGTCAATTTATGACAAAAAGGGAGAAAAGCTTAGAGAAAGGGGGAGGTAAATTTGGGGAGTTAGTCCATGTGTTAAAGGGAAGAAAGATTATTGGACTAATGTTTGAGGGGGAGTTTTTGTTTCCACCTAGTGCCTTGTTTGTATACAGGAACATATTTTGTAGGCACACCTTGAGGGGGAGCAATGTGCAGATCAAGGTCAAGATCTGAAGATTGAATCTTTTACTTTCATTTGAATATGTATTGTAATGGGGGATTTTATTTTGATTCAAATGAGTTGTAAAATGATGTATTATGTCCTTTGTGTAACACTCCAGAATGTCAATCCGGTAAATCAATATAATTTCCCTTAATGATGAGGAATCAATAGGATGATACTATGTATTAGGTCAAATGAGGAAAGAAATAATCAAGTAAGAATGTGATATTAGAGGGATGATGAAATAATTAAGTGAGATTTAAGAAAACTAAATTAAGGGACAATTTAATTAAATAATTTTGAAAAGTGGGGTAGAATATAATTAATGTGAATTAATTTATGATGTTGCAACAAGCCACATAAGCGATGAGGTGGCATGCCACATGGCAAGATAAAGGATGAAAGTAACATCACCACCCCACCTTTAGATTGAACCAATAAGTCCTCTCCACCTCGCCACCCCACATTTAGTTTGGACCAATAAATGTTCTCCACCTCACCACCTTTAGCTTTTGTTTTTTGACTAAAAAGGAAAAGGAGGATAAGGTAGGAAAAAACAAAAAGGAGAGGAGGAAAAGCTATGGCTCCATCTCTACCTCTTTTTCTACATTTTCTTCTATCCTCCTCATCCTCCTTCTTCCTCTCTAAAAAACTAAAGCAAAAAAAGAAAGAAAGCTGGAAATTTCTCTTCCTCTTCCTCTCTTTGGTGCAAATCTCTCTTGAAAGCTTGGAGTTTGGAAAAAGGAATGAAGGACATGAAAACTTGATTAGAGCTTGAACAAGTAGGTTCCCTAACCCTCTTGGTTATTTGTTTTAGATGTTAAAATATTTTATCTCTTCATATAAGTTCTTACATCAAAGGAACTATGGAGAGAATCTAAAAAAATAGAGTGTAATGAAGAGATAATGGAAAGTGGTAAGTATTTTCATAAAATAGACTTATGTGAGAAGTTCTACTTAAAATGCCTGGATGTTTAGATATTTTCTTTCAGAGTATTTTTAAAACTCCATTAGAATATTTGAATGTCTTTTATTTACTGGTTTTTGTAAGAAAATGGATTTAAGACAATGCTATCTTATGATAAACTTTGAAAAAAATGATTTATGGCAAAACTATTTCTACAAATCAGTCCAAAAAATGGACCATTAAACGTCTCAAAATGATCTTCTATAACTATTTTTCAGAAAGAGATTTTCAAAAAGTATTTATTCACAATTTTCAGACATCGAAAGGTACCCGAAATAATTTTGTAAAAACTGGACAATTTTAAGATAAAAAATTGTTTTTACATATCAGTCCCTAAAATGGACCTATAACCATTTAAAAACGATTTTCTGGATATTTTTTAATATTTTTTGTGTATTCTACTATCAAACAACTTTCCAAAGAGTATTTACTCAAGTTATTCCAATACCGAAAAGAACCCGAAATGATTTTTACAAAAACAGCACACAGTTTGTACTTCAAAATTAGAAATACTAGTTTTGGGCAACTTCACTAGATCTGAAATTTTATTTTCTAATAATGAGTGTTTTGTTCCTAAATTTTGATTCACTAAAGAATATATCAGTGACTTTAAATAATTTTGAGTTTTATGAATTATGTTTAAATAGAGTACTATGGGTAAAATGACCATTTTACCCTTGGTTAGGACAAAATATACATGTGGAGTCATTTAGACTCTAATGACCTTCATCAAATGATCTTTAAAGCTTAATTAAGATTTTCATAAATTTAAGTAGGGTTTTTTACACCCTAATGATGTGAGAATTATATATTGACACATGTGAACGAACGAAGAGGTGAGAGTAACTCCGAGATTAGCCGATCTACTTCGTGAGTTGTTTATCCTCGCTCATCACCTTAGACCAGGTAGGTTTTCCTACTTTGTTGAAATGCTATGAGTGTGAATCTTATATTCGTTGTTCAAAATGAACTGAGTTCTTTGAAAATTATGTATGCTTAATTTATCATACGATTAAAACAACGATACTTTTGAATGGTTTCACATCACCTGATAATGATTATTTCTCCGCATTTTAAATGAATGATGTGCATCTTATCCTGAAAGGATTTTGGAATTAACTGAGCTATGTATGGTATTTTCTTTACTTAAAGGTTGTTGCGGATTTCACTAAATAGGTTGCTAAATGTATGTACATGCGCGTATATATATATATATATATATATATACACACATATATGTATATCATATGTATTGTGAAAAGAGTAATTTCAAGTTCATGAGAATGATTGATAATACATGACATGAGATTATATATATATATATATATATATATATAATATACATATATGTATATCATATGTATTGTGAAAAGAGTAATTTCAAGTTCATGAGAATGATTGATAATACATGACATGAGATCATTGGCATTATTTATATTCATATTCCTCATGCATGAAGCATGTGATGGGAAAGACATGGAGTGAAAATAAAGGACAAGTTTGTCCAAATGGATCTTAGGGTCATGATTATCGTGATGGGGTACAGTCAACGAACCAAAATGCTGAATGCCCGGACGGGCTTTGATGTCATCCTTGTATGGCCAAGAAATAAATGCTTCACTGATGGATCCAATTGAAATTATGATGATATGTATTATGACACCGCAAAAGATGAGTATGAAATGAGTATATGGGAAGATAAAATGCCCCGTTGTCCTAATAAGTTGTTGAAATACCTATGCATGGGGCATGATGAGGGTATGCATGAATCATGGCATCCATGGCATAATACATTACACATTGATGAGCATTTATATGATTGGCATATGGTATTTTGAAAAGACAAGTGAATATGATTTCATTATAAGTATTGGGTTGACATCATTATGATAATGAAATTATGAGATAAGTTAGGTATGAGTATGATACCTTATAATGAAATATGTATTATGTTTTTAAATATAAGCTTTCCATAATAAGTTGAACATAAGATTCTTAGTATGATAAGTATTTTGAGGAAAAGTATTGAAATACTTATACTATTATGAAATGATTAAGATATGAGAAAGGTTTTGAGAAAAGTATTATTCGTGATTTCAATTATGAGATTTCTAGTATGAAAAGAAGTATAAGGTGAGTATGTAAATTTGATATGATAAGTAAATGAGTTTTGAGAAAATTCTTGGAGGTTTACATATAAGGTATACAATATGTAAGTGTTTGATTTTCAAAGTACAAGTATGTATAATGTCTTAGTATGACACGCCGTAGTGCATATTATGTGATCGGAATTCCTACTAGGCACGTTAACTAAGTCCATAAATTCTCCCTTTAGATTGTGTATGTGGATTTGAAGTATGTAGATGACATTGGACCAAGATATGGCCGAATGTAGACAAGATGAAGAACCAAGAAGGAAGATTGGACTAGTGAAGCGGACTTATGTATTTTGGGTAGGACAATGTTGTGTATTAAGAATGTTCATGTAATATTTGGAGAATGTAATGGCAATATGACTTGGAACTTTGTAATTAAGTATTTTGTATTTGACTCATGTATGATTATCTTGGGAATTTCCTTATATTTGCTTTGAGAGGCGTTTGGTTATTCATGCAATGAAATAAATGTTTAAATTTCTACAGATTTATTTTAATATGTGCAAATGTTATCACACACACACTAGTTGGGCAAGTCAAGGGTCGGGTCTACAGACTCGGACTTAACTCGTGTCGTGACGTTCGCTTCCCTCTCCACTAAAATATTCCTAATATATTACTCTGATGACGGTGGTTAGACAGAAGGGCGTTACACTTTGAAACTGCAATTCATTATCTTCTAGATTTTATCACGAAATTGACAAAGGGGAGATTGTTATGCCTCGATTTGTAATGGCCTGGAATTTGTAAATCAATATATATGTGGCTATTATTTATTTTAATGGTGAAAATTGGAAATTTGATGGAATAAATGGTGAAAGGATCAAAATATGGACAAAGGCCCAAGTATGGCCCAATGGACCATGGATTGGATTTAAAATCATTTAAATGGTCAATGATGGTCAATTGGGCCAAGGATGGTCAAATTGGGCCCAATACCCATTTGGGACCCAATGGGTCAAGATAATGTAAGCTCTAAGGTAAATGGGTAAGGGTAAATTTAATTGGGCCATGGCCCAATGGTGATCCAATAAGAGGAATGGATTTAATTAAATTTAAATCACCTAAGTTGGTGATGAATTGACCAAGGTGACATGGCCGATTGGGACCCACCTCCACCTCACCAAGTGAGGTGGCGTGTGGACCAAGGATTGGTGGGGCCGGCCACCATAGTTGACTTGATCAACCATGGGTGGAATAATGGAATTAAGTTAAGTGGGAATTAATTGACCTAAGGTCATTGTCTAGTTAATTAAATGATTAAACTATCCAAAAGGTGGTCAAAGGGGTCAAAAGATGGAAAAGCAAACCATTCCATCTTAAGTAGCCAAAAATGTTGGCTAGTGGTGGTTTATTCCAACCACCATCATTAAAGCATAAAAAATATCCCATGCTTGGTTGGTGGGAGGAGTTAATGGAAGAGTGTAACTCAAGCAACCAAAAAGAGATAGTTTTCATCTTATCTCTCCAATCCCACTCTTATCTCAATCTCTTCCTGTCTTTCTCCCTCTCATTGTCGTCCCTCACCAAGGAGAAAAAGAAGAAGAAAACTAAGAAGAGAAGAAAGAAGCTAGGTTTGGCCCTCCACCTCAAGGCCAAAGCTTGAGACATCTTTTCCCCATCCTCTCTCCCTCTCTCGCTCTCTCAAATCTACTCCATCTTAGCCGACCCAAGCATTGGAGTTTTTCATTAGGTCAAGCACATCTTAGCCGACCAACAAAGGAGAAGAAGAAGAAAGGAGGCCAAGGAATCCAAGAGGAGAAAGAAAAGCCGGAGGAGCCGTCGGATTGTTAGTATTTCCTAAACAAAAATTTACAATTTTTTTAAGGGTTAAGAAGAGACCATGGAATCCATTTTTTCTTGGATGTAATAGTGGCCACAATATCATGGGCCTTGGATCTCAAATCCATCCAAGGAAAGGATGAGGAATGGACAAACCCTAATGGGTAAATTAGGTTAAGAAAATAAAGGATGCATTAAGGACATTATGTATTAAAATTTATTTAAGCATGGATGTATGTGATGTTTGAATGAATGATGAAGGTGATTAAGTGATTTAATGGGGTTTTAAAGAATGGAAGCATGGAAGGTGGTTAATGAGTTTGAAGGTTTTGAATGAAAGAATGATAGTAATTTTAAAAGGGGATTTTAAATGAGGGAATCCATGGATGAAGGTTAATGTTTTATGGTCTTAAATATCACCAATGAATGATGGACCATGAACCTTATGGTGATGGTGTTAGAATTTTAATGGGTTTAGAGAATGGAGGCTATGTTTAGTGGTTAATGATTTTTAAAGTTTTCAATGAATGAATGTTAGTGATTTTAAAAGGGTTTTTAAATGAGGAAAACCATGGAGAGATTTTAAGGATGGAAAAAGGAATGGAGATTAGGTTAGTTAAATGGCTGATTTCTATGTTGTTATGTCATGGTTAATGAGACATCAATGGATCCATTTTGTAGACCAATTGATGGGCTAAGATTAAGATCTATGTATATGCATTAATGAATGGGGAATGTAGCTAAGTTGATGGACTCAAAATATACTTAATGTTGATCAAAAGGAGTGATTTAAATGCATGATGTAAAACCCCTCATGGGAGGACTTATTATGGATCTAAATGTGGTGAAATAGACCAAGGAAAATGAGGAGAAGACATCATGGGTTCGGCCATGGTGTATGGCTGAACCCATGACTCATTTGAGAGTTATTTTTGGGCTAAGATTAAGGTATAGGCAAGTGTTTAAAATTAATGGGGTTTAGATTAAATTAAAAACTGATTTTTAATGTGTTTATGTTATGATTGGTGGGTCACTAATGGATCTAAGTTATGGATCAATTTTGGACTTAAGTGTGCATGAATAAATGAATGATTAATCATGGAAAGGAAGAGTGGCAAAATGGTAAATAATGGCCAAAATGAAGAACCACATGGGGGATGATCATAGACTTAAAAACTTTAAAGATGACCTTATGTGTGGTTCTATGAAGCCTAGGATGGCTGGTTTTTAGACTCATGTGATTGAAATATCTAATGGACTAAATGGGACCCACAAAACCTAGATAGCCCCATGGCCGAACCCCGCTAAGGTATGATTAATGAACTTAGATATGATAAAACATGGACTGATTATTAATATATAATAAGGTATCAGACGTATAAGCGGTACGTGTATCGGTGACCAGATTGTCGGATGGAAACGAAAAAGGATGCTAATCGGTATTCGATAGGATTCCTACATTTTTGTAAGCCATGGATATGTGATGGTTCCTTTAATTTATTTTGATAATTATATGATTTGTCTTATGATGGGTTTTAAGGCTATGGGTTTTATGTTAATGCTATGAATTATATTTTAAGGCTATGCATTATGTGTTAAGGCCATGTATGATATATTAAGGTTATGAGTTATATATATTTCATAGCATAATGCAATTACATCTCATGCATGGCATGGGAGGGAAAATAAAGAAACCGGAGTCCATGCTCCGTCGGGGCGACCGAGAAGCAAACATGGGGATAGCCTGATGTGCTATAACCGGAGTCCATGCTCCGTCGGGGCGACCGAGAAGCAAACATGAGGATATTTTGATGTGTTGAGATATAACCGGAGTCCATGCTCCGTCGGGGCGACCGAGAAGCAAACATGGGGATCTCATGATGGTATGGATGATGGGTGGGACACATGACATAAGACACCCATGGAATTGCATTCATTTTATGGTTTTCATTATATTATTATCTGTATGCTTGTTATCACTAATCCATGTGTTAGCCCTACTCGGAGTCCCACTGGGCGCGTTGTCTAACGCCCTACTTCTACCTTAGCTGATGACGCAGGAGATGGCGGAAACGGAGGACATGACGGGAGCCAAGCGTAGGAGCTTGGGGAAGCGAGCTACTTAGTTTATTTAAGATTTATTTTGAAAATGTAATTTGAGTAGCGTAACTCGTCGGACTGTATAATTTATATTTTCTTGATAGGTTTGGACTGTATGTTCGGATGTTATCATGTTGAGGTATTTTAGTAATTAAATGAATGTATCTTCCCTGCTATCTAAAATTGGTAGGATAGTCTCTATTATAATGTTCCACATTAAGTAATATTCCGCAAGCTTACTTCTACGTGTGAACCTTTCTTCGTGGACTTAGTTCCACGCACACGTAGGGTTGGTCAGTTAAGGGGCGGGCTTTAGAAGCTCGGACTTAACTCGCGTCATGACGTCCCGCGCCCTTTGTCACTCTTAATTTCAAAAAAAAATAGACTCTGATTTCTGTGAAAAGGGGGCGGGCGTTACACAATTTGACCAAGTCACCTTGTTCTCAATTCCGTGACCCAAAAAGAGCATTTCCTTAGAAGAATGAAACAAAGGATCAAGATTGAAATATGGTGAAGATTGAATCAAGACTCAAGCATTGGAAGATCAAGTGAAATATTTAAGCACCATCATGTATATGACAATCACAAAGGTAAATTGGTCATATATGACTCTAGGATAAACCCAAAACACCTAGGAAGACCTTGACTAGGCTTAGAGATCAAATTGGTAAAAATTAATCAAGCCTAGTAATCTCAGACCAAGCTAGAACCTTGGACTTAAAACATGGAAAAACTAGATTTCTGTCAGGCCAACACATCGTGAGTGGCGACCCATCACCAAAAACAGGGAAGACCCATCGCGGTTCACGATGCATTGCCTGAAGAAACCAAGGTTCTAGTTGGAAAAAATACTGTCAAACTGGTATGCTCTCAGTGCGAGTCTATTGTGGTTGGTGACCCATCACAAGTCATGATCCCTCGCTTGTATTTTTTAAAGTTCTGGTTGAGAAGAATCTGTATTTTTATGTTGGTCACAGGACGACACACTCACTAATGGTGATCCATCGCTAATGGGTTCCACGATCCATTGTGGGTGACCGTTTTATATCCATTGAGGTGCATTAAATGTGCAACGGTCTTATGGTCGGGAAGAATTTTTTAAATGCCACGACCTATCGCAGGCTGTGTTCTTACAACCCATCACCAATTTACAGTTTGGAAAAATTCTAGTTTGCCTATAAATACTCTGAATATTGGAGAGTTTGTAGAGAGCTTAGAATTGGAAAATCTTAAGGAAACACCAGAGTATCCCAACCTCTCTCAACCTCTCTCTAAGCAGTTTACATTGGTGAATCATTTGAAATCCAATCAATCCTTTGATTGAGATAAAAAGAGAAAAAAAAAAAAACAACCAGATCTAGGATTCCATATGAAAATCTCATATCCTAGAGCCTCTTCCTAGCTATGATTGTGCATACATTGATGAACTTCATCAACAAAGGATTCAACTAGAAGAGATCTTCAAGAAGCATGTAATAGCCCGAATTTTTGGATCAATGTATAGTGGCATTTATTATTTTAAATTTGAAGTTTGATGTGATAAAATGCCAAATGGACCAAATTTTGGGACAATGGCCCAAGTGTGGTCCAATGGACCATGAATTGAAATTAATTCATTTAATGGGTCAATGGTAAGTAACTGGGTCATGGATAGTCAAATTGGGTCTAATACCCATTTGGGACCCGATGGATCAAATTAATATAAACTCTAAGGTAAATGGGTAAGACAAAAATGAAATTGGGCCATGGACCCAATGGTAATCCAATAAGAAGGATAGATTTAATAAAATTTAAATCACCTAAATTGGTGATGAATTGAACAAGGTAATATGGCCAAATGGGGCCCACCTCCACCTCACCAATTGAGGTGGCGTATGGACCCAAGGATGGTGGGGCCGACCACCATGGTTGACTTGGTCAACCATGGGTGGATCTTATAGAGGGAATTGAATGAGATTAAATTAAGTGGGAAGTAATTAATTAACTTAACCTAAGCATCAAATTGATTTAAGTTAATCAAGCTCATTTAAATTGGTCAAATGGTCAAAACTACTCAAACAAACACAAACCACTCCTAAGAAACACAAAAATGAAACCATGGCCTTAAGTGGTAGTTTTATCCCAACCACCACCATTAATGCCCATGTTGGTTGGTGAGGAAATGAATGTTTGAGTGTAGGCTACTCCACCCATCTCCATCTCTTTCCAAACAAACCATTTCACTCTATCTCTCTCTCTTCACACACACAAAAAAAACGTCCCCTACCTTTCAAGAAAGAAAAAAAAAAAAAAAAACTTAGAAGAAAAACTTAGAAAGAGAAGAGAAGAAAAGAGAAGGAGAAGGCAAGCTTTGGGCCACCAAGACCCTTGAAGATCTCTCCCTCATCTCCATACTCTCCCTCTCTCAACCTAAACCCCATCTACCTTAGCCAATCCAAGCATGTTTCACCATTGATCAAGCACATCTAGCCGATCAAACAAGGAGAGGAAGAAGAAAAGAGGCTAAGGAAATCAAGAGGAGAAAGAAAGACCGGAGGAGCCGTCGGATCCGTAAGTATTTCTAAACAAGAGTTTAGATTTTTGTTTATGGTTTAAAAAAAAAAATGGAATCCATTTATTAGATAATGGCCAAAAACATCATGGGCCATGGATCTAAGATCCATCCAAAGGTAAAATAAGAAATGGATAAATTGGGTGAGATAGATTAAGAATAAATGGATTAGAGATGGTTTAAGGAAAAATAAGAGGAATGGATTAAGCATAGATTTATGTAACATTGGAAGAAAAATGTTGGGCCATAGGGTTCGGCCATATAGCATGGCCGAACCCCATGGTGGGTGATTAGAGGATGTATGCATTTGATTAGGGTTTTGTAAGTAGGAAAAATGGCTTAGGGTTCTTAAATGCTAAATGATTAATGGTTTTTAAGGTTTGAAAATTATGGGAATGGTTAATGATAATTAGGTTGCAAATGATTTAAAGTTGGTGATAGTTAGTAATTTTAATGGATGAAAAAGGATAGAAATTAATGAAGGAAATGATAGTTTTAATGGATTTACAAAGTGTATGACATGAGTTTTTAAGGGACCAAATGAATGATATTATTGATTTTAAATGGGATTGTTAACAAAGAAAAATCATGGACAAATATTAGTAGAACTTTGGTCCTAAATGGCTCTAAGGAAGGTGGGCCATGAACCATGGGTTCGGCCATGGTGTATGGCCGAACCCTATGGTAATGTTTTGGGATTTCTAGGTATGGAAAATGATGGAGAGGAATGGAAATTTGAATGGATTGGTAAGTATGGTATATAGTATTTTTTTGGGATGGAAATGAGGATTTAAATGGATGATTTAATTTTCATTGGAGGTATGTTAAAGTGGGTAAATGAAACCAAGAAAAAAAAAATGGAGAAAGAAACATCATGGGTTAGGCCATGGTGTATGGCCGAACCCATGACCCAAATTTTGATTTAATTTTGGTCTAAAGTTAATGTATATATGTATATGCGTAAATGAATGGAAATTAGTCTAATCGATGGCTAAATTTTAAATGATCGTATGGCATGGTTGATGAGACAAGATGGACCCAAGAAATTGAAAAATGAACATCATGGGTTCGGCCATGGTGTATGGCCGAACCCATGACCCCTTTGTGGGCCATGCTTAGAGCCAAGAATGGAATAATGTATGGGATTTAATGTTTTCAAAAAAAAAAAAAATTAAATCAAGTGGCTATTTTTATGGATGTGAGGTCATGGGTCATTAACAGACCTAAGTTAGGGATCACTAAGGACTCTAAGTTTAATGAACAATCATGGATCCAAAAAAAAAATGCATATGGTTAAGTGAATGTCTAACCATGGGAGAGGTAGTGGCAAAACCGTAATTAGTGGCCACTTTGAAGAACCATGGCCGAACCCTATGGAGATTAGACATGAAATCGAATACATCATGAATAATAAATGAAACGGATAGATGCTGCGTTTTAGACTCGCCAATCGGAATATTTGAAATGGCCAAAATCGGATTTATGTATATGTTTAAAACCAATGGATAATGGGCTAAGTTAAGGGCCGAGTTTCGATAAACTTGTAACTTATTTAAAGATCATTAAATGGATCTAAGATTATGATCAGTTAGGAACTTAATCATGGATAAAATATTGACTAATCCGGTGAATGTATAATAAGGTATCGGGACGTCGCAAACGGTACGCAAAATCGGCGACCGGATTATCGAACGGAAACGAACGCTAAGCGGTATTCGGTAGGATTCCTACCTCTTTGTAAGTCGTGGATATGTGATGGTTATTTTAAATCTATTTATGTGATTTGTATTATGATGGATTTTGATTTATGAATTATATATTCATACTATGGTTTATATTTTTAATGTTATGCATTATATGGCTATGTATGATATATTAAGTTTATGAGATAGATATGTATATTACATAGCATAATGCACTTACATCTCATGCATGGCATGGGCGGGAAAATAATGAAACCGGAGTCCATGCTCCGTCGGGGCGACCGAGAAGCAAACATGGGGATAGCCCGAGGGACTATAACCGGAGTCCATGCTCCGTCGAGGGGACCGAGAATCGGACATGGGGATAGCACGTTATGCTATAACCGGAGTCCATGCTCCGTCGGGGTGACCGAGAAGCAAACATGGATACCTTGACGAGGCTTTGCCGTCAAGGGGGATACGATATTTTTATGATATGGAGGATGGGTGGGACACATGACATAGGCACCCATGGCATGGCATACATCATGTGATTTTACTTTATCATTATACTATTGTCAGTATGCATGTTATCGTTAACCCATGCGCTAGCCCTAATCGGAGTCCTACTGGGCGCGTTGACTAACGCCCTACTTCTACCCTAGCTAATGACGCAGGAGATGGCGGAAACGGTGGACATGCCGGGAGCCAAGCTTAGGAGCTTGGGAAGCGAATATCTAGTCTTATTTAAGTTTCATTTTGGAAATGTAATTTACAGTAGCTTAGCTCGTCGGACTGTATAATTTATATTTTTGGCTATGGTTTGGACTGTATCATGGACGTTATCATTTTGAGACATAATTATGAACATAGGGGTATTTTGGTAATTTAGTGTTGTATCTTCCCTTCTATCTAATAACCGGTAGGATAGACTCTATTATCATGTTCCACATTCAGTTAGTTTCAGCGAGCTCACTTTCTACGCGTGAACCGTTCCCGTGGACTTGGTTCCGCGCACTCGTAGGGTTGGCCAGTTGAGGGCCAGGCTTTAGAAGCTCGGACTCAACTCGCGTCGTGACGTCCGCGCCCGTTGTCACTTTTATTTCAAAAAAAAAATAGACTCTGAATTAGGTGAAAATGGGGCGGGCGTTACAAAGCATAACATCTACATCAAGTGAACTAAAAAAGCAGGTGCTTCTTCTTGTGTTTAAATTTCATATCATCTTGTGAAGTGGATTAAACCAAGGTACTTGAACCACTATAAAAAATAGAGGGATAAGGATTAGACCAACGTGGTCGAACATTTCAAAATTAGGTAGAATTGTGTGGGTGAAATTCTCACTCTATTGGTGTAGACGTATTCCTACTCTACTTGTGTAGGCGTAATTCTCATACCTAGTGAATTTGGGATAACCCAAGGTTGGGTGAGTCCATTACTGGATGGAGGAGAAATTTATTTCGAACCACTATAAATCTGGAGTTGTGGGTGTTTGGCTTGTTTGTGTGATTGCATCTATAACTTGCACACTATCTTGTTCACACAATAAACTTATCTTGATTAATCTTGTTTATTCCGCTGCTTATATTTTGATTAATTAAGAAATTTGTGAATGCCCCCCTTCCAACTAATCTAGGACCAATCTTGTTCTAGCACCGGGAACTTTCACTTGCAATTCCACCCCCTTTCCTTCCAAGCAACTTCCACCTCCTTTTTAAAGTTGTTTTACTCACCACTTGCTTAGAAGAATCTTCTCTGGTGCTGACAAGTTTCCTTTGATGCAATTGGATGAGGCTTGGAAGAATTTTAGGTTGGAAAATTAGAGTCTGACCTGTTTAAGCTTGGACTGAGCCTTAACACGTTGGTCTAGCTGACTCTACCTAAATGGGTCACGTCTAACTAAATAAATGGATTTATTAGACAAAGTCCAACTAGGGTGTCCACAACCAAAATGCTCCATATAAGACATAACAATCTGCTATGGTGGATTAAGTGTAATGGTCGAGGTCAAGAAAATGGTTATGGGAATAAGAGTATAAATGAATCATACGATTTTACGATTCACCCCCTAGACCAATTTCAATAAGATTCAAGTTTGATAACATTGGGTAAAATTGGAGAATGTCATACACTTAGAACATTGAGAATATTTATAAAATTCCATACTCACAAGGAGTGTGATAATATTTTTTAGTGAATGTTGCCTTGTGCACATTCCAATGCATAGTTGGATAAATTTATGCTTTGACCTCCTTATGCCTATATGTGATTGAAGTGAATATGTTGTATCAGATACATATAAATCAGTTTCTCAACTTCCCTGTGATTAGATGTTTACTATAATTGATAATTCATAGATTTGTGATGTATTGAATTATGATAAAATTTATGATAAATAAAGATTGTCCAAGATGTGTAATGTAGGGCCTTGATAACTTTCCATACTTGCGTATGGTTATGAGTAATGTATGTATCAAATAAATTCTCATGATTGTGATTGGAATTTCTTAGATGGGTAACTCATATAATAAGCATGATGAATATGTTTTAATGTCATGCTTGGATTTTGTGATGATCTGTACGTTACTAGTGAGTACCTATGTTGATAAGGGTTGTGGTGGATCGACCTAAGCATGTGTAGTACGAATTTCCACAATTTGAAAAGGAACTTGATAAAGGGTTAGACTAACTGATATGGGTAAGTTAAGGTCAAGTATCTTACAATCCAAGGGGGTTAACTTATGTTGTAATGGAGATGTGCTAGCATGATTGAGAATGCATGGAATGTAATGTAAATGCTAAGAAAGCCTTGTTTGATTTCCCCAAAGTAAAAGTATGAACACTCCCTAATGTCAACTCAAATATGAAAATGATGAGCTACAGTTGATCTGATCCAATATTTGGTACATAGGCAACTGAGAGCATTATGCCTTAGCTCGATCAAAAGATGCATTGTGCCATCCTTTTATATTAAGGATGATGTAAGATGTTAAGAAAATGTGAAGGGTAGAAAGGGATTGGTGGGATATATCTTCCCTAATATAGGCCATAATGCTAGATGTCAGATCCCTCAAAGGCTGCCCGAAAAGGTTATGATGCATTGGAGTCCCGATATGATGAGACATATATGTTTGTTACTCGAGTAAAGACTAAAGTGGCTAGAGAACTGTGAAAAATTCTTAAGATGGACAGATGAGGACTTTGACTGAGATGTATGTGACTAGGTCATTTGATTATATTGAGACATGATATGGGTGTGTCCCTCATGTGATGATTACATTGAGATGTGGTATGAGTTTGTCCCTCAAGTGATGATGATTGAGACGTGACATGGGTACATCCCCCACGTGAAATTGATAATGATTGAGACGTAGTATGGGTATGTCCCTTACGTAATGATAACGTTATGGCTCAGTCTGTTGAAAAAGGAAACTGTCCGAT
Source organism: Chimonanthus salicifolius (assembly GCA_013350335.1). Taxonomy (NCBI): domain Eukaryota; kingdom Viridiplantae; phylum Streptophyta; class Magnoliopsida; order Laurales; family Calycanthaceae; genus Chimonanthus; species Chimonanthus salicifolius. The sequence continues at coordinate 91,529,573 of CM023532.1, forward strand.
CAGTATATCATTTTGTTTCACCTTTGTATAGTTAAAAAGATTATATAAATATATAGATGTCATGACCTAAGGCCTAGAGTAGCTGTGAAACCACGGGAGTTTCGATATGAACATACGGAGACTATGGCAGTGAGATATTTATGTGACTTGGTCACTTGATATTGAAACGTGGTATGGGTACGTCCCCACGTAATTATGATATTTGATTTCCTATCTCATAGAGGAATTCAGGATAGTGGTGTTTTTCCATGGAGACTTGGTCCCATGTGGTTGTTGTCGTAAGGTAAGTCCCTTACATGTTATATATTATAAGGCGCCCTTACGACTATTCCGCACATTTTTTCTGCGTTATTGCGCAGAGGTAAATATTATTTTACCCCATGAGGGTGGTGCTAGCTTCGTTAGACGCAGTTCAACCGCCTTAGAGATTGAATGAATAACCCATGAGGTAAAAGGATGAAGGGCGAGGTAGACTTGATCACGCCAGTCGTGGGCCTCCCGCTTAGTAAGTCATGGACCCTTAGTCTTGCTAGATGTCATGGTATATTTATGATATGTTATGATGATTTGGTATTTTTGCCACAGTCACGTAGTGATTCACTCGAGTATTGTTCATACGGATAGAAGATCTCATGGTAAATGATGTGTCCCTAGATTAGTTATGCCCATGGATAGATTATACACATGGAAGGATTATATTCATGAATGGTTTATACCCATGAATAGATTATACTTACAAATAGAGTGTTACCAGGGATGGATGTGTATACCAATGAATGATGGTTCCCATGGTGGTTTGAATTGATGCACGAATGTTGGTCTTATGGTAGACCTGTTGGTCCCATGGTAGACGTATTAGTCTTATATTAGACTTGGTGGTCCCATGGTAGATGTATTGGTATTATGGTGGACATGTTGGTTCCATAGTAGACATATTGGTATTATGGTAGACATGTTGATCACATAGTAAACGTATTAGTCTTATGTTAGACATGTTAGTCCCATAATAGACGTATTGGTCTTATAGTAGATCTGTTGGTCCTAGAATAGACATATTGGTTCTACGAATTTATGAATTACGCCCATGGATGGATTATATTCATGGATGGTTATCACCCATTGATAGATGATACTCACTGATGAAGAGTTACCAATGATGGATGATGAATCCTATGGATGTTGTTCCCATGGTAGACAGATTGGATTCATGCTTAGATATTGATTATATAGTGGGCATATTGACCCCATGATAGACATAGTGGTCCTACGGTAGACGTATTGGTCTCATAGTGGACGTGACGGTTCTATAAATAGATATTATTTCCCATGGATGATTATTCACATGAAGGGCTTTGTGACCGTGGATGAGTATTGTATACCGTGGATGGATATTTCCACAGAGAACATTGATTTTATAGTGGATTGGACCCATACTTAGAATATTGTCCCCAATGAGTGATTTACTTATGTTCGGGTATAGGTCCAATGGTTGCGGTTTATCTCATGTGTGACATTGATTCCAAGGTTGACGTTGTTCCCATGGTTGGTATAGCCCCGTGATAGATGAGATCTATTCTACTGATGAGGCTAACGGTTGGGTAATTAAAATATTTTAATGTCACACCATGAATAGCACAGAGTTAATGCCATGAAATAAATGAATTGAGAACTACGCAAGATCTAATCTCCATTGGAGTACATAGGTAGCTGATTATTCAATTCGATCAAATCAAGAGTCTAATAAGTCTTAGGATCTTTAGGGATCTCACAACACGTGTAGATATCACGTATTTGGACTATGAGTTGTGCATGCTTAAGAGTATATATATATATATATATATATATATATTATTGTTTCTCACGTGTGTGTTAGGTCAAGGCGTTGATGCTCACTGAAGAATAGTCTGATTGTGGATCCTTGCACTGAATAGCCTAGATGCCCTCATCAATTGAGGTTTTAATTTGCTTTGAATACTCACAAACACTTGTAAATCTTCAGATTGAGAAGTCAAAGACCTTAGAGCTCAAAATCTCCAAAACTTACAAATCCAATTTTGAGCCTCTGTGTTCTATCTTTTGATTAACTCTTAGTGGACTTTATTCGTACATCATTTGGGAGTTGCTACTGTGAGCTCAACTTGTAATTTCGTTCTACTCTTTTGAAGATCAAATTGTAAAGGATTGGTATAACCCTTGTGAGGAGAGAAAATTGTTTTCTTCCTTGACAATTTGAGAGAGGTATTCTCTTGCTTGTAACGGTCGAACCTCCATCCATGAAGGAGGTTGGTGTAACGATTTCTTTTCCACCCGTGAAGGAAAAGCATTAGTAGATAATAATCCTCAAGTGATGTACTTAAGGCGAGTTGTAGACAGAAAGTTGAACCTCGTTAAATCACCAGGTTCAATCTCTCCATCTCTTTTTCATCTCTTTCCTATTTACTTGTAGATTTATTTGATTGAATTTAAATGTTGCTTTTCCACTTTGTATAATTTAATTAATTGTAAAAATTTGCAAAGAACCAATCCCCACCCCAACCCACCCTCCTCTTAGATCAATATCTGGGCAACATTCAATAATTATTATAAAGCATAAGAATTAAGTTAACGTCCATTAACCGTATTGAAATTCCTGTGTAAATTTATAAGTTCCTGCGGGTCTAAAGATAATTTGATTTTAAACATTCAGTCGATGGAACATATTTGAGAAAGCTTGATTTCATCGAGGGCAACACAATACTCACAAATGAAAACCTCCCTAATTCTGAGAAATTAGAAATGGTTGCTTACTGTAGCTTGGGCATTTTCGCCACAACCGATCCTCAAACGATGGGATGCAATTATTATTTGGAACACATGTATACAAATCTGAGTAATAGTCAGCGTATAACGCATTACCCACCAACATCTAAAATGGAATCTGCTATGATGGTAAGGAACTTAGTTATCCTAAGAATCATATACATACAAACTGACTTCGCTGAAGTGCTTCTGAGTTTTTAAGGTAGACCATTTAATGGCTTATCCAATTAATATACGGCTCTGTCTGCATTTCTTTAGAGTAATCTCAATCCAAAACAATCCTCCAAGTTTTAAGCTGACACAGTTCGCATTGACAACTTGAAGGTCCAGTATCAACCAGCTTTCGCCGAGCACAATGTAAGCAAGAATCGAGCTTCTTGTGGTTGACCCAACTTTGACGAAGGCAATCACGGTTGTAGTCACTGGGTCTCTAATTGGACTAGACCACAACGATGCAGTCTCTTCTGCGCTTTTGGGCTATTGATCTCCAAGGAATTACAAAATTGTATCTACTCATGTTTTAACATTAAATGCCTGATTTAGACTGCTCAACTAGATATAAATTTCAGGATCTCGCGCCCCAACCTAGTCATTTTGTCACAATCCATACCAGTAACACCTAAACTCTACCTATGATCCTATCTAAGGTAAACCAATGCCAAATCAAAGTAGATTTACTGAAACTTGCACTTTTACTTTGCACAAATAATATCTTATAAAAGCTTGTTCATATTTAAATGAGTGGACAATCAACTCCCGAACTTGAAAACTACATTTCACTTCCAGTAAGGTTCACTGGGGAACTTGAGCAATGCGATGAGTGTGAGAGAGCGAGAGCGCGCTCCAGCAATAGAGAGTGCAAGAGCCTTTTTCAGCAAGGAGAGGAAGCAGGAGGGCATTCTCTCGAGCCCGGAGGATGTAGGTGAATGGCTAGAGCATGATGGTGAACAGAGGAGCGATGACAGGTAAGGCTGGTAGTATCCGAAGAGGAAGCAGAGGAATCAGATCTTGATTGGCTCATCGATAATGTTGTTCGTGGCCAACTTACCGGACTCTATATCCCAGAGTTGGCTTATGGCCACCTTCATGAAATGGGGACCAGTAGCTGATGCCTTTATCCCTAAGAAGAAAGATGCGGTCGGTAGGATCTTTGGTTTCGTCAGAATGGCTCATGGTTGTCAGGCTGAGAAAGCCATGACAACTCTTAACTGATCATGTGATACAAGGGCGGAAACTGCTAGTTAACTTGGCTCGTTTTAAGAAGAAAGTGATCTCCGGTCCATCTCAATTGCCACTCTCAGATAGGGCTTTCAAGACCAACCCTGTTATTTCAAACAACCAAGAGATTCTTGATAAGATCTGTTTTTGAGAGTGGGACTCGGCGCCGTTGGATTGATGTTGTCCAAGGCTCAACACGCATGGGTTTTCGAAGATGGTGATCGATTTGATGACAACCATGGAGGAGAAAAAAATTAAAAATTGGTTCTCTCTTTCTGTAGTGATCTCAAGCTCGGAGGCTCACTCCCATTCTCAACATCCCAATTTTATGGTTGAATATGGAGTTGTTGCTTTGAGAATCAGCTTTCTCGAAGAGGGTTGCTTTCTTGTAACCCTGAAAGATGAAAAGGATGTGGAGGAGTTACCCAAATCCAACATTGTTGGCTCAGGTCAAATTCATATTCGTGGCCGTTGGAATCCAAATCTCTTTTGTAATTCTAGAAAAACTTGGGTGAGGTTCTTAGGTTTTCCGTTGGAAGGTTGGTCGGAGAGCATCTTCCAGTCTTTCGAGAAAGATTTGGAAGGGTTATCGACATACACCGACAGAACAGTGATGGGGAAGATTGTTCCTCTTTGAATCTTTTTCTGGAAATCGAGAGCCATCAAACTCTACCTTCATCTGTTCGGTTGATGCTCAATGGTCAAGCTTTCAGGACTTTTGTGAAAGAGACTGGAAATCCGGTGGAATCTCCTTCTCATGTCGTTCCGTCTCAACAGTTGGATGTTCATCACTCTTTGGGCCTGCAATCCGATGTGTGATAACCCATTGGCTGAGGTGGAGACAACCCATGGTGGGAAGGATGGCAGCAATGGGATGGCAGCTGGAAGTGATGTGCCTTGCATCCATCACACTTTGGGCACTCTCTCCAAAGTGTTCGACAACCCTTTGGCTGAGCTGGTGACAACCCATGGTGGGGACACTTGCAGCATGGGGGTGCAAAAGGAGGAGGCAGCTTTATTCCTGTTAGGGCAGTGTGGCAGTGACACTCTATATCTCACAGATAGAGGTCGGCTCAAGGTTAATAGGTCAGTTTTCGAGACTCGCGAGCCTCCTTCTAAGCATGAGGAGCTTTTTAATTTTAATGGGCTTGGCCATGTTTCTGTAGGCCATGCTCCTTTTGCTGGCCCACGACCTATTCCCTCTAAGTAAGGCTCCATTTTAGACCCTATCCCCTCTCACCCTTCAACACTTCAACCCATTTAGCGGGTCTAGAGTGTCGACTGAGGTTAGTTTCGAGTCCCAGAAGAAGAGAAATTCAAAGAAAGAGAGAGTTGATAATTGGACTCTAGATCTGCCTTCCAGCTTTGGATCTAGGCTGTCTAGAGCTCGTCTTGTTGATCGGACCAACCTTTTGGATCAAATTTGAACCCATGCTCTTTTCACTCATCTCGACCTTTGTCTTACTTCTTGTTGGACCAAGGGTTTTCAGTCCTCAAGTGCTCCTGTCCGATCCACCCATTTTTCCAGTCTTGTTGCTGAGCCCTCCTTTAGGCCTCCGCAGTCCCTCAGTCAATCTCAACTCCATTCCTTAAATTGGCCTACTCCCTCTACTCAAGCTTTGCTGAAAACCAGTCATATTTTGAGATGGCCAATCCCCCATCCACCTTTGCAGTTGGAATCAACTCAGCAGTGGCAGGCAATTGAGCACACTCAGTCAGTAATTCCAAAGATTCTGAATCATTCGAGTTTAGAAAAAGAGTCCATTGAATTACAGCTTCTTTCCGAGGATGACGATTTTACTTCTATTATTGATTCAGTCTGCTCATGAACCAAAGAATGTTGCTTTAAATTCTTTGAACAAAAGGCGTTACTCAGAATAAGAAAGTAGATCCAACTTTGAGATAGGTAAAAAGTTGAGAATCATTTTTAATAATGACGACTAAGCTATCTCTGACATTCAGGCGACAGAGAATAAGGATAGATCTTTGTTTTCCTCAATCTTCTGAAAGGAAAAGAGTTGTAAGTCCTATTCATTGTCGCCAACAGGTATAGGTTGCATAAGTGTGTGGGAGATGAACTAGTTTCTAAATGAATAAAAAGAGAGGTCGTCGTTCTTCTTCGCGGTGTTTGGATGGCGTCCTCAAGAGTCGGAATTCCCTGTGATTTCTCTATCATTAATTTGATGTTGTGTTGACGGGGTTGCTAATTTTCTAGCAAATTGTGGTGGTCTCTTGTGCTTTTTGATGTATCTGTTTATAGTTTGTTCTCTCTTATTTCTAGATGGTTATCTTTTGATCTTAGTTTCCTTTATATCATTCTTCTCTCTTTTAATATATTTATACTTGTTACCGCTAAAAAAAAAAAAAAGGTTCACTGGGCTGTCGAAGGCCATCTTAAACTAAATTTTGATAGTGAACAATAACAGGCCCTTCGCATATTAATCAGAGATCATAAGGACAACAAATCCATGGCCTCTAATGAAAAGATACCAGACGTGGCACAAATTCAAGCTGAATTGATTGATTCAAACATGTGGAACTTGGTACAAGGCTGAGGACAGTGGTTAACTGGTTATACAAAGCAAAAATCTATATCAATAGACCATGGCAGGTATTCAAGTTCAGATCTATTCAGCCATTGTGCAGGAAATGCTGCTCCAAATTACTGAATGGCAACTTTTCTAGTAAGTCTGCAAATGAAGTTGTTGATGAATTACTCCTCTCAAAGAGTGCGAGAAACCACTTATTGACTTATCCTGCAACTCCCTTAGAAGAATCAAAGAAAGTTGCTAGGAGATACGGAGGCACCACCATACTTGCAGTCTGTTTATCTTTAAACATACTTTCCATTGTACGAAGTCAAATGTGAATATTGAAGAGATGGTCGCTAGAACTGCTTAGAGACCTAAATTGTTTGCAATTTTGTGCACATCCAAACAGCCTCTAACTAGGTATAGCAAGATGTTCAAAAATGGTTAACAAAAAAACATGACCAAGTGGGATTCCCTACGGCCTGAAAACAGTAAGCAGATGACCTTAGAACTATGCCAAAAAAAAATTTTAAAAATCTCAAATTCCAACCGTGAAATACATTACAATGGCAGCATCTAGGCAACACTTGATCAAAACCCAATGGTTGAAAAAAAGCACACCATCCTGGTAAAATGCCAAGTCATGTCCCAAGGAAAAAATGATCCAGCCAGAAGATAGTTGGTCAAGCATCTGGCACATACCACTCTCCCAACATTCCCGTTCAAATAAATTATAAACTGCTTGACCAAACACAAATACACCAGCCAGTTTCCACCTATCAATGGGACAGAGCATAGCATTTACTTTTTTCAGCCAAACTAAACATTCGAATGGGCATGGGGCACACCCTAGGTGCTCTAGCAACTAAAGCAAAAAAGCATATATATTGTAATCAACAATTAGAGACTTATTCAAAACAAGTCATCCATGCCCCCTTTCAAATTTACAAATTTTAACTGCCAGAGAAACATAACCCCCCTATGAAGTACAGGAACTGAACACTTACAAACGGCCTTCATCTCAGCCAGCTCACGTGACTATCAGATGCAATTCTGTCAACAGAAGAAATAAGGGTTAGCACATATGATGAAAATAACTGTAATAGGCTTTCACAAGCTCTCGAAGAAGCAGGTCCGACAATACGAGCCCCACACCCCACGTAATGATGACAATGGTGCACAGAACAGCACATTTGCATTAACAGACTCGAATGGCATTGAACAGCCTCTGTTTGGTTGTAGGAGAGAGCTACAATCACATTTCTGGACCTAAACATTAAGAAAAAGCGAATCTTTTCGGAAAAGAATCAGAATTTATGCTGCCTGACCAGGAATAAAAGAAACTTGTACTTCCTCAAAGGTTCCAGTAGCCTCTTCTGGACATCGTTTAAGTACGTTCTACATGCTGGAGGCTCTGAGGAATGCACCATCTTGTTGGTCCATCAAAAGCAACGGTCTTCACCGACAGCAGACAAAAAAAACACTTGCCAAGCATTTCTTCCGACATCCTCCTCAAGCATAATACATATACAGACTGTTTGCAGCAGCACATGCAATAGAATTTTCAGTTGGGTGCCAAGCTAGGTGAAGCAACTTTGTCGTGAAATCATAAGCATTTCCATTTGTGTCTACAACTGGGCTTTCTGCTCCTGCAATAGTATTATGTGGCTCAGAATAGGGAAGAATAGGTAACATATAGGTCCTTGATAGCCCACAATTGCAACAGCAGACTACCAAAAATAAAATAATACTAACCCCGCCTCACAACACGTGATAGATTGGTCAGAGATCTTGATGGCCTTGAAGGGGTTTGCACTTGTCTCCTAAATAAGATTTAACATAGAAGAAATCATGTACCCCAAAAAAGATTATTTTCATTTGTTGAGAAAAAACACACACTTCTGGATGCACAAGGATGAAAAAAAAACCAACCATACTGAAAAATAAATAAATAAATAACTAAAAAAAAGCAAGCTTCAACCTCTTCATTTAAAGTCCCACTATTGTATTGATGCAATAACTAAACCATGTGCTCGTCATCATTATTTTTATCTACCATATAAATACCTCATGGGGTTTTTACTGGCTTCCAAAGTCGTAGCCTCGTTGCTGCCCGGAACACAACCGAACACACGGAACAGATTGCTGGGGGTAAGAAAGAAAATGATCTTAGATCATAGATTTTTGGGGTTTGAGAACAGGATTTGGAGTTAAATTAGTCAATAGATTGCAAAACCTGTAAGAACCAGTTGCGACCCTGAGTCCTTCTCCACTCAGACAGCACTCAAATTTATCAAATATAGAATCATTTTCATATAAATCGCAGAGCTGCACAGATGACAATAAATCAAAATCTGCAATAGGATATTGGTTTACATAGTGTGTCTGGATTCCCAGAACAATTCTCAACCAAAAAGGCGACTCACCTTAGGCCTCAAATATTCATGAACCTGGAAAGTGGCAACAGGACCTGAATCCATGTTTATGTCCCACAGCTGAAAGCATATGTGAAGCATGTTAGTGTGAAAGGAAATGCAGCAACATTAGATCAAGTTGAGGCCAACAGCAATGTCTAGCACTAGATTCTTCAGTAAGAGATTCATTAGTAATACATAATTACAGGTATGAGTCATTACCAAAATATGACTGCTTGATTATGCAAAAGTTTATCCCTTACCCTGAAAACACCTAACTATGTTATCTAATCCTTCTATAGTACACAAATATTTCATTTATTACGATAATCTCCAAGGAGAACATTTTTCAGTTACTTTCCATTTTATGAGACTGAGAAATCATCAAATACCTACTGGTAAGAGAGAAGTAATTAACCTTCTTCGGCTGCATCTTTTCCAGCCCATTTAAATTCTTCAAAGAAAGTGATTTGTAATTCCTCCTTTTCATCTCTAGTGGCATTTACCTTTTCCAAAGGTTACACTTCTAACTTGAATTTCTATTGAAATTTTATTTCCACTAGGACCAATCCCTGCCTTTTATCAATGCTTACAAATTTCCCAATTATCATAATTGACACCCTTTAGGCCTCTCAATTGATCCTAAATGGATACTGTTTCACTGTATTTCTCAAGCATCTGAATCATCAATGCAGTATAGAAATCATTCTACTAAATAATTCATTATTACTGTTTTCTTTTGAAAACTAACTCATTTGTAAAACTTTTTTCTTCATTTTGAGATACATTCACTTATTTATTGTTACTACAATTATCATTGTCATTTTGATCCTTCAATGCTCAAAAGGACTGTTTTCTAATCAATTTTCTGCTGAAATTACTTTGATAATGTTTTACAAACCCCTGAAGATCCTATGCTCCAACAAAACTGATCTTTTCCCTTCCATAATCTCAATATACACAACCATGGAAAGTAGTTGAGATGCAAGTGCCAATCACTTGACAATTTAGCAAAATATATACATGTCAAGTTGATACTGCGCATGCCAATGCATAGCCATTAAGTGCTACAAAACAACCATGCAGTCAAAATAGAGCGATCATAACACCAGTAACAAATTTTGTGAAATGACCATGGTTTGATTATCAAGGATTAACCAAATCCTCCTCATTTCTGATAAAGTCAACATGAGGAATCTATAAGAATAACATATCCATTTGCCTAAATTTAAATGCAGTCAGTCATATAGTGGCATGAAATATATGTCAAAAATTCATCTTTATGCATTTGTTTGACATGAAATAGGACCCAAATCATCCAAGTCACTCATCAATTTTCCCAAAATAAAATTAAAATAAAAAGAATAAGAATAGTTTTTTTTTAAAGGTAGTAATAGTGCAGTCTTCGTCAACCTGAGTTACTAAATTGGTAAGAGTTGGCGAAAGTTAAAAGTTTTAACTGTAATTAAAATTAGTTATTTCTTTATATTCATCATTTGGAATAATCACTCTTCCAAAGTTAAACCTGCACCACCATTCATATAATGTCCTCTGTTGAAAAGTGATGCAGCCAAGACCATGTACCCAACAAAGATCCCACAATTGGGGCTCTTGTACAATGATTTCCCACATAAGTTGCAGTTCATTACTTCATTTATTAGCCACTGGTAATTTGTATGGCTCATTGAGGCAACTATGGGGGCAAGGGTATCTACAAAATCCAAACATAAGAGAAGGACAACTAGATGAAAATCAATGGCAGGGAGGGACATGTAGCTTATGAACTTCTCAAATACAGAATTTGTATGGACATTGTTTGTGAGGTAGAAGCAAATGCGGGGATGGTTACCAAAACACCCAAAACTGATAAATATAGCCTTAGCTACGATTAAAAAAAAAAAAGCAGCAAGCTTTAGAACTATAAAAAGTTTATGAAAGGTATGGGTTTTATTGCTGAAATTAGGTTTATTGGTTGGCTACACTATTTAAGGTGAGAGCATTGGGAGATTCCCCTTTATAATATGTGCTAATTATCTGCGGTTCTATTTAAGAGTCAAAATGTGAAAATATTGGATAAAGCAATAGAGCATTGACTGACAATCTAGAATTTAAAGTACTAGTTTGGGGTTTATGCTAGGTAAATCTAAATGGAATCCATGTTTTCCACTCAAACATCATGTGGAAAAGTTTTTCTTTTTTGTTTTATCGGGTTACAGCAGAGCAGTGAAACCCAAGACCAATAGTCTATTACCAGAAGCTCAAGCCAACTGAGCCTATCGGTTTGGGCTTATCTCGTGGAAAAATTTAGAAAGAAACAAAAGAATTTACACATTTTTTATTGTTTTAAACAAATATTTGGGTATCTGAGGTAATTAATTTAGCAAATGTTGAAGAGGATGGGTATCCCAATAACCAAACACCGGTGCACAACAATCAACGACAACGACATTGACAACAAAAACAACCAATTAGAAAATTCATGGAAAGAGATCGTAAACCGAATCTTCTCAATTTTATCCAAGTAAAACTACGGGTACTGTCATCCACCCCACAACAACCTCAGAGTCCCCTTCGACAATACTCCCCTTAACCCCTAATTTTTCCAACTCCAATATCCCTCTCCATATTGCAAATAATAATGCCTCAATTACAGAGCCATTTGGGATTGGTCCAAACAAAAGAGAGCACAGTAGACCCTGAATCATTTCTGATGATCCCTCTATAACCTGCAAGACCAACCTCACGCATACAATTGCCGTCGAAATTAAGTTTGAATAGCCCTATAGCCAGAGGAAACTGAGGAACGTTAGGTCTAGAATCTAAATGTTGCAAGACAGAAACAATTGATGTCCAGTCTCTACACAAATCAGAAAAAAAAATGCCCCTGAACTTTGACGATCCCACCATCCACCAAGCCGCCAGAAGTTTAATAACAACCAGGAGGATCGATACAGAGCCCTCTTTTCCTTGAAAATCCTTTTATTTCACTCTAGCCAGATAGACCACAGAATACTCAGTACTGTTGTAGTCCAAAGATTTTGTGAAAACGAGCTACCTGACATCACCACGTCTTCATTAAACACTCAGACCACGCTCAAAGCAGGCAAAAATTAATACCCAGGAACTTAAAAAGATGGTAGAATGGTGGAGTGAAAGTTTCTCCCTGTTCGTTGGAAACATTCCATCATGGGGCGCAGGTGATCTGGTGTGTCTTTGGTCAGGCCGGTGTCGTTTTTGATAGTTTTATCCCTATCGATCGTCGGACTGGGAAAAGAAGAAATTTCGCCTTTGTTCGTTACAAATCTGAAAGGGAAATGGAGAAGGCAATCTTAATGTTCAATGGGAAGATTGTTAACAGCAAAAAACTTCAGGTATAAAGCATGATTTGGCCCAGATAATAGAGGGCTAAACGGAAAAGGGTGCTACTCACAGGCCTCATCAAAGTGATCAGTTTCGTCCTAAATTTAATCCGCAGTCGATGTACCAGGACGGACTTCTGTTACATGTCCGACAGGATTTCATTGAGGAAAAATAAGGAGATGTCCCATACTTGGGTCGGAGTGGCCCGCTGCTCCGATTCATCCGAGATTGACATCAAGAACTGGCTGACCTCAGTTTGGGGTGCCACAATGAACATCTCGGTCCGAAGGTTGTCTCCTGTTCAATTCTGGATTGTGGTCGATTCCAATGACTACAATCGTTGTCGCAGCCTCACGAGATCACAATTTTCAGATGGACCATTGAAAAGGCTTGATAAATGGTCAGCAGATCTGGGTCTTGTAAAGGTGATTGGTTGGGTTAGAATTTTCGGGATTCCTCTGCATGCGTGGCGAAAAGAAATTTTATGGAAACTTGGAGGTATCCTTGGGGTCGTGGAAGAAGTGGACAATCGATGCTTGAATCTGGAGGTGGTAGAGTTTCTTCAAGTGAAGATTATTAGACCAGCAACCTCTGTGATTCCAAATACTCTCTCGCTGGAAATAGGTGATGTCCGTTTCGATCTGTGGACAGAGGTGGAAGCTCAATTTTTGGTAGCCATGGAGGATCTGACAGTCCGAAAAGTGCAATCTAAGTTAGATCCTCCGCATCATCACCCTATAGTACTTGGGAGCTCCAACGATTCTCAACCTCTTCAAAGTCAGGAACTATCGCTTCTCAATGCACAAATAGAAGCACCTGGATTACTTGAGTTGCAGCCGGAATCGGAGAAGGTCAACGGAACTCCTAAGACCGTTGATGGCGGTTGTTAAGCTTCTCCAATCCGTCCTACTTTCCCGGTGAAATCTCCTCGCTACGGTCTGCAGTGCCCTTTGGGGATGTCGGTTGGAAATCCTTATGTTGTAGCAAAACAGAAAGGAAGTTTCGGGAATCTAGGGTTGCCTCTTCAAGACTAAGTCTTTTAAGGACGCCTTGATCGACCAGGGTCAGGCCCACTCGGACTTAGGAGTTCAGCCCAAAACGAAAATCCAACACTTTGTCCCATTCGCATAACTTAAGCCCATTAAGAAGGAGTCCTCACGAAAGGCTTGATTCTTTAGGGATCCCTAGTCTGCCTCATTCCTCGATTGAGGTTTCGCCAGTCTGCCCTTTACAACAACATCGTGCTGGGTCCTTCTCGCCACACAAAGACAGTGTATCCCTAGGTGTTAGGATTACACCTCCAATGGTCGGTAGTGCTTGTGTACAGGAAGGTGATGGAAATGAGGATGGAGGCGAGGTTAATCCTCATGTGAAGACTCTAATTGGAGAAGGCAGTGGTGGGCTAGGGTGAATCTGACACAATAGGGCGATGGAGGAAAGCAACACGAACCCATCAAGCTGGGCTGCAGGAATGGATGTCGTTGATTGCCTACCACCATTAGCGGTGAGATCCGACTCCTTGGGCGAGGACAAGCTGCTATTAATTGGATCCATCCTTGGTATCACCTCACTTCAGCGGAAATCTTGGTTGAAGGACATATTGCAAGATTTCTTCGAGTTGGAATGGAATAATAAAGAGGAAGATCAGTGGCTACACCGTAGAAGAAAATGGGAAAGGGAACTCCACAATCTCCATTCAAATGTTAACTACGATCGCACAATGGTTCTGGCTGGGTCGGGTGCTCAAAGAAATGATTAATGAAAGTCATGTCTTGGAATGTGAGGGGATTGGGGGGCAGCATTGAAAATAGTTACGGTCAAGAGAGTAGTTATGTCGCAGAAGCTAGATGTTCTCTTCCTACGGGAAACCAAGTGTACAGAACTAAACAATGGTTTTGTCAAATCTATTTGGGCCATAAAGAGTATGGGGTGGGTCGGAAAAGCTTCCGTAGTGGGCTTCAAGTGGTCTATGGACAGTTTGGAATGCCTCTAAGCTGCAGCTGGTTGCTGTGGACATCAAACAATACTCAATTTTAACAGTTTTGGAAGAGATCTCAACGAGGAAGTCTCTCCTCTTCACTAACGTGTATGGTCCGAACCAAGAAGAGGAAAGGGGTTCTTTTCTGGATGAGATTGCTTCAAGCCGTGGTCTTTTTAACCTCCCAAGGTGTGTGGGAGGGGACTTTAATGTACTCCGAAGAATGTCTGAAAGGAATAACTGTAGCCGCATCTCGGCCTCAATGCAAAGATTTAGTAGTTGGATTGAAAATATGGAATTAGTGGATTTACCATTGGGAGGTGCTTCTTTCACTTGGTCAAATATGCAAGAAGAACCAAACCTTGCTCGTCTGGACAAATTTCTAATTGACTCGCAGTGGGCAGAATGCTTCAACCACACTTCGCAGCGAGCATGTACCAATCCCGTCTCCGATCATGTACCAATCATTCTTGACTCTATTATGGAATCTTGGGTACCCACTCCTTTTCGTTTTGAGATAGCATGGTTGCAAGTTGAAGGTTTCAAAGATTTAGTTGAAAATTGGTGGAAGGAATCAAACCCTATAGGTTGGAAAGGTTATTGTTTGATGCATAATTGAAATATCTTAGGGGTAAACTAAAAGGATGGGCTTCTACACGCCGGGAGGAGGATAAAGCAGAAGAATCAGGATGGTTGAGCGAATTACAGAATTTTAATCAGCGAGAGGAGGTGGCTCCCTTATCTCAGGATCAATTAATACAACGTAAGGAATTAAAAGGCAAGTTAAAAAAGTTAGCATTGCTCGGGGAGATAAAATGGAAACAAAGGTCATGCATTCAATGGTTGAAAGAGGGAGATCACAACACTAAATTCCTTCACCAAATGGCCAGTGCCAAGCAACGAAAGAATTTTATCCATTCATTGGAAGAACAGGGAGAGAGAATCGACAAGAAAGAGGATTATCTGTGACAAAATAGTTAATTTCTACCGAAGATTATTTGAGGCACCCAATAGAAATTTCCAAATACCTTCTTCGCTTCCTTTTAAGAATCTGACTGAGGATCAGAAACTTCATTTGGAAAGTCCAATAGACAAGTTAGAAGTAAAGAATGCGGTGTGGACTTTAGGAGAAGACAAGGCTCCAAGCCCGGATTGTTTCCCAATTCATTTTTTAAGACCTTCTGGGATTTGGTTTAATCGGACATGTTGGATTTTATTGCAGAATTTTGTGGAAGAGGGATTTTATCAAAAAATCTGTGGGCATGTTTCATTACATTGATTCCGAAAAAGAGTGGAGCTTCTGCTTTAAACGACATCCGCCCTATTTCATTGCTAAGTGGTCCATACAAGATTCTGACAAAAATTTTGGTGAATAGAATAAATGTGGTCCTTCCTTCTCTTATTTCTCCAATGCAAAGTGCTCTCTTGGAATATAGACAGATTGTTGACGCTGTAGTAGTTGCCCATGAATGTGTGGATTCCCAATTTCACTCTGGGCAGCAAGGCTTCATTTGCAAATTAGACTTCCAAAAGGCTTACGACAATGTGAACTGGTCTTTTCTGGACTATATTTTAGAGAGGATGAATTTTGGCGATCGCTGGAGAGGTAGGATCAGAGCATGTTTATCTTCAGCATACTTCTCACTATTGATAAACGGGAGTCCTAAAGGTCTCTTCAAAACGGGAAAAGGGGTTCGCCAGGGGGACCCACTCTCACCATATCTATATGTCATCGTGGCAGAAGCTCTTCACCTCATGTTCCAAGTTGTTACATCTGATGTTCCAAGTTGTTACATCTGAGGGTCTGTTACACGACTTCAAAATCAAACATTCAGATATGACAATCACATATTTTCAATACGCAGACGATACAATTTTATTTTTTAAGGTAGCAGAGGAGGAGCTACAAACAGTTCGAGGAGTTCTTCAGTGGTTCGAAATATGTTCAGGTTTGAAGATAAATTTCGATAAAAGCGAATTAATGGGTATAATTATGGACTACATGCAGTGTGTAGAGCTTGCGAAAGTGGTGGGCTGTAAAGCGGGCTCTCTTCCATCCACGTATCTTGGCCAGCTGTCAAGTCATTGTTCAAGTGAAACAAAAGGGTGACTACTCATGCTACCGTCAACCCAAACATTTGGATTTCGAAAACTCCTCCCCGTGCAATTTGCTTCATGTGGACTGAGGGTATGGGGAAACTTTTGACTCAAAACAACTTGTGCAAAAGAGGAAAAATCATTGTTAGTGTTTGCCCTTTGTGCCTCCAAGCCTCGGAAGAGACGAATCACCTCCTTATCCACTACCATTTCTCCTATGCAGTGTGGATTTTTGTGCTGCAAAAGTTTGGCGTGGATTGGGTGATGCCTTCTACGGTGGCCGGTGTTAGCCTATGCTTGGGACATTATTTCAGATTCCCCAAGATGCTCCTCATTGTGGCGCTTGGCTTTCTTCGCCACTATGTGGAGTCTATGGTGGGAACGCAACAATAAAATCTTTAAGGATCGTGCCGAATCATTTAAAGTTGTTTCGACAAGAGTTTTTGCCAAGTGTGCATCAAGGGCCTCTACTCTAGTGGATTTCAGGAATATCTTTACCAATGATATCTTGCGTGCCTGAAAAGAATGTGTTGACTTAGCTTAGATCTTTTTAGCGTTGCTCCCAAGTTTTATTTTTCTTCGAGGGTGTTTTGGGGCTACGGGCAGTAATGTTTCCTTGTTTGCATCTTTTCTTTTCTGTATATGCACCTCCAGTGCTTCCTTTTATCTTAATATATTAATGATGCAGGACAAGGGATAGAGTAACCTCAATGCCTAAATTAGGTTCCCTAAATATTAGGAGGGATGAAATTAATGCACCTAAAACTAATATGGGCTGAAACTAAATTCAAATTAATATCTGCAATTAATAAATATAAGATTTACCACAAATAATTAAAGAGATTCTTGAAAATCTAATGTAAACAATTATATACTTAGTAAACCAAATTAAGGAAGGGTATTGGTAGCAGGGAGGAAAAAATGGATGGGTCTGGAACGAGTTTGAACGGTGGTCAAGACAGATTTAGGACGGGTATGGATAATACCTAGAGATGGAAAGATGGTAGTCTCACGCTAGGCTTCACACCAACATGACCTCACGCCAAAGGAATCACTCCCAAATTATTTTCGTTACACAAGCAGTGGAAGAAAACTTCAATTTCATTCATCATTAAGTGTCAATCCCGTATGGAGGGGTTACATCACATATAGAATGACTTAAAAACATAAAAAGACCAAAATACCCCCAAATAAACAAATATCAAACTACCCCCAATGATTAGAAAGCCCTAATTATATGTAAAATCACTAAATTTCTCCAAACAAAACCAACTATTGGACTAAACAAATACATGAAAGAAAAAATACAATCATAAAAAGCTGGAAATCCTAAATCTAAATATACAAACTTGCTAAATATGGAAACTTGTGTAGTGCTCCGCATCAATATGGAAAGATATTAGCCTCATGCTAGGCTTCATACCAAAAGGGCCTCACGCTAAAGCAATTACTCCCAAATTATTTTCATCGCACAAGCAGCAGAAGAAAACTTCAATTTCATTCATCATTAAGTGTCAATCCCGTATGGAGAGGTTATATCACATATATAATTACTTAAAAACATGAAAAAGACCAAAATACCCTCAAATTAACAAATATCAAACTACCTCCAATGATTAGAAAGCCCTAATTAAATGTAAAATCACTAAATTTTCTCAAACAAAACCAACTATTGGATTAAACAAATAAATGAAAAAAAAAAAAAATACAATCATGTGGTGCTCCGAATCAATCTCCCCATCAAAAAAAAAAAGCTGAAAATCCTAAATCTAAATATAGAAACTTGTTAAATACGGAAACTCGTGTGGTGCTCCGCATCAATCTCCCCATCAGAAAAGAACTCGACATGGAGTTCAAACAAATGAAAAGACGCGCACGTGAGGTCTTCAGGTGTCAACCGAACAGGGCATCAACCGAAGCACAATGAGGATGCAAGATCAGCTCTCTTCCGCCATCGATGGTATACTCTGAATCCAACTCTAACGTCAGGATCAACTCTGGATGGTGGCAGTAGCAAGATGTTTGTAGAATGCTCCTCCGAGGAGACAAAGACTCCTGAATCTCTCCAGTAAATCCGGAGCCAGTCGATGTAGCTCACACTTAGGCAACCAAGTGATATCTATCAGGGGCCTGGGCTTCCATGTCACAGGATATAGCTGACGTCCTCCTGTAAGTGTGGAAACAACTTCCTCAACCAGTATAAATTCTATCTTCTCTCTTTTGGGTGGTAAGGTAAGTAAAAAAGGTATATGCTGAGTTGGCTGGATAGGTGTAGGACACGGGTCATGTTGTGGATTAGGTTGTGGATCATTCTGCGGGTCAAAAAGGCCAGTAGGATGGTCAAGATCATGTTGCTATGGGGTGGGGCTTGGAGGTGACGGTGTTGGGCCTGGACAAGGTGTGGGGTCCTTCACATGATCATCCACATCAGATTCTTTGGATCCACAATGATTGTCTGCAGCAACTTTATACTTTTCATCGCTTATATTAATGTGATCTTTAATTTCAGCGTGCGTATCCTGATTGTGCAGTGCAGATGCATATACATACTCAGATAAGATTTGAGAATAAGATTTCCTTATAGATGTTGACACCGAAATAGGATCTGTGGCTAGAGATGGTGTGCGGACACACTTAACTTTCTTAACCTGAATAGGCCACTTATCTGGGAAATGCCCATAGATTCGGCATTGAAGACAAAATGCATGTTTCTCCATTTTGGTTTCAATGTTGATTAAACTGGTATTAATGTCTTCAAGAATCTTAAGAAACTATGTGGTGTCCATATTGAGTTGGTATTCCCGGCCACTACGTGTGGGTCTGCACAGAAACAGAAGTTAGGGTACCACTACTCGCGGATATAGGACAGATTAAATGCAATGACCTAAGTCTATATGCAATGAATGAAAGAAATAAGGTGATAGCAAGAATTTTTCCTTTTTATGTGTTATTTTTTTTATTTTTTTATTTATTAATCAATTAATTTTTTTTTTTTTTTTAAATGCAAGCCTAAGACCTGGAAAGTTAGGAAACTCTCCTAACCTGGCTCTGATACCAATTTGATGCAGGACAAGGGATAGGGTAACACTAAATGCCTAAATTAGGTTCCCTAAATATTAGGAGGAATGAAATTAATGCACCTAAAACTAATATGGGCTGAAATTAAATTCATATTAATATCTGCAATTAATAAATATAAGATTTACTACAAATAATTAAAGAGATTCTTGAAAATCTAATGTAAACAATTATATAACTTAGTAAACCAAATTAAGGAAGGGTAGTAGTAGCAGGGAGTGAAATGGATGGGCTCGGGACGAGTTTGGACGGGCCTGGGACAAGTTTGGACGGGCCTAGGATGGGTTGGGACAGATTTAGGACGGGTATGGATAATACCTGGCTATGGAAAGATGGTAGCCTCACACTAGGCTTCACACCAAAATGGCCTCACGCCAAATGAATCACTCCCAAATTATTTTCGTCGCACAAGCAGTGGAAGAAAACTTCAATTTCATTCATCATTAAGTATCAATCCCGTATGGAGGGGTTACATCACATATATAATGACTAAAAAACATAAAAAGGACCAAAAGACCCTCAAATAAACAAATACCAAATTACCCCCACTGATTATAAAGCCTAATTACATATAAAATCACTAAATTTCCCCAAACAAAGCCAATTATTGGACTAAACAAATAAATGAAAGAAAAAATACAATCATGAAAAGCTGGAAATCCTAAATATAAATATAGAAACTTGCTCAATATGGAAACTCGTGTGGTGCTCCGCATCAATTAACCATTAAAAAAAATTCTATCATCTCTTTCCCCTCCTCCAAGTTTTTGATGTCCTACCCTCTTCTTTGTACTGCCAATTTGTAATTTCTCAAACTTTTTGCATTAACATTGTTTTTGGTCTTTTAACCAAGCCACCGGAAATGAACCTCGCATACTTATCTCTTGGGGCCATTTTCAAGTTCTCTCTAATGTGGTCTTTTCTAATTCTACATTTCGATGTTAATCCACTCGTTCATCCTAGCATGCAATCTTTGTTAATTGTACTCCATATATTAGTCTAATTCGGGTTCAATTCAAATATCAAAAAACAAGGGTTTGGTTGGATATAGCTAGTATGAATGGTGAGCAGCATGTTAAATGTAGGCAAAGTGAGTTGCGTGTTGTGATATGAAAATGCCATATGACTTCTCAATATAATCAAGGAGTAGAATGTTTATTGAAATAAAAGGTGTTTTTATGAGCTGATAAAGAAAGAAAGTTGGTATAGTAAAGGTGATAGAGATGCATATGTTAAGATAGATGTGTGCTTTAACAATAAAAGATAAAATTAGAATCGAGTGAACAAAAGGAGCACATAGTTGGGGAAAAAAAAGGAGTAGAATGTCATTAAAAGATGGTTTGGCCATATACACTGAAGACCTAAAAAACCCTAATACAAAAACTCATAGGATTACTAGGAGAAAGGGAGAGCCATTAAAACTTAAAGTGAGTTGATTTAAAATAGCATGTTAACTTGTGGGTGATGGACGGCATCATGTTTTACAGGTTGGATGGATAAGTAGAACACAAAAGGTCAGCCCCAAACAGATGAAATAATGACTTTCACGATGATAGTGATGATGATGATGATGATAATGATGTGATGTGCGTTCAGAGTATGACTAGGTGTAGACACTACAGAATCCGAAGATTGGATGGTACTATAGTAAGCTAAATTAACACCTCGACCAGCCTAAACCTTATTTTTATAGAGCGCTTTTTGTGTCAATTCAATGATGGACATCAATTGGATGAAATCAAAATGGGGAACATGCATATGAGGGTTATTTTTCAATCATGGAGTATCCCTACTGTATAGATTACGACAAGGGGAGCACCTAGCCAAAACATACACCCATGCCTTTTTTTCACAAAGTTGTCAGATCCATTATGGAACTCGTTCCAATTTTGTCTTTAAAGAAAAACGTTCCAATATTCCAACCATTTCGATGTTCCATTTCAGAAAAAAAGGCATAAAAATATAAAAAATATAAAAAAATGAAGACACTGCTACAACATATGAATATATTCGAAATTAATTATTTTCACCATTTTACACTAATCTGCATAAATAAAAGCATAAATTATCATTAAATAACTACTCGTGTTTGTAATCTCAATTCATAATAATGTAATTCTCAAATACTAATTCAAGAATATTTGCATTTTACTCTAATAAGAACCAAATAGAAATTAAATTAGGAAAAAAAAATCCAAGAAATACCTAAGAAGTAAACTTGAATTCTCATCTTATTCAAAAACAAAGGTCAAAACTCAAAACACATAAGCACACTTGGTCCATTTGACTTTTTTTCTCCAATTTTCATCACCTACATTAAAAACAAATAATATGAATTGAAAATATACTTCATGAATTACAATTAGACCAAATTTCAGCCCAAATTCAATTTTTAACCACTTGTTCTAAGTAGTCAAAGTCATCAAGCATCCTTGAATTAAGGACGTCTAATGACTTTGACCACTAAGATCAACTAGCTATAAATTGCATTCTTTTTTCAGAATGGTAGCTATAAATTGAATTTTAAGATCAAATTTTGCCCAATTGTAACTCATGAAATCTATTTTCTATGTGTACGATTGGACTTTAAACGATATCTGAAAATACTTCTTAGAAAAATGAAATCAGTAGCGCAGAACAAGCAGGGCCGAAATAGGTCATTCCAGCCCATTTAGCCCGGATCAGGCCCGTTGACGCAGGACAAAGGATTGGATAACCCTAAATGTCTAAATGTGGATTAAAGGGATGAAAATAATGCACCCTAAATCTAAAATGGACTGAAATTAAATACCAATTAATATATGCAATTAATTAACATAGAAATTTACCACAAAGAATCATGTAAATTCTTGGAATCAAATATAAGTTATTATAAGACAATCCAAACCAAGTCACATCTGCAGTAAAGGTCCCTCAAAACAAAGGGGTTTGTCAAATCCCATAATATGTAGATCTATCATCAAAAATAGAAATTAAATTGGCTGTTTGGCAAGGAGAAATTGTAAGACAGCATTAATATAAGATCTTAACGGTATGGGACAGCAAAATAGGGGATCTCAATGGATAGAACAGCAGTAAACAGTCATATATGGGACTGTTATGGGTTGGGACAGCAGTTTATGGGGCTGTTTGGGGTAGGGGAGGGCTGTAAGGGACTTAGGAAAGGCTTGGGACGAGTCTAGATGGGATCTGGGACAGATCGGGACGCTAAACATGGATTTTTTTGAGACAGATCTGGGACAGCAATAGGATGATTTTGGGACAAATCTAGGACAGCAGTTCGGTTGGGTTTGAGAGGGCAGCTAAGAGAGAAGAAAGGGAAAAAGAGAGAAATAGAAGAGAGAGAGAAAAACCTGGATAGAGGAAGGCTTCTCACCTTCTTGTTCTTGGAGATTTCTCACCTCTATGGCTTCTCACCAATTCCTTTCGCAGGAGACAAGTTTTGCAAAGAAACTTCAAAGCTTCTTTCATTCATTAAGTGTCCATCCCATCTGGAGGGGTTATATCCTATATATAATGACTTAAAAATATGAAAAAGACCAAAATACCCTCAAATAAACAAATATCAAACTACCCCCAATGATTAGAAAGCCCTAATTACATGTAAAATCACTATTTTTCCCTAAACAAAACCAACTATTGGACTAAATAAATAAATGAAAGAAAAAATACAATTATGAAAGCTGAAAATCCTAAATCTAAATATATAAACTTGCTAAATATGGAAACTTGTGTGGTGCTCCGCATCACCCGTTTCAGCCAGAATGGCTAAAATGAAACCTAGTACCAGGAATCAGGGGTATAAATCTCGGCCGATACAATAAGTATCGGCTAGAGAAAAAGGAGAAAAAGAATATCGGTTGTGGGCCAAGCCGATATCTCGGCCGATATTTGCCCACATATCGGACGAATATCGGCCAATATTTTTATTTATTTTTTATTTTTTAAAAAAACAGCCTTTTTTATTTTTTTTAAATGATTTTTTTCCAAAAAAAACCCACTGAGATTTCCAAAAAAAAAAGATTTAAGAGAGAGAAAAGATCTCGCCCGATATCTCGGTTCATCCGAATTTTCAACCCCTGCCAGGAATGAACCGGTTCCATTCCATTTTTTGTCTAGATCCGGAGCATTCCATCCATTCCAGAACGAAATTGACCACTGAGATTTTTTAATGAAATGGTAACTGAATTTTATTAATGAAATGGGGAAAAACTACACATAATGTGCACCATACAAAGAGTATTGAAAAAAAAACAGCCAGCTAACTAGATAAACCCCAGCACCAATAACAAAGAAAAATAATATAGCCATCTGGCAATGAGAAATATTGAGGATCATCACTCTCCCACAAAGTTAAACACTCTATTCAAGTTAGTCCTTTACGTGTCAAGAAATTGCTTTAAAAAAAAAAATTATATATATATATATATATACATATATATATATATGCAATTCACATTAAGCAAACACCACCACGGTAGTAGATTTAGCATTTTTCTTTTCAAAAACATGCTTGTCCTATTCCTTCCACATACTCCACAAAATTTCCATTAGGAATAATCTTCAACGTAATGGAAACTTGGAAAAGTCAACAACAAACAACTGACCAATTGAGACAGGCATCTTCCATTGCAATCAAGAAATGAAATAAGGATAAGAAAAGGACCCGACCTCCATAGAGGAGCAAAGTGCAAGGAGATCACCCACACTTTATGAAGCAGAGGCATGACAGACAGTCATTGACAATGATACACTATCTCAGCTAGAAATAATCTTCAGTCCTGATCTAGCCCAAGCCATCCTTCCAACAAAAACTAAGGATTGGAAGGAGCCTTAACTGTCAAAATTGACAAATTAATGTCTGGATGATGCACATCACTTCTGGCCTAAAAATAAAAGAAATTGAATGTGAAAATACACAAGTACAGCCACCATATTCTACAATCCTCTCTTAGCTCTTCCACTTCACTATCAATCAAATTCCTCAAAAAATTTGTGCTTCAAACCACCAGGCCACCAATCCCTCAAAGTTCTCCACAACCAAGGAACTCCTATCTAGAGCCACTCGACAGAAACTCCAACAAACTCCCTCTGTGTGCTTATCTTCTGTATCCCATCAGTTTTAATTTATCTGAACGGTGAACACTAATGGGGCACTTGAAAGTTGCTACAAATTAAACCGGAAAGGAAGATACTAACAACTTCAAAAGTGTAAATAAAACCAAAATACAAATATTAACCTCTCCAAGATGCAAGCCCTTTATGGATGCACTCTATCATTAAACCACAAAGTTTTCTTAGACATCATATTATACAACAAAGACCAGTTAAGAAGATGGAAGAGATCCCACCTGACAAAAAAGGAGGTCAATCATCTTCAAATTAATGCCCAGCAGCTCACAATTTGGTGAATGGTGATTGACACTTGACACAAAACACTAAGGCCAATCCAAACCATCTCAAGAAGTGATATTCATTGGTTGATCCAGGTCTTGCTTACAGAACATGATTATATCATCTATAAACTGGCCAATGGTAATCTCTAAGGGAGAAAGGCCACCTGCATAGCTTCCATCATATCCTATGGTGCATGGACACTTTAAAATGTGTGATGTACCTAAATGGATACTTGTAGAAACTCACACCCGTGCAGACACTTGTAGACTCTCATACCCATTCTTCATGTACTATTTTAGTGCTTTTTTAGCATATTTTTTCTGAGATGACTAAAATATTAAAATATTAACACCACATTCCCCCCCTTAAAACCTTTGTCACCTAAATGTTTAGAGTAAAACCAGTATGTCATTTCCTATTGGTGTTATTTTCACACCTTATTTTCATTTAAAATAAACTTAGATTTAATTTTATTTAAATATGGTGTCGTGTCTCTATGTTCTAATGTCCTACTTTTTGGGTATTGCGTGTCCAACACCTCATACCTCTGCCAGACACCGACACTTGCACCCATCCTCATGCACCTTAGATCATATCAAACACTAGCTTTTTAAAGGAGAGTACTAAAATCTCAGAAATAATAGCAAGTAATAAACAGTGAAGTGGATCACCTTGCCATATATATATATATATATATATATATATATATGGACTAGTGTGTGTGTGTGTGTGCATATATACCCATACACACCCACACACACAATTCCACATATATATATATATATATATATATATATGGATAAATAGACTAGTGTGTGTGTGTGTAATGGTGATATCACTCAAACCTACAACCTTTATGATGCTGCAACAATGAACACTTACAAATCTAGTACAAACCTTGTCAGCTCCTTCTTTAAAAAAAATAGAAAAAAAATAATCATTTTAGGATAGCCATTAGATGATTAAATGGCCTTGATGATGATGATGATGATGTGATGATGACGACGATGACATCTAAGTAAAGCCACTCATCAAAATCAAGAATCAAGCTAACGTAACATATTCGACTAATCCAACCACACCACGTAGCACTAAATCATATTACTACTACTACTGAAGGTGACTCCAAAATCAATTTTACAGAGGGTGAGTTGAAGAAATTCCAATCAAGAACATCAGGTCTAGAAGCCCATGGAATGGTTGGCAAGTGATCCTTGGTTATCAAGCATCTGATGGGTCCCAAACTGGTATTATACCCCGATTGGGATATATTGGAGTCTCTCTCAAGGCACAAAAAGAACATCCAATAGATGTGAATGGATGGGATTTTCTAGGTAACTTCCAATCGTATGATGCAGTCCCAGAATTTTTTTTTCTTTGAAAAACAATCATGGAACTAATTTCAGATACTTCAAAACTTCTAACAAGATGTGGAAACTGGAAACTACTAGAACTAGTTAAAGAAATGTATGAAACATGAACCTTAAGAGTCATGTAGTCACGACTAAGAATGTGCCTCCCATCTTTTGCAAACTTGATATCAGATATTGAAGCGATAATTTCTGTAAAGAAGGACCTTGAACCAGGAGCCTCCTGCTCTTCGAACCTGGACGTGTCAAATTATCACTCAACAATACATCAACTGATACATGGCTTTTTGGAAGGAGGGAAAAAATCAACTGATGCATGGAAATCAAGATTACAAATTAATTTCTAAATCAATATGCATTATCTAACAACCGTTCAAAAACATAACCATGTCGCCTATGAGCTTATACAGTGAAACAGATTGAAAGTTAGAACAAGTAATACCAAAAAAAAAAAAATTGCTTACAATTTGGAATGAGCATCACATAATGCAGATTGCCGCAAGTCAATCAACCGAATTGAGCCCTTTGAGCTACTATATGCTAACATATTACAATGGGTAGGGTGGAATTCAGCAGACGTTATCACCTCTGCAAGTATAAGAATGAACTATATTATCATCAAATTGGAGTTTCAAAATAAGTGTACAAGAATGTAGCATCAGTTCAAACAAAAAGAATAATAAGGATAGACTGATACAATCCATTTTAGTTGTTCAACAATGTGAGAGAAAACTAGGAGAATGAACCAGCCGTGCATAGAACCAAGATACACAAGATGCAATGTGACTTAACGAGATGAAGTACTGTGAACAAAGGACCACAACATCTCACTTTAGCTTAAAAAAGGAACTAATACGAGTTACTAGTGATACATTAAGTAACATGACATAGAGAGAGGGAGGGGAGGGAGGGGGGTGGGGTGGGGGTTGGGTTGGGGGTGGGGGCCGGCAAGTTAACTAACACAAGCTGAATTTACAAACACTGAGCTCATATAAAATGATCTCAACTCCGACAACCAAATGGAAGGACAGATTGAAGTCTTCATCTCACTCTCTCCCCTCTGAATTTGTAGGCATCATTGATAAACAATGGTTAAACTTGTGTTATTGATAACAGGAAGCATAGCTATGCATGTACACTATGCCCAATTCTTCCAATCAGCACCACGTCAAATCATATTTTTCATTAGCCATCCTCAGGTATCCATTCAAGGAATGCAGGAGGAGCAATTGGACACATGTTGCAAAAGAAAGTCTTGACAACTTCAACAAAGATAGAACTGTCCAATTCACCTGATTTTGTAAATTCTAGTGATGCATATGGTCAATATGGCAGCTGATGTCTTCTATATGTTAAATTTATTAGTAAATTTGATTAATGCACATAGAGTTTCACTACTTAATCGATTCGTTAAACAAGCAGTCGGACTCAGAACACAAGTTCATATCGTATCACATACAATACAATGAAAGTGTTCACTCACTACAAAAGAAACATTACAAGTTCTTTAATAGTTTTGCCAAAAGTCTTGGACCGCCAACATGAAACTTCACATAAGATAAGGATGACAATCCAAAAGGAAAGTGTCATTTAGAACATTGTTGATCATACCAGTTAGATCCTCCATGTTTGCAGGCTTCACATCAACGATATTGAAACTCTGGTTGCTTATTTCCAAGTTCCAAAGATTTATTCGAAGATCATCTGCTGATATAAAAGTTTCCCCATCACTGGAAGAAGGAAAAAGAAAATATATTAGAAAAGATAAAAAGACCAACATAAGCAAATGGTGAATGCAAAAACATAAAAGCAAAAATCCTTAGACAAAATATAGATTATGTTCAAGAGAGAAATAGGAAAAAATGTTCTCATATACTAACAAAACAATACTAATAATGATGCTGCCCGCTTGGCACATTTAGCCTATAGTTTGATACATGTCCCTGCCACAGTAACTACTCTAGAAAGTTACTAGAGATGATAAGCATATCATGGACAGACTTTCAAGATTGTTATTCATCAGCAAGCTCATCTTTGGATATTCTTCACAAAAACACAAGGCTATGACATTGGTTTTATATGATGGAAGCATTACAGAAGTAGCAGTTTCCTTCATGAAATAATAGAAAACATAATAAAGAAACAAGACAAACCATTTTAAATGCATCATCAACCTAACAGTAATCCCATTCAATTTAAACCAAGGACGAACCACAGTCAGATAAATGATACTTCATACTAATGTTGCAACAGGAAGAACAACATTGGATTCTGAAAGAAGTCTTACTGTAAGTAAGCAAGCACTATCATTTTAAAAAAAGAAGATGAATAAGAAAATCTGACAGCACCTGTTATTTGAAATAGAATTTATGTGGTAGTCATGTGCATGAGCATATATCCTACGGCATCTAGCAATGAGGCTTGTCTCCTGGCTGGTTACCTGTGCGTACAAAGCCATGCATGTGGCAAGCATAAGTACTGGTGATTTTATAACCATAAAAGTACCATGAAAAGGAAGAAGTAATCAAACCTACTATATTATGGAAATCCCACATCATAATAACCAATACAACATAGGACTCTAGAAAGAATCTCTTCTTTTGGTGGGTTATACTTCCAATCATTGGGCACATTTTAGGTTAGTTCTGATGAAACTTGAGAAATTCATTTTCATCTTATCCTGGATTTAATTCCATGCAAATAAAAGATAAGCTAATCTTCTGGATGGGTCTTCACAGATCCATGCTAAGCCTGCGCTTGTACTTTCCAATAATAACAAACTTCTACTCAATTATTCTCATCATGACTCTAAACAGCAGATAAACTGATGCCTGAGTTGGACCTCCACTGGTCAATGTGAACCTTGCAAACTAATTAGATCCTAATTCTTCATAGACACTTAAAACAACTCATTGATGCATGACATGGGGATGATAGAAGCACCAATTTTATATGAGCAGGAACTAACAACTCCAGAAAAAGGCCTGAATAGTAATCCATGATAATGTGACAAAAACACCATAACTGTCCATTTTCTTGTAGCTGACCTAGATGGGTGAAATTTATAGCAAGGGTATAATAGACAGCTGCTGATTCTACAACCTTAATACAGACAAGCACTGTTTTGCATGGACAAAATCAGTAAGCTGGGCAGAGTACAACTACCACAGGCAAATGTAATGATGCAATTCCCTCAGGAGGGAACGAAAAGTCATTGCACAGATAATTGTAGGGCCTTTCTGAACATCCGCCATTTGGGAGAGCCATTTTGGGATTACGTGATACAACTGAGCCTGCAATAACACCATTTCCTGCAACTTGTCCATGGTCCGCATTCATGTCACAGATTTTCTTCACCTTCTTTTCTTGAACCTGTCCACACCCAACCAGAAACAGGATGGATAACAAGAAAGAGTAATTGATATGCATTTGACATGAATCTTGGAAGGAAAAGAGCTAATAGGGATCCACAAGAAATTAAACTCATACTTACAGAAGACATAAACACATGGACAGATAGATAGATAGATAGGCAGACAGACAGACAGATGCATAGATAGATAGATAGATACATAGAGAGAGAGGAAGAGAGAGAAAAAGAGAGTGGATTTTCATTCAGTAACAAAACTTCCTCAAGAGAAATATTGATTACAGAGAACTGTACACATAGTACCAACAGAGTAACCAAGCAAAATACAGAGGCTTGCATATAGCTCAAAGGCATTGCACCTGCGTCTTTCAGAAACTTTTCTATAATATCCTTTTTCTAGTCAGAATTTGAAATTCTAATTAAAAGGAATTATTAGCCAGTAATACTAAATTACAATCATTAACTAATATAAAATATACTCGTGTATATAATGCATATATACAACACATTTAGAAGCCACATTTCCCATACATTTTGGTGCTTTAGATGAACAATGCGTTTTGTTAACACTGATGTGAGAAAGGAACAAATCAATGATAATACATACATTAATAATCTAGTGCATGTAGCAAAACTAGTCTCACACTTAAGCATGCAACTTGGCGCCTTTGGTTCCACGACCCCTATACACTTTGACCACTATGTTTTTAACAATGGTAAAAAGACTGAAAAGTGAGAAATTCATAAGAGTTATAAGGCGCAGTTCCCCAAAATTTCATCACAGTATATTGCCTAGTATTAGAAACATACACCGAAAGAATCAACTGCCAAGAGTATGAATCGATGTTTTCGCATTCGATTAAGGCTACACATGAAGTTAGTGTTGTAATTACACTCCCACCAAATATGAGTGAGGGCATGTTCGTAAAATTCATGTCGTCAATCAGACTATCATGTGCCCTGTCCAAAACTAGGTCAACCCACTAATCGATGGACTGCAAGTACATAGGAATGCAGATTGCTGATCAGTTATTTCTTAAAGAGAACTGTTTCTATCACTATAAAGCAAACTCAGCCTAGTTTGGAAAGTAACAACGTAGCAGAATTGGTGGATCAGCTACTTGGATTAATCAAATATGGAGTGACATTTTGGGCAGGATTTTTCAGGGGACCCTCTCCTCAATTTGTTGTAATAGGAAGACTTCTTTTCAACTGGTTTTTGACCTCGCTTAAGGTTTCATCGGGTTTCCCAGAATTATTCCGGTCTCAGTTAGTTTTCCTTATGATCCCTGGATGATCATTTGAAATTTGGTAACGAATCTGTTTTCCTACTATTTCCTTTTGCAATGTAAGTAATTACAGGAAAAAAAAGCCTCATAAATGAAAATTGTGGAACAACAATTTCAAGGATGATACCAAACAAACAAAAAATGTGAGCAATAAAGATTAAAGACACCATATGCAAACATAAATATCACATTTAAATCAATAAATTACACAGTTTCGAGACAAGAACCTCTAAACTGAAAACCAAACATCATATATATACATAAACATATATGGAGGGGTGGGGGAGAGAGAGAGAGATACACTTACAGCACACTGAACAGTGTTTCACAACATAGAGAGCAAGAATAATGCATACAGAATCAAGTTAATGTTTGCTACATAGAAGTGCATGCAGAGGAGTGGGGGGAAGAGAGAAATCCGGAGTTACAATTACAGCACTCTGAACAGTATCACAATGTAGCAAAAATAATGCAACAGAATCAAATTAACATTTGCTACATAGATGTGCATGTGGAGGTGGAGAAAGAGAGCAAGAAATGAATCTGTGATAGCATAAACAGAGTTGAAACATATAGGGCATGTTTGTGCTCAAACAAAAATCCTTCCGATAATGGAAACCCGGAAAACCAACTCTCAATCCTCTCGGTCACTCTCAAGAAAAGAAAGACGACACTAATTTCAACAAGATAATTTGGACAAAGTCAAAATTCACTGAAGAAATTAGGTGTTCAATTGAAAGCAAAACGAACGTGGAATTGTTAGTCCGAATGCAACGATTCAAGCAATTAATTGAGATCCACAATTACATGCAATTTAAACAATCATATGCATGCACGGAACTTAAATCCAGTACTAAACTTGATCATATGCAATAGAGTTTGACTAGCTTCAATCCATTTTTTACAAACTGCTAAGGATGAAAAAAAAAAGACACACACCATCCTCTATTCATAAAAAATAAATAAATATAGAAAAAAAAAAAAAACACCTTGTGACAAGAACCTGTAGCACAACCAGTAAGGGCTCACTATTACAGCCTAAAGGGTTGTGGGTTCAAGTCCCGTCGGTGTCAAATAGGCAGTTGGCCGATGGAAACAATTTGCAAACCTAAATATAAAAGACGACACCGAATTGATAGGATAAATGACATAGATGATGAAAAAGGAAAACACACCAAAACGCTACCCATCATACGATAGTGTTTGCACAATAAATCATCCATATCTAAAGTGACAACTAAATAAATTTAGAAATGAAAAGGTCATCGACTAAATAAACCCCAATAACCACAACCTATCCATTAGCATGTACAACCAATAATCAATTTGAATCGACAAAAGCTTCAGCCAAGACCTGGTGTGCAGATCAGCATTGGAAAAGAGTTTTTGTCCAGATAAGGAGAGGACACCACAACAAATGAGACAGGGCCATTCAAGCCAACATCAACCAATCCATATTAATATATACAGTCAAAATCCAAAGAAACGGCATCACAACTCCAGTGATAAATGGCTTAAATTATTAAATTCTACTAGAAGCAACTTTGCTGCACCAGCAAGACGTTAAAATTTTCTTTATACATGGGGCAGCAGTAAATCAGAAATGTGAGGAGAAAATGATGCGGATAAGATCTTTGCAGAAAGGGAAAAATGGTGAGGGTATAACGAGCAGTGAACTGGTGTTGTACTGCACCTGAATCATGTAAATATGAGAGGTAACGGCTGACCTCTCAAACCTCTGAAACACTAAAATACATGACCTGAGCTGACTCCAGCAACCAACAAAATTTTGAGCAGACGTATACAAATTTCTAGTACAGATAGAGTACAGAGGGTTTCACTGATTAGACTCCAAATTTTGAGCACAGGACGCATACAAAGTTCTAGTACAGATAGATTACATACACTTCCAACTTCACTCTCAACTGAGCCATATCAATTAATATGGGTCATTCCTGAGTGCTGGTCATCATCTCGAGTTTGATCTCACAAAATTTGGAGTCTAATCAGTGAAACCTTCTCATCCTTTTCTCAGAAATCCTATAAATACAGATAATGGGAACCTTAAAAAGTTATAGATAGATGGAAAGATTGGTAGATAGATAGATTGAGAGTAGATCAGAATCACAGAGAGAAATCCGTCAAGACCGACAGGAGAGATGAGTAACAGGTACCCACTGCCCAAGGAGAAAGTGATCTAATGTGTGACAGATGGAGAGTATTGAGGGCTGCTATTTAACATGTGCTTTTCCTTTCCCAGTGATTCGAAGCCAGGTCAATCAAGCATGATTCATAATATCGGACAATACAGTCTGAACTAGGAAGTGACCAAGAGTATTGGTTCGAAGAAAGAACAATTTTTTAAAATATTGCCAAAAAATCAGTTTAAGCAAATATATCAGTCAATATTTTCAAACAAAACTATCAGTCTATATTTTCAAACAAAAAAAATCAACCAATATTTTTAAACTATTGGCCAATATTTTGAAAATATTAACCAATATATCAAGGAGAGTTTTTTTTTTTATTTTTTTAGGTTTTTCCTTAAAATGATATATGACTCGGTTAAAAGCTTAGTGATGAAAGGAACCTTAAAAAACAACAATTGTGATCATACGCACTGAGTTTTTACATGTTTGGTATTTTTTCCTTTATCTTCTCAGTTCTTTACATCTTTTGCCTTTTTCTTAAATTAAAGGAAATGAATCTCAAGTCATAGTTTGCAATTTGCATCTAGATCTAAAAATAGCAACTTACTTAGATCTATAAGATTTGGAAGTAGTTTTTGAAGCTTAAGTATTTTTCAGTAATTGTAATATTCTTAAAAGAAATTTAGATATTAAACTTCAGATGCAAATGCATGCAAGAAGAAATATATTATATATTTTAGCTTTGTTATTTATTTTAAGTTTTGAAATTGAGTCAACTTATGATGTAGGGATTGGTTGGGTGCACTTTTTCACGATAACCACAAGAATGAAGAAGACTGATCTATAGACCACTCGACATTCAACATAGTTTTGAAACTATGATCATTTATGGTTTGGCACAGTTATCAGCTCTATATCAATTGTACGTCTCTAGTTCTTTTAAGTATAAATGTAAGAATGCAATACTCCTATATTCTTAACGTCAACACTTATGTTAATCTTCAAAATAGATAACAGAATGAGAAAATCAAAATCGTCAAGTCTGTAAACACATGCTTTAGTATAGCGTGTAGACCATATTTGGCTTAAAGGGGACCAATATTTTCCCATATGTTGTGTTAGATTGCAAACAGATTTTACAAGCCACGATTTTCCACTATTTAGATTCTTGGATATTTTTTTCAGAATTTTGATGAGTTATAAAATTTCGCACTAGTTCAGACTGGTTTGACCTCTAAATAAAAGATTGCCCAGTTTGTATCACATCTTAGTAAGAATCAGTATTTTTTTTATAACGAAGAAACCCAAGACCCCCACCTCTCTCCAAGTACAAAGGCATTGGATAAAACTCCCGATGCACACAGCCCCCCACAAGTCACGAGCATCAGCTGACTACGTTACTCAAACCTGGGACCTCTGGTTCTTGAGCAAAAGTGACTACTAGTTAATCTACCCCGTGCGAGGTAATAGGTAGGAATCAGTATGATAACCAGTCCAAGTATTTTGAACCATGCACTATATCGATGGTGCAATAATTCCATGGTTTGGCCAAATGGGATTAAAAAATCTAGATTTCCAAATTGCATTCTTCTAGAATTTTTTATCTTTAGTGATTTTGTAATCCATAAATTTATGATATTGCACCAAACCATGAAAACTTCAGTAAGCCAAGTGAAAATGGTGCATAAACAAGAAGAACAAAAGATACAAACAAATGGTCTATTGAAGGATCCAGTCCACCACCGAATTCTAATAAACTACCGAAATCAGAATAGGCTACAAGAATCTATTTATCTCAAACAAAAATGAAAAATGCAAACTACCAATAAAGCATTTAATTGAATGCTAGCCAAAAAGAAAATTTTGCTAAAAGAGAAAGACCAAGTCATTCTCACCTTCCAAAATTTAATTGTTTTATCATTGGTAGAAAGAAGAAACAAGGCACCATTGGCTGTCTGGCACCATCTAATTTTGTTGATCTTCTCCTCTATCTCCAAGCTCTTGAGATAGTCAAACTGAAGCAACAAAATAGGTTCAGTCCACACTGCAGAGGAAATAACAGTCCAGCATCCAAATGTCAAGATATATTTAGTTATTTCTTTAATTAGTAGTTATTAATATTGTATTTTCCAATTTAAGTGATTTCCTCTTTTATTTCCTTTTACCTTCTTTATTTGTATTTGCTTTTCTCTATAAATAAAATCATAGGGTCTCACCTTGATTGAGAAGGAGAACACAGTAACCTCTGTGTCATTTTACATGGTATTTACACCAGATTCACTAGAACAAGATCATGAAGCATGTACTCAAAATAGTAATAGAAAAATAAATTACCTCAGGCTCATGGCTTTGAAACTCTGTTTTGTAGCGGAACTCGGGATGCCTTCCCATCGAATAATCCATTCTTTCAAGATCCCTCCGGGAGCCATGCTACACAATACACATTATATCATTAGAAGATATAAAATAGTTTTAAGAATCAACAAGGCAGACATGGAATCATATAGATCATCGGCAAAATGAACATACATCCCTAGCATCCGTCCTCTCAAATAAAACCACGCGGCCTCCTCGATCACCAGTAGCAAGGTGATCACCACTTTTATCAAACTCAATGGCTGAAATGATGTCAACTGCAAAGGGTAAACAAAATAGTCAGTGTATGAACAACTAAAGAAGCAAATTATCAAACAATATGAAAAACTCTTCAGTAAAGATTGTATATAATAAAGATGAATATTCTAGCATCCCTTTTTTTCTGAATAACTACACTAGCATCCACATCTTTCTCTATTAGCACCCCTACATTTCATAATGTATAAAAAATAAAAAATAAAAAGGCATAGTGCTACAATCAAAAAGCATAAATATGACTTACACATCGGCATGGTCCAGAAATTAGATGAAAGGAGCATGAAGTAAATGTTGGATATCATTTTTAATTGCAGATGTTAGATGACTTATGAAAAATGAATAAGCCATGAATCCAATGTCGAAGATGTGCATCATTCAAGAATGACAGTGAAATGGTGAAATCTTAATTAAAAGAAAAAGTGTCTAGCACCCTAATAGTACCTTGAGCATCACAAGTAATAGCAAAAAAACTGTGAAGTGGTAACTTCACCATCTGTGTACACCAAAATATTTTGTCCCTTTACTGCTGGCGTAATGTCATCAAAGTTCACTCAGTTATCACTTCTAATTGCTTGTAAAAATAATTTGATATAACTGAAATTACATTTTTTTATGTGAACTTATCAGTCACAGCAAACCATAGAGAATCACAAAACCATTCTTTTAGAGATACGAATCATACTAAGGTATATATTGTGTTCTACTGTTACTACCATTTGTTACACATAGTCAATCAAGAATTTGTTGGCAGCCAAATTTGAAAATAATAATAAATAACTGACTGCCACAAGTGTTATGAGCTACAAGCAGCATAAGTGTCTGTAAATACAAATACATAT
The DNA here is from genome assembly GCA_013350335.1 of Chimonanthus salicifolius. Classification (NCBI taxonomy): domain Eukaryota; kingdom Viridiplantae; phylum Streptophyta; class Magnoliopsida; order Laurales; family Calycanthaceae; genus Chimonanthus; species Chimonanthus salicifolius. The sequence continues at coordinate 91,566,097 of CM023532.1, forward strand.
GAAGCAGAGTTACTCCCTAAAATGACAATCACACACCTTGATATCACTTATTGGATACTGGGATTTTTTTGGGGCTCAGTAGGATAAAAAAGACTCTAATAAGGCAGAGTTGCTACTGCTGCAGGAGGCTCTGAAGATTTTTCAAGAGCAAGCATAATGAAGAAATCTTAATATAGAAGGTGACTTATCCAACACTTTGAACAAGAAGCCAAGGAGGCACAAGTAACATAAAGGTTGACACATATCTCGAGGGAAATAAAGACTAACGATCTCAATAGAGGTTTCATCCCAACATGTAAGGAAATCAGCCAAGTTGTTGCAGATTTTTTAGCCAAGGAGGGAGTAGGGAGAGAGTAATTATTTTTTTGATCACCCTCCAATGAGAGTGGGATTTGTGCTTGATGTTGTAACATATCATTTTGTTTTTTGTATGAGGTGGAGGATAAATGTAAATCAAAACAGCATAGATCTCATATGCTGACTTGGTTGTAATTACTTCTCATTTTAGTGAAGCTTCTACTGTTGTTAAAAAAAATGTTGCGGATCATCCATCATCACTCACAAGTTTTTATTACAATTAACCACCATCCAACAAGTAAATCAGTACTCTACTGCTCTAAGTAGCTGTTAGGAACACACAACCACCACCCCCACCACAGCCGCGGATAATAATCGAAATTGGAAACTGAATCAAAATTATTTCACTGAATCCCAATAAATAAGCTATCCATTTTCTAACCATCGCAATCAAGAAACAGAAATCTGTTCAATTTCATAAAATAAATCAATCATCAACTAGGCAACAATCTCACCAAGCCAAATCTATTTTCAATCTAAACAATTTATTCAATCCTACCAATTCCATTCTGCATATTGAAGCTAATTGCGTTTTTGCTTACCTCAAAAAGTTATTAATTGCAATAAATGTACTTTCTTTGTGTGATTCTTCACTGAATTAAAAAATGACAATTTCTCCATAGTAGATCATCAGAAACAGCAAAAAAGGGGAAAAGGGCAAATTTTCCTAACATACCAACAGATGGCCAAACAGATACTAAGAATCAGGAAAAACTTAGAACCGTATAGATCGAGAAGGGACGATAGCGGGCGGGTAAAGGTCGTACCTTCCTGAACTTCTTCTCCAGCCGTCCGTTCTCCAAACACTTGAGAGAATTTCCAGTCGAGAGACGGCGGCGCAGCCGCTGGATGAGCAGAGCCTTCGCCTCCACCGCCGTTCATCTTCTGCCAAATCGACGGCGAAATCAGTCGGAAAAAGGATGCAGCATCAACGATCGGAAGCTTAGGAGCCGTGCGGAAAGATCAAGAGGTGGAATTAGCAGAAAAATTGGAGAAAATTAGGATTTTGAATTCCGCCATTAAAAGCAAAGAGAGCAGGATTTGCAAGATGGGAGCTTCTTGACGAAGCTATCACAACAGAGAGAGCGAAAGCCGATGAGTTTTTTTTCAGATTTCTGGAAGCGCGACTCTTTTCTTCACCCTAGACATCGATCGCGAGAGAGAGAGAGAGAGAGAGAGGCCCACAGAACGCCATAACATTTTAAGGACGGCAGATGGGACCCCGCATTATGACCAGGATTGATGCATTGATGGATAGATGATCGTATCACCGTGTTGGGTGTCGGCCTCGTCAAATGAATGCCATCGAATTATAGATATCTTTACTATAACCGTCTATTTTTGTTTATATTTAAAAGAGAAACGATCCATGCTGTCTATCTTTGATGGTGTCTGAGATATGAAATTACCAAAAAGTTTGGCCACGTTGCCAATAGGCGTCTGAATGTCCTGGGTCTCATAGAGTTCGCAAGAGCATAATAATGTTGGTTTTTATATATTCAAAGATCAAAGATAAAATAGAGTTAAATTTAGATGAATTTTTAATACAACCATAAGATCTTCTAAATGGGTTCAAATGTATACATAAAATTCACTAAAGATAAATGAAATTTTTAAACTATTCATCAATTTTATACACATATTTATGTTTATATTATTCATCATTTTTTAATGTTAAATTGTCAGATCAATTAATAGATTTTTAACTTAAAAAAGGGTGATAAACTTTATAATTTTTTTAGTTAAATACTTTTCATTTGATCTATTCAATGATGAATTAAAGTTTTATAATATTTAAAATATTATATATAAATAAGCAAATAAAAATTAATAATAATTTTGATGTTTAATAAGTATACCCATATATGCCAAATGTCGTTTTTATTGTCATCCTTACTTTAGATAGCATAAGATGATTCCTCCTTTAAAATAATGGAGCTTTGTCTGTCTCATTATCATTATGAATACATGTAAAGCACTGAATCCTTTGGAGAAAAAGTCATCTAACACAAGCAAAATAAAAATTCATGACCCCTCACGAAATCAAGTTGTAAACACCAAACCATTGAAAGAACCTACGTTAATAAATATTAAGTCAAAATAATTACAGTAAAAATGAAAGACTAAACATAATAGAAAGAAAAAATATACAGTGAAATCTGTTTTATTGATTCATATGTAGGATTAGATATGAGTGAGAGAGCGGGGATGTGAAAGAAGTATCTCATTATCATTCAACATTTTTGCATCCCGAGGACTTAAAACAATGAACCCATTTGTCTTGAATGAAACTTAGATTTATCATATGACTATAAACGCGTTCCATCCAATAACATATGTGTGAACATTCTTGTCTTTGTCAACTTCCATATCAAGATCCCAGCTGGGAGGAACTTGATGTGGGCATCACAACGAAATACGAAGATCCACATGAACATGATGGAGATCCGGATAAAACAGATGAAATTGAACTCCAATTTCATTCAAGAACCGATGGAAGGTAAAAGAAAACCTCAAGAGTTTCCCAACGCAATAAGTTTCAACCCAATTGGAATTTGCATGGTAAAGATATCAATCAAACAACGTGGCATGGTGATTTGGACTTCCAAAATTGCACCAATTGGGACCTATTGCTTGCATGGCAGCCACGGATGAAAATCCACCTCATTGCACATATGGCAGCCACATAGATGATGCATGGCAAGAATCTCACCAAAATGGCTATTTCTTGAGTGCATGGAACCAAATTGGACATGAAATGGATTTGGAAACTTGGAATTTAGCAAGGGAATTGTTAGCAGAAAAATGTGTTCTAATTTTGCAAACATATTTGAGGTATCAAACGATATAGAATTTTGATGAAATTACATTTGTTGAAAATCCTATTCAATGACCTTTTCAACAAGTCTAAGTTTGTAAAGTTCTAATTTACTTAGCCCGAGTTATGACAGATTTTGTAAGCAGGTGTGCCAAAAGGTGGCGTGAGCAGTCCACTTTGGCAAAGTTTTTAATGTATAGATGAGATTAGTTTGTAATTTGAGTAGGTAGAATTAATGATGTAGATGAGTGACACTTGTAAATATTTTTACAACTTTGTGTATAAATAAAACCCTTTTTGTTCATTCTAAAGCATCAAGATTTGGAGTAATCAAAAGCATTGGACGAATTTTCTCTTTTTCTTTCGCTAGTGTGAGTTTGAGTTTTCTTTGTGTCTTCTAATTTTCTCCGAAATTTTAATTTTTAGTTCAAGAGTCTTGGTCTAATTGGTGTCCACCTTGGACGAATTTTATCTTGATCTTCAATTGGATTGTAAGAATTCAATTCAAGAGTCCTAAAAATCCTTATTTTCTTAGGAAATTTTGCATGGTGTCAATTCATCGACCTTATCTCTTTATTCCGGTGAGAATTAGAGGCTTTGGTTCATTTGCATGAAGCTTTGTTTGTCGTAAATCCAGGTGGGTGTGTAACACCCCGTCCCAATATGCACGCGTTATCTCCGAAATATCTCAAAACATCACAAAAAAAGGATATCTAATTTTTTTTTTTTTTTGAAATGGGATAACTATCTCCGCCTCAACAAACTATAAGTCCACTATACAAAAAAACATAATGATTAACAACCATAAGCTAATCGAATATTGTCATACAGTCATCCAAACAAACATAAGTGATGAATCCATACAACTAAGGTTTTCTCAAAGTTTAAAACATAAACGTCTAATTACCATTGCTCCTCCTTAGGCGCTTGCTCAAGGGGCCCTCCTGGCCCCTTTGCGATCGGGATACATGAAAGGTAAGGGGTGAACAAATCAGCCTAATGAAAGGATAAAACATACCACATGCTAGCAACATAATTATACATCACGTGTATGAGGTGTAATAAATATCACAAGTGAATGAATATCCCTATCCATGAATGCTCAATTGTACAATAAATCAATGATTCCACTGACCAGTCCAAGTCCTCATCTCCATAACTCTCAATGGTCCTCTAATAGCTCTGGTCTCGCTGCTAATAAAGACAGGAGATCATACAATATACAATGCCTCAACTGCCGAAATGCAACGGGGTAACCCGCATCTCCTATGGGAGTCTCGACCGTCGGAGAATAATGGGGAAGCCAATCTCAAAGGCAGGCATCTCAACCGATGGAATGCAACGGGAAAACCCGCATCTCCAATGGGGGTCTCGACCGCCAGAACATAACAGGGAGATCCTCCCGACATCCAAGCCATCATGCCATCACAAACATATATACATGTGAACAATCTCTCCAATTTATGCACAAGAAGACATGATCATATATAACAATGAGGGTACATTCTATGCAATCAACTCAAAATCAGCAACATAGTTCAACATACGAGTTAAAAGTATATAAAGTTACTTAGTCACGCATATCTATACTCAGCATGATTTCATTAACAACCAGTGAATAAGTTGTAACACCCTAATTTTTCAATGCATAAATATATTGGATTTTGTCTATTTGAATTGTTAATTTAGTTGAATTTAAGATTTATGAATGAAATGGACCTTAGATGGGTGAAAGAGTTGGGTCAATAACCCAATTAAGATTTAATGGATCATGGATAAAATTTGATTTGAAAGTAATTGGGTAAATGTGATTAAATGGGCCAATTGCCCAATTGGGACCTAATGGATCATAGATGAGTTGATTTTAAGTAAATGGGTAAGGTTAATTAATTGGGTCAGCTACCCAATTAAGATCCATATCCACCTCATTAAGTGAGCTGGCAAGTGGGTGAGGTGGCATGTAAGTAACATGGTTAAGGTGAGATCCCAAGGGCCATGTGTTATGGTCGACCATGTCATGGTTGACTTGGTCAACCACCAAACGGATTAAAGGGTTGCATGAGTTGGCAAATGAGTTCAAATAAATTAAGTGACTTAAAGTGAGTTGGGTGGATTGAATTAATAACTGAGTTGAGTTGAGTTGAAGGGGAAGTTGAGGAGACTCCCATTTAAACATGAGTTAGGAGGGAAGATGGAGGGTTTCCATCTCATGAGAGAGGAAACCCATGCACACGTTGGAAGGCCAAGGGTCTCCTTGGTTTGGCCAAGGGACTCCTTGGTTAGATAACTCATTAACAGGGGAAGGGGAAAGGATAAGACTGTTATACAAGAGACACAGCCTAAGTGGCACACCACACCCCCTTGGCCAAACCAACCTCTTGCACACCAAGAGACTTCTCTCATCTTCCTTTTCCATTTCCATTTCTACACCGCTGGACTTAGAGAATCAGTGAAGGAACAAGGAAGGAGAATGACTAGGAAGGAATTCAGAGCAAAAAGAAACGAAGGAGAAAGGAAAAAAGGTAAGGTTCTATGTTTCATAGTGTTAGATTTAAGACTAAGTGAAACTATAGATTTGGTCATGGTATGGTCGAACCTATGGGTTCCATATTGGACTTCAAGGGCTGGCCAAACTATTATAGGGCCATGAAGTTGGACATCCCTTCAGAAAGTGGACACGTGGTCACATACAAACAGTTTAAGGAATGGATCCAAAACCATGCTGAAATGGTTAAAAAGATTGGAATGATTATGAATAGATCGTAACTTTGGATAGTGAGAAGAGTAAATTCAACTGAGAGTTTTATGATGACGATAACTATGTATAGGAATGATAAAAAGTGGATTTCATGAAAAAGGTCGAGTCAAATAGTCAAACAAAAGAGACTGACAAATAAGTCAGTCAACTGAATCAGGGATTCAGTCGACTGAACTGGAGTTGGCAGTAACAGAAATCAGTTTCTGGGAGTTTTAGCCGACTGAATCTTATGATTCAGTCGACTGAACAGAGACGTAACAAAGAAGAAAAAGGATTCTGGCGCGTTTCAGCCGATTAAATCTATGATTCAGTCGACTGAAAGATTGCTTATCAAACACGGAAGTTGTTGGTGTAGGATTCAGCCGACTAAATCATGGATTCAGCCAACTGAATCTGTACTCGCCGAACACACAGTTAATCTGATCCAAATTCAGCCGACTGAATCTGTGATCAGTGGACTAAAATAGGGTTGACCGAGAATACAAAGGGTTTGACTTAGAGTCAGTCGACTGAATCACGGATTCAGTCGATTGAAAGGTAACGAGTAAAGGAAAGAACAATACTGAGTTGGGTTTCAGCCGACTAAAAGTATATTTCAGTTGACTGAAAGTCTGCGGTAAGGCAGAACGCTGTACTAGAGCGCGATTCGGTGGACTGAATCTCTAATTCAGTTGACTGAAATGAAAAATGATTTTTAATTGATGTTTCCAGAAACTTTAATCTAACTGGAAGGATGTAAGGGATGATTTAATTCAAATGGATAATTAAATTGATTATTGTATATGATTGAATTCATTTAAGGTGAAGAGATTTCACAAATGGGTGTGTGATTAGTTTTGACATAATCATTGCACGTCGCATCACAAAACAGCAAGGATACTATACTGGGATTTGGTAGGATTCCTACCTTGTTGAGATGCATATGGATCTTATATGTTACTGGTTTTTATTTCAGTATAATGTTTATTTTGGTAAATGAAATAGTATAAGTTTTATGAACTGAATTTCAATATGATTTGATATGAAATGGCATTTTTGCATTCATGATCTCATGCATGGCATAGGAGGGAGTATATGGGACAACAAGCTGAGTTATGAGCTGTCCGGACATGACTGGGACTTGAGACTAGCTTGTAAGAAGCTATATAAACCATTGATATGTTGGCTTTGTCTAGGATTGCTAGATAGGGGTACAACGTAATTGGGCCAAAGGGCTCTGGAGTAACCAGTCTAAAAACCTGCGCAGAGGGAGAAGTCCATGCTCCATCAGTAATTCCGATTAACACATGTGGGGAGGTATAACAGTGACCTGGTGGTGCCGTCACAAAACACTGCGGATGTAAATGGCCAAGGGAACACCTTGATATGGTTTCATTATATCAAGGAAACTGTTATTATAATTTGTATGGTGTTGATATGGAGATTGGGTGGCGGATCATTGGCATATGACGCCCATAACATGACACATACATTTGCATGATTTAGATATGTTCATCTTGCGCTGTTTTTGGTACTATGATATGTTTACAGTTTTAATATGATGCTCTTGTTATGATTTTTTTATATTGATCCTATGTGTGTGCGGATGTAAATGGCCAAGGGAACACCTTGATATGGTTTCATTATATCAAGGAAACTGTTATTATAATTTGTATGGTGTTGATATGGAGATTGGGTGGCGGATCATTGGCATATGACGCCCATGACATGACACATACATTTGCATGATTTAGATATGTTCATCTTGCGCTGTTTTTGGTACTATGATATGTTTACAGTTTTAATATGATGTTCTTGTTATGATTTTTTTATATCGATCCTATGTGTGTGTGACCCTATTTGGAATTCCTACTGGGCGCGTTGACTAACGCCCTACTTCTACCCTTTAGATGATGGAATAGGAAATGGAAAGGACAATGGATGGGAAAGAAGTCAAGCTTAGGAGCTTGGGCAGATTATGTTTACTTTATTTAATTGATTTTGGAACAATGTATTTGAGATAATTAGCATTTTGAGATTGTAAGAACTTAGTTTATTCTGCTATGGTTGGATGATGATTTTGGATATTTAAACTTAAGTTAATTTTATAGTGGTTGGCTTCATTGCTTATTAATATCATGGTTATAGATAGTATCCTATTCATATAATAGTTCCGCAGTTAGTTTATTAAACGTGTTAAATGTTTTAGTGGACTTAGTCCACACACACGTATTATTGGCTAGTTAAGGGTCTGGTTTGGAAACCCAGACTTAGCTCACCTCATGACGTTCCCGCTCTCTCTCACTCTTCATTTATAAAAAAAAAAAATATACTCTGATTTTCGGCGAGTGAAAAAGGGCGGGGCGTTACATAAGTATTCCAAATTTCATTAGTAACTTCCAAATATTTTATTCAATTATTAGACTGTCCAACTAACATTCTCCACAAATGCATATAGTTGACGGGAGTACACCCGAATGGGTTTTCTACCACATATTTGTTTCAATAGTTTTTCCTTTACCGAGTGGCTAAATATTCAGAGGATCACACTTGGGTCATCCCGGACCCAAAATAACAGTTAATTTTATGCAAGTGTATGCTAAAACAGTGATAGATCCCCTCATAGTGTGTGGATTCGAAAGTCCAAGCGAGCAAATGTCTTGAAAGGTCGAAGGGAGCGCAATCTGTTGAAACAAGGAGGAACGGATGAGTAATTAATAAAAAAATAGGTTAAAATGAGGCTGGAGAGAAAACAAACATAAAATTGGGTCGGGCCCAAAACGGGCCAAACTGGGTTGGCTTGAAAACGGGCCAGGAAAGTGGGCCGGGCCGAAGGGTCGGGCCTGCCAGAAGTGGGCTGGACCAGAACTGGCTGGGCCAAGAATGGGCTAGGTCTGAACCAGTCAGTTGGGTCGGGTCTGGACCAGTGGACCAAGTAATTGGGTTAGTCCAAGCCCAAGGGCGGGGTTGACCCAGGAGTCCAACTGAGTCCACCAGTGGACTCGACCTAGTTGACTCAGTTGCCCAACTGAGTTGGAGGAAGGGGGAAAGGAGAAAAAAAAAAGGAAATTCGGGGGAAACCGAGGAAAGTTAGGTAAAGAATGAGAAAGAGGAAAAGACATTGAGGATAAGAGAAAGGGAAAGGAGAAGAGTACCAGAAACATACGAGGATGGCGAAAAAACCCGGCGGTTGGAAGTGGAAATCCATGGAAGACGAAGGTGCAGGTGGCTGGAACTTGGACTGACGGCGGCATGACCGCTGCTCGGGAGGGGAACCGGGATAACAACTACGGAGAGAGAAAGAGATAGGGAAGAAGGTAGCAAGGAGAGAGAGGGAGAGAGAAGAAACCGAAAGAGGGGAGAGGGAAAAATTGCCGTTTGGGTTGCGGCGGCACTGTAGCACAAGTGGCTATAGTGCCACGGAAAAAGGGGTTTAAAAAGGGTTAGGGTTAGGGTTTTTCAACCTTGTTTTTAAAGTTTTTTAATAAAAATCTCTTTTCAAATGAGTAAAAAGATAGCATTGAAAACCCGAAAAAATCTAGAATACTGAACGTCGAGCGAGAAAGCGTTGACTTTTGAACAAATTTTCATGACAAATATACAATAATTATAAAATTACTGAAGTCCCCTTCGAGTTTCCGAACTCAAAAACAGGCAAACTGGACCCACCACGGCGTCCACACTCTCCTCACTGCTACCATGGTCCGAAAACAACTCGGAGATTCGTAAAGCTCGTCAAAAATTAGAAAAATTCGGAATGGGTCATTACAAGGTGATCAAGGAGAGTCAGAGGTTGAAGTTGGTCCTAGGATCTCCCTAGACAATTCGATCCTTTGGGTCTAGGTTCTCTCGGGGTTCTACCAAATTTCTAAGTCGATTCTTAAAGGATTTTCTTATTTTGAAGGTGGAGGCATGGTTAGGATTTACACCCGACTCTATCATTAATCAAAGATCTAGACTTTTATTAGAGTCTTCATATTCTTCTCACAAATCATCATTTCGATCAAGAGAATTAAGAGGAGACCTTATCCCATAATAATCGTCTTCATTTTGGTTCTAGGATTTAGGAACAAATTCTTCAACAATCTTCTTAACTTATTTACAAAGTCAATGCTTTGGGAATCAGAATTTGCTAGAGCAATATCCATGTTAGTGGTCATTGAGGAGTCAATCTTCTCATAAACTCCTTTAGATTTTAAATTTTTGATGACCTTTTAGAGATTTTTTCTTTAAGCAGTTTTGTTAAATAAATCTGTTGTAAAATCGTCTTGAAATCTAGTAGGATTTTTTTCTTAACCTTCATAAATTTGTTGGGAAATCGTCTTGAATCCATCCTTAGTGATTTATCCCACCATTTTTGTATGGATGGACCGTGTTATACATTGATTGAAAATATTTTTGTTTATGTTATACCTTCATTGGAGTATCCGAGGAATATTTTTATTAACCATAAAAGTGGTATTTCAATGAAAACTTTTCATTTTCTAAATATGTTAAATGGGCAGATCTATGAAATATGTCTATGAATTTTTTTGGTATGATTTCATAATCTGCTCCAAATTTTGTCCATCATCCAAAACCCCAATGAGGGAGGTGTGCAGAGCTTTGGGATTTAAAATTGGGAGTTTTGAAATCCTTATATTTGAATCTAATGAACCACGAGTGGTCAAAATCTTTATTTTGAAAGTAAAGGATATTGTTGTCAACATGCCGCACATCGCCCGTTCGGGATCTTGGTGTTTATAAATGCATGGACACTCTCTCAGTATAAGCTACTTTTTAGAGATGAGTTCTACCCATGTGTTTTATCATAGTATTGATAACGACCTGGTTCAAATTAGCGGATCAATAGAAATGGGTAGAGGTAGACTGGAAAGTAAGCCCATGTTTGTGCTTGTGTGTAGTTCATACTTATTCGAAATTGTTCTGAAAACACGAGACTTAGAATATGAAAGCTTTCGATACTAGGTACTAGAACAAGATTGTTTCCGCGGTTGGGGCGGGGGGGGGGGGGGTGTGAATAGGACAATCCGCAATTTTAATGGTTTTTTTAATTTTCTTGATTAATCAAAATAAATGCAACGGAATAAATAAGATTAATCAAGAGGGATGTGTTGTGTGATAAGAGAATGTACAAGTAATAGAGCAATCACACAAGCAATGCCAAACACCATATGAGCACTCGATGTATAATGGTTTAGAGTAAATCCCTCCTACATCTAATTAATGGACTCACCCAACCTTGGGTTATCCCAAATACACTAAGTATTGGAATTACGCCAACACAATAGAGTGAGAATTACGCCACACAAATAGAGTAGGAATTTCACCTGCACAATCACCTAACTTTTGAAAGGTTCGACTACCTTGGTCTAATCCTTATCCTTCTATTTTTTATACTAGTTCAAGCTCCTTGCTTTAATCCACTTCACAAGATGATAGGAAAATTAACGCAAGAATAAACACTTGCCTTTTGTAGCTCAAATATGATGTAGATGTGCTTCTTGAAGATTTCTCTACCTTGATCTTCTTGATGATGAAGATGTACCACTGTATAAGAAATCACAAGCTTGAGAGAAGGTTTCTAGGATATTAGATTTGCCAATGGAATCCTAGATCTATTTTTCTCAATCTCTTTATCTCAATCAAAGGTTTGATTGGATTTCAAATGATTCACCAATGTGAAGTGCTAGAGAGAGGTTGGGATGCTTTATTTTTGCCTTAGGATATTCCAATAAAATCAAGTGTATGACTTCTCTACAAACTCTCCAAAATTCGGATTATTTATAGGCAAACAATAATTTTTCCCAACAATAAGTTGCCAATGGGTCGCAGCCTGAGATGGGTCGTGCAATTTCAAAATTGCCTTCCAACCATAAGACCGTTGCACATTTAATGCACCTCAACGGATATAAAACAGTCACCCACGATGGATCGTGATCTATGATGGATCGTAGAATCCATTGGCGATGGGTCGCCATTGGCTAGTGGATCGCCCTGAGAGAAACTTAAAAATACAGAGTTCTCACAACAAGAACTCAGAAAAACCCGAGTGAGGGATCGTGGCCTACGATGGGTTGCGAGGTACCATGGCGATGGGTCTCCAACCACGATAGGCTCGCCATGAGAAAAGATCAGTTTGACTGTAATTTTCCATTCAGAACCTTGGATTTATCAGCTGATAGATCGTGAACGATGATGGGTCTGCCCTGTCTCTAGTGATGGGTCACCATTCACGATGTATCGGCTTGACAGTAATCCAGATGTTCCAAGTCTATAGGTTTTGTGGCTTGATCTTGGTCCACTAGGCTTGATTATATTTTATTAATTTGATCTTTAAGCCTAGTCAAGGTCTCCCTAGGTGTGTTGGGTCCACCCTAGAGTCATCTATGGTCAATTTACCTTTGTGATTGCCATATACATGGTGATGCTTGAATCTTTGAACTTGATCTTCAAATTCTTAAGTCTTGATTCAATATTTATCACACTTGAGTCTTGATTCATTGTTTCATTCTTCCAAGGCAGTGCACTTCTTGAGTCACGGAATTGACAAAAAAGTGACTCGGTCAAACTAGGACACTAACAGAATATTTTAGCTTCTCCATTTCACACACCTCTTTCTCAAATAGTCTACATAATTGTATATTTTATTGTTATTTCAAAATATAATTTGGAGTGTTAGTGCCTTGGCTTGCCGAGTCATCTAGTTGTCAATTCCATAATTTAGGTGAAGCCTTGACTCGAATAATTGAAGCAATGAATCAAGACTCTAGTGATGAAGATTGAATCAAGTGCCTTAAGAATGGAAGATCAAATGCAGATTTGTTATCACCATGTGTATGACAATCAAACAAAAGTAATTGACCATAGATTATTCTAGGGTGAACCCCATAATTGGCTAGGCTTAGAGCACATATTGGTAAATCATAATTAAGCCTAGTGAGTGTTTGACACCAAAATCAGAATATGGACTTAAACTAAAAAACCATTGATTTTACTACCATGCCGACTGTTGTGCAAATTTTAAATTTATTACTCGCAAGCGCACAAACCATTTAATAATATAACATATGAGTACGAGGTCGAACCAAAAGGGAATCACAAAATATATTTGTTAATGCCCTTGTAATGGCCCGACCCTTAAATTTATAAAGTTATGATGTAATAATAGGAGGTTTCACGTGTGGGTAGTTTGAGGGTCCCATGTGGGTCCCACTTGAAGATACGTGGCCTTTAGGAAAAAAAACCCCAGTTGTAGATGAGCTGGAACTATAGTAAAGAAAATGGAATTTCCATCTTTAGTGTGCCAAAACACTACCACCGATCAATCGCGATTGATCTGTCAGAGAGGAGCAGCTTTTGACACTGCGGATCTGGCTTTTTCGAGTGGGATATTTAATGTAACGCCCTGCCTTTTTCACTCGTTGAAATCAGAGTTTATTTATTTATTTTTGAATAGAAAGAGTGAGAGAGAGCGGGAAGCCACGATGCGAGCTAAGTCCGAGCTTCCAAAGCCCGACCCTTAACTGGCCAAACATACGTGTGCGTGGACCAAGTCTACTAAAACGGTTCACACGTACAAAAGTTAAACATGCGGAATAATTCATAGATGCGAAAATATAATAGAATGATAATTCTATTCCATTTTAGATAGCAAGGAGTCCATCACTTAATAATAATTATCTGAAGTTAACATATCCAATGTTAACGTTCAAACCATAGCAAATAATCTAAGTTATTACATTCCCGAATGCTAGCTATTCAAATACATAGTCCATGAATAACTTAAATAAAATGAAACTAAAACATCCAAGCTCCTAAGCTTGGCTCCGATTTCGTTCCTCGTTCCGTTCATTCCCTGTGTCATCAACTAGGGCAGAAGTAGGGCGTTAGACAACGCGCCCAGTAGGTATTCCGAATAGGGTCAAACATAGGGCTTAGTATAAAAATCCAGATATAATACATCATGTCGTATCTGTAAAACATCGTATCCAAAATAGTGTATGATAATAGAGATCCAATCATACAGATAAAACCAGAAACAGTGCATGATAATAGAGATTATAATCATGCTGATACAATGCCATGCCATGGGTGTCATATGCCATGAGTCCCACCCATCACCCATATCACCAAAACACATAGTATCCTCTTGATGGAAAACTCCTCATCAAGGTACCCCCACAGTTGCCTTACGGACGCCCCGACGGAGTGTGGTCTTCGGTTACCTCTTAATGGGATAATGCACATCAAGGTACCCCAACAGTTGCCTTACGGACGCCCCGACGGAGTGTGGTCTCCGGTTACATATCATCCCTCCCATGCCATGCATGAGATGCAAATGAACACATGCTATGCAATAGTACAAATCATAGCATTAAAATCCCATATTTGAAACATAACATTTGATACAAAATAACTCATCAAAATATGAATTAAAACCATCATACATATCCCATAGTATCAATGAGGTAAGAATCCTACCAATGATCAACTAACGCGTCCTTGCCTTTTTGTCCAGAAACCGATCACCGATCGTACACCTCTTGTGAGGTCCCGTTACCTTATTACATATCAATCAATCAAACCCATGTTCCATTTGAATTCCAATCATGTCTAAGTCCATAAACACTCCTTAGTGGGGTTCGGCCATACAACATGGCCGAACCTCACTCACTTGAATTTGGATCCAAGGTCATTCCCTCTTTGCTTCATTATTCCAACACACATAAGTTAATCATCTAACATTCATAAAAACCCTAAGTCCATAAAACCTTTTCCATGGGGTTTACTCATACTCTTAGGTCATCATTTACAACCCGAAGTCCATCCACATAATTTCCATTATTTTCATGATCAAAATGTATCTAAGTCCATCAACATCCCTCCATTTAAAACCTTTTAAAAAACATTAATAACCTTCCATGAGGTTCGGCCATACAACATGGCCGAACCCTATAGTTCAATAAATCATACCTCCATGATTGATCCTTTTAAAAACCTATTAAGATCATTAACCAACTTCCATGGTTTTCATCCTTCAAAACCCATAACAATTACTAACATACTTCCATTTTAGAACCTTTTAATATCCTTAACCCTTTCCATGGTTTAACCACCTTTAAAACCATTTAAACCAATGATATTCTTCCATGGGGTTCGGCCATACAACATGGCCGAACCCTATGGTTCATCAATTTATTCAAAAAATCATACTTCCAAGATTTAATCTTTTGATGGGGTTCGGCCATACACCATGGCCGAACCTCATCAATCCCTTTTTTGTCCTTGATGGTTCTTATACATACAATTTAGGGTTTGGCCATGCAAGGGCCAAACCATGATCCTTGATCATCCACCATTTCCCATATGGTAATGCATAAGTCCTTAACCACAACAAGATTAGGGTTCGGCCATGCAATGGCCGAACCATATTCTTTGACCATCTTACTTAATAAAATCTCATTGGGTACTTACCGATTCCGCGACTCCTCCGGTTTCTTTTACTCCTTGTTCATCCGCTCTTTTCCTTCCTTAGCCTCTTCTTCTTTCTTTCTTGATCCTTGGCTGAGATTGATCTTGATAGGTCTTGAGATGAAAACTCAAGAAGAGGGTTCGGCCAAAGAGTGTAGGTTTTAGAGAGGGAGAGAAGCTTGAGATAGAAAATACTCTAAGTCCTTTGTCTTGAGAGAGGGTCGGCCTTGAGTGAGAGAGGGAGAGAGTGAGATGAGACTCCAAGTCTTGTTCTATGAGAGTGGTTGGTCAAGGGTGGTGTCCTTTGGGTTGATGCCCTTTTGTAACTCCCATGACCTTTCACCTCCTCATTGATTGATACTTATTTTGGGGGTTTCATCCCATGAGATGAAACTCCCCACCATATGACCCTTGGGCTTCCATGTTCCAACGTGTATGCATGGGTATACCTTGTGTAACAACCAAAACCCTCCAACTTCCTTGTCTTGATTAATGAGGGTCGGCCAAGTCAACCATGACCCATTGGGTCCCAATTGGGCATTTGACCCAATTAAATAAATCTCACCCATTTATTTCAATTGAACCATATCCACATATCCACAATCCATTGGGTTTTAATTGGGTAATTGATCCAACACCTAACCCATCTAAGGTCCATATCCATTAGTTCACAAATTAAATGGGCAATTTTCATATATATTCATAACTTGAAAATCCGGGGTATTACATTTAAACACCCCTTTTGCGATTTTAACCCCAGTTTCACTTCTCTCCCTCTCTCATTCCACCGAGAAACCCTAGATCCAGCCTGTAACGCCTGCCCCTTTTCACCGAAAAATCAGAGTCTATTTTTTTTTTTAAACGTGACATAGGGCGCGGACGTCACGACGCGAGTTAAGTCTGAGCTTCTAAAGCCCGACCCTTAACTGGCCAACCCTACGTATGTGTGGAACGAAGTCCACGAAGAACGGTTCACACGTAGACGTAAGCTCAAGGAATATTACACTGAGTGCGGAAAAAATTATAATAAAGACTATCCTACCAATTTCAGATAGTAGGGAAGATAACATTCATAATATTACCAAAATATCTCAACATCACAATGTCCAAAATAAAAACCAAAATATAGCAAATAATCTAAAATATTACATTTCCGACAAGCTAGGCTACTCAAATACATTTCCAAAACAAATTTAAAATAAATTAAGTAGCCGCCTCCCCAAGCTCTTAAGCTTGGCTTCCGTCACGCCCTCCGCTGCGCCATCTCCTGCGTCATCAGCTAGGGTAGAAGTAGGGCGTTAGACAACGCGCCCAGTAGGACTCCGAGTAGGGCTAACACATGGATTAGTGATAACAAAACATATAGATAATATCATAACGAAAAACCATAGAATGAATGCTATGCCATGGGTGTCTGTGTTATGAATCCCACCCATCATCCATACCATCATGCTGTTATATCCCCCTTGAGGGCAAAACCTCGTCAAGATATAAACAATCACAAATTATTCCCCTGGACGGGCAAACCTCGTCCAGATATAAACAATCACAAATCATTCCCCTGGACGGCAAAACCTCATCTAGATATAAACAATCACAAATCATTCCCCTGGACAGCAAAACCTCGTCCAGATATAAACAATCACAAATCATCCCCCTTGACGATAAAATCTCGTCAAGATATAAACAATCACAAATCATTCCCCTGGACGGCAAAACCTCGTCCAGATATAAACAATCATAAATCATTCCCTGGACATATCCTTCCCATGCCATGCATGAGATGTAGATGTCATATGCCATGTAATATATGTAACTCATAGTCATAAAACCCATCTTAAAACAATCCCATGATTATTAAACTAAATCAAAGGAAACTCATCACATAATACCAAAATCCAAAACCCATCTTAAAAACAACCACATGATTACCAAAATAAATTAAAGGAAGACATCACATAATACTAAATCCAAAACCCATCTTAAAACAAATCATATAATTTCCAAAATAATTCAAAGAAACCATCACTTAATCCATGGCTTACAAAAAGGTAGGAATCCTACCGAATACCGACTCACGTCCTTTTTCATTTTCGTCCGATAATCCGGCTACCGACACGCGTACCGCTCGCGATATCCAATACCTTATTACATACACAAAATCAGTCCATATTTTAACTATTTCTAAGCCCATTAATCATTTCCAAGTCCATATGAAAAATCGGTCACTATTTAGGTTTTGTGGGTCCCATTTAATCCATTACATATTTTAATTACATGAGTCTAAAAATCAGCCTCCTAGGCTTTATTTAACCGTACATAAACTTATTACTTATTGCCCCTAAATCCATGGGACAACCCTTGCCTCCAACTTCCCTCCTCTCATCGATTTCAAACTTTGCATGCAAGATTTTCGGATTGAGCTCACCCTAAGCTCCCCATAGCTTGGATTTTCATTCTTCAAAGGTATGAGATTCGTCCTTCCCTTTCCCTTTTCTTCTTAGTTGATGGGACATGGTAAGATTCGTTGAAATCTACCTTGGGGAGGGTTAATGGGCCTTGTTTGAAGAAAGACCCATGGAATAATTAGGGATTTCCTAATGGGCCTTTCTTGTGAGGGATTTGGGTTTAAGAACCCAAATGGAGGCAAACAAATTAGGGAAATGGGTGCATTGATAAACTTGAGATGAAATGTGAGATTTTTTTGGGGTTTCCCATTGTTTGACCTGAAGTAGAGGTCTAACCTTGGATTTTATTTATGGGTTTTACTTCTAAACACATTTTGGGGCCTAATACATGAACTAATTAGTGCTGTCATGGTAATTAGAGCCTTCAAATCCGAACCCCAGAGCCGAGCAAGTCGAGGGTCGACCCAACACTCCTTAAGCACTCAAGGTGAGGAATGCTACACATCGTATTTAAATGATCGAGATATTTTGAGAAGTATTTACATGCAAATGCATGATGAATCGATTTAAATGTTGTAAATGATGCATGGAGTTGGTCAATGTGTATAAGGATTCTCTTGTATTTTGTGTGGTATGTGGAAACGTTTGAGAACATGATGTTTGTAATGCAATAAAATTGAGTGTATGATTGATATGAGATGAAGTGATGTATGAGTATGTGTATTTGAAATATTTGGAATTATGTATATAAATGTTTGTTAAGAATGGATTATTAAAGGCTACGTGCAAG
The DNA here is from genome assembly GCA_013350335.1 of Chimonanthus salicifolius. Taxonomy (NCBI): domain Eukaryota; kingdom Viridiplantae; phylum Streptophyta; class Magnoliopsida; order Laurales; family Calycanthaceae; genus Chimonanthus; species Chimonanthus salicifolius. The sequence continues at coordinate 91,584,681 of CM023532.1, forward strand.
GAGGAATGCCCGTTTAAGCCCCAAAGGAATAATCCATTGAGGTAATTCGATTCCCATGATTAAGCATGAATACAAGAAATTGTATAATGTATGAAATTGTATGGAATGAGTTATGTATTCTTTCTCAATGATGTGAGTTCTTAAAGCATGTACAACATTCCATTGCTTCAATGTTAAAGGTGTATCTCCTATACTCCACTAAATGACTTATGAAAGAGTATGAAATGTTGAATAATGGACTTAAGCCCATTATGATTGGAAGATGTGTGATTCAACGAGAAGGGAGATGAGATTTTGCCATCCCCTCTAGAATCCCCATCATTGTAAATTACCCAACTCCTTAGATGAGATTTGTGTAAAGAATGGAGGGAGATCACCGAGGAATTCAATTGAAACGGTGGTGCTTTCCTACGAAGACTTGGGCCCATAGGGTTGCCGTCAGGGAGTGAGTCCTTCATGTGTCACACACTGTAGGGCGCTCTCACGGCTATTCCGCACACTTGGGGTGTGGGGTTGCGTAGAGCTAGGCACAAATCTATCTCTTGAGATGGTGCTAGCTTCGTTAGACGCTTGGTTGCACTGAGCTAGGCAGTGGTTTCCCTTATGAGGGTGATACTATCTATATTAGATGCATTTCGACCACCTTGGAGCTTGACTGAATCACCTATGGGGTGAAAGGATGTAGGGCGAGGTAGACAAAGTCACTGTAGCTCCCTTCCCTCTGACCACTGACATCAGAGTAGGGTTGTGTGGATATTTAGTGGAGAGAGGGAGGCGAGAGTGCTACGACGCGAGCTGAGCCCGAGTCCGAAGACTCGACCCTAGACTGGCCCACCTAGTGTGTGCGCATGGACAAAAGTCCATTATCACATTTGCAACACACTAATATAAACCTGCAAAAACATATCAAGATATTTGATGCATCTGAATAATAACTAATCATATTTCAAAGCAAAGTGTAAGGATCCCACGAAAGTTAAATTACAAAAATCAAGTCTAACACAAGTATCTAGGAGTTTATACATAAGTTATTACATTTCCATACTCATAACTCCTACAAAATTATATTATCTCAAAATGTAAACAAAATAATCAAAATGAGCTAAGTCTTCTCCATTCCCAAAACATCATCTTTACTTCCTTAGCTTGCTTTTCTTTGATGCCTGGCTGCTATTACTTGGCTCGGCTTCATCTTCTTTCTCCTTCTCTGCATTAGATTCTAAAAAGGGGAAAGAATTGTGGGCTTAGTTACACGCCTAGTAGGAATTCCCATCAAAGCAGGTACCAACATGTAATGAAAACATACTATCAATATTTCATAACTCATTCAAACCTTATTGAAAATCAAATATCAAATCACATGTTTAAAATCCAATTATATCTCATAATGGAAAACAATACATTCAAATCCAAATCATGCTCATTTAATAATAATAATAATCATAATGCTTTCAACTCGTCCAAAAATCAACATGAAGTGTGATGCCATGGGTGCCATTAATCTATGTAAACACTTCATGCCCCATGCGTTGGTCAATCTTTCTTTCTTTTTCAATGGTTATAAACATTGGCCATTTATGTCCGTAGCTTTCCTGTGGCACCGGCTAGGAGCTACTATCCAATACTAGCAATTTAACCGGGAATACCGGGGAGCGCTACACACCAATAATCCTAAACAGGTTTCCGGACTTCTTTTGACCCTGAAGCTTTCTCCCCAATTAAAATGCCATATTTTCTATAACCCATGGACGCGGCCCTATACAATGGTTATTCATTCCATACATATGTAATTGTTCCCGAGTAAAGTACTTCATCCCTTTGTCTCGGTCTCATGCTTTCCCATCCCATGCAAATGCATGAAGTTTATGTCCATGGAATGATATCAAATCCATTTGACAATATATAAAATAATCCATATTTTCCGTGCTTGGAACTACATTTTATCAAATCACCATCAAAACATACATTCAAATCAATTTATAGAACTTTAAATCAAATATACATTTATAATATCACTTTGGTATTTCAAGTAGGTAGGAAAACCTACATGATTGGAGATAGGTTGACAGGGAGGACGAATCACAAACGGCATGTACAACTCCTAAGTTACCTCCGGGTCCTTCGGTTATTTCCATGGATGAAGACACAACAATCACATCATTAATTATTTTCTTTGGTTTCCAAATCTAATACTTATTACTTTCATTTTTTACTACTTAGGAGATTAGATTTGGAGAATATTATTGGTGTCTTATTAATCTCACATTAATGATTAAAATAAGAGTGTGGGGTTAAGATCAAAACAGTATGTCACTGCCAGTTCGGAACTTGAGTCATTTTGTTCGGAACTTTCGAAGCTTGTTCTGTAGCTTTGGAACATCTGGATTATCCTTCGGATTGTTCGAAGTATACAATACGTTGGTTTGCTTAGAACTTGATTTCGGAACCTCTGAACCAAGTTCCGAGATTTCAGAACTTCTAGGTCTTCTCTCGGCACTTCTGAGACATGTAGATTTTTAATTCAAATTATGTTGCTCGGAACTTGGTCTCGATACTTCCGTGCCAGGTTCCGAGACCTCGGGTTCTCTTTTGAACTTAACAAATTTTTCAAAGTGTTTAGTCCTTTCGGGGTTTCATTGGTCTTCTCGGAACTTGGCCTTCGAACGTCCGAGCCAAGTTTCGAGACCTTATACCTTACTATAGTTCTCGGAACGTTATTCGTTCCTCCGACTGTCCGAGCCTTCGGTACTTGTCTCAGAACGTCTGAGGAGGTTCCAAGATCTGTCTTCTTTAGACAGTCACTTGCAAAAAACTGCAGAAAAACTACAGCGCGGGCTGAGTTCACTGTACTAAAAAATCACAAATGGGTAGGATATTGGTCTTGATTTCTAAACCTAACCCCTTAGATTGATTCCACATGTGATTTGTCAAATTTTATAAGCTTATTACTCCTGATTTGATTAATAAATACATGAATCTTAAATAAAAGTCCATGAGTTGTGGGAAAACACAAAATCCCCAAATTTTCCAATTTCCATTTTCTTAACCCAAATTTGTCTTGGGTTGATTCCAAACCATTTTAATCCTCAAATTTAGTCTTAATACTAAATCTGGGGAGAAAAATAAACATCTTACAAGGCTTTCCACGATTTTCTTCTTTTCTTCTCTTGCTTGAGTTTCACTAATGGAGGAAGAGAGAAGGAGGAAAACGTGAGAAGGGTGGAAGATTGGGGTGCACAGTGATGAGGAATGGTGATGGAGCCTTTGCCGTGTGAGAGAAGTGGAGTAGGGAGAGAGTGTCATGTGGATGAGAGGGAAATAAGGAGAGTGTCGTGTGAGGGTATGAAATAAAAGGGTGTGGAGGCTTTTTCTCTCTTGTGGTTACGCTAAGTCAAGGGAGTGTGGTGTTGGGTCACACCTTTCCAAGTGGCATGCCATGTCATCCCTCATATGGCTCAATGCCACATTATTAATTAATTTTCATTAACTTTCATAAATTTAATTACTCACCACATCACTTAACATTAAATCATATTTTAATCTCTTAATTAAATCCCACTTGAATCCATCTTAATTACTTAATTAAGTCATTTTAATATTAGTTAATCATTAATCACCCTTTTTAATCCCATTAATTAATATTAAAATTTCCAGGGTGTTCCAGTCACGCCAGTCGTGAGTCTCCCGCTTAGTAAGTCATGGGCCCTAAGTCTCGCTAGGGGTCGTGGTTTGTTTGTGATTGTGACTCCCCGTTTCCCCTTCTTTCCAAATCTCATGTTTCCCTTTAATGGCGAGACTTTCAAGAATACTAAGTCTCCACCTCAAATTCAAGGAACCTCCTCCTCTTGTCAGCGTAGCTCTTTTGACAACTCTGTGCAACAAGTAGGTGCTGCCATATCAACTGAATCTGTGCTGTAGTCTCTGCGACTAACTCGGGTCCAATAAGTGCAGGTTCACCGGCCTCTGTCCAGCACTCGGGTGATCTACTTGGTCTACCATATAAAGCCTCGAATGGAGCCATCTAGAGGCTTGCCTGGTATGTTGTTGTATGAGAACTCTACCAGTGGCAAGTGATCCTCCCATCCACCCTTGAAGTCTAGCATACATGCTCTCAGCATATCCTCCAATGCCTGTATTGTCCTCTCCGACTGTCCATCAGTCTATGGATAGAATGCTGTGCTAGTCAATAGATCTGTTCCCATGGCCGACTGCATGCTCTGCCATACTCTGCCGGTGAGTCGGCCATCTCTGTCTGACACAATAGTCTGGAGAATACCATGTAATCTGATGATATCCCTGATGTACAGTCGACCCAAAGTCTTAGATGAATTTGTCATCTTGATGGGAAGAAAGTGTGCAGACTTGGTTAATCGATCTACCACGACCCATATCGCATCGTTGCCCTTTGATGACCTTGGTAACCCTGTCACAAAATCCATGGAGATGTGTTCCCATTTCCACTCCGGCACTGGTAAGGGTTTGAGTAACCCTGGTGGCTTCTGATGTTCCGTCTTAACCTGCTGACAAGTTAAGTAGTGGGCAACAAACTCTGCCACATCCCTCTTGAGTCCATGCCACCAATAATGTCTCTTCAGGTCGTAATACATCTTGGTGCTGCCTGGATGAATAGAGAGTTTGGTTTGGTGTGCCTCGATCAGTAACTCTCTTCTGCAACTCTTAGGCACATATGTCTTACCTCGGAAAACAAGACCTTGTCCTAGTCATAACTCCCATTCTAGTGGGACCTCACCAGTAGACATCTTAGCCCATATCTCCTCCACTTCTGGATCTGTCCGTTGTTCCTGTTCAATCTTGGAGACCATGTTGGACCGTATGATCAGATTATACATACTCCCATGGTTACTGATATATAGATTGAACTCTCGTATGGTATTCAGCATCTCCCATTCTGTCCTGATCAAACTGGCCACTGATGCATGTGATATACGGCTGAAGGCAGCCGCCACTTTGTTCGCCTTGCCAGGATGATATCGAAGCGCGAACTCATAATCCTGCAGATATTCCATCCATTTGCACTGCCTCATGTTGGGCTCTTTCTGATCAAACAAGTACTTCAAGCTCTTATGATCTGAAAACACTTCAAACTTCTCACCATAAAGATAGTGTCTCCAGCTTTTGAGAGTGAAGACCACTGCGGCTAGTTTTAGATCATGTGTGGGATAGAGGCGTTCATGTATTTTCAACTGTCTTGAACCGTAAGCCACCACACGCTGACTTAGACTGAGAGAACACCCAAGTCCATCTCCTAAAGCATCGCATTGTACCTCATAGCCCTTGCCTATTTCCGGCAAAATCAGAATAGGAGCAGTTGTAAGTCTCTCCTTTAGCTCCTCAAATCTCCGGTTACATACATCCGACCACTCAAATTTGACTCCTTTCTGAGTGAGTCGGGTAAGTGGAGATGTAATCTTGGAGAAGTCCATGATAAATTTCCTATAGTAACTAGCCAAACCCAGGAAGCTACGTATCTCAGTCACATTTTTCGGTGCTTTCCATTCTCTCACTGCCGCCACCTTAGCCTGGTCCACGGCTATACCTTCTATTGATATAACATGCCTCAAAAAGTTGACCTCAGATAGCCAAAATTCACACTTGCATACTTTGGTATATAGTTGGTTCTTTCTCACGGTGTCCAGGACTATTCGCAGGTGCTCAGCATGTTCCTCCTGACTTTTGGAATAGATCAGGATGTCATCAATAAATACAATCACAAATTGGTCCAAGTAAGGATGGAAGATCATGTTCATTAAATCCATGAACACAGCTGGTGCATTGGTGAGTCCAAACGGCATGACTACAAACTCATATAGTCCATACCGTGTCCTGAAGGCTGTCTTCTCTATATCCTCATCCTTAACCTGGATTTGATGGTAGCCAGACATCAGATCAATCTTTGAGAAGTGACTGGAACCCCTAAGTTGATCGAATAGATCATCGATGCTAGGTAGAGGGTACTTGTTCCTGACAGTCAGCTGGTTCAATTTTCGGTAATGCACATACATCCGAAGTGTACCGTCCTTCTTCTTCACAAATAACACCGGGGCTCCCCAAGACGATGTACTGTTCCAGATGCATCCCAGTCTGAGCAGTTCATCAATCTGTTTCTTTAGCTCGGATATCTCAGCTGGTGCCATCCGGTAATGTGGCAATGACACTAGAGCAGTGCAAGGGTACAACTTGATCTCAAAATTAATCTCCCTCATGGGTGGCAAGCCAGGGAGTTCTGTTGGGAATACATCCGCATAGTCTTTCACTATCGCTGGAAGTTCAGCCACCAGTGCCTTGTTTAATCTGATACTGTTCAATACCAGGCGGTTGAACCCTTCATGCAGCCTTTTTCTTATGGAGGTGCTCTGTTTGTCAGCACGTACTACATATTGTTTTCCCTCGGGTGACCAAAATTTCACCCTGTGAAGATGGCAATCAATGTTGGCCCTAAAGCTAGCCAACCAGTCCATGCCAAAGATGATATCGTACTCAGTCATATTGAGTACCAGATAGTTGAACTCAAATCTGAATCCAACGAGTTCAGTGTTCATTGCTGTGCATATAAGCCCCAATGATGTGTCTCCGACGGTGGATACAATAATGAGTGATGTGGACAGTTTTTGTACTAATGTGCCAGTAGCGGATATGAATGCAGCAGATACAAAGGAGTGGGATGCTTTAGAATCAAATAATGCAAAGGCATAGGAACTACTGACTACTATCATACCTTGAATCACGGAGTGATCCACTGTTGCTGGAGGAGCTAAGGTATATTGCCGTCCAGATCCTGTAGGGTTAGGCGCCTGTCCTGCCTGGTTGTATGCCCTGGTTCCTCGTGAATGAGTTCGTCTGGCTAGAGGGCGGAAGGAACCCCTAGAGTTAGAAGGTCTGCTAAGCTGTGGACAATCCCTCTTGAAATGACCCAACTGGTTACAATGGAAACAAGTGCCCTCAACTCGGGAAACCTGAGAGACTGATGCTGATGGGATGGGCTGGTTGGGACGAAAGCCCCCTGTTGACCCAGTAGAAGGTGAGGGTCTCCCATAGTTAGAAACTTCTTATTGGGACGAAATGTACCTCCCCCACTCTAACCTCAGCGGTTGTCTACGAACCTCACTGTCTCAGCTATCTCTTGCTCCGCTATAGTGGCCCTGCTGACTACCTCTGCCAGTTTAGCTGCCTTGAAGATGGTTACCTTGGCCCTAATACTAGGTCGAAGGCCCCGCTCAAACTTGCGAGCCCTTCGGTACTCTGTATCCACCATATATAGGGCATAACAGGACAAACTGAGGAACTCCTGATGGTACTCTGCCACCGTCATGGTGCTTTGCACCAAAGATAGGAACGCTTGGGTGTGGCGCTCCTTCTCCTCCTCGGGGAAGTGATGATCCAAAAACGTAGCTGAGAACTGCTCCCATGTCATTGCAGTCCATTCCCCTTCCGGAATGAGCGCAAGCTGTTTTCTATCACCTCCCACCATTTACCGGCATCATCAATTAGTTGTGATGTAGCCAGCAATATCTTGTCTTCATGACTCGAGATCTTTAGCAGGGTCAGGATCTGAGTAATTTTCTTCAACCAGCTTTCTGCTCTGACAGATCCTTCTTTCCCTTTGAAGTAAGGGGGACGCTGCTGCTGGAAATCCCTGACCATTCTCCTATCATTGGCCTCGCTGGTGGTCCAATTTCCATTCATGTGCTGTTGAAGAACAGAAGTGACCACTGCTTGGACCAAGTTTTGTAGTTCGGGAGGCACCACGGGTATGTTCACACTATTCTGTTCCTCCTCTTGGTGGGGTGGTTGCTCCTCGTCATCCCATGTGGGTTTTGTCGGGTTCTCCTTCTCCTCGGAGGCATTTTTCCTAAGTCATTGAAAAACGTCGTTGACTTAGTTTCTTTGTAAAGTTTGTGTCTCCACACTTTGGGGAGATTACCAAATAAACACTTTTTGTATTTCTTTGTTTTTGGGGAAACTTCCTAAGTATCAAGTGTTTGTTTCCTCAATTTGGGAATATCGGGGAAATATCTCCTAATTTGCTATGTTTGATAAATTCAATTTATAGTGACTGTACTTCTTTTGCTATCATTCCTTTTTCGTCAAGTGTTGTTCTCAGATTGAATGCTTCAGTCTGAGTCTAACGAAGTAAATTAATCCAGCCCCCGTATAGCGGACTCTGAAGAGTCGGTCAGTTGGGATTCTTATCTGTCAGTGAGACATGATACCGTTTTAATCTTACTTCGAAAGATTCAACCTTCCCGTTTCGCTCTGATACCAACTGTAACGCCCCGCCTTTTTTCACTTGCCGAAAATCAAAGTCTATTTTTTTTTGAATAAAAGAGTGAGAGAGAGCAGGGACGTCACGACGCGAGTTAAGTCCGAGCTTCCAAAGCCCCACCCTTAACTGGCCAACCATACGTGTGCGTGAACCAAGCTGACTAAATGGTTCACACGTACTTAAGTTAACATGCGGAATAAATCATAAGTGCGGAATAATAATAGAATGTCTATCCTATTCCAATTTAGATAGCAAAGTAGTTCGTCACTTAACTATAATTATCTTAAGTTAAGATATCCAAAATTAATATTCAAACTATAGCAAATAATCTAAGTTATTACATGCCCAAATGCTAGCTACTCAAATTACATTGTCCATGAGTAACTTAAGCAAAATTAAACTAAAAACATTCAAGCTCCTATGCTTGGCTCCGATCACGTTCATTGTTCCGTTCAATTCCTGTGTCATCAACTAGGGTAGAAGTAGGGCGTTAGACAACGCGCCCAGTAGGTACTCCAAATAGGCTTAACACATGGTTAGTACAAAATCATATAGATAACATAATAACAAAACCATGTAAAACAATGCCATGCCATGGTGTCATATGCAATGAGTCCCACCCATCATATCACAACACCTTGTATCCTCTTGATGGAATCTCCTCATCAAGGTATCCCCCACGGTTGCCTTACGGACGCCCCGACGGAGCGTGGACTCCGGTTACTTCTTGATGGATAATGCACATCAAGGTCTTCCCACGAATGCCTTACGGACGCCCCGACGGAGCGTGGTCTCCAGTTACAATCATCCCTCCCATGCCATGCATGAGATGTAAGTGAACACATGCTATGTAATCATAGCATCAAACTCTCACATTTGAAACATATCATTTATGCAAAATAACTCATCAAAATATGTACTTAAAATCATCATACATATCCATGGTTTCTGTAACGCCCCGCCCTTTTTCACTATGCTTTCCGAAATTCAGAGTCTATTTTTTTTTTTAAAATAAAGAGTGAGCAAGAGCGGGACGTCACGACGTGAGTTAAGTCCGAACTTCTAAAGTCTGACCCTTAACTGGCCAACCCTACGTGTGCATGGACTAAGTCCATGAAAACGGTTCACACGTAATAGTATAACATGCGGATTATATCACAAATTACGGATTATAATAGAACCTAACTCTAGTCCATTTTTAGATAGCAAAGTACTCTGTTAATTATAAATGATTAACTTAACTTAAATAACCAAAGTAACCATTCACAAATCATAGCAAATATCTAAATTATTACATGCCGATTGCTAGCTACTCAAAATACATGTCCATGAATAACATAATCCAATCACATATCCAAGCTCCTATGCTTGGCTCCGATCACGTTCATCGTCCCTTTCCTTTCCTGTATCATCTACTATGGTAGAATAGGGTGTTAGAACAACGCGCCCAGTAGGTATTCCATTTAGGGTCTACACATGGTTAGTACAAATCATATATAATAACATAATGTCAAAATCATATAAAACAATGCCATGTCATGATGTCAAATGCAATGAGTCCCACCCATCACAAGTACATATAAGTACCCCGACATAGGTCTTTCGAACGCCCCAACGGACTGTGGCCCCTTCGATTTCTTCTTGATGGAAATGCACATCAAGGTATCCCACATAGGTTTTTCGGATGCCCCAACAGAGTGTGGCCCCTCCGGTTACATATCCTTCACCCCATGCCATACATGGGATGCTAATGAAACACATGCTATTTTATATTATAAACATAGCATTAAAACTCACATTTGGAACATATCTTTTACAACATAAATTCATCAAAATAAAAGTAAAACCATCATACATAAACCATGTTTCAAAAAGGTAGAATCCTACCAAAGACCATTAACGTGTCCTTGCTTTATAATCTGGCAACTGCTCTCGATCGTGCCCCGCTTGTGAGGTCCCGTTACCTTATTACATATCAATCAATCAAACCATGTTCTATTTGATTTCTATTAAATCTAAGTCCATAAACCCAACTTTGTGGGGTTCGTCCATACAACATGGACGAACCTCACCCCCCTTGATTTTTGGTCCCTCTTTTGATCCTTTAACTTAAGTCCAAGATCATAATGTTTTTAATTCATTAACCTAACATACATAAACCCTAGGCCCACCAAACATTCCCCTTGGGGTTTGGCCATACACCATGGCCGAACCCATGGTCCATTAATTTTACTTATTTACAATATTGCCATGGTTTCCATTACCTTATGTTTAGGTCCAAAACTGATCCATAACATGGATTCATGATTAATTCATAAGTCATAAAATAAAGACCTCATGATTCCCTTTATCCCTTGGTTTGGTAAACCATTCATTTAAATTATACAAAGACCCACAAATGACCCATTAACAAGTTCATATGGCCGAACCCTTGATGTTTCATTTCTAACTTCTCCTTTATATGGTTCACCATCTTAGGTCCATAACATAAGTCTATACTTGCCTCCTCCAATTAATCCTCTATTCATTTAAAATATACATAAACATAGTATCCATAAAATTGCTTCATCATTTACTACCCCAAGTCCAAGAGTGATCCATACATAACTCATTCACCATTTACAACCTTCATGCCAACTTAGATTCAAAAATACTATCCATGGGGTTCGGCCATACACCATGGCCGAACCCATGGTCCTTTAGTTTCATCCCTTTGGCCATCACTTCTTTCCTTAGGTAATCACCCATACCACAATTGTTTAACATTGTTAACAACTTAAGTCCATAAAAAAACCTCATGGGGTTCGGCCATACACCATGGCCGAACCCATGATCTTTCATTTTGGCCTATATTTACAACTTTGCCATCATTTCCATGATCTAACTATATGAATATAATTCCATAATTCTTTATGGGGTTCGGCCATACCCCTTGGCTGAACCCATGGTCTAAGGTTCTTTACCAAGAACCTTCCATTTAAACCCTTTAACATCTTTATTACCCACCAATTTTCTTCCATGGGGTTCGGCCATCCACCATGGCCGAACCCTATGGTTCTTTTCTTTAAATAAAATTTTATAAAAAATTACTTACTGGTTCCGCGACTCCTCCAGTTTTCCTTTGCTCTGACTTGTTCTTCCGATTCTTTCTTTCCCTAGCCTCTTCCTCCTTCCTTCTTACTTCTTTGGCCGAGATGTGAGAGCTTGAGAGAGAGATAGAGTTCGGCCAAATTATGTGTGTTTGAGAGAGGATCGGCTTTGAGAGAGAGGGAGAGGAGTTTGGGATGTAAACTCTAAGTTTTTTTCTCTTTTGTCCTTGTGAGTGGTCGGCTAAGAGAGGGTGTGAGGGAGAGGAACAGCCAAGAGGGAGAGGGAGAGTTGAGCCTTGTTTGAATTTGAAAATTAAACCACCTTCATTTGTTTGAATTTGAAACAACAAACCACCTTCATTATCTCTCCATGTGTATCCTTGTTTGAATTTGAAATAAACCAATATTTCTCATCTCTCCAACGTGTATCATTGTTTTGAATTTGAAATGTGTAACCAAAACTTCTCATCTCTCCAATGTGTATCATTGTTTTGAATTTGAAATGTGTAACCAAAACTTCTCATCTCTCCAACGTGTACTCCTTGGTTTTGAATTTGAAATGTGTAACCAAAACTTCTCATCTCTCCAACGTGTATCTCTTATTTGAATTTTGAAATAAACCAAACCTCCCTACCTCTCCAAGGTGTAACTCTTATTTGAATTTTGAAATAAACCAAACCTCCCTACCTCTCCAAGGTGCAACTCTTATTTGAATTTTGAAATAAACCAAACCTCCCTACCTCTCCAACGTGTAACTCTTATTTGAATTTTGAAATATGTATCTTTGTTTGAATTTGAAATGTGTATCCTTGTTTGAATTTGAATTGTATAACCGTCCACATCCAACTCATTCAACTCACGACTTTAATTTAATTCAAATCAACTCAACTCACTCGGTGGTCAACCAAGTCAAACACGACCCATTGGGTCCCAATTGGACATTTTGACCCAATTAACAATTTTTACCCAATTACCAATCTTGGCCTAATTGAATACATCTTACCCAATTATTCCAATTGCAATCATATCCACAATCCGTTGGGTCTTAATTGGGTAATTGACCCAACACTTTACCCATCTAAGGTCCATATCTAATAATTCACAAATTAAATGGCAAATTCATATATATATTAATAACATGAAATTCCAAAGTGTTACAGTTTCAATGAGGTAAGAATCCTACCAATGATCAACTAATATGTCCTTGCGTTTTCGTCCGGAAACCGCTCACGATCGTACACCGCTTGTGAGGTCTCGTTACCTTATAACATATCAATGAATCAAAACACATGCTCTATTTGATTTCCCACTTTGTTTAAGTCCATAAACATGCCTTAGTGGGGTTTGGCCATACAACATGGCCAAACCTCACTCACTTGGTTTGGGTCCCTCTTTTGATTCCTTAATCAATCATACATGAGTTAGTCATTTAAAAACTCTAAGTCCACAAAATATACCTTAGTGGGGTTCGGCCATACAACATGGCCGAACCTCGCTCACTTGGTTTTGTGCCCTTCTTTTTTTTGTCCTTTGATTTTTTAAATTAAGTCCAAGATCATGCCATCTTTGATTCATTAATCTAATCACTTATAAATTAATCATTTAACATTAATAACAGCCTAAATCCATAAAAACATTCCCTATGGGGTTCGGCCATACACCATGGCCGAACCCATGATCTTTCATTTTTTCCATATTTACCTCTTTGCCATTATTTCCATCACCTTATGTTTAGGTCCAAAAATATAGATCCATGACTAACCATTTCATGCATGGATCTACAAATGATCCATCAACATAAAAACCCATAATCAAATGCTTCCCTCTCCTAACATAATGATTCATTTATTTAATCATAAATAAATCTCTAAATGACCCTTTTAAAAAAATGGTCCATGGGGTTCGGCCATACACCATGGCCGAACTCATGTTGTCTCACTTCCTATCTTCTCCTTTAAATGATTTACACTCTTAGATCCATAATCAAAGTCCCTCCATGGGGGTTTACCCATACATTTAGGTTCATCCTTTTGGATCATCATTAACCATATTTAAAATCAATTAAAATTACCAACATTGACCCATCATCTTCATGGTCCAAAACATCTAAGTCCCTCAATATCACTCCATGGGGTTCGGCCATACTATATGGCCGAACCCATGGTCCAAGGTTCTTCATCATTATAACATTTGAGACCATTTAAAAAAATTAATAACATTCCCCTTTATTTCCATGATCTAAATACATGTACATAATTCAATAATTCTTCATGGGGTTCGGCCATATCCCATGGCCGAACCCATGGTCTAAGGTTCTTCACCAACATACATCCATTTGAACCCTTTAAAATCCTTAATACCTTTCCATGGGGTTCGACCATACAACATGGCTGAACCCTATGGTTCATTATTTTCCTTAAAATATATCATACATCCATGATTGATCCTTTGATGGTGTTCGGCCATACATCATGGCCGTGTAACGCTTGCCCCATTTTCACCGAAATCAGAGTCTATTTTTTTTTTTTTGAAATAAAAGTGACAACGGGCGCAGACGTCACGATGCAAGTTAAGTCCGAGCTTCTAAAGCCCGGCCCTTAACTAGCCAACCCTACGCGTGCGCGGAACGAAGTCCACGAGAAAGGTTCACGCGTAGGAAGTAAGCTCGCGGAATATAATTACATGCGGAACATTATAATAGAGACTATCCTACCGGTTTTAGATAGAAGGGAAGATACATCACTAAATTACTAAAATACCCCTATGTTCATAATTATATCTCAAAGCGATATCGTCCATAATACAATCCAAACCATAGCAAGAAACAGTAATTATTAGAATCCGACAAGCTAAGCTACTTAAATTACACTTCCAAAATAAAGCTTAAATAAAAGTAAGTAGCCGCTTTCCCAAGCTCCTATGCTTGGCTCCCATCGCGTCCACCGTTTCCGCCGTCTCCTACGTCATCAGCTAGGGTAGAAGTAGGGCGTTAGACAAAGCGCCCAGTAGGACTCCGAGTAGGGCTAGCACATGGATTAGTGATAACATGCATACATGTAATAATATGATAAATCCCATAAAATGAATGCCATGCCATGGGTGCCTATGTCATGTGTCCCACCCATCATCCGTATCATCAAACAATATCATATCCCCCTTAACGGCAAGGCTTCGTCAAGGTGTCCCCATGTTTGTTCTAGGTTGCCCCGACGGAGCATGGACTCCGGTTATAGCATATCAAGCTATCCCCATGTTTGCTTCTCTGTCGCCCCGACGGAGCATGGACTTCTGTTATAGCGCCTCAGGCTATCCCCATGTTTGCTTCTCGGTCGCCCCGATGGAGCATGGACTCCGGTTATAGCGCCTCAGGCTATCCCCATGTTTGCTTCTCGGTCGCCCCGACGGAGCATGGACTCCGGTTCCTTTATTTTCCCGCCCATGCCATGCATGAGATGTAAGTGCATTATGCTATGTAGTATATATATAATTCATATCATTAATATAAAATCCATAGTGTTGAAATATAATCCATAGCCTTAAAAATATCATCCATGGCATTAAAATATAATCCATAGCATTTAAAACCTATCTTAAAATAAATCATATAATTACCGAAATAAAACGAGGAAACCATCACATACACATAATCCAGGGCTTGCAAAAAGGTAGGAATCCTACCGAATACCGCTTAGCGTCCCTTTACGTTTTCGTTCGATAATCCGGTCGCCGATCGTGTATCGTTTGCGACGTCCCGATACCTTATTATACATTTACCAAATTAGTCCATATTTTATCCATGATTAAGTCCCTAATTGATCACAACCTAAGATCCATTAATGATCCCTGATTATGTTACAAGGTTATCAAAATCAGCCCTTAACTTAGCCTCATTTTCCATTGATTTAAACACATACATGATTCCAAATTTTGCCTCTTTAAACATTCTAATTTTGTGAGTCTAAAAGGCAGCAACCCTAAGCTTCATTTAATCATTCATAATATCATCTTAATGCATCGAAGTTCATGTCCAACCTACGTGGGGTTCGGCCATGTACCATGGCCGAACCCATGGTTCTTCATTGTGGCCAATAATTACGGTTTTGCCACTATACTTCCATGGTTTAATATCTCCTCCATCCACGTACATTTTTGTCCATAATTCATCCACATACTTAGTCCCATTAATGATTTAATGACCATGACATAACATCCCTAAAATCAGCCACTTAATTTAATTAAATTTCCAATCATCTAATCCCATACATAATTCAATTTTTTTAGCCCATAACATGACCTACAAATGGGTCATGGGTTCGGCCATACACCATGGCCGAACCCATGATGCCTATTTTCCATTTTTCTTGGGTCCATTTTACCTCATTTGGTCCTACCATAAATGAATTTAAATCATACATTTAAATCACCCTTTCATAACCATCATGAGATATACTTTGGTCCATTTAATTTAACCATCATTCCATTTTATTTTCCATGGTTCCAAGACCCCAAATTTTCCTCAAAGTCTCCCCATGGGGTTCGGCCATGGTATGGTCCATAGTTTTTATTTTAAAAACTTCATTTCCACCCATTTAAACCTTGTTTAAAATACTAAATAAAAATCCACTTAATTACCATTAACATTCTCCATTAATTTCCATACTCTTATAACCATTAAATATCTCATTCCATCACCATAGGGTTCGGCCATATACCATGGCCGAAGCCATGGTTCATGATTTCACCATTTTCCTATGCCTCTTGAGGCCACAAAATCATTCACACACTCTATGATTTTTCCTCATTTAAACCCCTTTAAATTTTTCCAACATTTAATCATTTACAACCCTAAAAATCATAATCATTTTCCATGGTTTTAAACTTTAAAACCCTAGTTAAAATCATCAACCATTTACCATACTACATGGCCGAACCCTATGGTCCAGCAATCCATTCAAAAACCCATACTTCCATGCTTAATCCATTTAATTACATAACCTCCTTAATCCTTTTATTTATTATTTTTCTTAATCTACCTCTTTCTTTTTCATCCATTTCTCATCTTATCATTGGATGGATCTTAGATCTAAGGCCCATAACATTTGTGGCCACCATCCATTTAATATCCTTAACATCAAAATTCCAATTTTTCCATTATTAAAATAAATAAATACCATATATATGTTGATTTAAAAATTCGGGCTATTACAGGCCGAACCTCATCCAACCCCTTTTGGTCCTTGATGGTTCTTGACATACAATTTGGGGTTTCGCCATGCAATGGCCAAACCATGTTCCTTGACCATCTTTTCTTACTTAATAACATCTTATTGAGTACTTACCGATTCTGCGACTCCTCCAGTTTCTTTCACTCCTTCTTGTTCCTCCGATCTTTTCCTTCCTTAGCCTCTTCTTCCTTCCTTCTTGATCCTTGGCCGAGATTGATCTTGATAAAATCTCTAGGAGTGGCTCGGCCAAGAGGTGTAGGTTTGAGAGAGGGAGAAAGAGAGAAGATTTAAAATAAAAACTCTAAGTGTTCTCCCTTTGCCAATGAGAGTGGTCGGCCTTGAGTGAGAGGGAGAGAGTGAGATGAAAATACTCCAAGTGTTCCTTGTCTTGAGAGGGGGATCGGCCAAGAGAGAGAGAGAGAGTGAAATGAAACTTCAAATCCTTTCTTGATCAATGAGGGTCGGCCAAGGGTGGTGTCCTTTGGTGATGCCCTTTTGTAACTCCCATGACCCTTCACCTCCCTCCTTAATGTTCCATTTGGAGGTTTCATCCCATGAGATGAAACACTCCAACCGTATAACCCTTGAGATGGAAACCCTCCATCTCTCCAACGTGTATGCCTTGTGTAACATTCAAAAACCTTTCACCTCCTCATTAAAGATCCATTTGGAGTTTCATCCCATGAGATGAAACTCCCATGTCTCCAACGTGTAGCCTTGATTTGGTCTTGTGAGATGCATCTCTCCACCTTCTCACTCCACTCACTTAAGATCAAAGTCTCCTTAACTTCCATTCAACTCATCTCTTTAACTCAACTCACCTCTTTAATTCAACTCATTTAACTCACTTAAAATCAACTCAATTACTTGATTCCATTTCCAACTTAATTCAGCCCTAATTTAATTAAGCTTGAACTCACTTAGTGGTCAACCAAGTCAACCATGATCCATTGGGTCCCAATTGGGCATTTGACCCAATTGACAATCTTGACCCAATTAAATAAATCTCTCCCATTTATTTTAAATGAAACATATCCATAATCCGTTGGGTCTTAATTGGGCAATTAACCCAACACCTTACCCATCTAAGGTCTATCTCCATTAATTCACAAATTAAATGGACAATTTTCATATATATTCATAACTTGAAAATCCGGGGTGTTACACATTTTGCCTTTCTTTAAATGGATCTTAAATCCATGGCCTCCAACATTTTGGCCAACCATTTCCAATCTATATGGAATGTTCTCTTTAATCTCCTTTTAATTTATAAATCTTGTCAAGTACCACTTACTGATTCCGCGACTCCTCTGATTTCTTACGTTCCGCCTTGCTCCTCCGATCTTCTCCTTCCTTAGTCTTGTTTTTCTTCCTCCTTGATCTTCGGCCAAAGTGTGTTGCTTGATTAAGATGGAAATCCTAAGAGTGGTTCGACCAAGGAAGAGGTTTGAGAGAGAGAGAGAGAGAGAGAGAGAGAGAGAGAGAGAGAGGAGAAGACAATGGGAAAAAACTCTAAGTCTTTTTCTTGTCTTGTGAGGGATCGGCCAAGCTTGAGAGAGGGAGAGAGAGATGAAGCAAAGAACCCTCTTTGTTGTGCAATGGAATTCAGCCAAGGATGGTGTCTCTTGGGTTATTCCCCTTTGTAACAACCAAACCCCTTCACCTCCCTCATTAATGTTTCCTTTGGGGGTTTTATCCCATGAGATGAAACTCTCCAACCATGTGTCCCTTGGGTTTCCATCATGAGATGGAAACCCTCCATCTCCCCAATGTGTATCCATTGGTTTCATCTCATGAGATGAAACCCTCCACCTTCCCAACTTGTGCATGCAAGATGGAAACCCCCCCATCTTAACTATTGACCAACCAAAGTGTCCTTTGGTCTTCACCATGGCATCCATTCACCTCCAACGTGTACACCTTGATTGTGCCTTTTGGGTTTCCTCCTTTGAGATGGAAACCCTCCATCTTCCCACTCCACTCATTTCAATTCAACTCAACTCAACTTAAAGAACTCATTTTCCAACTCAAGCACTTGAACTCACATTAATAAATTCTCAACTCATGTGAATTCACTTTCCAAGTCAAGCATTATTTATCCCACTTGAACTCATTCATCAACTCAACTCTATTGAACTCACCCATGGTTGACCAAGTCAACCATGGCTTAGCCGACTATGAACCATATGGTATTTAGGGTCCTACTTAGCCATTTCATTTACATGCCACCTCAGTTGATGAGGTGGATCTCATGCCTTGTATCTTAATTGGTTATTAGACCCAATAATCAAACCTTACCCATTTACTTTTAATTAGCTCATCTATGACCCATTGGGTCCCAATTGGGCATTTGACCCAAATTGACCATCTTGACCCAATTAAATCACACTTATCCGCTTATTTTCATTCAAACTCTATCCATGACCCGTCGGGTCTTAATTGATCCAATTAAATATATTCTAACCGTATCCACTATTTATTCGATCCTAATTGGGCCATTGACCCAATTAAATTTATACTCTACTCAAGTACATTCCAAACCCATTTACCTTGACTCATCTTAATAAATTAATCACCCTTTAATTTCACTCTTAAGAGGTAATTTCCTTTATTTCCTTGGTTAAGATCTCGGGGTGTTACAGGAAACCCGTGAGGAGGTGAAGAGATTCTTGGTCGAGTTGAGGGATAGGATGTGAGTAAGAGGGTAAACTCGGGTGAGTAAGAGGATTGGTCAGGCACTCTGTTTCTTCTATGTTCTTTTCTCTCTGTTTTTCTCTCATTTTCTTTTTTTTCTTTATTTATTTTTCCTTCGTTTTCTCTTCCTCTCTTGCTATCCCTAGACTCTTAATTGAGTCCTTGAAAACGGAAAAGGCATTGTGAATGCCCATGCATAGAAAAATGAAGAGTTTGGGTGGTGGTAGACAGAGCGTCTGCTGAAGATGTTCTGACTACTCGACTCATCGACTTTGTCGATGCGTTGATTCATTTGACTGTCTTGTCCCCAATACATGGACCACGTTGATGTATCCTTATGACAACTTATACCTCGGGTTTGGATATCAGTTTCCCTGACACATCATCCAGTCGATGCATTGTCTAGAAATGTTCACATTTACAGACACATTGACTTGGTCGACGTATCGTCTGAGGGAAATGTAGTTTCCCTTATTTCTTTTAATAAATATTCACATTATTTGGACCAAAATCATATATTTCATTTATATGATATAAATTTCATAAAATGAGGAGTTAAAACTCCGGGTCCTTAAAAGTTCAATCTACCTAATTCAAGGAGCTGTCTATGCCTACGGTTGTCTCTTCTAGCCATTTTTGTAAAACTACTTAATCTGTCTCTTACTTAGACTGGAATTCCAAACACCAGCAGAACCTAAATTTAGTCAAACCACAACTCCACAGAACACCACGGGTTTCTTCGAATCTAGTACTAATTCGAACACCACATTTGAAGACACACAATTGTTACCCCCCTTAAATATTTCTACTCTACTAAACGTGGGGGAAAATGGGTCTAATTTGTCTCTAATCTCGAGCTCTACCTCGTACTCACAGTTTGAAGGTTGAACCCAAGCTTTAATACCAACCTATCACAACCTTCTCCTTCTACAACTTGAACGGGCCGTGATCCAACACACCATTACAACTAACGGGTCTCACGTCACAGATTTGTGGCTGGGGGCAGATATATATATATATATATTAAAGATTATAAATAAAATAAACAAAGCCATCAAATCCTTCATGCCCAATCTTAATGCAGTGCATAAATTCTAATGGCATCCACAAAATAAAATGAATAACATCTACTATCAATATCAAGTCTAATCTCATAGGGTTGCTCACAACCCATTCCATAAAAATGAAACCAAATAATATTTTCAAAATTCTCAAAATTATTCGGATCAACTAATCGAGTCTCAAAAGAATAAACAATACCAAACAAATAAATACAACCACATAAACCAACACCTATGCTAAGAACATGCATCCATAGAGACTTCAAATTTTCGGTATTCCCCTCCAAGGCTAAATCCAAAGGATTACCTGCAATGTAAAGGGTATGAGCTCCAAACCCAGTGAAAGAGCACAATAACACATATAGAACATGATATCTCCATTATTCTCAATTTAACATAATAAATGCGATAATAAAACATAATTAGATGAACATGCATTTAATATCCATACTCTATGATATGCAATGCATAATGCTCAATGCACATGCTATTCAACACCACCTGCACCACTCTCAACCAACCAAAGTGCGTCATTACCAGGTCTAATATAGCCCCTCAAATGGACACAAACCACAGTGACTCATAGGTAACCAGTTCCAATGCAGCCCCTCAAATGGAAACGCAATCCCGCAAATGGACACGGCCCACATGGTTATGCGTCTGCCATCAGATCTCGACACCCTCAAATGGCTCTGTCCACATATGGCACTACAACAACCAGGTGCAAGTAGCCCTCAAATGGTCCACCTGTTGCTCCACATCCACATCCACACTCTTATGCTCCTACACCCTTTGAAAGTTCCCTTGGGAGCTAGAACAACACGATTGACCCTAGAGGAGAGGAGAAGAGAGGGGGGGGGGGGGGGGGGGGGCAGGGGGGAATATGTCAATCTAAAATAGTTGGACCATTTTAAGATTAACATGATTGATTAATTAAATGCAGCGGATACAACAATCAAGTTTGTGTGTGTTAGCAAATGTGATTAACAATTAACATAAGGAAATAGCTCTAACACCACAAGCACAAGGACACATGATATATAGTGGTTCAGTTTGCCAACTTACATCCACCTTTAGGACTCGCTCAACCTTGAGCTATCCCCAAATTGACTATGTGGGGATTTACACCCACACAATCAGAGTAGGAATTCCACCTCACTCAATCGGTTGGGAATTCCACTAACCACTGTGCCAGAGACAACGCTCTAGAGTGTTTTATAATGGTTCCGGGGCAAATCCCCCTTAATCCACTTTCGGGTCAAAGGTTTTTAAAAACAAAATTAAAAACTAAGAAGCACTTGCCTTGGAGTTTTTTCTCCCTAATGTGTGCTTCTTGAAGATCCCACCCACTGAGTGCCGACGCTCCTCCTTTTAGCCGTCGTAGAGCAATCACAAACTCAGGATGACAAGGAAACTGGTTTCAGGTTTCCTAGATTATGTCTTTCTCACTTGCAAACTCATTCAGTAGATTGGTTGTTTATGATCTTTCTTTCCTCCTCTCTTTCTCACTTTCAAACACAATCAATAGATTGGTTGTTTATGATTCTTCTCACAAGAGTGTTGATCGTTCCTTAGAGTGTATAACTCTTTTTAGCTTAAGGAAGATAGTAAAACGATCACCCAACACTCATATTTCTAGAGGAGTCATAAAACAGATATATGGTCATCTATAGCCATATATCTGTTTTTGTGATTGCCATTACGATGAGCTTTGAGCTCGGTGGAGTATGATCTTCTTCCTTGATCATCTTGAGTCTTCAAGCTTCTTGCAAGTACTTCTTCCCGAGTATTGGAATTGACAAATAGGGACTCGGCCAAGCCGGGGGCATTAACACCCTTTAATATGAGAATGCAATGTCTCATGCCATGCTCAACATACAATGATCTCTAACCACATGCATATTAATTATAATTATTCTAGCATAGTCTATAACATCTATGCATTCCCAATAACATAAAATCATGTTTCTATCACCAACATACTCTAAACATGGTTATATGATCTCAAATTCACATAAGCATCATATACATGTTCCAAAATATCAAATCCAATATCAATAATATGTCAATATAAAATAGTTGGACCATTTTAAGATTAACATGATTGATTAATTAAATGCAGCGGATACAACAATCAAGTTTGTGTGTGTTTGTAACACCTCGATTTCTCAAAGATATTGATATTTACAAAAATGCCATTGGAATGGTAAATTAGAAGGTTATGACCGTAGATAAGAAAATGGTGGGGCCCATTGTTCAAATTAAGGCCTATTGTACATATTATAAAGATCAAATTAAATTAAATGGTTATTGTACATCTAATTGGGTCAAGATGGTTATTTGGGTCGAAGGACCCAATTGGGACCCAATGGGTCATGTTGGATTTATTTGACCATTGGGTGAGTCCAATTTTAATGGGGTTAAGCTGAATTAATTTGGAGTTAAATGGAGGATAAATGGTAGACTTGAGGCAAATGTGTAAACCACATTTAAATGGATAAACCACCCATAAATGGGTCATAGCGTCGAATTGGATCAAAGGACCCAATTGAGACCCAATGGGTCGAGTTGACCATGGTTGACCGTGTGGACCCTCAAGTGAGCTCAAATGTGAGTTAAATCAGGCTGAGTTGGGACTGAAATGAGTTGGATTTGAATTAAGTAATGGAGTTGACTCAAGTGCATTAAATGAATGGCATTAAATGTGGTGAGTTGGGCTAATAAGTTGGGTGAGTTAAATTGGAAAACAAAGGGACCTTGAAGTCAAGTGAGTCAAATGGAGAGGTGAGGAGTTGCCTTGGTCTCAAACACCACCAAACATAGGTCCCACATGTTGATGGCATGGAGTGTTTCCCATGCATAAGGTTTAATAAAATGAGATAAAATCTCATGGGGAATGTGGAGGGTTTCCATCTCATAATGGAAACCCAAGCTCTAACGTTGGGAGTACCAAGGGATGCCTTGGTTGGCATCAAGTGACTCCTTGGTTTGATCAAGAATTGATGAGGGAAAATGAGGGATTCAAGGGCTGTCTAACAAAAGCAATACATCATACATCATTGGCCGATTGTCATCACAAAGAAATCTTAGAATTCTCATGTCTCTCTCTCTCTCAAGAACCTACCTCCTTGGCCGAATTATCCTTTGGTATTTTCACCATTGTTCAAGCTTCCAATTAGCTAAGGACTAAGGAAGCAAGAAGGAAGAAAGCAAGGATCAAAAGGAGAGAAGAAAAGCAAAGGAAATTGGTAAGTGTTTACATAAGAGTTTAGTTAAATAAATTGGTAAAAGGGAGCATGATTTGGCCATGGCTTGGCCGAATCCATCAAGGGTCTAAACCTTGGATGGTGCTTCATAAAAAGGATAAAAAGTGGATCATAGGGTTCGGCCACTTTGGATGGCCGAACCCCATGAAAAGAGTTGGTTAGGTTGATGGTTTTTGAAGGCTAAAAATCATGCAAAACCATGGAGATTTCTACATGTTTTAATGAGACACAAAATATATGTTATGGCCGAATTAATCAATGGTTTAAATTATGATGATGAGATTTAAAAAGGATAGAAACTTGGATCATAGGGTTCGGCCACTTAGGATGGCCGAACCCTATGAAAGGATTTGATTATTGTGTATGGTTTTTGGAGAGAGAAAACCATACCAATATATGAGAGTTTTTAAGTGTTTTATTTGAAATAAAAATTGATGTTTTAGGTTGGCCTTTGGTTGGCTAAACCATATCATAATTATGGTTAAAAAGTTGAATATGAACCATACATAAAGGATGGGAGGATTGAACCAAGGGAACCATAAGGTTCGGCCATGTGTATAGCTAAACCCCATGGGTCATTTTAGGGGTGTTTAGAATTAAGAACATGGTGGAAATTATAAATGGTTGTATGCTTTGGATTAAGGAATCCTATATGCTTATCTTTGGACTTAGTGATAAGTAAATAATCCGCCATTATATATGATGGAAAAAGGAACAAAATCAGTATGGTGAGGTTCGGCCATGTAGTATGGCCGAACCCCACTAAAGGTCATTTGGTAGACCTAGTGGCTAACTTGTAATTTGATTGGTTAAAATCAAAATGAAGATTTATGTATGAAAGATGTAAAAGGATCAAAAACAAAGTGGTGAGGTTCGGCCATGTTGTATGGCCGAACCCCACTAAGGTGGATTGGTTATATGGACTTGGATTATTAGCAAAAGTAAGCATTGGTTAGGCCAATGGCAAAACTGTAAATACAAGTCAAATGGAGGGATTGATCAAAGGATTTGAAAAGAGGGGTCCAAAACCAAAGTGATAAGGTTCGGCCATGTTGTATGGCCAAACCCTACCAAGAAATGTTTTGAAATGTGAAGTGTTTAAGTGTTTATCAAATGAAAAGGGAGATTAAATCCAAAGGAGGTGAGGTTCGGCCATGAGTATGGCCGAACCCCACAAGATGGTTTATGGGATCTAGACTTAATGAGAAGTTAAAAGGTTATGTTAATCAACTTGCTGTTATATAAACAAGGTAACGAGATTTGAGCGCGAGTCGTGATTGAGTGACGCTTAAGAGGAACGGACGCTTAAGTGAATTTTCAATAGGTTTCCTACCTATTTGTAACCACTTTTATAATTGGTTTTATCATGGTTTTTATGAGTTATATTGTTATTGTTTTATGTTTCAAATGGGTTTTGAATGATGAGATATATTTACAAATGACATATAGACATTGACATCTCGTGCATGGCATGGGGTGATGATTATGGAATAACTTAATGATGAGAGTCCTATCCAGAGGAAATGAGGAGTACTCTGGATTACCTTGACATGAGAGTTCTATTCAGAAGAAATGTGGAGTACTCTGGATTACCTTGACATGAGAGTTCTATTCAGAGGAAATGTGGAGTACTCTGGATTACCTTGACGTGAGAGTCCCGTCAAGTGATAGCTATGTATACTTGTGATGGGTGGGACTCATTACATTTGCATTTACATACATAGCATTGATTTTAGATGTTTCTAATGATCATATACTATGTTATATGCATGTTATATACTAACCATGTGGTAGCCCTGATCGGAAAATCTACTGGGCGCGTTGATCTAACGCCCTATTTCTATCCTTAGAGGATAATGTAGGAAAAGGGAAAGGAAAAGAGAAGGTTGAGGACAGCGAGGAAAGCCAAGCTTAAGTGCTTGGGTTTTGGAATGGGTTTCTGTTTACTGTTGTTTGGATACATTTATATGGACATGTAATAGTTAGTAACTTTGCTATGGTTTGTTTATAGTTCTAATAATGGATATCTGATTTAAGTAGTTTTAATGGATGACTTGTATTTGCTATCTATTCAGTATAATTCCGCAATCAGTTAGTTCTGCAATTTGTCTAGTATTTTTCCGCATGACTTGTTTAGTTCCATGTGTGTGTTGTCTATCATGGTTTAGACCATGCACACATGTTTGGCCAGTTAAGGGTCGGACTTTGGAAGTCCGAACTTAGCTCGCGTCGTGGCACTCCCACTCTTGTTCACTCTTGTTTCTTTCAAAAGAAATTTTTAGACTCTGATTTTCGATTCAAAGCGAGTGAAAAGGGCGGGGCGTTACAGTGTTAGCAAATGTGATTAACAATTAACATAAGGAAATAGCTCTAATACCACAAGCACAAGGACACAAGATATATAGTGGTTCGGTTTGCCAACCTACATCCACCTTTAGGACTTGCTCAACCTTGAGCTATCCCCAAATTGACTATGTGGGGACTTACATCCTCACAATCAGAGTAGGAATTCCACTTCACTCAATCCGCTGGGAATTCCAAGCACCACTGTGCCAGAGACAACGCTCTAAAGTGTTTTATAATGGTTCCAGAGCAAATCCCCCTTAATCCACTTTCAGTTCAAAGGTTTTTAAAAACAAAATTAAAAACCAAGAAGCACTTGCCTTGAAGTTTTTTCTCGCTAATGTGTGCTTTTTGAAGATGCCACTCACTGAGTGCCGACTCTCCTTCTTGTAGCCATCGTAGAGTAATCACAAACTCAGGGTGACAAAAAAATTGGTTTCAGGTTTCCTAGATTATGTCTTTCTCACTTGCAAACTCAATCAGTAGATTGGTTGTTTATGATCTTTCTTTCCTCCTCTCTTATTCACTTTCAAACACAATCAATAGATTTGTTGTTTATGATTCTTCTCACAAGAGTGTTGATCGTTCCTTAGAGTGTATAATTCTTTTCAGCTTAAGGAAGACAGTAAAACGATCACCCAACACTCATATTTATAGAGGAGTCATAACGGTCTTTCATGCAATATTTTTCATTGCTCAATCACATCAATAAATAGAGATTACCATGCACAATAAAGTATAGTGTATTGTTTTCCCTCACCTAGAAGTTCGTGAAGTGCACACAATAAAATCTTGAAGTTCACGTAGCGATCAGGACCCAACATTTGCTGAAATAATAGTAATATCAAAACCAATAAAAAATCTATTCTAATCATTCACCTAAATTTCTAAAACAACATGAGAATCCATTAATTATTATTTTATATTAAAACAATTTATCTCTTGATATCATAGGTGTCCTGGTTCTGTAACACCCCGCCCTTTTCACGTTTAAAAAGTCAGAGTTTATTTTTTATTTTTTAAAATATAATAATCAACCAAGTGGTCGGGGCAGAGTGTCACGACACGAGTTAAGTTCGGACTTCTAAAATCCGACCCTTAACTGAGCCTATGTGCGTATGGACTAAGTCCATAAAAATCGATCCACACATGGTACTAATAGAATTGCGGAAAATACTTTAACTTAAACTAACTGATGGTTATAATGGAACTTATGACTACTCCAATTATCATTCTTAGATAGCAAAGTACTTAATCATAATCTCCAAAATTACTAAACAATCTTAACTAATCGTTCAATCAACCATCCAAAATAAATCAAACCATAGCATCTACTTATCTACTTATTCAACTCAACCTTTTAATGCAACTCTACATTTAATCCCTACTCAAACCTTTAATCTAACCCAACCATCTATTGGCTGTCCCATTGAAGACTCAAGCATAGCATAAACCCTTTGCCATTTCCAACGTGCATACTGATTTGAAATACAACTCTCACCCAAGTAACTCCCATGTAACGCCATTTCATTCATCATTTAGATGGGAGTTACATGCATGTAAAATCTCCCATGCAGCCAACGTTTTCATAGTTTAACAAATGGGAATTTAAAACACTCCATTCTCATTCACACACCTCACTTATTTGAAATAAACATTCCATCCAACTCATTTATTTAACTCCCCAACTCAACTCATTCATTTTAATGCAACTCAACCCATAAATTCAACTCAATCATCTCCATCATTTAATTTATCTCAATCCCACTCAAATATTTAATGAACTCAAACCAATTAAGCTTTGAGCTCACTCATGATTAATCATGGCATACACGACCCATTGGGTCCCATTTGGGTCCTTTGACCCATTTAACCTCTTTGACCCAAATAAATGTATATTACCCCTTTTAACTTAATTTAATCCTTATACAAGTACATTGAGCAACGGGTCCCACCATTTTTCTCATCTATGATCATAACCCTTCAATTTATAAATCCAATGGCATTTTCGTAAATATGGATAAATTCATGTTTATTGAAAAATCTAGGGTATTACAATACAATCCTCTTTTTAAAATTTTCGTCTCGAAAATCGAACGAAGTAGGATTCCAAAATAAATCATACAAACAATTTAGGGTGAGATGTTCTCATCTCCGATTCCAGTTCCCAAGTGGCTTCCTCAACACCATGTCGATCCCATACCACCTTGACAAACTCAATCGCTCGGTTACGCAACACCCTTTGCTCTGTCTCTATTATTCTGACAGGCTTCTCGATGTAAGTGATGCCGCTTTGCACATCTATGTCTTGCACATTCAAAACATGGGACGGATCGGGATTATACTTCCTTAGCATCGATATATGAAACACATCGTGTAGAGATGCCAACTGTGAAGGAGTGCTAACTGATATGCTACATCCCCCATCCTTCTTATGATGGAAAACGGTCCCACATATCTTGGTGACAGTTTCCCCTTCTTCCCAAATCTTATGTGCCCCTTTCATGGCGAGACCTTCAAGAATACCATGTCCCCCACTTCAAATTCGAGAAACCTCCTCCTTTTGTCAGCATAGCTCTTTTGCCTATTCTGTGCAGTCAATAAATGCTGACGTATCAACTGAATTTACGTTGTAGTCTCTGCGACTAGCTCAGGTCCAATCAGCGCAGGCTCGCCGGCCTCGGTCCAGCACACTGGTGATCTGCATGGTCTACCATACAAAGCCTCGAATGGTGCATTTGAAGGCTTGCTTGGTAGCTATTGTTATATGAAAACTCTACCAGTGGCAAATGATCCTCCCATCCACCTTTGAAGTCTAGCATGCACGCCCTCGACATGTCCTCCAGTGTTTGTGTTGTCCTTTCCGATTGTTCATCGGTCTGTGGATGGAACGCTGTACTAGTAAGTAGATTGGTCCCCATGGCCGACTGCATGCTCTGCCACACCCTTCCGGTGAATCGGCCATCTCGGTCAGATACTATAGTCCGTGGGATACCATGTAATCTGATGATGTCTTTGATATATCGCTGACCCAATGTCTCCGATGAATCCGTCATCCTGATGGGTAGAAAGTGGGCCGACTTGGTCAATCGCTCTACCACAACCCATATTGCATCATTTCCCTTTGATGACTTGTAATACCCTAGATTTTTCAGTATACATGAATTTATCCATATTTACGAAAATGCCATTGGATTTATAAATTGAAGGGTTATGATCATAGATGAGAAAAATGGTGGGACCCGTTGCTCAATGTACTTGTATAAGGATTAAATTAAGTTAAAAAGGGTAATATACATTTATTTGGGTCAAAGAGGTTAAATGGGTCAAAGGACCCAAAACTGTAACACCCCGCCCTTTTCACATTTGAAAAGTCAGAGTTTATTTTTTATTTTTTAAATATAATAATCAACCAAGTGATCGGGACGGAGTGTCACGACGCGAGTTAAGTTCGGACTTCTAAAATCTGACCCTTAACTGGCCAAGCCCATGTGCGTATGGACTAAGTCCATAAAAATCGATCCACACATGGTACTAATAGAATTGCGGAAAATACTTTAACTCAAACTAACTGATGGTTATAATGGAACCTATGACTACTCCAATTATCATTCTTAGATAGCAAAGTACTTAATCATAATCTCCAAAATTACTAAACAATCTTAACTAATCGTTCAATCAACCATCCAAAATAAATCAAACCATAGCATCTACTTATCTACTTATTACATGCCAACACATCTAATTACCAAATTACATTGTCCAAATAACTCAAATAACAAGTCCATAAATAGTCCATTCAAAGTCCATTTAAATCATTCAAACCGCCCAAGCTCCTTTGCTTGGTCCCCTTCTCGATCCTCATTCCTTGTCTTTCCTGCGTCATCCACTAAGGGTAGAGATAGGGCATTAGATCAACGCGCCCAGTAGTGTTTCCGAATAGGGCTACCACAAGGTTAGTATAAAACATGCAAATAATATAATAATACATGTGAGTCAAAATTCCATAAACATGCTATGTATGAAATGAACATGTAATGAGTCCCACCCATCACCATTCTACATAGCCTCCTCTTGACGGGATTCTCATCGTCAAGGTACCCCACAGTGGTCTTTCGGACGCCCCGACGGAGTGTGGCCTCCGGATTCCTCTTGATGGGATTCTCATCATCAAGGTACCCCACAGTGGTCTTTCGGACGCCCCGACGGAGTGTGGCCTCCGGTTACAACACCATCATCCCATGCCATGCATGAGATGTCTATGCAAACATGCCATTTAGAAACATAACTTTACATTCATATAACTTATCGAAATCAACATAAAACAGCAAATATAAATGTGGTTACAATAAATGTAGGAAACCTACTCAATAATCACTTAGTTTGGCTCTTCTTTTGAACCGTCTCTTGTTTACAACTTGTACGCTGTTTAAGCAAATCCCGTGGCCCTATTTATATAACAGCAAGTCAAGCTTTTAACCATAAGATTCCAACTTAATCTAAGTCCAAAAATCCACTTTGTGGGGTTCGGCCATGCCCAATGGCCGAACCTCACCCATTTAAAACTTTGGTCACTCTTTTATTTAATTAAAACCATCTAATTAACCCAAACTTCCAAATGAACCTTGGTAGGGTTCGGCCATACATCATGGCCGAACCTTACCATATTGGTTTTGGCCCATATATCCAATCATATGATCATCTCATCTTTGATCATTTCATCCATAATTACCATTATGCCATTTAGACTATCCTTTTGTTTAATTTATCTTAAACACCAATAGTCATTATTAATTCACCTCACACCTTAAACATACTTTGGTAGGGTTCGGCCATACAATATAGCTGAACCTTATCACTTGATTTTGGACCCCTCTTTTCAAGCTTTTGATCAATCCATTCACATATACAATTTATCTTGTATTTACAATTTTGCCATTGGTCTAACCAATGCTTAATTTTGCAAACTTCCATCGCCTATCATAAAACCATCTTAGTGGGGTTTGGCCATACACATGGCCGAACCTCACCACTTAATTTGGTCCTTTTTAAGCCCTTCATACATCCATATAAATTAACCACTAAGTCCATCAATCACCATTAGTGGGGTTCGGCCATACTACATGGCCGAACCTCACCAATCTGATTTTTGTCCCCACTTTCCATCATTCATGATGGCTGATTATTTACCTAACCTAAGTCCATAGACAAACATATAATTACCACATAGTTCCATCATAAACTTAATCCAACTATCCATCAAAACAGTCCATGGGGTTCGGCCATTCACATGGACGAACCCTATGGTTCTCTTAACACAATACTTCCATCAATTATATACATATGAGACTCCATACTTTAACCATGAAAGCCACATGATTCAGCCATCCCATAATTGGTCCAAAACAGCAAGCTTATCTCCATTTAAAATCCTTTAAAACCTCCATTTCATAATATGGATTTTGTCTTTCAAACACCATAAAAATCACCAAGTTTTCTCATGGGGTTCGGCCATCCAAAGGGGCCGAACCTGTAATGGCCCGGAATTTGTAAATCAATATATATATGGCTATTATTTGTTTTAATGGTGGAAATTGAGAAATTTGATGGAATAAATGGTGAATGGATCAAAATATGAACAAAGGCCCAAGTATGGCCCAATGGACCATGGATTGGATTTAAAAATCATTTAAATGGTCAATGATGGTCAATTGAGCCAAGGATGGTCAAATTGGGCCCAATACCCATTTGGGACCCAATGGGTCAAGATAATGTAAGCTCTAAGGTAAATGGGTAAGGGTGAATGTAATTGGGCCATGGGCCCAATGGTGATCCAATAAGAATAATGGATTTAATTAAATTTAAATCACCTAAGTTGGTGATGAATTGACCAAAGTGACATGGCCGATTGGGACCCACCTCCACCTCATCAAATGAGGTGGCGTGTGGACCAAGGATTGGTGGGGCCGGCCACCATGGTTGACTTGATCAACCATGGGTAGAATAATGGAATTAGGTTAAGTGAGAATTAATTAACCTAAGGTAATTAACTAATTAATTAAATGATTAAATTATTTAAAAGGTGGTCAAAGGGGTCAAAAGATGGAAAACTAAACCTTTCCATCTTAAGAAGCCAAAAACGTTGGCTTGGTGGAGTTTATCCCAACCACCATAAACCGTAAAGCATAAAGCATAAAAAATATCTTATGTAGTTGGTGGGAAAATTAAGGGTGAAGTGTAGTTTAAGCAAGCCTTGGGATAAGATGGTTTTCTTTTCATTCTCTCCCATTTCATTCTCTTCCTCTCTTGCTCTTCACCACCGTCCCACACCAAGGAAAGAAAGAAGAAGAAAAACTTGGAAGAAGAACAGAAGAAAATAGAGAAGAAAGGTGCAAGTGGTGGCCACCACTCCAAGATAAAAGCTTGGTATCTTCTTTCTCACCATCGCCTCCTCTCACTCTCTCAAGTACACCCCATCTTGGCCGACCCAAGCTATGATATTTTTCCATTGATTAAGCTCATCTTGGCCGATTAAACAAGGAGAAGAAGAAGAAAGAAGGCCAAGGAGTTTAAGAGGAGGAGGAAAAATCGGAGGAGCCGTCGGATTGTAAGTATTTCTAAAACAAGAGATTAGATTTTTTTTTTAGGGTTTAAGAGATTATGAAATCCATTGCTTGGATTTAATGGTGGCCAAATTATTATAGGCCTTGGATCTCAAATCCATCCAATGGAAAGATGAGAAATGGATAAAGTGGGAGAGATGGATTAAGAAAAAATAAAGGATGCTTTAAGGGTTTTATGTATTAAAAATTTTATACAAACATGGGAGAGATAGATTAAGAAAAAACAAATGGATTAAGGACATTATGTATTTAAATTATTTAAGCAATGGATGTATGGAAATTTTGGAAGGAACCATGGTAGATAATTAAGTGATGAATTAGGGCTTTAAAGAATGGAAGTCATGGAGGATGATTTAGGGTTTTAAGATTTTAATGGTTAAATGTAGGTAATTAAGGATCTTTAATGGAGTTTTTATGGTTAGTATCATGAAAGAATGATTAATGATGTTAGGGTTTTAAAAGGGGTTTGAATGTGGAATGATGATGGATGTAAAATAATGGGAAAAAAAAATAATAAATGGGGAATGTTGGTGGTGTTGATGAACCCTATGGTAATGTATTCATAATTTTATGGATGGAATGTTTTTAAATCCTATGGTGATGGTTTAAAACCATGGAAGGGGTTAATGATTTTGAAGGTTTTGAGTGAAAGAATGATAGTAAATTTTAAAGGGGTTTTTAAATGAGGGAATCCATGGATGAAGGTTAATGTTGTTATGGTCTTAAATGTCACCAATGAATGATGAACCTTAGGGTGATGTGTTTGGTAGTTTTGATGGACCAAAATATACCATATTGATGATCAAAATTGATGATTTAAATTGCATGATGTAAACCTCCTCATGGGAGGGCTTGTTATGGATCTAAATGTGGTGACAAAGGCCCAAGGAAAAATGGGGTTTAGGTTAAATTTAAAGGGGCTAATTTTATTGAAACCCATGACCCATTTGTGGGTCAATTTATGGGTTAGAATTTGGTATTATACATGTGAGTAATGAATGGGGATTAGGGTGAATCAAGTGGCTAATTTGTGATGATGTTATGGCTAAGGAGTCATTAAGGGATCCAAGTCTATGGATCAATTGATGGGCTAAGTATGGGGTTACATATGTGTTGAATGAATAAAGGTTAAGTTAATTAAATGGTTGATTTTAATGATCATATGACATGGTTGATGGGTCATTAACGGACCTAAGTTATGGATCATTAATGGGTCTAAGTTGTGGATCAATTATGGACCATAATGTACATGGATAAATGAGTGACTAGTCATGGAAAAGGGGTAGTGGCAAAACCGTAAATATGGGCCAAGATAAAGAAACCCATGGAAGATGATCATGGACTTAGGGACTCTAAGTAATAACCGTGTGTGTGATAAATGAAGCCTAGGGTGGCTGGTTTGTAGACTTATGTGATTAAAATGTTTAATGGACTAAATGGGACCCACAAAACCTAGTTAGTGAGGTTCGGTCATGATGTATGGCCGAACCCCACTAAGGCATGCATTAGGGACTTAATCATGGATAAAACATGGACTAATTATTAATGTATAATAAGGTACCGGACATCGCAGGCGGTGCGTGATCGACGACCGGGTTTATCGAAAGGAAAACGAAAAAGGACGCTAGTCAGTATTTGGTAGGATTCCTACCTTTTTGTAAGCCATGGATTAAGTATTATGTGATGGTTTTTCCTTTGATTTATTTTGGTCATGGATTAAGTATTATGTGATGGTCTTTCCTTTGATTTATTTTGGTCATGGATTAAGTATTATGTGATGGTCTTTCCTTTGATTTATTTTAATCTTGGATTAAGTATTATGTGATGGTCTTTCCTTTGATTTATCTTGGTCATGGATTAAGTATTATGTGATGGTTTTCCTTTGATTTATTTTGGTAATCATGTAATGGTTTTAAGATGGGTTTTATGACTATGATCATATATATTCAATGGCATATGGCATCTACAT
Source organism: Chimonanthus salicifolius (assembly GCA_013350335.1). Classification (NCBI taxonomy): domain Eukaryota; kingdom Viridiplantae; phylum Streptophyta; class Magnoliopsida; order Laurales; family Calycanthaceae; genus Chimonanthus; species Chimonanthus salicifolius. The sequence continues at coordinate 91,619,235 of CM023532.1, forward strand.
CTCATGCATGACATGGGAGGAATATGGTATGGGAAGGATGAAATGAAACCGGAGTCCATGCTCCGTCGGGACGACCGAGAAGCAAGCATGGGGATATCTTGATGTGTTTCATCCATCAAGAGGGATATTATGAGATATAACCAGAGTCCATGCTCCGTCGGGGTGACCGAGAAGCAAGCATGGGGATATCTTGATGTGTTTCATCCATCAAGAGGGATATTATGAGATATAACCGGAGTCCATGCTCCGTCGGGGCGACCGAGAAGCAAGCATGGGGATATCTTGATGTGTTTCATCCATCAAGAGGGATATTATGAGATATAATCGGAGTCCATGCTCCGTCGGGGCGACCGAGAAGCAAGCATGGGGACACCTTGACGAGGCTTTGCCGTCAAGGGGGATGATATGTGATTGTTTACACCTTGACGAGGTTTTGCCGTCAAGGGGGATGATTTGTGATTGTTTATATCTTGACGAGGTTTTGCCGTCAAGGGGGATGATTTGTGATTGTTTATATCTTGACGAAGTTTTTCCGTCAAGGAGGATATGGCAGCATGATGGTATGGATGATGGGTGGGATTCATGACATAGGACACCCATTGCATGACATTGCACCAAGTTGCATGGTTTTGGATATGATATTATCTATATGTTTTGTTACCACTAATCCATGTGTTAGCCCTACTCGAAGTCCTACTGGGCGTGTTGTCTGACACCCTACTTCTACCCTAGCTGATGAAGCAGGAGATGGCGGAAACGAAGGACAAGACGGGAGCTAAGCTTAGGAGCTTGGGAAAGCGAGCCACCTAGTTTACTTAGTTTATTTAGGAAAAAAATGTATTTGAGTAGCTTAACTTGTCGGAAATGTAATAATTTAGATTACTTGCTATGTTTTGAATTTTATTTTGGACATTATGATTTTGAGGATATTTTGGTAATTGAATGAATGTATCTTCCCTGTTATCTAAGAATTTGTAGGTTAGACTCTATTATAATTTTCTGCACTTAGTTTAATTTTCCGCAAGCTTGCTTTCTACGTGTGAACCATTTTCCGTGGACTTCGTTCCACGCACATGTAGGGCTGGCCAGTTAAGGGCCGGGCTTTAGAAGCTCGGACTTAACTCGCGTCGTGACGTCCGCGCCCTTTGTCACTCTGCTTTTCAAAAAAAAAAAAAAATAGACTTTGATTTTAGTGTGAAAAGGGGCGGCGTTACAGAACACTATGATCCATATTTTGTTATTTAAAGACAGCATACTATCTAATCTAAACCATTGTTGGATCTGGCCACACAATGGCCAGATCACATCCCTTAACAACTTATTTGACAAGGTTCATAGTGCACTTACCAATACCGCGTCTCCTTCGGTTCTTTGACTCCTTCCTTGGTCCTTTACTTCCCTAGCCTCTCCTTCTTTCTTCTTGTTCTTTTGGCTTAGTCAGACCTTGCTGTAACCTCCTTGGAATACTCCAGCCAGGTGATATGGATTTGAGGGAGAAAGAGAGAGAAAGGAAACTTTGATCTTAAACCTTGGTGTCAAACTCCTTTGCTTAATGTGTGCTTTTGTCTTGGTGAAAGAAATCAACCAAGGACTGATTGCAAATCAGTAACCAGCTGCTATTCTTGCTTTTGGAAAAATGAAGGACGACCAGGGAAGAGAGAGATAGAGAGAGTAAGAAATGAAACTTCTTTGGCTATTCAAATTCAGCCCAAAGTTAACCTTGTGTAACTCCCATTGCCTTAACCCAAAATCCTTATGATACTTGGGGGTTTCATCATGAAATGAATCCTTTTCATGTTCCCAACGTCCCTTGTTGATTGAATTTGTGTAACCCCCCTCCTTAGCTCCTTTTCTCATTAACAAACCAAATAGAAGTTTCCTCATGAAATGAAACCTTTTCATGTTCCAACGTCTCCATTACCATTGGATGTGAGAGTTTCATATGGAAATGAAACTCCCACACCAACGGCTATTCTTTGTTAGTTCAATGTAACCACCATCCTTCATTCACATCGTTTCATTTTAAAATGAAACTCCATGTGCTTCACCGTCTCCCCATTGGCTGTCTCTTTGAAGACCCAAACAATAAACTCTATACCATTTCCAACGTGCATATAAACTTGTATTTGAAATACTCCTCTCACCTTTGTAACTCCATGTAATGCCATTATCACTTATTTTTTATCTTAGAAGTTACATGCATGAAGTATCCATGCAGCCAACGTTTTCATTGTGTTAAAACTTGCAACCAGCTCATACCACCATCTTACACACACTTCACTCACTTAAAATAATTATTCCATCTAACTCATTTATTTAACTCACCCAACTCAACTCATTCATTTACTTTAATGCAACTCAACCCATAAATTCAACTCAATCATCTCCATCATTTAATTTATCTCAATCCCACTCAAATATTTAATGAACTCAAACCAATTAAGCTTTGAGCTCACTCATGATTAATCACGACATACACGACCCATTAGGTCCCATTTGGGTCCTTTGACCCATTTAACCTCTTTGACCCAAATAAATGTATATTACCCTTTTTAACTTAATTTAATCCTTATACAAGTACATTGAGCAACGGGTCCCACCATTTTTCTCGTCTATGATCATAACCCTTCAATTTATAAATCCAATGGCATTTTCGTAAATATGGATAAATTCATGTATATTGAAAAATCTAGGGTATTACAATACAATCCTCTTTTTAAAATTTTTGTCCCGAAAATCGAATGAAGTAGGATTCCAAAATAAATCACACAAACAATTCAGGGTGAGATGTTCTCATCTCCGATTCCAGTTCCCAAGTGGCTTCCTCAACACCATGTCGATCCCATACCACCTTGACAAACTGAATCGCTACGTTACGCAACACCCTTTGCTCTGTCTCTATTATTCTGACAGGCTTCTCGATGTAAGTGACGTCGCTTTGCACATCTATGTCTTACACATTCAAAACATGGAACGGATCGGGATTATACTTCCTTAGCATCGATATATGAAACACATCGTGTAGAGATGCCAACTGTGAAGGAAGTGCTAACTGATATGCTACATCCCCCATCATTTTTATGATGGAAAACGGTCCCACATATCTTGGTGACAGTTTTCCCTTCTTCCCAAATCTCATGTGCCCCTTTCGTGGCGAGACCTTCAAGAATACCATGTCCCCCACTTCAAATTCGAGAAACCTCCTCTTTTTGTCAGCATAGCTCTTTTGCCGATTCTGTGTAGTCAATAAATGCTGACGTATCAACTGAATTTACGGTATAGTCTCTGCGACTAGCTTAGGTCCAATCAGCGCAGGCTCACCGGCCTCGGTCTAGCACACTGGTGACTTGTATGGTCTACCACACAAAGCCTAGAATGGTAGCTATTGTTATATGAAAACTCTACCAGTGGCAAATGATCCTCCCATCCACCTTTGAAGTCTAGCATGCACGCCCTAAACATGTCCTCCAGTGTTTGTATTGTCCTTTCCGATTGTCCATCGGTCTGTAGATGGAACGCTGTACTAGTAAGTAGATCGGTCCCCATGGCCGACTGCATGCTCTGCCACACCCTTTCGGTGAATCGGCCATCTCGGTCAGATTCTATATGGATGTATGAAGGGTTTAAAAAGGACCAAATTAAGTGGTGAGGTTCGGCCATGTGTATGGCCGAACCCCACTAAGATGGTTTTATGGTAGGCGATGGAAGTTTGCAAAATTAAGCATTGGTTAGACCAATGGCAAAACTGTAAATACAAGATAAATTGTATATGTAAATGAATTGATCAAAAGACTTGAAAAGAGGGGTCCAAAATCAAGTGGTAAGGTTCAGCTATGTTGTATGGTCGAACCCTATCAAAGTATGTTTGAGGTGTGAGGTGAATTAATAATGACTATTGGTGTTTAAGATAAATTAAACAAAAAGATAGTTTAAATGGCATAATGGTAATTATGGATGAAATGATCAAAGATGAGATGATCATATGATTGGATATATGGGCCAAAACCAATATGGTAAGGTTCGGCCATGATGTATGGCCGAACCCTACCAAGGTTCATTTGGAAGTTTGGGTTAATTAGATGGTTTTAATTAAATAAGAGTGACCAAAGTTTTAAATGGGTGAGGTTCGGCCATGGGGTATGGCCGAACCCCACAAAGTGGATTTTTGGACTTAGATTAAGTTGGAATCTTATGGTTAAAAGCTTGACTTGCTGTTATATAAATAGGGCCATGGGATTTGCTTGAACAACGTACAAGTTGTAAATAAGAGACGGTTCAAAAGAAGAGCCAAACTAAGTGATTATTGAGTAGGTTTCCTACCTTTATTGTAATCACATTTCTATTTGCTGTTTTATGTTGATTTTGATAAGTTATATGAATGTAAAGTTATGTTTCTAAATGGCATGTTTGCATAGACATCTCATGCATGGCATGGGATGATGATGTTGTAACCGGAGGCCACACTCCGTCGGGGCGTCCGAAAGACCACTGTGGGGTACCTTGATGATGAGAATCCCATCAAGAGGAATCCGGAGGCCACACTCTATCAGGGCGTCCGAAAGACCATTGTGGGGTACCTTGATGATGAGAATCCCGTCAAGAGGAGGCTATGTAGAATGGTGATGGGTGGGACTCATTACATGTTCATTTCATACATAGCATGTTTATGGAATTTTGACTCACATGTATTATTATATTATTTGCATGTTTTATACTAACCTTATGGTAGCCCTATTCGGAAACACTACTGGGCGCATTGATCTAATGCCCTATCTCTACCCTTAGTGGATGACGCAGGAAAGACAAGGAATGAGGATCGAGAAGGGGACCAAGCAAAGGAGCTTGGGCGGTTTGAATGATTTAAATGGACTTTGAATGGACTATTTATGGACTTGTTATTTGAGTTATTTGGACAATGTAATTTGGTAATTAGATGTGTTGGCATGTAATAAGTAGATAAGTAGATGCTATGGTTTGATTTATTTTGGATGGTTGATTGTGCAACACCCTGGAATTTCAAAGTTATCATTTTATATGAAAATATTCATATTTACGGAATTGCCATTGTGATAAAATTGATTTGAATTTAAATGGGTCAATGGCTCAATCAAGACCCAAAGGATGGTAGTTTGTTTACAAAACAAATAAATGGATAAGATGAATTTAAAAGGGTCAAGAATCATATTTGGGTCAAATTTTGATAAATTGGTCAAAATGGCTAGATGGGACCCAATGGGTCGTGAATGGCATGATTAACCATGGATTGAGTTCAAGCTTAGTTAATTTAGGTTTATTAATTGCTTGAGTTTAGTTTGAGTTGAAATGAATGATGGGTTTAGTTGAGTTGAATTTATTAGTTAAGTTAAATTAAATGAATGAGTTAGGTTGGGTGAGGTGGATAAATGAGTTGGATGAATATATATTTTTTTTAAATGAGTGAGATGTAGAGATAGAGGGTTTGTAGGTTGTTTTAAATTCAAACACTAGGAAAACGTTGGTGCATGGGAGGCATTACCATGCATGTAACTCCCATTTATGTGATGAATAAAATGGGAGTTACATTTTGAATGGGAGTTATTTTTTGAAGTTACAAGGGTTGCAAGGGACGTTGGTTGCATGCATGAGACATTTCATGCATGTAACGGCTACTAAGGAGATATGAGGGGTGGTGGCTTTGAGAGTTACAAATGCATGAATAAAGGAGAGAATGCAAACAATCACAAGGATATGCATAGGCACGTTGGATAAGGTTGGGTGTACATTGTTTGGGTCTTCAAAGGACAGCCAATAGATAGGTTTATAATTCATGCATGTGACTTCAAGGTTGGAGAATAAATGAGTTGTTAATGAGAGTAGGAGGTTACACCAATGCATACAGCAAGAGGCCGTTGGGTACCCTTGGAGGTTCATCTCAAAGATGAAACCCCCAAGGAAGGTATTAAGAAATAAAGGTTACACAAATGTTTCATATTCAAAATTGTTACATGCATTGGAACCATGAGGATTAACCACCTTAGATGGAAGGTCAAGGGTTAAAAACGTTGGAGGGTTTCATCTCAAGGATGAAACCCCCAAATGAAATAAGAGTTAAAGATAAATGCAATAGGAGTTACAATTTTTGGGTACCAAAGAGGTCACATGGGCTGAATGAAATTTAGCCAAAGAAGTTTCATTTTTTCTCTCCCTATCTCTCTCTCTTGGTCGTTCTCTATCTCCCAAACACTAAGAGCAGCAGCTGGGTGTTAATTAGTCCTTGGATTGATCCCTTTTCATCAAGACAAGTTCAGCAAAAGGGAAGGAAAAAGCGGGAGTGAAGATCAAGTGGAGGAGTCGCGGAAACGGTAGGTTTTCGATAAACTATCTTTAAATAAGAATTATGATCCGGCCATTGGATGGCCGAATCTAACAAGGGTTAGATATTTGATGGAAGATTATGAATGAGATAAAAAAATATATGGACATAGGGTTCGGCCCTTTGGATGGCCGAACCCCATGAGAAAATTTGATGAATTCTATGGTCTTTGAAAGACAAAAAAATCCATATTTTTGAGTGAGGCTTTTAAAAGATTTTTATATGGAATTAAGCTACTGTTTTGGAGTAGATATGACATGACTGAACCATATTTATCTTATGTTAACTTGCGGATTAATTTCATAGATAAATATGGGTGGATTTCCATTAAGAGAACCATAGGGTTCGGCCATGTGTATGGCCGAACCCCATGGACTGTTTTGAGGATGGATTTGGGTTTCGATTTAAGATGTAAATACATGTTTTAGAATGGTTGAAAACATGATCTGAATGACCTAAGGGACTGAAGTTTGTATGATCTAAAATCAGGGGATTAAAAAAATGGAAATGGACCATTGGGTTCGGCCACTTAGCATGGCCGAACCCCATGAAAACAAATGGTTGTTTTTGATAGTTTTGGAAATTAAAACCATATGATTTGGACTGATTTTAATATACTGTTATTACATGATTAATTGAGGCTTAAAAACAGTAAACATAACCATTAGGTTCGGCCACCATAGAGGGCCGAATCCCTTGTAAAAGGATGTTGGTTTTCATGTTGTGAACCCCATGGAAACCATGAAACCCATGGACTGTTTTGTGGAATAATTGGGTTAAGTTTATGATGGACATTAGGTAATATTTATATGCTTTGATTTAAGAATAATATATGTTTGTTTATGGAATTAGTATGGGTAAATAATCAGCCAACATGAATGATGGAAATTGGGGATAAAAATCACATTGGTGAGGTTCGGCCATGTGTATGGCCGAACCCCACTAATGGTAATTGTGGGACATAATGGTTAGTTTATATGAAGATATTGAAGGTTTAAGAAGGATCAAATTAAGTGGTGAGGTTCAGCCGTGTGTATGGCCGAACCCCACTAAAGATGGTTTTATGTTAGGTGATGGAAGTTAGCTAATTTAAAGCAAAGGTTGGTCTCAATGGCACAATCGTAATTATGGCTGAAATGATCAAAAATAAAATGATCATATGATGGGATAAATGGGCTAAAACCAAAGTGGTAAGGTTCAGCCATAATGTATGGGCGAACCCTACCAAGGTTCATTTAGAAGTTTGGATAATTAGATGGTTTTAATTAAATAAAAGAATGACCAAAGTTTTAATGGATGAGGTTTGGCTATGGCTTTGGCCGAACCCCACTAGGTGGTTCTTGGAACATTAAGCTTTGCTGGAAATTAGGTGGATAAATGATTAACTTGCTGCCATGTACATAGGGTATTCGGATTTTTAGAACGGTGAGCAAGCCGTGATCGGAAGACGGTCCAAAGGAAGGGTCGAACAAAGTAAACTATTGTAGGTTTCCTACCTTGTTGTAACCACATATCTTATTCGCTGTTTTATGTTTATTTGAATAAGTTATTTGAATGAAATGATATTTACCAATGACATGTTTGCATAGACATCTCATGCATGGCATGGGATAATGGTGTTGTAACCGGAGGCCACACTCCGTCGGGGCATCCGAAAGACCACTGTGGGGTACCCTGATGATGAGAATCCCATCAGGAGGAATCCGGAGGCCACACTCCGTCGGGGCGTCCGAAAGACCACTGTGGGTTACCTTGACGGTTTATGGCTATGTTGAATGGTGATGGGTGGGACTCATTACATGTTCATTTCATACATAGTATATTTTTACAGAATTTTGTCACACATGTATTACTATTATTCTATTTGCATGTTTTTGACTAACCATGTGGTAGCCCTATTCGGAAACACTACTGGGCGCGTTGATCTAACGCCCTATCTATATCCTTAGTGGATGATGCAGGGAAAGGAAAGAACGTGGTTGGAGAAGAGGACCAAGTACGAAAACTTGGGCGGTTTGAATGATTGGAATGGACTATGAATGGATTATTTATGGACTTGTTAGTTGATTTATTTGGACAATGTAATTTGTTAGCTAGATGTTGTGGGCATGTAATAATGTAGTTAATTAGATGCTATGGTTGGATTTATTTGAATGGTTTGGAATGAATAGTAGACTAAGGTTATATAATAATTTTGGAGAATAAATTAGGTACTTTGCTATCTAGGAATGGAAAATTGGATTAGTCATAGGATCTATTATAACCTCAGTTAGATTTAGACTAAATTAATTCCGCTAGTTATATATGTACCATGTGCGGATCAGTTTTATGCACTTAGTTCATACGCACATGGGCTTGGCCAGTTAAGGGTCGGATTTAGAGATCCGAACTTAACTCGCGTCGTGACATTCCGCCCCGATCACTTGTTGATTATTATTATATTTAAAAAAAAAAAAATAAACTCTGAAAATTAGAGTGAAAAGGGCGGGGTGTTACAGTTGGTATCAGAGCGAAACGGGAGGTTGAATCTTCCGAAGTAAGATTAAGACGGCTTCATGTCTCACTGACGGATAAGAATCCCAACTGACCGACTCTTCGGAGTCCGCTGACTGGGGCCCGGATTAATTTACTTCGTCGACTCAGACTGAACAAATCAATCTGAGAACAACAGTGAAAGATAGCAAAAGTACATTATTATAATTGATCTGTCAAACGTAGAAAAATAGGATATACATCCCCCAATACTCCCCAATTGAGAAAAACAAACATAGGGAATTTAGAGACTCTCCCCTCAAAAAAAAAAAAAAAAAAACAAACAGAAAACCAAGTTTGCTTATTTGGAAATCTCCCCAAAATTGTGAAAAAATACAAACTGTACGAGGAAACTAAGTCAATAATGTTTTTATGACTTAGGGAAATGGCTCCAAAGAAAAGGATCCCTCAGAACCAGAAAGGGAAGGAAAAGGTGTTGCAAATCACGCAACATGAGAAAGTGTTATCACAACACGAAAAATCTGTGCATGAGAAGGAGCCGTCTATACATGAGAAAGAGGTAACCCAACCTGATGAGGAGCAAGCTGTTCATGAAAAGTCTCACAATGGGGAAGAATCACAGCACTCTTGGAGGGAAGAAAAGGGGAGTGAGAATGCATCACGGAAGGAGGGAGAAGGGAACAGTGGTGTACATATACCACATGTGCCGCCTGAGCTTCAGGGCTTAGTCCAAGCAGTGGTAACCTCAGTACTCCAGCAACATATGAATGGGAGTGAAAGTTCCAGGGATGCCAGTGACCGGAGTATGGCACGAGAATTTCAACAACAGCGTCCTCCCTACTTCAAAGGGAAGGAAGGGGCTGTCGGAGCCGAGCACTGGCTAAAGAAGATCACTCAGATCTTAAAATTACTTAAGATCTCGAGTCATGCTGACAGGATTTTACTGGCTACTTCACAATTGATAGAAGATGCCGGTAAATGGTGGGAGGTGGTGGAGAAGCAGAGGGAACTCATACCAGTTAGGGAGAGGACGGCCATGACATGGAATGAGTTTTCAGCAACCTTTCTGGAACATTACTTTCCGGAGGAGGAGAAGGAGCGACAGACGAAACTTTTTCTATCCTTGGTACAGGGCTCTATGACGGTGGCAGAGTATCACCGTGAATTTCTCAGTTTATCCATTTATGCATTCTATATGGTGGACACAGAACTTCGCAAGGCAAGAAAGTTTGAGAGGGGTCTACGGCCAAACATCAAGGCCAAAGTGACCATATTTAAGTGCACCACATTGGCTGAGGTGGTCAGCAAGGCCACAATAGCAGAACAGGAGTTGAATGCAATAGTGCGGTTTGACAATCGTCGAGCTCCAAGTGGGAGGGGTGTGTTTCAGCCCAGCAAGTGGTTCCGTCCGAACTTCAGTAGACCCTCACCATCTACTGGGTCCGCGGGGAGCTTTCGTCCCAACCAGCCCTCCCCATCTGCATCAGTCACCCAGTCATTCAGAGGAGTGAACAATTGGTTCCACTGTAATCAGCCGGGTCACTTCAAGAGAGACTGTCCAAAACTCAATAGGCTCTCATATTCCAGAGGATCTTTCTGTCCACCAGCTAGGCTAGCTAACTCCCGAGGAGGCAGGACATATAATCAGGCGGGACGGGCGCCTAATCCTACCGGATCTGGACGACTATTTGCTCTAGAACCTCTTGAGGATGTGGATCATTCTGTGATTCAAGGTATGGCCGTTGTCAATAGTTCTTATGCTTATGCATTGTTTGATTCTGGAGCATCGCACTCTTTTATATTTGCATCCTTTATAACTGCTACTGGAACACTAGTACAAAAGCTGTCCACCACACTCACAGTAGTATCCCCTGTCGGAGACACGTCTTTGGGACTCATATGCACGGCCATAAATACAGAACTCGCTGGACTCAGATTTGAGTTCAATTATTTGGTACTCGACATGACTGAGTACGATATTATATTTGGCATGGACTGGTTGGCTGGTTATGAAGCCAATATTGATTGTTATCGCCGAAGAGTGACATTTTGGTCACCCGAGGGAAAGCAATATATAGTTCGTGCCGACAATCAAAGCAGACTCTAGGAAGGGTTGCATCATTTAGTGATGAACAATATTGTCATCAACAAAGCACCAGTCACTGAACTTCCAGCAATTGTGAAAGAATTTGTTGATGTCTTTCCAAAAGAACTTCCTGGTATACTGCCTATGAGGGAGCTCAATTTTGAGATCAAGCTATATCCTGGTACCTCACCAGTGTCTCTACCCCATTATCGGATGGCACCAGTAGAAATGTCCGAATTGAAGAAGCAGCTTGATGAATTACTCAGACTGGGTTGCATTCGGAACAGCACATCGTCATGGGGAGCTCCAGTGTTGTTCGTGAAAAAGAAGGATGGATCACTCAGAATGTGTGTGGATTACCGGAAGTTGAATCAGCTAACTGTCCGGAACAAGTATCCTCTACCCAGGATCGATGATTTATTCGATCAGTTGAGGGGATCCAGTCATTTTTCCAAGATTGACCTGATGTCCGGTTATCATCAAATCCGGGTCTGGGAGGAAGATATCGAGAAAACAGCTTTCAGAACACGGTATGGACTATTTGAATTTGTAGTCATGCCATTTGGGCTTACCAACGCACCGGCTGTGTTCATGGACTTAATGAACATAATATTCCGTCCATATCTGGATCGGTTTGTTATAGTGTTCATTGACGATATCCTGATCTATTCCAAGAGTCAGGAAGATCATGCTGAGCATCTTCGAATAGTATTGAACACCTTGAGACAGAACCAGTTGTATGCCAAAGCAAGCAAATGCGAATTTTGGCTACCTGAGGTCAAATTCTTAGGGCATGTTATAACAGCAGATGGTATAGCCGTTGATCCGGCTAAGGTGGCAGCAGTAAGTGAGTGGAAAGCACCAAAGAATGTCACTGAAATCCGTAGTTTTCTGGGTTTGGCTGGATATTATAGGAAGTTTACCATGGACTTCTCCAAAATTGCATCCCCATTGACTCGACTCACGCAGAAAGGAGTCAAATATGAATGGTCAGAGCTGTGCAATCAGAGATTTGAGGAGCTGAAAGAGAGACTTACAACTGCTCCTATTCTAGTTTTGCCGGAAAGAGGCAAAGGTTATGAAGTACAATGTGATGCATCAGGAGAGGGACTGGGATGTTCACTCATGCAACGTGATCGGGTGGTGGCATATGGTTCAAGACAACTAAAGATACATGAACGCCTCTACCCCACACATGATCTGGAATTAGCTGCGGTGGTCTTCGCTCTCAAAACCTGGAGACACTATCTATATGGGGAGAAGTTTGAAGTATTTTCAGATCACAAGAGCTTGAAGTATTTATTTGATCAGAAAGAGCTCAACCTGAGGCAGCGCAGATGGATGGAATATCTGGCGGACTATGAATTTGCGCTCCGATATCATCCGGGAAAGGCCAACAAAGTGGCGGATGCTCTCAGCCGCATGTCTCATGCATCAGTGGCATGTTTGATCAGGACTGAATGGGAGATGTTGAATTCCATTCGTGAGTTTAATCTATACATCACAAACCATGGGAGTATGTATAATTTGATCATACGATCCAACATGGTTACAAAGATTGAACAGGAGCAACGAACAGATCCGGAAATGGCAGAGACATGGGCCAAGATGTCTATTGGCGAGGTTGTACCGGATTGGGAATTACGACCAGGACAGGGTCTTATGTTCCGGGGTAGAATTTATGTGCCAAGAAGTTGCAGAAAAGAATTACTGATAGAAGCACATCAGAGCAAGTTGTCCATTCATCCGGGTAGCACAAAAATGTATCATGACTTAAAAAGACATTATTGGTGGCATGGACTCAAGAAGGATGTTGCAGAGTACGTGGCTCATTGTTTAACTTGTCAGCAGGTTAAGACGGAACATCAGAAGCCACCAGGGTTACTCAAACCCTTAGCAGTGCCGGAATGGAAATGGGAGCACATTTCCATGGACTTTGTGACGGGGTTGCCGAGGTCCTCGAAGGGCAATGATGCTATATGGGTTGTGGTAGATCGATTGACCAAGTCCGCGCATTTTATTCCTATCAAGATGACGGATTCATCAGAGACATTGGGTCGGAGATATATCAAAGACATCATCAGATTACATGGTATCCCACAGACTATAGTGTCTCACAGAGATGGCCGATTCACCGGCAGGGTATGGCAGAGCATGCAGTCGGCCATGGGAACCGATCTACTTATTAGCACAGCATTCCATCCACAGACCGATGGACAATCGGAAAGAACAATACAAACGTTGGAGGACATGTTGAGGGTGTGCATGCTAGACTTCAAAGGTGGATGGGAGGATCATTTGCCATTGGTGGAGTTTTCTTATAACAATAGCTACCAAGCAAGCCTCCAGATGGCACCATTCGAAGCTTTGTATGGTAGACCATGCAGGTCACCAGTGTGCTGGACTGAGGTCGGCGAACCTGCACTGATAGGACTCGAGTTGGTTGCAGAAACTACTGCACAGATCCAGTTGATACGTCAACATTTGTTGACCGCACAGAGTCGGAAAAAGAGCTATGCTGATAAAAGGAGGAGGTTTCTCGAATTTGAAGTAGGAGACATGGTATTCTTGAAGGTCTCGCCACGAAAAGGGCACATGAGATTTGGGAAAAAAGGAAAATTGTCGCCAAGATATGTGGGACCGTTTTCAATTATCAGAAGGATGGGAGATGTAGCCTATCAGTTGGCACTTCCTTCGCAATTGGCGTCTCTACATGATGTATTCCATGTGTCGATGCTGAGGAAGTACAACCCTGATCCGTCTCATGTTTTGAATGTGCAAGATATAGATGTGCAAAGCGACGTCACTTATGTCAAAAAGCCAGTCAGAATATTGGAGAGTGAGCAAAGGGTGTTGCGTAACCGAGCGATTCAGTTCGTCAAGGTGGTATGGGATCGACATGGTGTTGAGGAAGCCACTTGGGAATTGGAATCGGAGATGAGAACATCTCACCCTGAATTGTTTGTATGATTTACTTTGAAATCCTACTTCATTCGATTTTCGGGACGAAAATTATAAAAAGAGTATTGTATTGTAACACCCTGGAATTTCAAAGTTATCATTTTATATGAAAATATTCATATTTACGGAATTGCCATTGTGATAAAATTGATTTGAATTTAAATGGGTCAATGGCTCAATCAAGATCCAAAGGATAGTAGTTTGTTTACAAAACAAATAAATGGATAAGATGAATTTAAACGGGTCAAGAATCATATTTGGGTCAAATTTTGATAAATGTGCCAAAATGGCTAGATGGGACCCAATGGGTCGTGAATGGCATGATTAACCATGGATTGAGTTCAAGCTTAGTTAATTTAGGTTTATTAATTGCTTGAGTTTAGTTTGAGTTGAAATGAATGATGGGTTTAGTTGAGTTGAACTTATTAGTTAAGTTAAATTAAATGAATGAGTTAGGTTGGGTGAGTTGGATAAATGAGTTGGATGAATATGTATTTTTTTTAAATGAGTGAGATGTAGAGATAGAGGGTTTGTAGGTTGTTTTAAATTCAAACACTAGGAAAACGTTGGTGCATGGGAGGCATTACCATGCATGTAACTCCCATTTATGTGATGAATAAAATGGGAGTTACATTTTGAATGGGAGTTATTTTTTGAAGTTACAAGGGTTGCAAGGGACGTTGGTTGCATGCATGAGACATTTCATGCATGTAACGGCTACTAAGGAGATATGAGGGGTGGTGGCTTTGAGAGTTACAAATGCATGAATAAAGGAGAGAATGCAAACAATCACAAGGATATGCATAGGCACGTTGGATAAGGTTGGGTGTACATTGTTTGGGTCTTCAAAGGACAGCCAATAGATAGGTTTATAATTCATGCATGTGACTTCAAGGTTGGAGAATAAATGAGTTGTTAATGAGAGTAGGAGGTTACACCAATGCATACAGCAAGAGGCCGTTGGGTACCCTTGGAGGTTCATCTCAAAGATGAAACCCCCAAGGAAGGTATTAAGAAATAAAGGTTACACAAATGTTTCATATTCAAAATTGTTACATGCATTGGAACCATGAGGATTAACCACCTTAGATGGAAGGTCAAGGGTTAAAAACGTTGGAGGGTTTTCATCTCAAGGATGAAACCCCCAAATGAAATAAGAGTTAAAGATAAATGCAATAGGAGTTACAATTTTTGGGTACCAAAGAGATCACATGGGCTGAATGAAATTTAGCCAAAGAAGTTTCATTTTTTCTCTCCCTATCTCTCTCTCTTGGTCGTTCTCTATCTTCCCAAACACTAAGAGCAGCAGCTGGGTGTTAATCAGTCCTTGGATTGATCCCTTTTCATCAAGACAAGTTCAGCAAAAGGGAAGGAAAAAGCGGGAGTGAAGATCAAGTGGAGGAGTCGCGGAAACGGTAGGTTTTCGATAAACTATCTTTAAATAAGAATTATGATCCGGCCATTGGATGGCCGAATCTAACAAGGGTTAGATATTTGATGGAAGTTTATGAATGAGATAAAAAAATATATGGACATAGGGTTCGGCCCTTTGGATGGCCGAACCCCATGAGAAAATTTGATGAATTCTATGGTCTTGGAAAGACAAAAATCCATATTTTTGAGTGAGGCTTTTAAAAGATTTTTATATGCAATTAAGCTACTGTTTTGGAGTAGATATGACATGACTGAACCATATTTATCTTATGTTAACTTGCGGATTAATTTCATAGATAAATATGGGTGGATTTCCATTAAGAGAACCATAGGGTTCGGCCATGTGTATGGCCGAACCCCATGGACTGTTTTGAGGATGGATTTGGGTTTCGATTTAAGATGTAAATACATGTTTTAGAATGGTTGAAAACATGATCTGAATGACCTAAGGGACTGAAGTTTGTATGGTCTAAAATCAGGGGATTAAAAAAATGGAAATGGACCATTGGGTTCGGCCACTTAGCATGGCCGAACCCCATGAAAACAAATGGTTGTTTTTGATAGTTTTGGAAATTAAAACCATATGATTTGGACTGATTTTAATATACTGTTATTACATGATTAATTGAGGCTTAAAAACAGTAAACATAACCATTGGGTTCGGCCACCATAGAGGGCCGAACCCCATGTAAAAGGATGTTGGTTTTCATGTTGTGAACCCCATGGAAACCATGAAACCCATGGACTGTTTTGTGGAATAATTGGGTTAAGTTTATGATGGACATTAGGTAATATTTATATGCTTTGATTTAAGAATAATATATGTTTGTTTATGGAATTAGTATGGGTAAATAATCAGCCAACATGAATGATGGAAATTGGGGATAAAAATCACATTGGTGAGGTTCGGCCATGTGTATGGCCGAACCCCACTAATAGTAATTGTGGGACATAATGGTTAGTTTATATGAAGATATTGAAGGTTTAAGAAGGATCAAATTAAGTGGTGAGGTTCAGCCGTGTGTATGGCCGAACCCCACTAAAGATGGTTTTATGTCAGGTGATGGAAGTTAGCTAATTTAAAGCAAAGGTTGGTCTCAATGGCACAATCGTAATTATGGCTGAAATGATCAAAAATAAAATGATCATATGATGGGATAAATGGGCTAAAACCAAAGTGGTAAGGTTCAGCCATAATGTATGGGCGAACCCTACCAAGGTTCATTTAGAAGTTTGGATAATTAGATGGTTTTAATTAAATAAAAGAATGACCAAAGTTTTAATGGATGAGGTTCGGCTATGGCTTTGGCCGAACCCCACTAGGTGGTTCTTGGAACATTAAGCTTTGCTGGAAATTAGGTGGATAAATGATTAACTTGCTGCCATGTACATAGGGTATTCGGATTTTTAGAACGGTGAGCAAGCCGTGATCGGAAGACGGTCCAAAGGAAGGGTCGAACAAAGTAAACTATTGTAGGTTTCCTACCTTGTTGTAACCACATATCTTATTCGCTGTTTTATGTTTATTTGAATAAGTTATTTGAATGAAATGATATTTACCAATGACATGTTTGCATAGACATCTCATGCATGGCATGGGATAATGGTGTTGTAACCGGAGGCCACACTCCGTCGGGGCATCCGAAAGACCACTGTGGGGTACCCTGATGATGAGAATCCCATCAGGAGGAATCCGGAGGCCACACTCCGTCGGGGCGTCCGAAAGACCACTGTGGGTTACCTTGACGGTTTATGGCTATGTTGAATGGTGATGGGTGGGACTCATTACATGTTCATTTCATACATAGTATATTTTTACAGAATTTTGTCACACATGTATTACTATTATTCTATTTGCATGTTTTTGACTAACCATGTGGTAGCCCTATTCGGAAACACTACTGGGCGCGTTGATCTAACTCCCTATCTATATCCTTAGTGGATGATGCAGGGAAAGGAAAGAACGTGGTTGGAGAAGAGGACCAAGTACGAAAACTTGGGCGGTTTGAATGATTGGAATGGACTATGAATGGATTATTTATGGACTTATTAGTTGATTTATTTGGACAATGTAATTTGTTAGCTAGATGTTGTGGGCATGTAATAATGTAGTTAATTAGATGCTATGGTTGGATTTATTTGAATGGTTTGGAATGAATAGTAGACTAAGGTTATATAATAATTTTGGAGAATAAATTAGGTACTTTGCTATCTAAGAATGGAAAATTGGATTAGTCATAGGATCTATTATAACCTCAGTTAGATTTAGACTAAATTAATTCCGCTAGTTATATATGTACCATGTGCGGATCAGTTTTATGGACTTAGTTCATACGCACATGGGCTTGGCCAGTTAAGGGTCGGATTTAGAGATCCGAACTTAACTCGCGTCGTGACATTCCGCCCCGATCACTTGTTGATTATTATTATATTTTAAAAAAAAAAATAAACTCTGAAAATTAGAGTGAAAAGGGCGGGGTGTTACAGATTGAACGATTAGTTAAGATTGTTTAGTAATTTTGGAGATTATGATTAAGTACTTTGCTATCTAAGAATGATAATTGGAGTAGTCATAGGTTCCATTAGTTTAAGTTAAAGTATTTTCCGCAATTCTATTAGTACCATGTGTGGATCGATTTTTATGGACTTAGTCCATACGCACATGGGCTTGGCCAGTTAAGAGTCGGATTTTAGAAGTCCGAACTTAACACGCGTCGTGACACTCCGCCCGGCCTTAGCCCAAAATCCTTACGTTACTTGGGGGTTTCATCATGAAATGAAACCTTTTCATGTTCCCAACGTCCCTTGCTGATTGAATTTGTGTAACCCCCCTCCTTAGCTCATTTTCTCGTTAACAAACCAAATAGGAGTTTCCTCATGAAATGAAACCTTTTCATGTTCCAACGTCTCCATTACCATTGGATGCGAGGTGGATTAAGTATGTTTAATGGTGTTTAACATAAAAGGTTAGTCTCAATGGCACAATTGTTATTATGGGTGAAATGATCAAATGACCAAATGAATGGAAATATGAGCCAA
>CM023532.1:91637699-91736895 GCA_013350335.1 Chimonanthus salicifolius
GGTAGAATCCTACCAAAGACCACTAAAGTGTCCTTGCTTCTTAAACCGGCAACTGTTCACAATCGCGCACCGTTTATGAGGTCCCGTCAACCTTGTTACATATCAACAAGTCAATCCCATATTCCATTTGATTTAACATTAAGTCTAAGTCCATAAACACAACCTTGTGGGGTTCGGCCATACAACATGGCCGAACCTCACCCACTTGAATTTGTCCCTCTTTTGATTTAACCAATCATATACAAGTAAACCACTTTAAAAAAAACCTAAGTCCACCAAATACACCTTAGTGGGGTTCGGCCATACAACATGGCCGAACCTCACCATCTTGATTTTAGTCCCTTTTTCAAGTCCTTTGATCTTTTAATTAAGTCCAAGACCATTCATCCTTTGATTCACTAATCTCATCACTTATGCAACAATTATTTAACATTAATAATAATCTAAGTCCACCAAACACATTCCTCATGTGGTTCGGCCATGGTGATCTATCATTTTCTCCCATATTTACACATTTGCCATTATTCCCATCACTTCATGCTTAGCTCCAAAATTGATCCATAACCTAGATTCATAAGTGGTTCATAAATCATAACATAAAACTCCAACAATTCCCTTTATTCCTTGTTTTGATAATCCCTTCCTTTACACATACATAGAACCACAAATGACCCATTTAAGAAGGTTCATGGGGTTGGCCATACACCATGGCCGAACCCTATGATGTCTAAATTCCAATTTCTCCATTGAATCCATCTCCATTTTTAAGTCCATAAACCAAGGTCCCTCCATGAGGTTTAGATTCATCCTTTTTGCTCATCATTTACCATGATCTAAAAATACTTAAGTCCATAAACCATTACTAACACACTTCCATTTAAACCCTTTAAAAACCTTTTAAACTCATACCCATATGTCCATGATTTTTATCCCTCAAGATCCAATGTTCTTCCATGGGGTTCGGCCATACAACATGGCCGAACCCTATGGTTCATCTTCTCTTAAAACTACTTTGACCCATAAAAATTCCTTAATTCCTTTCCATGGGGTTCGGCCATACACCATGGCCGAACCCTATGGTTCATCATTGGGTCTTTAGACATAATAAAATTAGGGTTCGGCCATTGTCTTTGACCACTTTATTCTTATTTTTTGCAATTTATTGAGCACTTACCGATTCCGCATCTCATCCGATTTCTTTTGCTCCTTCTTGCTCCTTTTCTTAGCCTTTTCCTCCTTCTTCTTGATCCTTTGACCGAGTGTGAGAGCTTGAGAGAGAGAGAGAGTTCGGCCTTGTGTGAGAATGATAAAACTTTGAGATGAAACTCTATGTCTTTGGCTTGAGGAGTGATCAGCCAAGAGAGGGTTTGAATTTGAAACACCTCCATTAACTCTCCATGTGGGAGTTTCCTCCATGAGATGAAACTCCAAGGCTCCAACGTGTGCCTTTGTTTGAATTTGAAATGTGTAACCGTCCACCTCCATTATCTCTCCATGTGGGAGTTTCATCCATGAGGTGAAACTCCAAGGCTCCAATGTGTGCTTTGTTTGAATTTGAAATGTGTAACCATCCACCTCCATTATCTCTCCATGTGGGAGTTTCATCCATGAGATGAAACTCCAAGGCTCCAATATGTACCTTTGTTTGAATTTGAAATGTGTAACTGTCCACCTCCATTATCTCTCCATGTGGGAGTTTCATCCATGAGGTGAAACTCCAAGGCTCCAACGTGTGCCTTTGTTTGAATTTGAAATGTGTAACCGTCCACCTCCATCATCTCTCCATGTGGGAGTTTCATCCATGAGATGAAACTCTCATTCCAACTCACCTAACTCATATAATTTAATTCAAATCAACTCAACTCACTTAACTCATCACTTTAAGATCAACTCACTCACTTGATTGTATTCCCATTTTAATTCAACCCCATTTAATTAGGCTTGAACTCACTTGGTGGTCAACCAAGTCAACCACGACCCATTGGGTCCCAATTGGGCATTTTGACCCAAATAGCAACATTGACCCAATTAAATACGCCTTACCCATTTACTTTAAATTGAACCTTATACCATAACTGTTGGGTCCTAATTAGGCCATTGCCCCAACACCTTACCCATCTAAGGTTCATATCCGTTAATTCACAATTAAAATGGCAAATTCTGTAAATATTGATAACATGGAATTCCGAAATGTTACAAGTTCCTTGAACTCGAAAATTACATTAGGGTGGATCATTAGCCTTGATTCTTACTCATAACCCCTTAGATTGATTCCATATAAGATTGGTTCCCTTTTAGGGGCTTAATACTCATGATTTGATTAACAAATTCATGGATCTTAAATCAAATTCCATCAGTAGTGAGGAAACCCAAAAGTTCTTAAATTTTCCATTTTCAATTTTATTAACCCGAATTTATCTTGGGTTGATTCAAAACTATTCTAATCCTCAAATTAAGCCTTAATACTAAGTCGAGGGAGAAAAACTTACCTTTTGTGAAGCTTTTCCAAGGATTTCCCTTCCTTATTTCTTTCTTCTTTTCTTCTCTTACTTGAGTTTCTCTATTGGAGGAGAGGAGAGGAGGAGAAAAATCGTGTGAAAAGGTGGAAGGAGAGGGTGCACGGTGGTGGAGATGGAGATGGGACCCCTTGCCGTGTGTAGGAAATGGAATGGCAAGGGTTGTCGTGTGTGAGAGTGGAATAGATAAGGTTGTACCGTGTGTTGGTATTAAAATAAGGGAGTGGTGGTTTTTTCCCTCTTTTGGTTGCCTTAAGTTATAGGATGTGTGGTGTTGGGCCACACCTTTCCATGTGGCGTGCCACGTCATCGCCTATGTGGCACGATGCCACATCATCAATTTATTTTCATTAAATTTCATAAATTAATTTCCCACCACATCGCTTAACATTAAATTGCATTTTAATCTCCAAATTAAATCCCACTTAATCTTGTCTTTATTACTAAATTAAGTCTCCTTAATCTTAATTAATCAGTAATTACCCTTTTTAATCCCATTAATTAATATTAAAATTTTCGGGGTGTTACGATACTAACACCTTTTGGAATTTGATATTAGATAGAGGTATGGTTTAAATAACTTAAGTGAAAAGTTCTGGGTGGTATATGCTCATTTCAGACTCTAGTTCCCAAGTTGGCTCTTCATTGCCATGTCTTTCCCAAACTACGTTGACAGAAGGAATCACCGGATTCCGTAGTACCCTCTGTTATGCACCTATGATCTTTGTTCATTTTTCGATGTAAGACACGTCACTTTGCACATCCAAGACATGTGATGGGTCTAGATTAAACTTCCTGAACATCGACACATGGAACACATCGTGCATACTCGACAGCTGTGGGGGAAGTACAATGCGATATGCAACTTCACCAATCTTTGCAAGGATTGGAAAAGGCCCAACAAATCTCGGCGACAACTTCCCTTTTTTTTTTCTGAATCTCATTTGGCCCTTACTTGGAGAGATTTTCAAGAACACTTGGTCTCCCACTTCGAATGTCAAAGGCCTTCTTCTCTTGTCAGCATAGCTTTTCTATCTGCAATCAAAAGACGTTGCCTGATGATCTTAATCTGCTTTTAGTCTCTTGAACCAATTTTGGCCCAATGAGTGCAGCTTCACCTGCCTCAGTCCAACATACAGGAGATCTACAAGGCCAACCATACAATGCCCCGAAGAGTTGTAACACCCCGCCCTTTTCACCATAATAATCAGAGTTTATTTTCTTTTTTAAAATATAATAAACAAGTCATGGGGCCGGACGTCACGACGCGAGTTAAGTTCGGACTTCTAAAGTCCGACCCTTAACTGGCCAAGCCCATGTGAGTATGGACTAAGTCCATAAGAATCGATCCACACATGGTACAAATAAAACTTGCGGAATAAACTTAATCTTAATCTAACTACGGGTTATAATAGATCCTAAGACTACTTCATTTTACATCTTTAGATAGCAAAGTACATAATCATATTCTCCAAAATTACTAAAATAACCTTAGACTAACATTCATTCCAAACCATCCAAAATAAACCAAACCATAGTAATCTACATTATTACATGCCGACATCATCTAATTATCAAATTACATTGTCCATATAAAAAGTCCATAAATCAATCCATTAAAATTCGATTCAAACCCCAAGCTCCTATGCTTGGTTACCTTCACGATCCTCGTTCTTCCCCTTTCCTGCGTCATCCACTAAGGATAGAGATAGGGAGTTAGATCAACGCGCCTAGTAGGTGTTTCCGATTAGGGCTATCACAAGGTTAGTATCAAAACATGCAAATAATAGAATAAAACATGTTCATCAAAATCTCATAAAAACAATGCTATGTATGTAATGTACATGTAATGAGTCCCACCCATCACAAATATACATAGCTTCCTCTTGACTGGATTCTCATCATCAAGGTACCCCGCAGTGGTCTTTCGGACGCCCCGACAGAGTGTGGCCTCCGGATTCCTCTTGATAGGATTCTCATCATCAAGGTACCCCACAGTGGTCTTTCGGACGCCCCGACGGAGTGTGGCCTCCGGTTTCCATAATCATCACCCCATGCCCTGCATGAGATGCCAATGTGTTCATGCCATTTGTAAATACATCCTAACATACAAAACCACTTTGAAACGTAATAACTTAACACATAATTCATCAAAATTACGATAAAACATCACATATAAGTGTGGTTCAAAAAGGTAGGAAACCTATAGAAAGTTCACTTAAACAGTCCGCTCTTCTTAGACTGTCACTCGTTCATGACATGTGCATCGTTCAAGTCCCATTACCTTGTTTATATAACAGCAAGCCAATCACATATCCTTTTGATTTCTAATTAAATCTAAGACCCAAAAACCAACTTGTGGGGTTCGGCCATACCCATAGCCGAACCTCACCTACTTTGGATTTGATCTTCCTTTTCATTTGATCAACACTAAAAAACTTCACACTTCAAACATACCTTGGTAGGGTTCATCCATACAACATGGCCGAACCATACCACTTTGGCTTGACCCCTCTTTCAAGTCCTTTTAATCTTTCATTCCATTATAACTTGTATTTACGGTTTTGCCACTAACTAACCCTTGTTTAATTTTTGCTTAATAGATCAATGTCCACAACCAATCCTCCTTAGTGGGGTTCGGCCATACAATATGGCCGAACCTCACCATCTTAATTTGGTCCTTTAAATCCATCATACATCCATCTCCAATTACATTATAAGTTAACCACTAAATCCACCAAATGAGCATTAGTGGGGTTCGGCCATACTACATGGCCGAACCTTACCAAACTGATTTTTGTCCCTTTTTCCATCATCTTTGATGGCTGATTATTTACTTATACTAAGTCCATAGATAAACATAGCCATAATAATAACATGGTTCAGCCATGCAATAGCTGATCCAAAACATTAATCTTATCTCCATTTTAAACCATTTAAAACCTTATAACATTGTATGGTTTTTATCCCTCAAAAACCCATACAAATAACCAAGTCCTTTCATGGGATTCGGCCATCCAAAGTGGCCGAACCCTATGATCCATTTTCTACCCTTTTTAAACATCATTATCCATGATTTAAACCCTTGATAGATTCGGCTTTACAATGGCCGAATCATGTTCCCTTAGTCATTCCTTTTAACAAGTGTTTATTGAGCACTTACCAAAACCGTGACTCCTCCGGTTCTTTCACTTCTTCTTGATCCTCTCCTTAGTCCTTCCTTCCTTCTCCTTTAGTTGAGACTGATCTTGCTTGGAGACTCCTTGAAATGGTTTAGCCAAAGTATTGCTAAATTTTTGGCCTTGGATGAGAGTGATAACCTTGATGCCAAACTCCTTTGCTGAATTTGTCTTGGTGAAAAGATCAGCCAAGGACTGATTGGTATGAGATATAATCAGCCAATGCCTTTGGCTTGAGAGGTGACAACGTCCAAGAGAGGGAGAGAGAGAGAGGGAGAGTGAAAATGAAACCCTTTTTGGCTAATGAACTTCAGCCCAAGGTTGGCACCACATGTAACTCCCCTCCCATTCATTTCCATTACTCATTTCATTTGGGGGTTTCATCCTTGAGATGAAACCCTCCAACGGTTTCCTTGGCTCTTGGTTGCCCTAGATGCAACCCTTCTCCATCACTTCTCCAAGTGTGAACCCACTTGTAACTCCCATTTGTTTAATACCTTCCTTGGGGCTTCATCCTTGAGATGAAACACCCAAGGTGCCCAACGGTGTCTCATTGCTTTGGCTTGTATAACAGCCACCTCTTACACTTCACACCTTATGTAACTCCTAAAACAGCCACCCCATTCATTTCTTATGTAGGAGTTACATGCATGGAATTGCCTCTCCATGCAGCCAACGTGTGGAGTGGTTTATTTTGAAACTACCAACCTTCTCCCTCACATTTACATTTACTCAACTTAATCATTTAATTTAACTCCATCTAAACTCAATCATTTATTCCAACTCAATCCAAACTCAAACATTTATTCCAACTCAATCCAAACTCAAACATTTAATTTATCTTAACCCAATTAAGCTTTGAGCTCACCTAATGGTCAAACATGTCAACCACGACCCATTGGGTCTCATTTGGGTCCTTTGACCCAATTAACCACTTTGACCCAAATAAATGTATTACCCATTTAATTTAATTTAATCCCATAACACCTACATTGAGTCTTATTTGAACAATGGGTCCCACCATTTTCTCATCTACGATCATAGCCCTTTAATTCATAACTTCAATGGCAATTTCGTAAATATTGATATATTGCAAAATCGGGGATATTACAAGGGTTCCATCTGTAGACTTGCTTGATAGTTGTTGTTATATGAGAATTCCACCAATGGGAGGTGGTCTTCCCAATTGCCCTCAAAGGCGAGCATGCAAGCTCTCAACATATACTCTGACGTCTTTACATTTCTCTCGGACTGACCATCTATTTGTGGGTGAAAAGTTGTGCTATATAACAAATTTGTCCCCATAGCCACTTGTAAACTCTGCCATACTCTTCTTGTGAATCTGCCATTGCAGTCCGATATGAAAGTCTTGGGTATTCTATGCAATCTGACAATGTCCTTGATATATCGTCAACCCAAAATTTTTGATGAGTCAGTTACCTTGATAGGTATGAAGTGTGCGGACTTCGTGAGGTGATCAATCAGAACCCAAATTGTATCGTTACCCTTGGAAGATCTAAGTAATCTTGTCACAAAGTCCATGGCATTGTGTTTTCACTTCCATTCTGGTACGGAAATGGACTGAAGTTAACCGGGTGGTCTCATAAGTTCTATTTTGACTCATTGACATGTGAGACATTTGGAAACAAAGTCCGCAACATCTTTCTTAAATCCGGACCATCAATATTGCCTTTTGAGATCTCGGTACATCTTTGTAGTGTATCATGAATTTGGATTGATGTGCCTCTTTCAACAATTCCAACCTACAATCCTCAGGAACGTATACCTTGCCTTGGTACATAAGGCCCTGCCCCGGCTGTAGTTTCCAGTCTTGAACTGTTTCTCCTCTTGCTAGCTTCTCCCATATTTCAGTCAATTTTGTACTTGACCTCTGTGCATGTTCTATCTTTGATGTCATAGTGGAGTGTACTATGAGATTGTACATAAATCCTCTATCAGTGATCTACAGGTTCAAGTTTCTAAATGCTGACATCATCTCCCACTCTTGTCTAATCAAACTGGCCACAGTTCCATGGTTCATACGACTGAATGCATCCGTGACATTGTTTGCCTTGCCCGAATGATAATGGAGAACAAAATCATAATCTTGAAGGTACTCCATTCACCTCCTCTGTCTCATGCTAAGCTCTTTCTATCCAAACAAGTATTTGAGACTTTTGTGATCGGAGTAGACTTCAAACTTCTCTCCATATAGATATTGCCGCCAGCTTTTGATTGCGAACACCATTGTGGCTAACTCAAGGTCATGGGTTGGATAGTTCTGCTCATGAAACTTCAGCTGTCTAGAACCATAGGCCACTATATGCATACCTTGATTGAGAAAACATCTCAATCCTTCACCTGAAGCGTCACAATACACTGTGTACCCTTTGTCTCGTTCTGGAATGATCAAGATGGGAGCTGTTATCAGTTGTTCTTTCAACTCTTCGAACCTCGTGTTGCACTTGTAATACCCCACCCTTTTTCACTCGCCGAAAATCAGAGTCTATTTTTTTTTTAAATAAAGAGCGAGAGAGAGATGGACGCCATGACACGAGTTAAGTCCGAGCTTCTAAAGCCCAACCCTTAACTGGCCAACGATTCGTGTACGTGGACCGAGTCCACTAAAATAGTTCATACGCATTAAAGCTATACTTGCGGAATAAACATATTGCAGAATTATCATATGATTAGAGTTACTATCCCTATCCATTTCTAAGCAAGGAAGTCCATCACATAAATTAACTTAAGTTCAAATGTCCAAATGTAACCAAACCATAGCAAGATAATTCTAAGTTATTATAGTCCCAAAATGCGATTATCTCAAATTACATTGTCCAAAATAAAACTTAAATAAAATAAGCATAAATTATCCAAGCTCCTACGCTTGGCTTCTTTCACGTCCATCGCCCGTTCCGTTCCCTGTACCATCATCAAAGGTAGAAGTAGGGCGTTAGTCAACGTGCCCAGTAGGAGTTCCAAGTAGGGTCATACATGGGATTAGTATAAAATCAATATAGAAAAACATATCATACTTATAAAAGCTTTTGTAGTATTAAAACAGTGCATGATACTCATATCAAATCATGCCAATGTAATGCCATGTCATGGATCATATGCCAATGATCTCCCACCGTCTTCCTTTTTAAACATCATGTATTTCTCCCCACGTGTGTTAATCAGTCCTACCGAATGGAGCGTGGACTCCTTTTACATTTCAAACATCATGCATCTCTCCCCACGTAGTTAATCGGTCCCACCGAATGGAGCCTAGACTCCTCTTACATTTGAAACATCATATATCTCTTCCCGTAAGTCAATTAGAATCAGTGTGGATCCCTCCCCACGTTTGTTTATCGGATACCCCGAATGGTGTAACACCCTAGAATTTCAAAGATATCAATTTACATGAATTTATTTATATTTACGGAATTGCCATTGTGATATAGTTGATTTGAATTTAAATGGGTCAATGGTTCAATCAAGACCCAAAGGATGGTAGTTTTGTTTACAAGACAAATAAATGGATAAGATGTACTAAAACGGGTCAAGAATCATAATTGGGTCAAATTTCGTCAAATGGGTCAAAGTGGCCAAATGGACCCAATGGGTCGAGACGGGCATGATTAAACATGAAGTGAGCTCAAAGCTTAATTGGTCTAAGTTTCATTAAATATTTGAGTTGGTTGAGTTGAAATAAGTGATGGGTTTAGTTGAGTTAAATTTATTAGTTGAGTTACATTAAATGAATGAGTTGAGTTGGGTGAGCTAAATAAATGGGTTAGATGGAATATCTAAATGAGTAAGGTGAGTAGATAAAAGGTTTGTGGATTTCAAATTCAAATCCCACGTTGGCTGCATGGGGGTTTACTTCAAGCATAAAACGTTTGGTCATAGAGTAATTGGAGTTGCCGTTTTGGGAGTTAGACTTGGTGAGAGGTAATATTCCACATTCAAAGGTGATGCACGTTGAAATATTTGGGAGTGTTATTTCATGCTGGTAACTCCAAGAATGGAGAATGAATGGGTGCTGTTTTATGGAGTTACACAAAGAGATTATGGCATTTCAAATCTAAGTGATGAATGAAATGGAGCCACATGGGTCGTTGATGAGCATTAAAAAGGTGGCGGTTACACATGGGCTGCATCAAGGGTGAGGAGTTACTTATTTCAAATATTCAAATCAAGCATGAGAAATGAATGGACATGGAGTTTCATCTCAAGGATGAAACTCCCAAACGGTTCACTAATGGAAGATGAAGGTTATACAAATTAAGCTATGGCTAAAACCGTTGGAGCCTAGGAGAGTTTCAAATGAAACTCTCACATGCAATGGTAATGAGAGAAGGAGTTAAGGAGGGGGGTTACACAAGTCCAACCAGCAAAGGACTGTTGGGAACATGGGGAGGTTTCATCTCATGATGAAAGCCCCAAGTAACATAAGGTTTTGGGTTAAGGCAATGGGAGTTACACAAGGTTAACTTTGGGCTGGTTTTGGATTAAACAAAGAGTGCCCATTTCACTCTCTATCTCTCTTTCTGTTTGCCGTTTTCTCCATTCTCACAACCAAGAACAGTAGCTGGTTGATTAGCTTCAGTCAGTCTTAGGCTGATCTCTTTCATCAAGACAAGTTCAGCCAAAGGGTTTGGCATCAAGGCTTAGCACATTCATCCAAGGCCAAGTCCTCTTCCTTTCTCTCTCATTTTCTATCTCAAATTCATATCACCTGGCTGAAGTATTCCAAGGAGGTTGCAGCAAGGTCAGTCTCAACCCAAAGAATAGTAAGAGAGAAGGAGAGGTCAAGGAAATAAAGGGTCAAGGAAGAGTCAAAAGAACCGCAGGAGACGCGGTATTAGTAAGTGCATTTTGAACCCTTGTTTAATAGATTGATTAAGAAAATGTGATCCGGCCATTGTGTGGCCAGATCCATCAATGGTTTAGATTAGGTATTATACTTCTTCTAAATAACAAAACATGGACCATAGGGTTCGGCCCTTTGGATGGCCGAACCCCATGGAAAAGTTGGTGAATTCTATGGTGTTTGAAAGGCAAAAATCCATATTATGAAGTGGGGGTTTTAAAGGATTTTTATATGGAATTAAGTTTACTATTTTGGATTAATTATGAGATGCCCGAATCAGGTAGTTTCCATGGTTAAGATGTGGAGCCTAATATGTACATAAATGATGGAAACATGGTGTTAAAAGAACCATAGGGTTCGGCCATATGGACTGTTTTGTTAAATAATTGGGTTAAGTTTGTGATGGACATTAGGTAATAACTATATGCTTTGATTTAAGTATAATATATGTTTGTTTATGGAATTAGTATGGGTATAATCAGCCACATAGATGATGGAAAGATGAACAAAAAGAACCAGTTTGGTGAGGTTCGGCCATGTAGTATGGCCGAACCCCACTAATGGTGATTGATGGACTTAATGATTAATTTGTATGGATGAGTGAAGGGTTTAAAAGGACCAAATTATGATGGTGAGGTTCAGCCATGGGGTATGGCCGAACCCCATTAAAGATGATTTTATTTTAGGTGATGGAAGTGAGCAAAAATGAGCATTGGTTAGACCAATGGCAAAACTGTAAATACAAGATAAATGGTATATGTGAATGGATTGATCAAAAGACTTGAAAGGAGGGTTCCAAAATCAAGTGGTAAGGTTCAGCCATGTTGTATGGCCGAACCCTACCAAAACATGTTTGATGTATGAGGTGGATTAATTATGTTAAAATGGTGTTTAATATAAATTAAACAAAAGAATAGTCAAAATGGCATAATGGTAATTATGGATGAAATGATCAAAAATAAAATGATCATGTGATGGGATAAATGGGTCAAAACCAACATGGTAAGGTTCAGCCATAATGTATGGCCGAACCCTATCAAGGTTCATTTGGGAGTTTTGGGCTAGTCAAAATGGATTAGATAAAAAAAAAAGGGTGACCAAAGTTTTAATGGGTGAGGTTCGGCCATGGCTTTGGCCGAACCCCACTAAGTGGTTCTTGGAACATTAAGCTTTGCTGGAAATTAGGTAGACAAATGATTAACTTGCTGCTATGTACATAAGGTATTTGGATTTCTAGAATGGTGTACAAGCCGTGATCGGAAGACGGTTCAAAGGAAGGGTCAAACAAAGTAATATAGTGTAGGTTTCCTACCTTGTTGTAACCACATATGTTATTTGTTGTTTTATGTTTATTTGAATGAAATGTTATATTTACAAATGTCATGTTTGCATAGACATCTCATGCATGGCATGGGATGATGGTGTTGTAACCGGAGGCTACACTCCGTCGAGGCGTCCGAAAGACCACTGTGGGGTACCTTGATGATGAGAATTCCATCAAGAGGAATCCGGAGACCACACTCCGTCGGGGCGTCCGAAAGACCACTGTGGGGTACCTTGACAATGAGAATCCCGTCAAAAGGAGGCTATGTAGAATGGTGATGGGTGGGACTCATTACATGTTCATTTCATACATAGCATGTTTTATGAAATTTTGACACACATGTATTATTATATTATTTGCATGTTTTTACATTAACCTTGTGGTAGCCCTATACGGAAACACTACTGGGTGCGTTGATCTAACGTCCTATCTCTACCCTTAGTGGATAACACAGGAAAGACAATGAATGAGGATCGAGAAGGGACCAAGCAAAGAAGCTTGGGCGGTTTGAATGATTTGGATGGACTTTGAATGGACTATTTATGAACTTGTTATTTGATTTAGTTGGACAATGTAATTTGATAGCTAGGTGATGTTGGCATGTAATAAGTAGTTAAGTAGGTGCTATGGTTTGATTTATTTGGATGGTTTGGAACGAATGGTAGACTAAGGTTATATAATTTTGGAGAATAAATTATGTACTTTGCTATCTAAGAATGGAAAATTGGAATAGTCATAGGATCTATTATAACCACAGTTAGACTAGGACTAAGTTAATTCCGCAAGTTGTATTTGTACCATGTGTGGATCAGTTTTATGGACTTAGTTCATACGCACATGGGCTTGGCCAGTTAAGGGTCAGATTTAGAGATCCGAACTTCACTCACGTCGTGACACCCCGCCCCGATCACTTGTTGATTATTATTATATTTAAAAATAAATAAATAAACTCTAATATTTACAGTGAAAAGGGCGGGGTGTTACAAATGGAGAGTGGACTCCTCTCATATGTTCCCTCCCATGCCATGCATGTGATGCTAAGTGCAAAGATGCCATGTCTTTCAAATTACAATATGCCATTGGAAACAATTCAGATACATATATATTTCATAATTCAAGTAAGACAACATGTTGAAACGTACAAAACCATATAAAATCCACATGTATTTCAATAAGGTAGGAATCCTACCCAAATCCGATTTACTGTCTTTTTCTTGTTTCGCATGAACAATCGCTAACCGTCGGCAACCAATATCACATTCATGTCTATTACCCGTCTGCGGGCGATAGAAACCCGTCCTACAGCCATACAACCCGTCCGCAGACAACATACCATTACTGTCTATTACCCGTCCCTCGTACGGCAGAAACCCGTCCTACAAGCATATGACCCTTCCGCAGACAACATACCATTACTGTCTGTTACCCGTCCACAGACGGTAGAAACCCATCCAACAGCCATACAACCCGTCCGCAGAAAACATACCACTACTGTCTGTTACCCATCTGCGGACGGTAGAAACCCGTCCCGCGGAAGGCAGAAACCCGTCTAACAGCCATACAACCTGTCCGCAAACAACATACCATTACTATCTGTTACCCGTCCGCGGACGGTAGATACCCATCCCGCGGACGATGATACCCTTCTGTAGATAGTGTAACCCTTGGTTGTTTGCTATCACCCTTACCCATTTTAAACATGTATTAAGTCCTTAATTGTTTGATGTTTTGGCTCAGCCCTTCTTCATAAAATTCATTCGTTAATCATGTATAAACATAGTCATCATCATCATACCTCATTTTTACAACTTATCTTACCCACCAAACAAGGTTAAGGTCTTTTCTTTTCATTCCAAACGTTTAACCATCCTTGAATGGATTTCAAATCCAAGGTCTTATAACCAGTTGGCCACCCGAATATCTCAATCAAATGTGGACCCCATGGTTTCAGCCATTCCATAGCCGAAACCATGGTTCCCTTATTTTCTTAAATTTAATACCATGAAACATAAACCTACCTTTTCCTGCATCTCCTTCGTTTTCTTTCATTCTGTCTTCCTTGCTCCTCAGTCCTTCTCCTTTCTTGTTCCTTCACCGATTCTCCAAGTGCAAGCCGAAATGGGAGAGATAGAGAGAGAGATGAGAAGAGAAGACAATCTCTTGTTTCCTTAGAGATGTGATCGGCTAAGGTATGTTGAGAGAGGGAGAGAGGATCGGCCAAGTGTAGTGTAGTTGAGAGAGGGAGAGAGATGAAGATTTCTTGGTTTCAAAGAGATGGAGAAATCAGCCATAGGGATGGGGTTTCCTTTTTTTTTTTTTTAAATCAGCCCAACTACCCTCATTAGTGCTTGGTCTAACCAAGGAGTCCATTGGCACAACGAAGGCACCTCATTGGTTCCCAACGTGCATGCTTAGGGTTTCCATGAGATGGAAACCCTTCATCTCCCCATTTGACTCCTTAGAGCCTCTTCCTTTTCCATGCAACTCGGCTCACTCCATGCAATCTTTTTGAACTCATTTCTCCAACTCAAGCCCTTGAACTCAACATTAATAAATTCTTACTCAACTCATGTGGATTCAATTTCCAACTCAAGCCACTCAACACATTTGAACTCAACCATGGTTGTCCAAGTCAACCATGGCTTAGCCGACCATGTAGGTGGATTTGGGTCCCACTTGGCCATGTCACTCACATGCCACTTCACTTGATGAGGTGGATCCCATGCCTTGGGTCTTAAAAATCAATTCATCTTGACCCATTGGGTCCCAATTAGGTAGTTGACCCATTTAATCACACATACCCAATTATTTCCAATCCGAATTCTATCCTTGATCCATTGGATCATAATTGGGCCATTGACCCAATTCTTATCCATTTAAAATCCATTTCATTCGTAAATCTTAAATTCACAAATTAAACAATTTAATTAGTCAAAATCCAATATATTATTGCATTGAAAAATCCGGGATGTTACAGCACTGATCTGTGCATTCGAACTTGACTCCTTTATGAGCCAATCGGGTGAGTAGGGCCACAATTTTGGAGAAGTCCATGATAAACTTTGGGTAGTACCCCGCGAGACCTAGGAAACTTCGAATCTCTCACCGCAGCTACCTTTACTGGGTCTACTGCTATCCCTTCCGTCGTCACTATATGTCCCAAGAAGTTGACTTTAGACAACCAAAATTCACATTTACTTGCCTTGGCAAACAATCTGTTATGTTTCAAGGTATTCAAGACAATCCGCAAGTGCTCGGCATGTTCTTCTTCACTTGTGGAGTAGATGAGAATGTTATCTATGAATATAATCACAAACTTGTCTAAGAAGGGACAGAAGATTCTATTCATTAAGTCCATAAAATTGTCGGCGCATTTGTCAATCCAAAGGGTATCACCACATATTCATATAGGCCGTATCTGGTTCTAAATGCTGTCTATTCTATACGCTCTTCTTTGACCCTGATCTAATGATAACCTGACATGAGGTCTATCTTGTAGAAGTGACTAGACCCTCTCAGCTGATCGAATAAGTCATCAATTTTCAAAAAAGGATATTTGTTCTTGATTGTAACTTGATTGAGGCATCGATAATCTACACACATTCTTAGGGAGCCATCTTTCTTCTTGACAAACAATGTTGGTGCTCCCCACGACGAAATGTTATGTCGGATGAAACCCAATTGAAGTAGCTCATCAATCTGCTTCTTCAGTTCGGACATTTCTGCTGGTACCATCCTGTAATGTGGGAGTGACACGGGTGCAGGTGCCAGGGAACAATTTGATTTCAAAATCAATCTACCACTTGGGAGGTTAACCTGGAAGTTTTGTTGGAAAGACATCAGCATAGTCCTTCACTACTACTGGTAGGGTGGAGATGGGTGAATCTTCCAATCTGGGGTTGTTCAATAGAACCCGTCTGACTTCATCTTGAGGGTTTCCACATATGGATATTTTCTGTGTGTCCCCATACACAATGAATTTTTGTCCCTCGGATGACCAAAATGTGACTCTCCTACCATAACAATCAATGCATGCTAGATAGTTACTCAACCAATCCATGCCGAAGATCACATCATACTCGGCCATATCAATCACTAAATAGATGAACTCAAACTGGAAATCAGTCAATTCAATATTAACAGAAGTGCAAATCAATCCACGTGATGTGTCACCAACAGGTGATATGATAGTGAAGGCAGATGACAATTGTTGTACCAGTATACCCGTAGCAGAAACAAATGACGCAGACAAGAAAGAATGTGATGCTCCCAATTCAAATAATGCAATTGCATGCGAACTACCAATGATGGCCATACCTCGGATCACAGAGTGATCAACTGTCTCTGGAGCAGGAACAAGAGAGTATACTCATCCCGAAGCTGCTTGTGTTGGGGGTCGTCTTAGCTAAGTCTGTGACTGAAACATGTGGGTCTGAGCTGGTCTACTTGGCGAATGGTAGAATGTACGTGTTAGATGTCCTTGGCGAAGTTGAGGACAGTTTATCCTGATATGATCTGTCTGTCCACACTGGAAACATGAGAAGGTGTTGCTAGAAGACTGTGTGGCCAGTGTCCTACTGAGCTGTGGACAGTTCTTCGTTATGTGGCACGCTTGCCCGCAGTGATAGCATGAGAATGCACTGCTAGTAGACTGTACAACAGATGCATAAGTTGAAGGATGTGGTGCATTTGGTCGGAATTTCTTATGATGCTGGGAGGAACTTGCACCACTCTGTTTTCTTCTTCGTTCCATGAAACTTGCTGAGTCTACCAGATCTTTCTCAATGGTGATTGCCTGGATCACTATCTCTGCATATGTCTTCTCCGCCGAGGATATTACCCCTGACCGGATAGAGGGTCGAAGACCTCATTCAAACTTTCGGGTCTTCTTCAACTCAGTATCCACCATGTAAGGAGCATTAATGGACAATCGTGCATGCTAAGAACAGCTTAGTGACATCCTTCCATGTCCTATCTGTCAATAACTCATCTTCTTCGACCATTTTCCACAACTTTTCAGCATCATTGATGAGTTGGGAGCTAGCCAAAAGGATTCGATCTTCCTCATTTGTGATTTTGAGTAACTTGAATGTCTGGGTGATGTTTTCCACCCAATTCTCAGCTTCTATTAGTCCTTTTGTGCCATTAAACTTAGGAGGATGTTGTTGTTGGAAGTCTCTTACTGTGGCCCGGTTCCCAATGTCAATGGCTTGGGCCGCGCCAGTCCCAGTCTGAGCTGACTGCAGCACCATATGTACCAGATTCTGCAGGATTTTTGAACTTCCAGCGTTACATGGGGAACATTCCCGCTAGTCTCATCGGCACGTTTCACGGTTCGTCATGTACATCTTCGAGGCGACATTCTCCTATGTCAAACAACGACGGTTGGAAAATTCCTCATCCTATAAACGCATGATCATGTTCATTCCAACATGTACTATCATATCAAATCGAGAGAATTATTTCATACATGTAATCTACTTTCATAGATAGGGAAAATTCCTAAGTTTCTACTTCTACCTCTCCACTTGCGTACATGTCATGACGCGACTAACACCTTTTACTCACAACTTCTAGGATTTATTCGAATTTGACTTAGGGAAAATCCTTACTTTGTTTCTTATCCTCTCTGATACCAACTGTAGCGCCCCTCCCTCCGACCACCTACATCAGAATGATATAATAAGGATAAATTAGTGGAGAGAGAGAGAGAGAGACGAGAGCGCCAAGACACAAGTCGAGTTCGAGTTCGAAGTCCCGAACCTCGACTGGCCCATCTAGTGTGCGCTCGCTGACAGAAGTCCATGTTAACATTTGCAATACACTAATATAAACATATGGAAACATATAACAATATCTGATGCATCTAAATGATAGCCATTCACATTTCAAAGCAGAGTGTAAAGATCTCACATAAGTCAAATTACAAATAACAAGTGTAACACAAGTATCTAGGAGTTTAAACATAAGTTATTACATTTCCATGCTTATAACTCCTACAAAATGTAACACCCCGGATTTTCAATTTATGAATATATATGGAATTACCCATTTAATTTGTGAATTAATGGAGATGGACCTTAGATGGGTGAGGAGTTGGGTCAATTGCCCAATTAAGACCCAACGGATTATGGATAAGGTTCAATTGAAATAAATGGGTAAAATTTATTTAATTGGGTCAAGGTTGTCAATTGGATCAAATGCCCAATTGGGACCCAATGGGTCATGGTTGACTTGCTTGACCACCAAATGGGTTCAAGATTAACTAAAGTGTGGCTGAATTAAATTGGATTAAGTTCAAAATGAAATCAAGGAATTGAGTTGATTTTAAGTGAGTTAAATAGAGTTGAATTAAAGATATGAGTTGAGTTAAAGAGGTGAGTTGGATGGGAAGTTAATGGGACTTTCATCTTAAGTGAGTTAGGAGAGTAAATAAAGAGTTGCATCTCATAAGATCAAACCCAAGTGGTACACACGTTGGGGAGATGGGAGTTTCATCTCATGGGATGAAACTCCAAATGGATCATTAATGAGGAGATGAAGGGTTTTTGGTTGTTACACAAGGCATACACGTTGGAGAGATGGAGGGTTTCCACCTCAAGATGGAAACCCAAGGGGCAAACTGTTGGGAGTTTCATCTCATGGGATGAAACCCCCAAAGATAGTACTAATGAGGAGGTGAAGAGTCATAGGGGTTACAAAGGGGTATCAACGAAAGGACACCACCCTTGGCCGAATTACATTGGACAACAAAGAGAATTCTTTGCTTCATCTCACTCTCTCCCTCTCTCTCTTGGCCGATCCCCCTCTCAAGACAAGAAACACTTAGGATAGTTTCTACCTCAAGCTTCTCTCTCTCACACACAAGGCTGACCCTCTCTCAAAGACAAAGGAGAAAGGACTTAAGAGTTTTCTATATCTCCTCCTCTCCCTCTCTCAAACCTACACTCTTTGGCCTAACCCTTTCTTTGGGTCTCATCTCAAGACCTCTCAAGTTCACTCTCGGCCAAGGATCAAGGAGGAAGAAAGAAGAAAGACTAAGGAAGGAAAAAAAATGGAGGAGCAAGTCGGAACAAAGGAAACCGAAGGAGTCGAGGAATCGGTAAGTACTTGATGAGATTTTAATAAGTAAGAAAAGAATGGTCAAGGATCATGGTTCGGCCCTTGCATGGCCGAACCCTAATTGTTATGTATGTATGGAAAAGATTTCATGCATGTCTAAGATAAGGTATTATGATCAAAGATCATGGGTTGGCCTTGCATGACCAAACCCTAAAGTTGATATGCATGGACCATTAAAGACAAAGGAAGGGTTAGATGAGGTTCGGCCATGATGTATGACCGAACCCCATCAAAGGATATAAACATGGTTATATGATTTAAAGAGAAGATGATGAACCATAGGGTTCGGCCATACACCGAGGTACATTAATGATTTTTAAAAGGGTTTTTAAAGGTGAGAATGATGGAAGAATATTAGCAATGTAAATGGTCTCAAATGTTGTAAAGGGTGGAGAACCATGGACCATGAATTCGGCCATGGTGTATGGCCTAACCCCATGGAGAGATATTAATGGACTTAGATGTTTGGACCATGAAAATGATGGGGGAATGTTGGTAATGTTAATAGGTTTTAAATATGGTTAATGATGATATAAAAAGATGAACCTAAGTGTATGATTAAACCCCCCATGGAGGGACCTTGATTATGGATTTAATGTTGTAACTGATTTAAGAAAGAGGATGAAAAATGACATCATGGGTTCAGCCATGTTGTATGGCCGAACCGCATGAACCATTTTATGGACATTATGGATCTATTCATGCATGTTTAAATGAATGGATGACTAAGCTAGGAAATGGAGGATTTAATTATAGATCTATGTTTATGGATTAGTTATGGACCTAGGTATGTGTAAATAAAAGGAATGATTACCTATGGAAGGAAAGAATGACCAAATGGTGAAATTAAAGGACCATGGGTTCGGCCATGGTGTATGGCAGAACCCCATGGATCATGTTTTGGATCTAGATATGTATAAGTGACCTAAGTGTATGTTGGAATCATGGAAATATGGTTAAAA
Source organism: Chimonanthus salicifolius (assembly GCA_013350335.1). Classification (NCBI taxonomy): domain Eukaryota; kingdom Viridiplantae; phylum Streptophyta; class Magnoliopsida; order Laurales; family Calycanthaceae; genus Chimonanthus; species Chimonanthus salicifolius. The sequence goes on from CM023532.1 coordinate 91,657,664, forward strand.
TGATGGACCATGGGTTCGGCCATGGCGTATGGCCGAACCCCATGGAGAAGTTTTTATGGACTTAGGGTTTTATTCATGTTAGATGATTAACCTATGTGTATTTGGATTAATGGATCCAAAGATGGCATGATCTTGGACCCAAAATCAAGTGAGTGAGGTTCAGCCATGTTGTATGGCCACACCCCACTAAGGCATGTTTATGGACTTAAGCATGGTTGGAAATTAAATGGAACGTTAGTTTGACTTATTGATATGTAATAAGGTAACGGGACCTCACAAGCAAGGTACGATCGGTGAGCGGTTTTCGGACGAAAACGTAAGGACACATTAGTTGGTCATTGGTAGGATTCCTACCTCATTGAAACCATGGGATATGTATGATGATTTTAATTCATATTTTGATGAGTTATTTTGTATCAAATATTATTGGATTTTCATGCCATAATTTGTAATATTACATAGCATGTTGGCATTTGCATCTCATGCATGGCATGGGAGGGATAAAATGTAACAGGAGACCCACGCTCCGTTGGGGCGTCCGTAAGGCATTCGTGAGGGTACCTCGATGTGCATTATCCATCGAGAGGGATGTATGATTGATTTGTAACCAGAGATCCACGCTCCGTCGGGCGTCCGTAAAGCAATCATGGGGGATACCTTGATGAGGAGTTTTCCATCAAGAGGATACTTTGTGATGGGTGGGACTCATGGCATATCACACCCATGGCATGGCATTCAATTAGCATGATTATGATCTCTATTATCATGCACTGTTTCTGTTTTTTATTTATATGATTGGATCTTTATTATCATACATTGTTTTGGATACGATGTTTTACAAGTACGGCATGATGTATTATGTCTGGATTTTTATATTAACCCATGTGTTTGACCCTACTCGGAGTACCTACTGGGCGTGTTATCTAACGCCCTACTTCTACCTTAGTTGATGACACAGGAAATGAACGGAACGAAGGATGTGATCAGAGCCAAGCTTAGGAGCTTGGATGTTTTAGTTTCATTTTATTTAAGTTACTCATGGACAATATAATTTGAGTAGCTAGCATTTGGGACTGTAATAACGTAGATTATTTGCTATGGTTTGGGATATTAATTTTGGATATTTTAACTCAAGATAATTATTATTAAGTGATGGACATCCTTGCTATCTAAAATGGAATAGAATTGTTATTCTATTATATTTTCGTATCTATGTTTTATTCCGCATGTATAGCCTTAGTACGTGTGAACCGTTTAGTGGAGTTGGCCAGTTAAGGGTCGGCCTTTGGAAGCTCAGACTTAGCTCGCGTCTTGGCGTCCCGCTCTCTCTCACTCTTTATTTAAAAAAAAAAAAATAGACTCTAATTTTCGGCGAGTGAAAAAGGGCGGGGCGTTACACAAAATTACATTGTCTCAAAATGTAAATAAAATAAGCAAATAAATTAAGTCTTCTTCAATTCTAAAATATCAAAAGGAATAAAATTTCCCAAGCTCTTCCTTTTTACTTTCTTTCTACTCACGCTTGGCTATTATTTGGCCCTGCTTCATCACCTTTCTCCTTATCTGCATTAGATTCTAAAAATGGGAAAGAATTGTGGGCTTAGTCAACGCGCCTAGTAGGAATTCCCATCAAAGTGGGTACCAACATATGAAGTAATAAAAATAGGAAAACAAATCATATGTATTAAGCATACCATACTCCTCATTGCAGACAAGTACTAAGAACTCATTCAAATCCACTTCATAATCATTTCATACAAATAACAATCATAATATTTCCAAATGTACTAAAAATCAATGTGATGTATTATGCCATGGTGACATGAATCTATGCAAGCCCGTCTCATGCCCCATTCATTGGTCAATCTTTTTTTCTCATTCAATAGGTTATAAACATTGGCCATTTATGTCCGTAGCTTTCCTGAGGCACCGGCTGGGAGCTACTACCCAATACTAGCAGTTTAATCGGAACTATCGGGGGAGCGCTACACACCCATACTCGTGCGCAGGTTTCAGGACTTCTTCTCACCCTTGAGCTTTCTACCCAATTAGAATGCCATAATTTCTGTCGCAGCCATATACAATGGTTATTCATTTCACATATGTATAAATACTTCCGAGATCAAAGTACGTCACCCCTTTGTCTCGGTCTCATGCATTCCCATCCCATGCAATGCATGAAATATATGTCTATGAATGTTACTAAATTTATCCGATAATACCAAGTGAATTCATACATTTCATAAATGAAAATACATTATTTTACTATACTCAAAATCAAACATTTTATGCAATTATAAAGTTGTAAAATTGAAATCAAGTACTATACATATAATCACTATGGTACTTCAATAATGTAGGAAAACCTACGTGATTGGAGATAAGTTGTCGGGGAGAACGAACCACGTAATTGTTTGTATGCCTCTGAGTCACTTTCAAGTCCATCAGTTATTTCCATGGATTAAGACACAATAATCATATCATTAGTTAACGTCCTTGATTTCCAAATCCAATACTTAGTAATTTTATTAATTACCATGAGTGGGTCAGATTTGGAGAATATTATTGTTGCCTTATTAATCCAACATTAATGGTTAAAACTACTGTGTGGGGTTAAGATCAAAACAGTCTAGTCACTATTAGTTTGGAACTTGGGTCACTTGATTCGGTACTTCCGAAGCTTGTTCTGAAGCTTCGGAACATCTAGGGTTCATCCCTCTGATCGTCCAAGTATACAACACATAGGTTTGCTCGGAACTTGATTTCGAAACCTCCGAACCAAGTTCCAAGACTTAGGAACTTCTAGGTCTTCTCTCGGTACTTCCTAGACATGTAGTTCATATTAGGTTTCTCGGAACTCTCTAAGTTTTGAGACCACAGGTCCTCTTTTGGTCTTAACAAATCTTCCTAAGTATTTAGTCCTTCAGGGGTTTCATTGGTCTTTTCGAAACTTGGCCTCGGAACGTCCAAGCCAGGTTCCAAGACCTCATACCTTTCAATGGTCTTCGGAATGTCATACGTTCCCTCGAACTGTCAAAGCCTTCGGCACTTGTCTCGGAATGTCCGAGGAGGTTCCGAGTCTAGTTCCGAGACCTGTTTTCCTCAAACAGTCACTTGCAAAAAACTATAGTGCGGGTCGAGTTCGTTGAACTCGAAAATTACATTAGGTGGGTCATTGGCCTTGATTCTTATTCTTAACCCCTTAGATTGATTCCATATATGATTGGTCCCATTTTAGTGGCTTAATACTCATGATTTGATTAACAAATTCATAGATCTTAAATCAAATTCCATGAGTAGTAAGGAAACCCAAAAGTTCCTAAATTTTCCAATTTCCATTTTCTTAACCCCAATTTGTCTTGTGTTGATTCTAAATTATTTTAATCCTCAAATTAAGCCTTAATACTAAGTCTACGGAGAAAAACTAACTTTTGTTAAGCATTTCCAGGGATTTCTCTTCCTTCTTTCTTTCTTCCTTTCTTCTCTTATTTGAGTTTCTCTATTGGAGGAGAAGAGAGGAGGAGAAAAATCATGTGAATGGTGGAAGGAGAGGGTGCATGGTGGTGGAGATAGAGATGGGAGCCCTTGCTGTGTTAAGAAAGTGGAATGGGGAGGGTTGTCGTGTGTGAGAGTGGAATAGATAAGGGTGTGCCGTGTGTGGGTATTAAAATAAAGGAGTGGTGCCTTTCTCCCTCTTTTGGTTGCCTTAAGTTATAGGGTGTGTGGTTTTGGGCCACACCTTTCCATGTGGCGTGCCACGTCATCACCTATGTGGCAGGATGCTACATTATCAATTTATTTTCATTAAATTTCATGAATTAATTTCCCACTACATCACTTGACATTAAATTATATTTTAATCTCCAAATTAAGTCTCTTAATCTTAATTAATCATTAATTACCATTTTTAATCTCATTAATTATTATTAAAATTTTCGGGGTGTTAAATATTTTGTCATAACTTGACATAGGGCTACCAAAATGTTCAATTAAGTCTCAATTATTGAAACTTATATGGAGAAGAAGGGAAAGGGATAGAGTATAAAACATGCAAAAATATGCCAAATGAGATGAATTTATGCAAGAAATAAAGCACTCTAGGGAGAAACACAAATGTAGTGACCCTGTCCAAAATAGAGGTTTAGGGCAAATGGACAGAATTTGAGTGTTAGTGGATAAGGTGATAATGTGTGTTTTTGTTTGTTTTAAATTTCTCAAAAATTATTTTGGAAAATACACTAAACTTATAACTGCAATTACCTCCTATTGCACACACATTTTTCCCTCAATTAGTCTGCACATTTGCTATTTTTCTAAGATAGATTTTATTTTTTTAGCAAATTGAAACATAAATTTGAGATTTGTAAATTAGATATAAAACAATTTAATTTTATTGTTTGAGAAATAAACTACGATTTTCTAAACCTTCGAAGAGTTCCATAAAATCGATTCGTAGTTTTTATTTTTAAAATTCAAGTTTGAAAAAAAATACATTTTCAATTGTTTGTAAAATCCAATTTCAAAATAGGAGAAAATCCATATTTCAAATTTATCAAATAAATTAGAGATAAAAATAAGTTGGATTTAATGTTGAAGGCAAATTAAGATTTTCTTTTTATCTCGAAGAAATTTTACAAAAAAAATTATTTCTTGTTTTTATTTCTTTTAAATTCAAGTTTGAAAATGGCTTGTGAAAAGACCACCTTGCCCATGCATTAAAAGAATTTATGAAATAAATCAAAAATAAATAAAATCCTAGCTTGGCCGACCCTCTCTCCTAAATTTAATCCATATTTTCGTTGATAGCAAAGAACAAACCACCTCATACGTTTTTTCCATTATGCAATTCCGATTTTGATACACCTAGTGGACCCCACACGAACTTCTAATCCCAATATGCTTCGCCGACTCCTCCTATCCTTTAATTCCATTCATTGGTCTCGCTTCCTCCTCTCACAAAAGTCAACCATCTCTCCTTCTCTCCTTAGCTTTGTAACGCCCGCCCCTTTTCACCGAAAATCAGAGTCTATTTTTTTTTTTAAATTGACAAAGGGCGCGGACGTCACGACGCGAGTTAAGTCTGAGCTTCTAAAGCCCGGCCCTTACTGGCCAACCCTACGTGTGCGTGGAACAAAGTCCACGATGAACGATTCACACGTATAAGCAAGCTTATGGAATGTTATACTAAATACGAAACGATCATAGAGGCTAACCTACAAATTTTAGAGAGCAGGGAAGATTACATTCATTTAACTAATAATACATCTCAACATCACCGTATCCAAAATAAAACCAGAATATAGCAAGTAAGCTAATTTATACAGTCCGACAAGCTAACTATTCCAATAGACATCTCTTAAAATAAACTTAAATAACGGAAAGAGTCCGCCTCCCCAAGCTCCTAAGCTTGGCTCCCGTCTCGTCCTTCTGCTCCTGCATTTCCTGCATCATCAGGTAGGGTAGAAGTAGGGCGATAGACCACGCGCCCAGAAGGATTCCGAGTAGGGCTAGCACATGGGTTAGTGATAACAAACATGCCGATAACAATATAGTGAAAACTAGTAAACCACCATATAATGAAATTATCAAGTGAATGCCATGCCATGGGTGTCTGTGCTATGAATCTCACCCATTCTCTACTATCATGATGCCATATCCTCTTGACGGAAAAACCACGTCAAGACATAACCAATCCCAATATATATATCCCCCTTGACGGCAAGGCCTCGTCAAGGTGTGTCCCCATGCTTGCTTCTCGGTCACCCCGACGGAGCATGGACTCCGGTTATAGCCTATCAGGCTATCCCCATGCCTGTTCTCGGTCGCCCCGACAGAGCATGGACTCCGGTTCCTTTTACGGTTTCGTCCAACAATCCGACTACCGACACGCGTACCGCTCGCGATATCCAATACCTTATTACATACACATAATCAGTCCATATTTTAACTATTTCTAAGTCCATTAAACATTTCCAAGTCCATATGAAAATCGGTCACTATTTAGGCTTTGCGGGTCCCATTTAATCCATTATATATTTTAAGTACATGAGTCTAAAATCAGCCTCCTAGGCTTTATTTAACCCTACATAATGCTACTACTTAGAATCCCTAAACTCATGATCAACTCCCATGGAGTTCTTCATTTTAGCCATTATTTACGGTTTTGCCACTACCTCTTCTCCATGGTTAATTACTCACTCACCCTTGCCTAACCAAGTTCATAATTGATCATAAACCTGGGTCTCTAACTTAGGTCCATTAATGACCCATTCAACCATGGCACCTGACCATTAAAATTAGCCATTTAATTTACTTAAACTCCATTAACCTAACATACAAATACACATTAATCTTAGGCCTTAATTGGTTCACAAAATGGGTCCATTGATGTCTCATCACCCACAACCTAACAACACTAGAAAAATTAACCATTTAAACACTCTAACCCTCATTCATTTCTCCCATACATAATACCAAATTAACGCACAAGTTTACCCACAAATGGGTCATGGGTTCGGCCATGGGTTCGGCCATACACCATGGCCGAACCCATGATGTCTTTATCCCATTTTTTTCTTTGGCCTATCTACACATTTGGACCCATCATCCTTAATCACATTCAAGTCTATAAACTTAGCCACATTCCCATTACAACTAACAACATTAGGTCTCTTTTTGGGTCCATCAACACCACCAACATTCCCATTTATTTTCCATTATTCATAACCATTAAATCCATCACTACACCACCATAGGGTTCGGCCATACACCATGGTCGAACCCATGGTTCATGGTCCACTAGCCCATTGGTGCCCTTTTTGATCATAAAGACACTTACATTTACATTTATTCATGGATTCCATCATAATAAACCTCCTCAAACATTGCCTACATTTAATCATTAAGCACTTAAAACCCTAAACCATTCTCCCTACTTCCATTCTTACAAAGCCCTAATTAAATTCATTAACCATTTACCATGGGGTTCGGCCATACCACATGGCCGAACCCTATGGTCCATCAATTCATTCAAAACCCACACTTCCATGCCTAATTAACACCTAATTACATACTATCCTTACTCCATTTTATTTTATTTTTATTTTTCTTTCCTTAACCCTAATTTGCCCATTTAGGGTTTTGTCCACTTTCCATCCTTCAATTTGATGGATTTGAGATCCAAGGCCTATAATCATTTGGCCACCATCAAATTTAACAAAAATGAATCCCAAATTCCAAACCCTAAAAATCCAAATTTCTTGTTTAGGAAATACTTACAATGCGTCGTCTCCTCTGACTTCCACCACTCCCGTCGGCTTCCTTAGCCTCCTTTCTCCTTCCTCTTGATTTTTGGTCGGCCAACATACTTGATTAATGGTGAAACCCTCCAAACTTAGGATCGGCTAAGGTAGGGTTTGCTTGAGAGAGGGAGAGGGGAAGATGATGAGAGGGAAGATAATAGACCTTGATCTTAGAGTAATGGACCAAAAATTCCACTTCTTTCTTCTCTCCTTCTTCCTAGTGGGGGATGGCCATAAGAGAGTGAAAGAGATGGAGCTAGTGAAATGAAAATGGGATAAGATGAAAACTCATCTTATCTCTTTGGTTTCATAAGTTACCTTTAGCATTAAATCTCCCAACCACCCCACATGCTTTTTGACCCAACCACTAGCCAACGTTTTTCTTTCTTCTTGCAATGGGTGGTTTTGGTCTTCCATTGACCATTTGACCACCATTTGGATAACTTAACCATTTAATTACTTAGATAACTACCTTAGGTTAACTAACTTCCACTTAGACTTAATCCCATTTGCTTAAATTGCCTTTATGCATACACCCATGGTTGACCAATTCAACCATGGTGGTCGGCCCCACCAAACCTTGGGTCCACACGCCACCTCACTTGGTGAGGTGGAGGTGGGTCCCATTCGACCATGTCACCTTGGTCAACTTCAAATTAACTTAGGTGATTTAGACCCATTCAATTCATTCTAATTGGATCACCATTGGGCCCATGGCCCAATTACATTTTCATCTTACCCATTTACCTTAGGGCTTACATCACCTTGATCCATTGGGTCCCAAATGAGTATTGGGCCCAATTTGACCATCCTTGGCCCAATTGACCATCTTTGACCCTTTAAGTAAACTTAAATCCAATCCATAGTCCATTGGGCCCTAGTTGGGCCTTTGTCCATATTTTTTATCCATTCACCATTTATTCCATCAAATTTCCAATTTCCACCATTAAAAATAAATAATAACACAACATATATTGACTTACAAATTCTGGGCCATTACAATACAATCCTCTTTTAAAATTTTCATCGCGAAAATTCAAGCGAAGTAAAGGTTCAAAATAACTCATACAAAAAAATCCGGATGAGCGGCTCTCATTTCAGATTCAAGTTCCCAGGTGGCTTCCTCATTGCCATGTCGTTCCCATACCAACTTGACGAATTGAATGGCACGGTTCCGCAGTACCCTTTGCTCTCTCCCGATTACTCTGACCGGCTTCTCCACATATGTTACATCGCTTTATACATCGATGTCTTGAACATTCAACACATGGGAAGGATCGGGATTGTACTTCCTTAACATGGACACATGAAACACATCATGTAAAGAGGATAATTGTGGAGGAAGCGCTAACTGATAAGCGACCCCCCCCCCCCCCCCCACCCTCTTCAGGATCGGAAACGGCCCCACAAATCTAGGCGACAGTTTCCCCTTCTTTCCGAACCTCATGTGCCCCTTCCGTGGTGAGACTTTCAAAAACACCAAGTCTCCCACCTCAAACTCGAGGAACCTTCTCCTCTTGTCGGCGTAACTCTTCTGACGGCTCTGCACAGTGAGTAAGTGTTGCTGTATCAATTTAATCTGCACCGTAGTCTCCGCAACCAACTCCGGCCCAATCAGAGCAGGCTCATCGGCCTCTGTCCAACACACTAGAGATCTACACGGCCTACCATATAAGGCCTCAAACGGAGCCATCTGGAGGCTTGCCTGGTAACTGTTGTTGTAGGAGAACTCCACCAGTGGCAAGTGATCCTCCCATCCACCCTTGAAGTCTAGCATGCATGCTCTCAGCATATCCTCCAATGTCTGTATTGTCCTCTCCGACTGTCCATCAGTCTGTAGATGAAATGCTGTGCTAGCCAATATGTCGGTCCCCATAGCCGACTGCATGCCCTGCCATACTCTGCCGGTGAATCGGCCATCTCTGTCGGACACAGTAGTCCGGGGAATACCATGTAGTCTGATGATATCCCGGATGTACCTTCGACCCAATGTCTCCGATGAATCTGTCATCTTGATGGGAAGGAAATGCGCAGATTTAGTCAACCGGTCCACTACGACCCATATCGCATCATTGCCCTTTGATGACCTTGGCAACCTTGATACGAAATCTATAGATATGTGCTCCCATTTCCACTCCGGCACTGGTAAGGGTGCGAGTAAACCCAGTGGTTTCTGATGTTCCGCCTTAACCTGCTGGCAAGTTAGGCAACGAGCAACAAACTCTGCCACATCTTTCTTAAGTCCCCGCCACCAATAGTGCCTCTTAGGGTCATGATACATCTTGGTGCTGCTCGGATGGATGGAGAGCTTGGTTTGGTGTGCTTCAATCAACAACTCTCTTCGGCAGCGCTTAGGCACATATGTCCAGCCTCGGAACACAAAACCTTGTCCTGGTCGTAGTTCCCACTCCGGTACAACCTCACCGGTAGACATCTTAGCCCATATCTCCTCCACCTCTGGATCTGTCCGTTGTTCCCGTTCAATCTCGGAGACCATGTTAGATCGTATGATCAGATTATATATGGTCTCATGATTATTGAGGTAGAGTTTAAACTCTCTAATGGTATTCAATACCTCTCATTCCGTCCTGATCAAGCTGGCTACCGTCGCATGTGACATGCGGCTGAGGGCATCCGCCGCCTTATTCTTCTTGCCGGGATGATATCGGAGTGCAAAGTCATAATCTGCCAGATATTCCATCCATCAGCGTTGTCTCATGTTGAGTTCCTTCTGATCAAACAAATATTTCAGACTCTTGTGATCGGAAAACACCTCAAATTTCTCACCATACAAATAGTGTCTCCAGCTTTTGAGAGCAAAGACCACTGCTGCTAGCTCCAGATCATGTGTGGGATAGTGGCGTTCATGGATTTTCAACTGTCTTGATCTGTACGCCACTGCCCGATTACCTTGACTAAGTGTACACCCCACTCCCTCTCCTGAGGCATCACAGTACACCTTATAATTTCTGCCTCTTTCAGGCAAGATCTGAATAGGAGCGGTTGTAAGCTTCTCCTTTAGCTCCTCAAATCTCCGGTTGCACAGATCCGACCACTCAAATTTGACTCCTTTCTGAGTGAGTCGGGTAAGTGGAGCTGCAGTCTTGGAGAAGTCCATGATGAATTTCCTGTAGTAACCGGCCAATCCCAGAAAAATGCGGATCTCGGTCACATTTGTCGGCATTTTCCACTCCTTCACTGCCGCTACCTTAGCCGGGTCCACGGCTATACCTTCCTCCGATATAACGTGTCCCAAGAAGTTGACCTCGGATAGCCAGAATTCACACTTGCTTGCTTTGGTATACAATTGGTTCTTCCTCAAGGTGTCCAGGACTATCCGCAGGTGCTCAGCATGTTCCTCCTGACTCTTGGAATAGATCAGGATGTCATCAATAAATACGATCACAAACTGATCTAAGTAAGGACGGAATATCCTATTCATCAGGTCCATGAACACAGCCGGCGCATTAGTAAGCCCAAACGGCATGACTACATACTCATACAGACCATACCGTGTCCTGAAGGCGGTCTTCTCTATGTCCTCCTCTCTAACCCGGATTTGATGAGATCCGGACATCAGATCAATCTTGGAGAAGTGAGAGGAACCCCTAAATTGATCAAACAGATCGTCAATCATGGGTAGGGGATACTTGTTCTTGACAGTCAGCTGATTCAACTTCCTGTAGTCTACACACATCCGAAGGGTACCGTCCTTCTTCTTCACAAATAATACTGGAGCTCCCCATGCAGATGTGCTGTGTCGAATAAAACCCATTCTGAGCAATTCATCAATCTGCTGCTTCAATTCGGTCATCTCAACTGGTGCCATCCTATAATGGGGCAATGATACTGGAGCAGTCCCGGGATATAATTTGATCTCAAAGTCTATCTCCCTCTTTGGTGGCAAACCAGGGAGCTCTGTCGGGAATATCTAGGCATAATCTGCTACTACCGTCGGAAGTTCAGCCCCTGGTGCCCTGTCTAATCTAATGTTGTTCAAGACAAAGTGGTTCAATTCTTTCTGCAGTCTTCTAGGAATACCTTGTCCATCAGCGGGCACTATATACCGCTTTTCTTCGGGTGACCAAAACATCACCCTTCGAAGATGGCAATCAATATGGGCCTGATACGTAGCCAACTAGTCCATACCAAATATAACATCGTATTCCGCCATATTGATTACTAAATAGTTGAACTCAAATCTGAATCCAGTGAGTTCAGTGTTCAGTGCCGTGCATATGAGCCCCAAGGATGTGTCTCCAACGGGGGACACAATGGTAAGTGAGGTGGACAGGTTCTGTACTAATGTGCCCGTAGCAGATATGAATGCAGCAGATATAAATGAATGGGAAGCTCCAGAGTCAAATAATGCAACAGCATAAGAACTACCAACTACAGCCATACCTTGAATCACCGAGTGATCCGCCGCTGCTGGAGGAGCTATGGTAAAAAGCCATCCAGATCCCGCAGGGTTTGACGTTCGCCCCACCTGGTTATGAGCCCTGCCTCCTCGTGACTGAGCTGGCCTAGCTGGATGGCGGGAAAAGCCCCTGGAGTGAGATGGTCTGTTAATCTGCGGACACTCCCTCTTGAAGTGGCCCTACTCACCACACTGGTAACATGCACTCCCACCCCGTGGAACCTGAGTAACTGATGCTGATGGGGAGGGCTGATTGGGGCGAAAGCCCCCTGTAGATCCAGTAGAGGGTGAGGGTCTGTTAAAATTCGGGCGAAACCTCTTGTTGGGTTGAAATGCTCCCTCCCACTCTGCCCTCGGCGGTTGTCAAACCGCACTATCTCATTCAATTCCCGCTCCGCCATAGTGGTCCTGCTGACCACCCCTGCTAGTGTAGGTTCCTTGAATATTGTCACCCTTGCCCTAATGCTCGGCCGAAGGCCCCGTTCAAACTTACGGCCCCTCCGGTGCTCGGTGTCCACCATGTAGAATGCGTAAACAGATAGACGAAGGAACTCCCGGTGATATTCTGCCACTGTCATATTGCCTTGTACCAATGACAGGAATGCTTGAGTCTGACTCTCTCTTTCCTCCTCCGGAAAATACTGTTCTAGAAAAGTGGCTGAGAACCATTCCCACGTCATGATGGTCCTTTCTCTTTCCGGCACCAGTGCTTGCTGTTTTTCCACCACTTCCCACCAATTACCGGCATCCTCAATCAGTTGAGATGTAGCCAGTAAGATCCTATCAGCAGGACTAGAAATCTGAAGCAGATTCAAGATTTGAGTGATCTTCTTCAACCAATGATCTGCTCCTACAGCCCCTTCTTTTCCTCTGAAGTAGGGAGGGCGCTGTTGCTGGAAGTCTTTGACCATCTTCCGTTTACTAGTGTCGTTGGTGGTTGCATTTCCACTCAAGTGTTGTTGAAGAGCAAAAGCGACTGCCGCTTGAACTATGTCTTTTAGCTCGAGAGGTACACCTTGTATGTTTATACTATTCTGTCCCTCTGCTTGATGGGGTGGCTGTACCCCCTCTTGATGAGGTGGCAGTACTTCTTCTTCCAGACGAGGTGGTGGCACCTCTTCCTCTACCAATGGATTTTGTCGGGTTCTTCTCTTCCGAGGCATTTTCCTAAGTCATTGAAAACATTTATTGACTTAGTTTCTTCATAAAATTGTCGTGTTCATATTTTTGGGAAAATATATATATATATATATATATATATATATATATATATATATATATATATATATATATATATATATATATATATATATATATATATTTTTTTTTCCTAAGTATCAAATATTTTCTTCAATTTGGGGGAGAATTACCGACTAAGTATACTTTGTTGGGGAAATTGCCAAATAAGCACACTTGGTTTGAGGGAAAACTTCCCAAATATCAAATGTTTCTTTTTAATTCGGCGAAATCGGGGAGATTTTCCTATTTCTCTACGTTTGATAATTCCAACTTAAAGTGATTTTTCTTCCCTTGCTATCATTCCTTTTCGTCAAACGTTGTTCTCAGATTGAATGCTTCCGTCTGAGTCAATCGAAGTAAATTAACCCGGCCCCCGTGCAGCGGACTCCGAAGAGTCGGTCAGCTCGGATTCTTATCCGTCAGTGAGACGTGAAACCGTCTTACTCATACTTCGAGAGATTTATTCTTCCAAGTTCGCTCTGATACCAACTGTAATGCCCGCCCCTTCTCACCGAAAATCAGAGTCTATTTTTTTTTTAAATTGACAAAGGGCGCGGACATCACGACGCGAGTTAAGTCCGAGTTTCTAAAGCCCGGCCCTTAACTGGCCAACCCTACATGTGCGTGGAACAAAGTCCACGATGAACAGTTCACACATATAAGCAAGCTTACGGAATGTTATACTAAATACGGAATGATCATAGAGGCTAACCTACAAATTTTAGAGAGCAGGGAAGATTACATTCATTTAACTAACAATACATCTCAACATCACCGTATCCAAAATAAAACCAGAATATAGCAAGTAAGCTAATTTATACAGTCCGACAAGCTAACTATTCCAATATACATCTCTTAAAATAAACTTAAATAATGGAAAGAGTCCGCCTCCCCAAGCTCCAAGCTTGGCTCCCGTCTCGTCCTTCTGCTCCGACATTTCTTGCGTCATCAGCTAGGGTAGAAGTAGGGCGTTAGACCACGTGCCCAGTAGGACTCCGAGTAGGGCTAGCACATGGGTTAGTGATAACAAGCATACCGGTAACAATATAGTGAAAACTAGTAAACCACCATATAATGAAATTATCAAGTGAACGCCATGCCATGGGTGTCTGTGCTATGAATCCCACCCATTCTCTACTATCATGATGCCATATCCCCTTGACGGAAAAACCTCGTCAAGACATAACCAATCCCAATATATATATCCCCTTTGACGGCAAGGCCTCGTCAAGGTGTGTCCCCATGCTTGCTTCTCGGTCGCCCCGACAGAGCATGGACTCCAGTTATAGCCTATCAGGCTATCCCCATGCCTGTTCTCGGTCGCCTCGGAGGAGCATGGACTCCGGTTCCTTTTACGGTTTCATCCGACAATCCGGCTACCGACATGCGTACCGCTCGCGATATCCAATACCTTATTACATACACATAATCAGTCCATATTTTAACTATTTCTAAGTCCATTAAACATTTCCAAGTCCATATGAAAATCGGTCACTATTTAGGTTTTGCGGGTCCCATTTAATCCATTATATATTTTAAGTACATGAGTCTAAAATCAGCCTCCTAGGCTTCATTTAACCCTACAGAATGCTACTACTTAGAATCCCTAAACTCATGATCATCTCCCATGGAGTTCTTAATTTTAGCCATTATTTACGGTTTTGCCACTACCTCTTCTCCATGTTTAATTACTCACTCACCCTTGCCTAACCAAGTTCATAATTGATCATAAACCTGGATCTCTAACTTAGGTCCATTAATGACCTATTAAACCATGGCACCTGACCATTAAAATTAGTCATTTAATTTACTTAAACTCCATTAACGTAACATACAAATACACATTAATCTTAGGCCTTAATTGGTTCACAAAATGGGTCCATTGATGTCTCATCACCCACAACCTAACAACACTAGAAAAATTAACAATTTAAAACCTCTAACCCTCATTCATTTCTCCCATACATAATACCAAATTAACCCACAAGTTTACCCACAAATGGGTCATGGGTTCGGCCATACACCATGGCCGAACCCATGATGTCTTTATCCCATTTTTTTCTTTGGCCTATCTACACATTTGGACCCATCATCCTTAATCACATTCAAGTCTATAAACTTAGCCACATTCCCATTACAACTAACAACATTAGGTCTCTTTTTGGGTCCATCAACACCACCAACGTTCCCATTTATTTTCCATTATTCATAACCATTAAATCCATCACTACACCACCATAGGGTTCGGCCATACACCATGGCCGAACCCATGGTTCATGGTCCACTAGCCCATTGGTGCCCTTTTTGATCATAAAGACACTTACATTTACATTTATTCATGGATTCCATCATAATAAACCTCCTCAAACATTGCCTACATTTAATCATTAAGCACTTAAAACCCTAAACCATTCTCCCTACTTCCATTCTTACAAAGCCCTAATTAAATTCATTAACCATTTACCACGGGGTTCGGGCATACCACATGGCCGAACCCTATGGTCCATCAATTCATTCAAAACCCACACTTCCATGCCTAATTAACACCTAATTACATACTATCCTTACTCCATTTTATTTTATTTTTATTTTTCTTCCCTTAACCCTAATTTACCCATTTAGGGTTTTGTCCACTTTCCATCCTTCAATTTGATGGATTTGAGATCCAAGGCCTATAATCATTTGGCCACCATCAAATTTAACAAAAATGAATCCCAAATTCCAAACCCTAAAAATCCAAATTTCTTGTTTAGGAAATACTTACAATTCGTCTTCTCCTCCGACTTCCACCACTCCCGTCGGCTTCCTTAGCCTCCTTTCTCCTTCCTCTTGATCTTTGGTCGGCCAACATACTTGATCAATGGTGAAACCCTCCAAACTTAGGATCGGCTAAGGTAGGGTTTGCTTCAGAGAGGGAGAGGGGAAAATGATGAGAGGGAAGATAATAGACCTTGATCTTAGAGTAATGGACTAAAAATTCCACTTCTTTCTTCTCTCCTTCTTCCTAGTGGGGGACGGCCATAAGAGAGTGAGAGAGATGAAGCTAGTGAAATGAAAATGGGATAAGATGAAAACTCATCTTATCTCTTTGGTTTCATAAGTTACCTTTAGTATTAAATCTCCCAACCACCCCACATGAGATATTTCTCATGCTTTTTAACCCAACAACTAGCCAACGTTTTTCTTTCTTCTTGTAATGGGTGGTTTTGGTCTTCCATTGACCATTTGACCACCATTTGGATAACTTAACCATTTAATTACTTAGATAACTACCTTAGGTTAATTAACTTCCACTTAGACTTAATCCCATTTGCTTAAATTGCCTTTATGCATACACCCATGGTTGACCAATTCAACCATGGTGGTCGTGTAACGCCCGCCCCTTTTTACCGTAAAATCAGAGTACTTTTTTTTTTTTTTTATATAAAAGTGACAAAGGGCGCGGGCGTCACGACGCGAGTTAAGTTCCGAGCTTCTAAAGCCCGGCCCTTAACTGGCCAACCCTACGCGTGCGTGGAACATAAGTCCACGAGTACGGTTCACGCGTAGCAAGTAAGCTCACGGAACATAAAAATAAATGCGGATGATCATAGAACTATCCTACCAGTTCTTCAGATAGCAGGGAAGAAATACCCAATTAATTACGAAAGTGCCATTATACTGTATTATCCAAAATAATACCTAAACATAGCAAACCGCCTAAATTATTACATTTCCGACAAGCTAACTATACAAATACATCTTTTTCAAAATAAAGTACAACAAAATAATTAATCCGCCTCCCCAAGCTCCTAAGCTTGGCTTCCGTCTCGCCCTTCCGGTCCGCCATCTCCTGCATTGTCAGCTAGGGTAGAAGTAGGGCGTTAGAACAACGCGCCCAGTAGGATTCCGAGTAGGGCTAGCACATGGGTTAGTAGTAACCATATACAGATAATAACACAATGAAAACTATAAACCACCATATACTAAAATATAAGTAAATGATATGCCATGGGTGTCAATGTTATGAATCCCACCCATCATTCCTGCCATATACTGTCATATCCCTCTTGACGGAAAAACCTCGTCAAGATCTGTCCAATCGTAAAATATCCCCCTTGACGGCAAAGCCTCGTCAAGGTGTCCCCATGCCTGTTCTCGGTCGCCCCGACGGAGCATGGACTCCGGTTTGTTTATTTTTTTTCCTGCCCATGCCATGCATGAGATGTAATGCATTATGCTATGTAATATGTATATTCCATAGTCATAATATAGCCTTCATAACTTAGCATATAACTCATAATCTTGCATTATGCCACATAAGATACATAAACCATGATTTAAAACTCATCATAAAATAAACCATAAAATTCCCAAAATAAATCAATGAAACCATCACACAATCCATGGCTTACAAAAAGGTAGGAATCCTACCGAATACCGACTCGCGTCCCTTTTTCGTTTTCGTCTTATAATTCCGGTCGCCAATCGCGCACCGTTTGCGATGTCCCGATACCTTATTATACAGTACCAAATCAGTCCATATTTTATCCACGATTAAGTCCCTAACTTATCACAAACTTAGATCCATTTATGTACCATTAACCATGTCATATGATCATTAAAATTTGCCATTTAATTAATCTAACCCTTATTCATTTAAACACATACCAAACCCCATACTTAGCCCACCATTTGATCCATAATCTTTGATCCCTTAATGACCATTAACTAAGTTATAAGATTATCAAGAATTAGCCCTCAACTTAGCCTCATTAATGCATGGACATAGATCCTAAACTTAGCCCATAGCATGACCTATAAATGGGTCATTAATTACGGTTTTGCCACTACCTCTCCTATGTTTAATCATTCATTTAATCCATGTATAATTAAGTCCATACTTGATCTATAACCTACATCCATTAGTGACCCATCAACCATATCATAGAATTATTAAAATCAGCCACTTAATTGACTTCATCCCCATTCATTTAATCATTTACATAAACCCTAATCTTGGACCATAAAATGGTTCTCATATGAATCATGGGTTCGGCCATACACCATGGTCGAACCCATGATGTCTTTTCCTTATCTTTCATTGGACCTATTTACATTACTTAGGCCCAAAATGAATCCTCCCATGAGGGATTTTACATCATGCTTTTAAAACTATCATTCTTCACCATAATTGAGTCCATTAACTTAGCCCTTATTCCATTCATTCTTCATGGTTCCAAAATACTTGATTCATCATTCATAGGTGACATTCAAGACATAAAGACATTCACCTTCATCCACCACTTTTGAGGCCATTAAAATATTTACATTCATCCATGGATTCCATCATAAAAACTTTTTTCAAAAATTAGCTACATTTAATCATTAAAATCTTAAAACCCTAATTCATTCTCCATGGCTTCCATTCTTATATAACCCTAAAAATCATACATCAATTACCATGGGGTTCGGCCACAGTACATGGCCGAACCCTATGGTCCATCAATCCACTTCAAAACCCATACTCCCATGCCTAATCCATTTTAATTACATAATGTTCTTAATCTTTTTTTTTTTTTTTTCTTAACCTAATTTACCCATTTAGGGTTTTGTCCATTTTCATCCTTCCATTGTATGGATTTGAGATCCAAGGCCTATGATGTTTTGGCCATCACCAAATCCAAGAAATGGATTCCAAATCTTAAACCCTAAAAAAAAAATCCAAATCTCTTGTTTTAGAAATACTCACAATCCGGTTGGCTCCTCCGACTTTCTTTCTCCTCTTGGTCTCCTTGGCCTTCTCTTCTCTTCTTCTCCTTGATCTTTGGGTTAAGATGCTTGATCAAGGGTGGCAACTCCCAACCTTAAAATCAGCCATGTTAGGCTTGGATTTGAGAGATGAAAAGAGGAAAAGATGATGAGAGGAAGATGATGACCTTAATCTTAGAGTGAACTCCCTCCAAATTCCTTTTTTTTTTTTTTTCTTCTCTCCTTGAGCTCCTTCTCTTTTTTTTCTACTTAGCTTCCTTTCTTCTCTTCTCTTCCTAGTGAGGGACGTTCATGAGGGAGTGAGAGAGAGGGAAAGAGTGGAATGGGAGTTAGATGGAAAAAGATGGGAAAAAAATAAGATAGAACTTATCTTATCTTTACACTTTAGCATTAACTTTCCCAACCACCCCATAGATATTTTATATGCTTTTTGACCCCAACACCCTAGCCAACGTTTTTTTTTTTGTGTATTTGGAGATGAGGTGGTTTGATTTGGGTCTTCCCTCTTTGACCACCTTTTTGGATAAGATTACTTAATTACTTAATTAAATCATTAGGCTAATTAACCCCATTTAGCTTAATTCCACATTACTTAACTTGCCTTCATACACCCATGGTTGACCAATTCAACCATGGTGGTTGTAACACCCCGCCCTTTTCACTCTAAATTTTCAGAGTTTATTTTTTTTTTTAAATAATAATAATCAATAAGTGATCGGGGCGGAATGTCACGACGCGAGTTAAGTTCGGATCTCTAAATCCGACCCTTAACTGGCCAAGCCCATATGCGTATGAACTAAGTCCATAAAACTGATCCGCACATGGTACATATATATCTAGCGGAATTAACTTAGTCTAGATCTAACTGAGATTATAATAGAACCTATGATTAAACCAATTTCCATTTTTAGATAGCAAAGTACCATATTTATTCTCCAAAATTATTATATAACCTTAGTCTACTATTCATTCCAAACCATTCAAATAAATCCAACCATAGCATCTACTTAACTACTTATTACATGCCAACATCTAATTTAACAAATTACATTGTTCCAAATAAATCAACTAATAAGTCCATAAATAATCCATTCATAGTCCATTGCAATCATTCAAATCGCCCAAGTTTTCGTACTTGGTCCTCTTCTCCAATCACGTTCTTTCCTTTCCCTGCATCATCCACTAAAGGTATAGATAGGGCGTTAGATCAACGCGCCCAGTAGTGTTTCCGAATAGGGCTACCACATGGTTAGTCAAAAACATGCAAATAGGATAATAGTTATACATGTGTGACAAAATTCTGTAAAAATATGCTATGTATGAAATGAACATGTAATGAGTCCCACCCATCACCATTCTACATAGCCATCACTTGACGGGATTCTCATCGTCAAGGTAACCCACAGTGGTCTTTCGGACGCCCCGATGGAGTGTGGCCTCCGGATTCCTCCTGATGGGATTCTCATCATCAGGGTACCCCACAATGGTCTTTCGGACGCCCCGACGGAGTGTGGCCTCCGGTTACTTCCCCATCATCCCATGCTATGCATGAGATGTCTATGCAAACATGTCATTTGTAAATATAACATTTGATTCAAATAACTTATTCAAATAAACATAAAACAGCGAATAAGTGGTGTGGTTACAACAAGGTAGGAAACCTACAGTAGTTTACTTTGTTCGATCCTTCCTTTGGACCGTCTTCCGATCACGTCTCGCTCACCGTTCTAAAAATCCGAATACCCTATGCACATGGCAGCAACTTAATCATTTATCCACCCAATTTCCAGCAAAGCTTTATGTTCCAAGAATCACCTAGTGGGGTTCGGCCAAAGCCATAGCCGAACCTCATCCATTAACACATTGGTCATTCATTTATTTAATTAAAACCTATCTAATTACCCAAACTTCTAAACGAACCTTAGTAGGGTTCGGCCATACATTATGGCTGAACCTTACCACTTTGGTTTTAGCCCATTTATCCCATCATATGATCATTTTATTTTTGATCATTTCAGCCATAATTACAATTGTGCCATTGAGACCAACCTTTGCTTTAAATTAACTAACTTTCATCACCATACATAAAACCATCTTTAGTGGGGTTCAGCCATACACATGGCTGAACCTCATCACCTAATTTGATCCTTCTTTAACCCTCCATATCCTCATAAAAACCAACAATTATGTCCCACAATCATCATTAGTGGGGTTCGGCCATACACATGGCCGAACCTCACCAATGTGATTTTATACTCAATTTCCATCATTCATATTGGCCAAATACTTACCCATACTAACTCCATAAACAACATATATTATTCTTAAATCAAAGCATATAAATAATACCTAATGTTCATCATAAACTTAACCCAATTATTCCACAAAACAGTCCATGGATTTTCATGGTTTCCATGGTTTCCATGGGGTTCTCAACATGAAAACCCACACCGTTTTACATGGGGTTCGGCCCTCTATCATGGCTGAACCCAATGATTACATTTACTGTTTTTAAACCTTAATTAACCAGGTAATAACTGTATATCTAAATCAGGTTTTTAACCTTCAAAACAATCCTCCAAAATTTGCCCAATTTCATAGGGTTCGGCCATGTATATTGGCCGAACACCATGAGATTAATTTTGAACATTTAGTCCTTCATCTTAGGTCTGAAACCAGCACCCAAATCCATGTTTTTAAACCATTGTAAAACATGTACTTACATCTTAAAATAATAACCCAAAACAGTCCATCAACTTCATGATTTATTTGTTCCAAACACATCAAAACAAACCATTATTTGCATGGGGTTCGGCCCTCCATGGTGGCCGAACCCTATGACCTTTGGTTTTGAACTTATTAATCATTCATCTTGTCCAAAACAAACTTCCTTATTTATGTTTTAACCTTTTTAAAACACATACTTAAAATCATCTAAAAACAGTCCCAAATTTGTATGGTTTTAATTTCCAAAAACCATCTAAATAAATCCAACATTTCCATGGGGTTTGGCCATCCAATGGGCCGAACCCTATGGTCCATCTTTTGATCTCATTTATGTATTTCTAAACAACATTTAACCCTTGTTAGATTCAGCCATCCAATAGCCGGATCATATTTCTTAAATAAACAACATAGTTTATCGAACACCTACCGTTTCCGCGACTCCTCCACTTGATCTTTACTCCCGATTGTTCCTTCCCTTTTTGCTGATCTTGTCTTGATGAAAAGGAATCAAACCAAGGACTGATTAACAACCAGCTACTGCTCTTGGTTTAGAAAGATAGAGGACGTCCAAGAGAGATAGAGAGATAGAGAGAGTGAAAATCCTTTGCTTGACCAAAAACAGCCCAAGGTTAATTCAGCCCTTGTGTAACTCATCTCTCTATAATTAGAATCCTTTAAGTTCCTTGGGGTTTCATCTATGAAATGAAACACCAAGGGTTCCCAACGGTTTTGCTGTGTGCATTCCTCACACTATCCATTTTGCATTAATTTTGCATGTGGGAGTTTCACATGTAAATGAAACTCCCATGTGCTTCATCCTCCCTCCATTGGTTGTCTCTTTGAATACTTAAGCATGGAATAAACCTTCATGCCCTTTCCAACGTGTAATCTAACCTTTTTGAATTTGAAAAGTCAAGGACCCCTTTTGTAACTCCATGAAACGGCAACTCCAATTGTCTCCATCTTTGGAGTTTCATGCATAGGCCATAATTTCCATGCAACGAAATGAAACTCCCATGTGCTTCATCCTCCTTCATTCATACATTTGTAACTCTCAAAGCCATCATTCTCATATCTCCATGGTAGCCGTTACATGCATGAAATTGCTCATGCATGCAGCCAACGTCCCTAGTAACCCTTGTGACTTCAAGAAGTAACTCCATTCAAAATGTAACTCCCATTTTATTCATCACCTAAATGGGGGTTACATGCATGGTAATGTTTCCCCATGCACCAACGTTTTTCCTTGCTCAAACTTGGAATTTAAAACACTTCCCTTCTCATTCACACACTTCACAATAAAAAATACATATTCATCCAACTCATTTATTCAACTCACCCAACCTAAGCCATTCATTTAATTTAACTTAACTAATAAATTCAACTCAACTTAACCAACCATTCATTTCAACTCAAACCAAACTCAAGTAATTAATAAACTTAAATTAACTAAGCTTGAACTCAATCCATGGTTAATCATGCCATTCACACGACCCATTGGGTCCCATCTAGCCATTTTGACCCATTTATCCAAATTTGACCCAAATATGATTCTTGACCCGTTTAAATTTATCTTACCCATTTATTTGTTTTGTAGACCAACTATCATCCTTTGGGTCTTGATTGAGCCATTGACCCATTTAAATTCAAATCAATTTTTATCACAATGGCAATTCCGTAAATATGAATATTTTCATATAAACTGATAACTTTGAAATTCCAGGGTGTTACAATACAATAATCTTTTTATAATTTTCGTCCCGAAAATCGGACGAAGTAGGATTTCAAAGTAAATCATACAAACAATTCAGGGTGAGACGTTCTCATCTCCGATTCCAATTCCCAAGTGGCCTCCTCAACACCATGTCGATCCCAAACCACCTTGACGAACTGAATCGCTCGGTTACGCAACACCCTTTGCTCACTCTCCAATATTCCGACCGGCTTCTCGACATAAGTGACGTCGCTTTGCACATCTATATCTTGCACATTCAAAACATGAGACGGATCAGGGTTGTACTTCCTCAGCATCGACACATGGAATACATCATGTAGAGACGCCAATTGCGAAGGAAGTGCCAACTGATAGGCTACATCTCCCATCCTTCTGATAATTGAAAACGGTCCCACATATCTTGGCGACAATTTTCCTTTCTTCCCAAATCTCATGTGCCCTTTTCGTGGCGAGACCTTCAAGAATACCATGTCTCCCACTTCAAATTCGAGAAACCTCCTCCTTTTATCCGCATAGCTCTTTTGCCGACTCTGTGCGGTCAACAAATGTTGACGTATCAACTGGATCTGTGCAGTAGTTTCTGCAACCAACTCAGGTCCTATCAGTGCAGGTTCGCCGACCTCGGTCCAGCACACTGGTGACCTGCATGGTCTACCATACAAAGCTTCGAATGGTGCCATCTGGAGGCTTGCCTGGTAGCTATTGTTATAAGAAAATTCCACCAATGGCAAATGATCCTCCCATCCACCTTTGAAGTCTAGCATGCACGCCCTCAACATGTCCTCCAGCGTTTGTATTGTTCTTTCCGATTGTCCATCGGTCTGTGGATGGAATGCTGTGCTAATAAGTAGATCGGTTCCCATGGCCGACTGCATGCTCTGCCATACCCTGCCGGTGAATCGGCCATCTCTGTCAGACACTATAGTCTGTGGAATACCATGTAATCTGATGATATCTTTGATATATCTCCGACCCAATGTCTCTGATGAATCTGTCATCTTGATAGGAATAAAATGCGCGGACTTGGTCAATCGGTCTACCACAACCCATATAGCGTCATTGCCCTTCGAGGACCTCGGCAACCCCGTCACAAAATCCATGGAAATGTGCTCCCATTTCCATTCCGGCACTGCTAAGGGTTTGAGTAACCCTGGTGGCTTCTGATGTTCCGTCTTAACCTGCTGACAAGTTAAACAATGAGCCACGTAGTCTGCAACATCCTTCTTGAGTCCATGCCACCAATAATGTCTTTTTAAGTCATGATACATTTTTGTGCTACCCGGATGAATGGACAGCTTGCTCTGATGTGCCTCTATCAATAATTCTTTTCTGCAGCTTCTTGGCACATATATTCTACCCCGAAACATAAGACCCTGTCCTGGTCGTAATTCCCAATCCGGTACAACCTCGCCATTAGACATCTTGGCCCATGTCTCTGCCATTTCCGGATCTGTTCGTTGCTCCTGTTCAATCTTTGTAACCATGTTGGATCGTATGATCATATTGTACATACTCCCATGGTTGGTGATGTATAGATTAAACTCACGAATGGAATTTAACATCTCCCATTCAGTCCTAATCAAACATGCCACTGATGCATGAGACATGCGGCTGAGAGCATCCGCCACTTTGTTGGCCTTTCCCGGATGATATCGGAGCGCAAATTCATAATCCGCCAGATATTCCATCCATCTGCGCTGCCTCAGGTTGAGCTCTTTCTGATCAAATAAATACTTCAAGCTCTTGTGATCTGAAAATACTTCAAACTTCTCCCCATATAGATAGTGTCTCCAGCTTTTGAGAGCGAAGACCACCGCAGCTAATTCCAGATCATGAGTGGGGTAGAGGCATTCATGTATCTTTAGTTGTCTTGAACCATATGCCACCACCCGATCACGTTGCATGAGTGAACATCCCAGTCCCTCTCCTGATGCATCACATTGTACTTCATAACCTTTGCCTCTTTCCGGCAAAACTAGAATAGGAGCAGTTGTAAGTCTCTCTTTCAGCTCCTCAAATCTCTGATTGCACAACTCTGACCATTCATATTTGACTCCTTTCTGTGTGAGTCGAGTCAATGGGGATGCAATTTTGGAGAAGTCCATGATAAACTTCCTATAATATCCAGCCAAACCCAGAAAACTACGGATTTCGGTGACATTCTTTGGTGCTTTCCACTCACTTACTGCTGCCACCTTAGCCGGATCAACGGCTATACCATCTGCTGTTATAACATGCCCTAAGAATTTGACCTCAGGTAGCCAAAATTCGCATTTGCTTGCTTTGGCATACAGCTGGTTCTGTCTCAAGGTGTTCAATACTATTCGAAGATGCTCAGCATGATCCTCCTGACTCTTGGAATAGATCAGGATATCGTCAATGAACACTATAACAAACCGATCCAAATATGGACGGAATATTCTGTTCATTAAGTCCATAAACACAGCCGGTGCGTTGGTAAGCCCAAATGGCATGACTACAAATTCAAATAGTCCATACCGTGTTCTGAAAGCTGTTTTCTCGATGTCTTCCTCCTTGACCCGGATTTGATGATAACCGGACATCAGATCAATCTTGGAAAAATGACTGGATCCCCTCAACTGATCGAATAAATCATCGATCCTGGGTAGAGGATACTTGTTCCGGACAGTTAGCTGATTTAACTTCCGGTAGTCCACACACATTCTAAGTGAACCATCCTTCTTTTTCACGAACAACACTGGAGCTCCCCATGACGATGTGCTGTTCCGAATGCAACCCAGTCTGAGTAATTCATCAAGCTGCTTCTTCAACTCGGACATTTCTGCTGGTGCCATTCGATAATGGGGTAGAGACACTGGTGAGGTACCAGGATATAGCTTGATCTCAAAATTGAGCTCCCTCATAGGCGGTATACCAGGAAGTTCTTTTGGAAAGACATCAACAAACTCTTTCACAATTGCTGGAAGTTCAGTGACTGGTGCTTTGTTGATGACAATATTGTTCAACACCAAGTGATGCAACCCTTCCTGCAATCTGCTTTGCTTGTCGGCACGAACTATATACTGCTTTCCCTCGGGTGACCAAAATGTCACTCTTCGGCGATAACAATCAATATTGGCTTCATAACTAGCCAACCAGTCCATGCCAAATATAATATCGTACTCAGTCATGTCGAGTACCAAATAATTGAACTCAAATCTGAGTCCAGCGAGTTCTGTATTTATGGCCGTGCATATGAGTCCCAAAGACGTGTCTCCGACAGGGGATACTACTGTGAGTGTGGTGGACAGCTTTTGTACTAGTGTTCCAGTAGCAGTTATAAAGGATGCAGATATAAAAGAGTGCGATGCTCCAGAATCAAACAATGCATAAGCATAAGAACTATTGACAACGGCCATACCTTGAATCACAGAATGATCCACATCCTCAGGAGGTTCCAGAGCAAATAGTCGTCCAGATCCGGTAGGAGTAGGCGCCCGTCCCGCCTGATTATATGTCCTGCCTCCTCGGGAGTTAGCTGGCCTAGCTGGTGGACGGAAAGATCCTCTGGAATATGAGAGCCTATTGAGCTTTGGACAGTCTCTCTTGAAGTGACCCGGCTGATTACAGTGGAAACAGTTGTTCACCCCTTTGAATGACTGGGTGACTGATGCAGATGGGGAGGGCTGGTTGGGACGAAAGCTCCCCGCGGACCCAGTAGATGGTGAGGGTCTACTGAAGTTCGGACGGAACCTCTTGTTGGGCTGAAACCCACCCCTCCCACTTGGAGCTCGACGATTGTCAAACCGTACTATTGCATTCAACTCCTTTTCTGCTATTGTGGCCTTGCTGACCACCTCAGCCAATGTGGTACACTTAAATATGGTCACTTTGGCCCTGATGTTTGGCCGTAGACCCCTCTCAAACTTTCTTGCCTTGCGAAGTTCTGTGTCCACCATATAGAATGCATAAATGGATAAACTGAGAAATTCACGGTGATACTCTGCCACCGTCATAGAGCCCTGTACCAAGGACAGAAAAAGTTCCGTCTGTCGCTCCTTCTCCTCCTCCGGAAAGTAATGTTCCAGAAAGGTTGCTGAAAACTCATTCCATGTCATGGCCGTCCTCTCCCTAACTGGTATGAGTTCCCTCTGCTTCTCCACCACCTCCCACCATTTACCAGCATCTTCTATCAATTGTGAAGTAGCCAGTAAAATCCTGTCAGCATGACTTGAGATCTTAAGTAATTTTAAGATCTGAGTGATCTTCTTCAGCCAATGCTCGGCTCCGACAGCCCCTTCTTTCCCTTTGAAGTAGGGCGGACGCTGTTGTTGAAATTCTCGTGCCATACTACGGTCACTGGCATCCCTGGAACTTTCACTCCCATTCATATGTTGCTGGAGTACTGAGGTTACCACTGCTTGGACTAAGCCCTGAAGTTCAGGTGGCACATGTGGTATATGTACACCACTGTTCCCTTCTCCCTCTTTCTGTGAAGCATTCTCACTCCCCTTTTCTTCCCTCCATGAGTGCTGTGATTCTTCCGCATTGTGAGACTTTTCATGAACAGATCGCTCCCCATGAGGTTGGGTTACCTCTTTCTCATGTACAGATGGCTCCTTCTCATGCACAGATTTTTCGTGTTGTGATAACACCTTCTCATGTTGCGTGATTTGCAACACCTTTTCCTTCCCTTTCTGATTCTGAGGGATCTTTTTCTTTGGAGCCATTTCCCTAAGTCATAAAACATTATTGACTTAGTTTCCTCATATAGTTTGTATTTTTCACAATTTTGGGGAGATTTCCAAATAAGCAAACTTGATTTTTTTCTATTTGTTTTTGAGGGGAGAGTCTCTAAATTCCCTATGTTTGTTTTTTTCTCAATTGGGGAGTATTGGGGAATGTATACCCTATTTTGCTACGTTTGATAGATGAATTATAATATTGTACTTTTGCTATCTTTCACTGTTGTTCTCAGATTGATTTGTTCAGTCTGAGTCCACGAAGTAAATTAATCCGGCCCCCAGTCAGCGGACTCCGAAGAGTCGGTCAGTTGGGATTCTTATCCGTCAGTGAGACATGAAACCGTCTTAATCTTACTTCGGAAGATTCAACTTCCCGTTTCGCTCTGATACCAACTGTAACACCCCGCCCTTTTCACTCTAAATTTTCAGAGTTTATTTTTTTTTTTAAATAATAATAATCAATAAGTGATCGGGGCGGAATGTCACGACGCGAGTTAAGTTCGGATCTCTAAATCCGACCCTTAACTGGCCAAGCCCATGTGCGTATGAACTAAGTCCATAAAACTGATCCGCACATGGTACATATATATCTAGCGGAATTAACTTAGTCTAGATCTAACTGAGATTATAATAGAATCTATGATTAAACCAATTTCCATTTTTAGATAGCAAAGTACCATATTTATTCTCCAAAATTATTATATAACCTTAGTCTACTATTCATTCCAAACCATTCAAATAAATCCAACCATAGCATCTACTTAACTACTTATTACATGCCAACATCTAATTTAACAAATTACATTGTTCCAAATAAATCAACTAATAAGTCCATAAATAATCCATTCATAGTCCATTGCAATCATTCAAATCGCCCAAGTTTTCGTACTTGGTCCTCTTCTCCAATCACGTTCTTTCCTTTCCCTGCATCATCCACTAAAGGTATAGATAGGGCGTTAGATCAATGCGCCCAGTAGTGTTTCCGAATAGGGCTACCACATGGTTAGTCAAAAACATGCAAATAGGATAATAGTTATACATGTGTGACAAAATTCTGTAAAAATATGCTATGTATGAAATGAACATGTAATGAGTCCCACCCATCACCATTCTACATAGCCATCACTTGACGGGATTCTCATCGTCAAGGTAACCCACAGTGGTCTTTCGGACGCCCCGACGGAGTGTGGCCTCCGGATTCCTCCTGATGGGATTCTCATCATCAGGGTACCCCACAATGGTCTTTCGGACGCCCCGACGGAGTGTGGCCTCCGGTTACTTCCCCATCATCCCATGCTATGCATGAGATGTCTATGCAAACATGTCATTTGTAAATATAACATTTGATTCAAATAACTTATTCAAATAAACATAAAACAGCGAATAAGTGGTGTGGTTACAACAAGGTAGGAAACCTACAGTAGTTTACTTTGTTCGATCCTTCCTTTGGACCGTCTTCCGATCACGTCTCGCTCACCGTTCTAAAAATCCGAATACCCTATGCACATGGCAGCAACTTAATCATTTATCCACCCAATTTCCAGCAAAGCTTTATGTTCCAAGAATCACCTAGTGGGGTTCGGCCAAAGCCATAGCCGAACCTCATCCATTAACACATTGGTCATTCATTTATTTAATTAAAACCTATCTAATTACCCAAACTTCTAAACGAACCTTAGTAGGGTTCGGCCATACATTATGGCTGAACCTTACCACTTTGGTTTTAGCCCATTTATCCCATCATATGATCATTTTATTTTTGATCATTTCAGCCATAATTACAATTGTGCCATTGAGACCAACCTTTGCTTTAAATTAACTAACTTTCATCACCATACATAAAACCATCTTTAGTGGGGTTCAGCCATACACATGGCTGAACCTCATCACCTAATTTGATCCTTCTTTAACCCTCCATATCCTCATAAAAACCAACAATTATGTCCCACAATCATCATTAGTGGGGTTCGGCCATACACATGGCCGAACCTCACCAATGTGATTTTATACTCAATTTCCATCATTCATATTGGCCAAATACTTACCCATACTAACTCCATAAACAACATATATTATTCTTAAATCAAAGCATATAAATAATACCTAATGTTCATCATAAACTTAACCCAATTATTCCACAAAACAGTCCATGGATTTTCATGGTTTCCATGGTTTCCATGGGGTTCTCAACATGAAAACCCACACCGTTTTACATGGGGTTCGGCCCTCTATCATGGCTGAACCCAATGATTACATTTACTGTTTTTAAACCTTAATTAACCAGGTAATAACTGTATATCTAAATCAGGTTTTTAACCTTCAAAACAATCCTCCAAAATTTGCCCAATTTCATAGGGTTCGGCCATGTATATTGGCCGAACACCATGAGATTAATTTTGAACATTTAGTCCTTCATCTTAGGTCTGAAACCAGCACCCAAATCCATGTTTTTAAACCATTGTAAAACATGTACTTACATCTTAAAATAATAACCCAAAACAGTCCATCAACTTCATGATTTATTTGTTCCAAACACATCAAAACAAACCATTATTTGCATGGGGTTCGGCCCTCCATGGTGGCCGAACCCTATGACCTTTGGTTTTGAACTTATTAATCATTCATCTTGTCCAAAACAAACTTCCTTATTTATATTTTAACCTTTTTAAAACACATACTTAAAATCATCTAAAAACAGTCCCAAATTTGTATGGTTTTAATTTCCAAAAACCATCTAAATAAATCCAACATTTCCATGGGGTTTGGCCATCCAATGGGCCGAACCCTATGGTCCATCTTTTGATCTCATTTATGTATTTCTAAACAACATTTAACCCTTGTTAGATTCAGCCATCCAATAGCCGGATCATATTTCTTAAATAAACAACATAGTTTATCGAACACCTACCGTTTCCGCGACTCCTCCACTTGATCTTTACTCCCGATTGTTCCTTCCCTTTTTGCTGATCTTGTCTTGATGAAAAGGAATCAAACCAAGGACTGATTAACAACCAGCTACTGCTCTTGGTTTAGAAAGATAGAGGACGTCCAAGAGAGATAGAGAGATAGAGAGAGTGAAAATCCTTTGCTTGACCAAAAACAGCCCAAGGTTAATTCAGCCCTTGTGTAACTCATCTCTCTATAATTAGAATCCTTTAAGTTCCTTGGGGTTTCATCTATGAAATGAAACACCAAGGGTTCCCAACGGTTTTGCTGTGTGCATTCCTCACACTATCCATTTTGCATTAATTTTGCATGTGGGAGTTTCACATGTAAATGAAACTCCCATGTGCTTCATCCTCCCTCCATTGGTTGTCTCTTTGAATACTTAAGCATGGAATAAACCTTCATGCCCTTTCCAACGTGTAATCTAACCTTTTTGAATTTGAAAAGTCAAGGACCCCTTTTGTAACTCCATGAAACGGCAACTCCAATTGTCTCCATCTTTGGAGTTTCATGCATAGGCCATAATTTCCATGCAACGAAATGAAACTCCCATGTGCTTCATCCTCCTTCATTCATACATTTGTAACTCTCAAAGCCATCATTCTCATATCTCCATGGTAGCCGTTACATGCATGAAATTGCTCATGCATGCAGCCAACGTCCCTAGTAACCCTTGTGACTTCAAGAAGTAACTCCATTCAAAATGTAACTCCCATTTTATTCATCACCTAAATGGGGGTTACATGCATGGTAATGTTTCCCCATGCACCAACGTTTTTCCTTGCTCAAACTTGGAATTTAAAACACTTCCCTTCTCATTCACACACTTCACAATAAAAAATACATATTCATCCAACTCATTTATTCAACTCACCCAACCTAAGCCATTCATTTAATTTAACTTAACTAATAAATTCAACTCAACTTAACCAACCATTCATTTCAACTCAAACCAAACTCAAGTAATTAATAAACTTAAATTAACTAAGCTTGAACTCAATCCATGGTTAATCATGCCATTCACACGACCCATTGGGTCCCATCTAGCCATTTTGACCCATTTATCCAAATTTGACCCAAATATGATTCTTGACCCGTTTAAATTTATCTTACCCATTTATTTGTTTTGTAGACCAACTATCATCCTTTGGGTCTTGATTGAGCCATTGACCCATTTAAATTCAAATCAATTTTTATCACAATGGCAATTCCGTAAATATGAATATTTTCATATAAACTGATAACTTTGAAATTCCAGGGTGTTACAGTGGCCGGCCCCACCAATCATTGGCCCACTCGCCACCTCACTTGATGAGGTGGAGGTGGGTCCCGCTTGGCCACACCACCATTGTTTAATTCCAAATTACTTAGGGTGATTAAATTTCATTAAGCCCACTCTAAATGGATCACCATTGGGCCCATGGCCCAATTACATTTCCCACTAGCCCATTTACCTTAGAGCTTAACCATCTTGACCCATTGGGTCCCAAATGGGTATTTGACCCAATTTGACCATTCTTGACCCATTTAAATAAATTTAAATCCAAACCATAGTCTATTGGGCCACACTTGGGCCTTTATCCAATTTTGGCCCATTTACCATTTACTCCACCAATTTTCTAATTTCCATCATTAAAATAATTAATATTCACATTTATATTAATTCCAAAATTCCAAGACCTTACAGGTCGGCCCCACCAAACCTTGGGTCCACACGCCACCTCACTTGGTGAGGTGGAGGTAGGTCCCATTGGACCATGTCACCTTGGTCAACTTCAAATTAACTTAGGTGATTTAGACCCATTCAATTCATTCTAATTGGATCACCATTGGGCCCATGGCCCAATTACATTTTCATCTTACCCATTTACCTTAGGGCTTACATCACCTTGATCCATTGGGTCCCAAATGAGTATTGGGCCCAATTTGACCATCCTTGGCCCAATTGACCATCTTTGACCCTTTAAGTAAACTTAAATCCAATCCATAGTCCATTGGGCCCTAGTTGGGCCTTTATCCATATTTTTTATCCATTCACCATTTATTCCATCAAATTTCCAATTTCCACCATTAAAAATAAATAATAACACAACATATATTGACTTACAAATTCCAGGCCATTACAAGCTTGGGCAATTTTCTCCTCTTCAAGGTATGTTGATATTTTCTTTTGAAATTCTTTTAAATTTCATGGTTTTCCTTCTCCTCATCTCTGATTATTGTTTTTCCATGGTAAAATAAAATGTTGATTTACTAGATCTAAAACATGTAAAACGATGATATAAGGAATAATTTTAGATCTCAAATTTGGATTAGAGAGAAAACCCCAACTTTGGCAAAAATTGTAAAACTCGGATTTGGGATCATGTTTATAGTTTTCTACTCGTCTTTGCCAGAAAAATCATAACATGAGTTCCCGATCGAATTTTTTGACAAAATTTGTTGGGTTGGAAGCTATACTCATATATATATAGTTGCTGAACGAATTTGAAATCAAAATTTGATGATTTGATATTCCAAATTAGATTTACAACTCGGACCAATTTTCTATCCAGATTTTCAGGACAGTTTTGCTGATATTCGTTCCATAAATCATAACTTGACCTTTGAGCATCGGAATGATGTAAAATTTATGTCTAAATTGATCAGAACGAGGATAGATACCTCC
The DNA here is from genome assembly GCA_013350335.1 of Chimonanthus salicifolius. NCBI lineage: Eukaryota > Viridiplantae > Streptophyta > Magnoliopsida > Laurales > Calycanthaceae > Chimonanthus > Chimonanthus salicifolius. The sequence goes on from CM023532.1 coordinate 91,691,157, forward strand.
AGAAAAAAATATGAAGATCTAATTTGATGATTTTATCGGTCAAACTAGACCTACATATGGACCCTATTGCAGAATACAAAATTCTGGACAGTTTTGTAGCGTTCTGGTGTGCAATTTTTAATTGATTCATTATAGATCGGATTAGTTCAAAATCTATACCTAAAATCAAGCCCTTAGAGATAAATATCTCAATAATTAATTTGAGAATTTTATAAATTGAATTGTTGGGTCTATTTAGGGTTATAATCCAGATACTTGTTTAAGACTGTAAATTGTTTGGCAATGCACATGTTCAGGTAAAACGATCATAACTCGGGCTAGGAATATCTTCTTGGGACCCACGAGATATCATTTCGATTGTAATTCAGAGACCTATATATTGGTAAAAGATGATAATTAATTGGTGAACATGTTGTGTCCAGAAAATTCTGTAAGATGATCTAATTCTTCACTACAAGGATTTTCTTGGAAAAGTACGTAAAACTTAGAAAACTTAGATTTTTTATTCCCTACTTGCTGAACCTGTAACACCCCGCCCTTTTCACGTTTAATAATCAGAGTTTATTTTTTTTTTAAATATAATAATCAACCAAGTGATCGGGGCGGAGTGTCACGACGCGAGTTAAGTTCGGACTTCTAAAATCCGACCCTTAACTGGCCAAGCCCATGTGCGTATGGACTAAGTCCATAAGAATCGATCCACACACGGTACTAATAGAATTGTGGAAAATACTTAAACTTAAACCAACTGATGGTTATAATGGAACCTATGGCTACTCCAATTATCATTCTTGATAGCAAAGTACTTAATCATAATCTCCAAAAATTACTAAACAATCTTAACTAATCGTTCAATCAAACCATCCAAAATAAATCAAACCATAGCATCTACTTAACTGCTTATTACATGCCAACACATCTAATTACCAAATTACATTGTCCAAATAACTCAAATAACCAATCCATAAATAGTCCATTCAAAGTCCATTCAAAATCATTCAAACCGCCCAAGCTCCTTTGCTTGGTCCCCTTCTCGATCCTCATTCCTTGTCTTTCCTGCGTCATCCACTAAGGGTAGAGATAGGGCGTTAGGTCAACGCGCCCAGTAGTGTTTCCGAATAGAGCTACCACGAGGTTAGTATAAAAACATGCAAATAATATAATAATACATGTGTGACGAAATTCCATAAAAACATGCTATGTATGAAATGAACATGTAATGAGTCCCACCCATCACCATTCTACATAGCCTCCTCTTGACGGGATTCTCATCGTCAAGGTACCCCACAGAGGTCTTTCGGACGCCCCGACGGAGTGTGCCCTCCGGATTCCTCTTGATGGGATTCTCATCATCAAGGTACCCCACAGTGGTCTTTTGGACGCCTCGGCGGAGTGTGGCCTCCGGTTACAACAACATCATCCCATGCCATGCATGAGATGTCTATGCAAACATGCCATTTAGAAACATAACTTTACATTCATATAACTTATCGAAACCAACATAAAACAGCAAATAGAAATGTGGTTACAATAAAGGTAGGAAACCTACTCAATAATCACTTAGTTTGGCTCTTCTTTTGAACCGTCTCTTGTTTACAACTTGTACGTTGTTCAAGCAAATCCCGTGGCCCTATTTATATAACAGCAAGTCAAGCTTTTAACCATAAGATTCCAACTTAGTCTAAGTCCCAAAAATCCATTATGTGGGGTTCGGCCATACCCATGGCCGAACCTCACCCATTTAAGACTTTGGTCTCTTTCATTTGACCCATAGCCTCCAAATAACCAAATCCTCCAAAATAAACCTTGGTAGGGTTCGGCCATAGAATATGGCCGAACCTTACCACTTGGGTTTTTGGCTCATATTTCCATTCATTTGGTCATTTGATCATTTCACCCATAATTACAATTGTGCCATTGAGACTAACCTTTTATGTTAAACACCATTAAACATACTTAATCCACCTCACATCCAATGGTAATGGAGACGTTGGAACATGAAAAGGTTTCATTTCATGAGGAAACTCCTATTTGGTTTGTTAATGAGAAAATGAGCTAAGGAGGGGGGTTACACAAATTCAATCAGCAAGGGACGTTGGGAACATGAAAAGGTTTCATTTCATGATGAAACCCCCAAGTAACATAAGGATTTTGGGTTAAGGCCGGGGCGGAGTGTCACGACGCGAGTTAAGTTCGGACTTCTAAAATCCGATCCTTAACTGGCCAAGCCCATGTGCGTATGGACTAAGTCCATAAAAATCAATCCACACATGGTACTAATAGAATTGCGGAAAATACTTTAACTCAAACTAACTGATGGTTATAATGGAACCTATGACTACTCCAATTATCATTCTTAGATAGCAAAGTACTTAATCATAATCTCCAAAATTACTAAACAATCTTAACTAATCGTTCAATCAACCATCCAAAATAAATCAAACCATAGCATCTACTTATCTACTTATTACATGCCAACACATCTAATTACCAAATTACATTGTCCAAATAACTCAAATAACAAGTCCATAAATAGTCCATTCAAAGTCCATTTAAATCATTCAAACCGCCCAAGCTCCTTTGCTTGGTCCCCTTCTCGATCCTCATTCCTTGTCTTTCCTGCATCATCCACTAAGGGTAGAGATAGGGCGTTAGATCAATGCGCCCAGTAGTGTTTCCGAATAGGGCTACCACAAGGTTAGTATAAAACATGCAAATAATATAATAATACATGTGAGTCAAAATTCCATAAAACATGTTATGTATGAAATGAACATGTAATGAGTCCCACCCATCACCATTCTGCATAGCCTCCTCTTGACGGGATTCTCATCATCAAGGTACCCCACAATGGTCTTTCGGACGCCCTGACGGAGTGTGGCATCCGGATTCCTCTTGATGGGATTCTCATCATTAAGGTACCCCACAGTGGTCTTTTGGACACCCCAACGGAGTGTGGCCTCCGGTTACAACACCATCATCCCATGCCATGCATGAGATGTCTATGCAAACATGCCATTTAGAAACATAACTTTACATTCATATAACTTATCGAAATCAACATAAAACAGCAAATAGAAATGTGGTTACAATAAAGGTAGGAAACCTACTCAATAATCACTTAGTTTGGCTCTTCTTTTGAACCGTCTCTTGTTTACAACTTGTACGTTGTTCAAGCAAATCCCATGGCCCTATTTATATAACAGCAAGTCAAGCTTTTAACCATAAGATTCCAACTTAATCTAAGTCCAAAAATCCACTTTGTGGGGTTCGGCCATATCCCATGGCCGAACCTCACCCATTTAAAACTTTGGTCACTCTTATTTAATTAAAACCATCTAATTAACCCAAACTTCCAAATGAAACTTTGTAGGGTTCGGCCATACATCATGGCCGAACCTTACCATATTGGTTTTGGCCCATTTATCCAATCATATGATCATCTCATCTTTGATCATTTCATCCATAATTACCATTATGCCATTTAGACTATCATTTTGTTTAATTTATCTTAAACACCAATAGTCATTATTAATTCACCTCACACCTCAAACATACTTTGGTAGGGTTCGACCATACAACATAGCTGAACCTTACCACTTGATTTTGGACCCCTATTTTCAAGTCTTTTGATCAATCCATTCACATATACAATTTATCTTGTATTTACAGTTTTGCCATTGGTCTAACCAATGCTTAATTTTGCAAACTTCCATCGCCTATCATAAAACCATCTTAGTGGGGTTCGGCCATACACATGGCCGAACCTCACCACTTAATTTGGTCCTTTTTAAACCCTTCATACATCCATATAGTATCTGACCGAGATGGCCGATTCACCGAAAGGGTGTGGCAGAGCATGCAGTCGGCCATGGGGACCGATCTACTTACTAGTACAGCGTTCGATCTACAGACCGATGGACAATCGGAAAGGACAATACAAACACTGGAGGACATGTTGAGGGCGTGCATGCTAGACTTCAAAGGTGGATGGGAGGATCATTTGCCACTGGTAGAGTTTTCATATAACAATAGCTACCAAGCAAGCCTTCAGATGGCACCATTCGAGGCTTTGTATGGTAGACCATGCAGGTCACCAGTGTGCTGGACCGAGGCCGGCGAGCCTGCATTGATTGGACCTAAGCTAGTCGCAGAGACTATAGCGTAAATTCAGTTGATACATCAGCATTTATTGACTGTACAGAATCGGCAAAAGAGTTATGCTGACAAAAGGAGGAGGTTTCTCGAATTTGAAGTGGGGGACATGGTATTCTTGAAGGTCTCGCCACGAAAGGGGCACATGAGATTTGGGAAGAAGGGGAAACTGTCACCAAGATATGTGGGACCGTTTTCCATCATAAAAAGGATGGGGGATGTAGCATATCAGTTAGCACTTCCTTCACAGTTGGCATCTCTACACGATGTGTTTCATATATCGATGCTAAGGAAGTATAATCCCGATCCGTCCCATGTTTTGAATGTGCAAGACATAGATGTGCAAAACGACGTCACTTACATCGAGAAGCCTGTCAGAATAATAGAGACAGAGCAAAGGGTGTTGGGTAACCTAGCGATTCAGTTTGTCAAGGTGGTATGGGATCGACATGGTGTTGAGGAAGCCACTTGGGAACTGGAATCGGAGATGAGAACATCTCACCCTGAATTGTTTGTATGATTTATTTTGGAATCCTACTTCGTTCGATTTTCGGGACAAAAATTTTAAAAAGAGGATTGTATTGTAATACCCTAGATTTTTCAATATACATGAATTTATCCATATTTACGAAAATGCCATTGGATTTATAAATTGAAGGGTTATGGTCATAGACGAGAAAAATGGTGGGACCCGTTGCTCAATGTACTTGTATAAGGATTAAATTAAGTTAAAAAGGGTAATATACATTTATTTGGGTCAAAGAGGTTAAATGGGTCAAAGGACCCAAATGGGACCTAATGGGTCGTGTATGTCGTGATTAATCATGAGTGAGCTCAAAGCTTAATTGGTTTGAGTTCATTAAATATTTGAGTGGGATTGAGATAAATTAAATGATGGAGATGATTGAGTTGAATTTATGGGTTGAGTTGCATTAAAGTAAATGAATGAGTTGAGTTGGGTGAGTTAAATAAATGAGTTAGATGGAATAATTATTTTAAGTGAGTAAATGTGTGTAAGATGGTCGTATGAGCTGGTTGCAAGTTTTAACAGAATGAAAACGTTGGCTGCATGGATACTTCATGCATGTAACTTCTAAGATAAAAAATAAGTGATAATGGCATTACATGGAGTTACAAAGGTGAGAGGAGTATTTCAAATACAAGTTTATATGCATGTTGGAAATGGTATAGAGTTTATTGTTTGGGTCTTCAAAGAGACAGCCAATGGGGAGACGGTGAAGCACATGGAGTTTCATTTTAAAATGAAACCCCCATATAAGATGTGAATGAAGGATGGTGGTTACATTGAACTAACAAAGAATAGCCGTTGGTGTGGGAGTTTCATTTCCATATGAAACTCTCACATCCAATGGTAATGGAGACGTTGGAACATGAAAAGGTTTCATTTCATGAGGAAACTCCTATTTGGTTTGTTAATGAGAAAAGGAGCTAAGGAGGGGAGTTACACAAATTCAATCAACAAGGGACGTTGGGAACATGAAAAGGTTTCATTTCATGATGAAACCCCCCAAGTAACATAAGGATTTTGGGTTAAGGCAATGGGAGTTACACAAGGTTAACTTTGGGCTGAATTTGAATAGCCAAAGAAGTTTCATTTCTTACTCTCTCTATCTCTCTCTTCCTTGGTTGTCCTTCATTTTTCCAAAAGCAAGAACAGCAGCTGGTTACTGGATTTGCAATCAGTCCTTGGTTGATTTCTTTCACCAAGACAAAAGCACACATTGAGCAAAGGAGTTTGACACCAAGGTTTAAGATCAAAGTTTCCTTTCTCTCTCTTTCTCCCTCAAATCCATAGCACCTGGCTGAAGTATTCCAAGGAGGTTGCAGCAAGGTCTGACTAAGCCAAAAGAACAAGAAGAAAGAAGGAGAGGCTAGGGAAGTAAAGGACTAAGAAAGGAGTCAAAGAACCGAAGGAGACGCGGTATTGGTAAGTGCACTATGAACCTTGTCAAATAAGTTGGTTAAGGGATGTGATCCGGCCATTGTGTGGCCAGATCCATCAATGGTTTAGATTAGATAGTATGCTGTCTTTAAATAACAAAATATGGATCATAGGGTTTTGTAACGCCCGCCCCTTTTCACACTAAAATCAGAGTCTATTTTTTTTTTAAAAGCAGAGTGACAAAGGGCGCGGACGTCACGACGCGAGTTAAGTCCGAGCTTCTAAAGCCCGGCCCTTAACTGGCCAGCCATACATGTGCGTGGAACGAAGTCCACGGAAAATGGTTCACACGTAGAAAGCAAGCTTGCGGAAAATTAAACTAAGTGCAGAAAATTATAATAGAGTCTAACCTACAAATTCTTAGATAGCAGGGAAGATACATTCATTCAATTACCAAAATATCCTCAAAATCATAATGTCCAAAATAAAATTCAAAACATAGCAAGTAATCTAAATTATTACATTTCCGACAAGTTAAGCTACTCAAATACATTTTTTTCCAAAATAAACTAAGTAAACTAGGTGGCTCGCTTTCCCAAGCTCCTAAGCTTAGCTCCCGTCTTGTCCTTCGTTTCCGCCATCTCCTGCTTCATCAGCTAGGGTAGAAGTAGGGTGTCAGACAACACGCCCAGTAGGACTTCGAGTAGGGCTAACACATGGATTAGTGGTAACAAAACATATAGATAATATCATATCCAAAACCATGCAATTTGGTGCAATGTCATGCAATGGGTGTCCTATGTCATGAATCCCACCCATCATCCATACCATCATGCTGCCATATCCTCCTTGACGGAAAAACCTCGTCAAGATATAAACAATCACAAATCATCCCCCTTGACGGCAAAACCTCGTCAAGATATAAACAATCACAAATCATTCCCCTTGACGGCAAAACCTCGTCAAGGTGTAAACAATCACATATCATCCCCCTTGACGGCAAAGCCTCGTCAAGGTGTCCCCATGCTTGCTTCTCGGTCGCCCCGACGGAGCATGGACTCCGGTTATATCTCATAATATCCCTCTTGATGGATGAAACACATCAAGATATCCCCATGCTTGCTTCTCGGTCGCCCCGACGGAGCATGGACTCCGGTTATATCTCATAATATCCCTCTTGATGGATGAAACACATCAAGATATCCCCATGCTTGCTTCTCGGTCGCCCCGACGGAGCATGGACTCCGGTTTCATTTCATCTTTCCCATACCATATTCCTCCCATGTCATGCATGAGATGTAGATGCCATATGCCATGTAATATATATGATCATAGTCATAAAACCCATCTTAAAACCATTACATGATTACCAAAATAAATCAAAGGAAAACCATCACATAATACTTAATCCATGACCAAAATAAATCAAAGGAAAGACCATCACATAATACTTAATCCAAGATTAAAATAAATCAAAGGAAAGACCATCACATAATACTTAATCCATGACCAAAATAAATCAAAGGAAAGACCATCACATAATACTTAATCCATGACCAAAAAAAATCAAAGGAAAAACCATCACATAATACTTAATGCATGGCTTACAAAAAGGTAGGAATCCTACCAAATACTGACTAGCGTCCTTTTTCGTTTTCCTTTCGATAAACCCGGTCGTCGATCACGCACCGCCTGCGATGTCCGGTACCTTATTATACATTAATAATTAGTCCATGTTTTATCCATGATTAAGTCCCTAATGCATGCCTTAGTGGGGTTCGGCCATACATCATGACCGAACCTCACTAACTAGGTTTTGTGGGTCCCATTTAGTCCATTAAACATTTTAATCACACAAGTCTACAAACCAGCCACCCTAGGCTTCATTTATCACACACATGGTTATTACTTAGAGTCCCTAAGTCCATGATCATCTTCCATGGGTTTCTTTATCTTGGCCCATATTTACGGTTTTGCCACTACCCCTTTTCCATGACTAGTCACTCATTTATCCATGTACATTATGGTCCATAATTGATCCACAACTTAGACCCATTAATGATCCATAACTTAGGTCCGTTAATGACCCATCAACCATGTCATATGATCATTAAAATCAACCATTTAATTAACTTAACCTTTATTCATTCAACACATATGTAACCCCATACTTAGCCCATCAATTGGTCCATAGACTTGGATCCCTTAATGACTCCTTAGCCATAACATCATCACAAATTAGCCACTTGATTCACCCTAATCCCCATTCATTACTCACATGTATAATACCAAATTCTAACCCATAAATTGACCACAAATGGGTCATGGGTTTCAATAAAATTAGCCCCTTTAAATTTAACCTAAACCCCATTTTTCCTTGGGTTTTTTTCACCACATTTAGATCCATAACAAGCCCTCCCATGAGGAGGTTTACATCATGCAATTTTAATCATCAATTTTGATCATCAATTTTGATCATCAATTTGGTATATTTTGGTCCATCAAAACTACCAAACACATCACCCTAAGGTTCATCATTCATTGGTGACATTTAAGACCATAACAACATTAACCTTCATCCATGGATTCCCTCATTTAAAAACCCCTTTAAAATTTACTATCATTCTTTCACTCAAAACCTTCAAAATCATTAACCCCTTCCATGGTTTTAAACCTAAAAACCCCATTTCATCACCATAGGATTTAAAAACATTCCATCCATAAAATTATGAATACATTACCATAGGGTTCATCAACACCACCAACATTCCCTATTTATTTTTATTTTTTTTCCATTATTTTACATCCATCATCATTCCACATTCAAACCCCTTTTAAAATTTACCAACATTTAATCATTTAAAACCCTAACATCATTAATCATTCTTTCATGATACTAACCCTAAAAACTCCATTAAAGATCCTTAATTACCTACATTTAACCATTAAAATCTTAAAACCCTAAATCATCCTCCATGACTTCCATTCTTTAAAACCCTAATTCATCACTTAATTATCTACCATGGTTCCTTCCAAAATTTCCATACATCCATTGCTTAAATAATTTAAATACATAATGTCCTTAATCCATTTGTTTTTTCTTAATCTATCTCTCCCATGTTTGTATAAAATTTTTAATACATAAAACCCTTAAAGCATCCTTTATTTTTTCTTAATCCATCTCTCCCACTTTATCCATTTCTCATCTTTCCATTGGATGGATTTGAGATCCAAGGCCTATAATAATTTGGCCACCATTAAATCCAAGCAATGGATTTCATAATCTCTTAAACCCTAAAAAAAAAATCTAATCTCTTGTTTTAGAAATACTTACAATCCGACGGCTCCTCCGATTTTTCCTCCTCCTCTTGAACTCCTTGGCCTTCTTTCTTCTTCTTCTCCTTGTTTAATCGGCCAAGATGAGCTTAATCAATGGAAAAATATCATAGCTTGGGTCGGCCAAGATGGGGTGTACTTGAGAGAGTGAGAGGAGGAGATGGTGAGAAAGAAGATACCAAGATTTTATCTTGGAGTGGTGGCCACCACTTGCACCTTTCTTCTCTATTTTCTTCTCTTCTTCTTCCAAGTTTTTCTTCTTCTTTCTTTCCTTGGTGTGGGACGGTGGTGAAGAGCAAGAGAGGAAGAGAATGAAATGGGAGAGAATGAAAAGAAAACCATCTTATCCCAAGGCTTGCTTAAACTACACTTCACCCTTAATTTTCCCACCAACTACATAAGATATTTTTTATGCTTTATGCTTTACGGTTTATGGTGGTTGGGATAAACTCCACCAAGCCACCGTTTTTGGCTTCTTAAGATGGAAAGGTTTAGTTTTCCATCTTTTGACCCCTTTGACCACCTTTTAAATAATTTAATCATTTAATTAATTAGTTAATTACCTTAGGTTAATTAATTCTCACTTAACCTAATTCCATTATTCTACCCATGGTTGATCAAGTCAACCATGGTGGCCGGCCCCACCAATCCTTGGTCCACACGCCACCTCATTTGATGAGGTGGAGGTGGGTCCCAAACGGCCATGTCACTTTGGTCAATTCATCACCAACTTAGGTGATTTAAATTTAATTAAATCCATTATTCTTATTGGATCACCATTGGGCCCATGGCCCAATTACATTCACCCTTACCCATTTACCTTAGACCTTACATTATCTTGACCCATTGGGTCCCAAATGAGTATTGGGCCCAATTTGACCATCCTTGGCTAAATTGACCATCATTGACCATTTAAATGATTTTTAAATCCAATCCATGGTCCATTGGGCCATACTTGGGCCTTTGTCCATATTTTGATCCATTCACCATTTATTCCATCAAATTTCTCAATTTCCACCATTAAAACAAATAATAGCCATATATATATATTGATTTACAAATTCCGAGCCATTACAGGTTCGGCCCCTTTGGATGGCCGAACCCCATGAGAAAACTTGGTGATTTTTATGGTGTTTGAAAGACAAAATCCATATTATGAAATGGAGGTTTTAAAGGATTTTAAATGTAGATAAGCTTGCTGTTTTGGACCAGTTATGGGATGGCTGAATCATGTGGCTTTCATGGTTAAAGTATGGAGTCTCATATGTATATAATTGATGGAAGTATTGTGTTAAGAGAACCATAGGGTTCGGCCATGTGAATGGCCGAACCCCATGGACTGTTTTGATGGATAGTTGGATTAAGTTTATGATGGAACTATGTGGTAATTATATGTTTGTCTATGGACTTAGATTAGGTAAATAATCAGCCATCATGAATGATGGAAAGTGGGGACAAAAATCAGATTGGTGAGGTTCGGCCATGTAGTATGGCCGAACCCCACTAATGGTGATTGATGGACTTAGTGGTTAATTTATATGGATGTATGAAGGGCTTAAAAAGGACCAAATTAAGTGGTGAGGTTCGGCCATGTGTATGGCCAAACCCCACTAAGATGGTTTTATGATAGGCGATGGAAGTTTGCAAAATTAAGCATTGGTTAGACCAATGGCAAAACTGTAAATACAAGATAAATTGTATATGTGAATGGATTGATCAAAAGACTTGAAAAGAGGGGGTCCAAAATCAAGTGATAAGGTTCAGCTATGTTGTATGGCCGAACCCTACCAAAGTATGTTTAAGGTGTGAGGTGAATTAATAATGACTATTGGTGTTTAAGATAAATTAAACAAAAGGATAGTCTAAATGGCATAATGGTAATTATGGATGAAATGATCAAAGATGAGATGATCATATGATTGGATATATGGGCCAAAACCAATATGGTAAGGTTCGGCCATGATGTATGGCCGAACCCTACCAAGGTTCATTTGGAAGTTTGGGTTAATTAGATGGTTTTAATTAAATAAAAGAGTGACCAAAGTTTTAAATGGGTGAGGTTCGGCCATTGGGCATGGCCGAACCCCACAAAGTGGATTTTTGGACTTAGATTAAGTTGGAATCTTATGGTTAAAAGCTTGACTTGCTGTTATATAAATAGGGCCACGGGATTTGCTTAAACAGCGTACAAGTTGTAAACAAGAGACGGTTCAAAAGAAAAGCCAAACTAAGTGATTATTGAGTAGGTTTCCTACATTTATTGTAACCACATTTCTATTTGCTGTTTTATGTTGATTTCGATAAGTTATATGAATGTAAAGTTATGTTTCTAAATGGCATGTTTGCATAGACATCTCATGCATGGCATGGGATGATGGTGTTGTAATCGGAGGCCACACTCCGTCGGGGCGTCTGAAAGACCACTGTGGGGTACCTTGATGATGAGAATCCCATCAAGAGGAATCCGGAGGCCACACTCCGTCGAGGCATCCGAAAGACCACTGTGGGGTACCTTGACGATGAGAATCCCGTCAAGAGGAGGCTATGTAGAATGGTGATGGGTGGGACTCATTACATGTTCATTTCATACATAGCATGTTTTTATGGAATTTTGTCACACATGTGTTATTATTATATTATTTGCATGTTTTTTACTAACCATGTGGTAGCCCTATTCGGAAACACTACTGGGCGCGTTGATCTAACGCCCTATCTATATCCTTAGTGGATGATGCAGGGAAAGAGAAGAACGTGGATCGAGAAGAGGACCAAGTACGGAAACTTGGGCGGTTTGAATGATTGGAATGGATTATGAATGGACTATTTTATGGACTTGATATTTGATATATTTGGACAATGTAATTTGGTAATTAGTTATGTTGGCTTGTAATAAGTAGTTAAGATAGATGCTATGGTTTGTTTTAAGTCGGATGGTTTGATTGAACGATTAGTTAAGATTGATTAGTAATTTTGGAGAATAAGTTATGTACTTTGCTATCTAAGAATGGAAAATTGGAATAGTCATAGGTTCTATTATAACCTCAGTTGGATTAAGACTAAGTTAATTCTGCAAGTTATATATGTACCATGTGCGGATCAGTTTTATGGACTTAGTTCATATGCACATGGGCTTGGCCAGTTAAGGGTCGAATTTAGAGATCCGAACTTAACTCGCGTCGTGACACTCCGCCCCGATCACATGATTATTATATATATATAAAAAAAAAATTAAACTCTGAAAATTAGAGTGAAAAGGGCGGGATGTTACACCCCATAGGGAATGTTTTTATGGATTTAGGCTGTTATTAATGTTAAATGATTAATTTATAAGTGATTAGATTAATGAATCAAAGATGGCATGATCTTGGACTTAATTTAAAAAATCAAAGGACTAAAAAAAGAAGGGCACAAAACCAAGTGAGCGAGGTTCGGCCATGTTGTATGGCCGAACCCCACTAAGGTATATTTTGTGGACTTAGAGTTTTTAAATGACTAACTCATGTATGATTGATTAAGGAATCAAAAGAGGGACCCAAACCAAGTGAGTGAGGTTCGGCCATGTTGTATGGCCAAACCCTACTAAGGCATGTTTATGGACTTAAACAAAGTGGGAAATCAAATAGAACATGTGTTTTGATTCATTGATATGTTATAAGGTAACGGGACCTCACAAGCGGTGTACGATCGTGAGCGGTTTCCGGACGAAAACGCAAGGACATATTAGTTGATCATTGGTAGGATTCTTACCTCATTGAAACTGTAACACTTTGGAATTTCATGTTATTAATATATATATGAATTTGCCATTTAATTTGTGAATTATTAGATATGGACCTTAGATAGGTAAAGTGTTGGGTCAATTACCCAATTAAGACCCAACGGATTGTGGATATGATTGCAATTGGAATAATTGGGTAAGATGTATTCAATTGGGCCAAGATTGGTAATTGGGTAAAAATTGTTAATTGGGTCAAAATGTCCAATTGGGACCCAATGGGTCGTGTTTGACTTGGTTGACCACCGAGTGAGTTGAGTTGATTTGAATTAAATTAAAGTCGTGAGTTGAATGAGTTGGATGTGGATGGTTATACAATTCAAATTCAAACAAGGATACACATTTCAAATTCAAACAAAGATACATATTTCAAAATTCAAATAAGAGTTACACGTTGGAGAGGTAGGGAGGTTTGGTTTATTTCAAAATTCAAATAAGAGTTACACCTTAGAGAGGTAGGGAGGTTTGGTTTATTTCAAAATTCAAATAAGAGTTACACCTTGGAGAGGTAGGGAGGTTTGGTTTATTTCAAAATTCAAATAAGAGATACACGCTGGAGAGATGAGAAGTTTTGGTTACACATTTCAAATTCAAAACCAAGGAGTACACGTTGGAGAGATGAGAAGTTTTGGTTACACATTTCAAATTCAAAACAATGATACACATTGGAGAGATGAGAAGTTTTGGTTACATATTTCAAATTCAAAACAATGATACACGTTGGAGAGATGAGAAATATTGGTTTATTTCAAATTCAAACAAGGATACACATGGAGAGATAATGAAGGTGGTTTGTTGTTTCAAATTCAAACAAATGAAGGTGGTTTAATTTTCAAATTCAAACAAGGCTCAACTCTCCCTCTCCCTCTTGGCTATTCCTCTCCCTCACACCCTCTCTTAGCCGACCACTCACAAGGACAAAAGAGAAAAGAACTTAGAGTTTACATCCCAAACTCCTCTCCCTCTCTCTCAAAGCCGATCCTCTCTCAAACACACATAATTTGGCCGAACTCTATCTCTCTCTCAAGCTCTCACATCTCGGCCAAAGAAGTAAGAAGGAAGGAGGAAGAGGCTAAGGAAGGAAAGAATCGGAAGAACAAGTCAGAGCAAAGGAAAGCTGGAGGAGTCGCGGAACCAGTAAGTAATTTTTTATAAAATTTTATTTAGAGAAAGGAACCATAGGGTTCGGCCATGGTGGATGGCCGAGCCCCATGGAAGAAAATTGGTGGGTAATAAAGATGTTAAAGGGTTTAAATGGAAGGTTGTTGGTAAAGAACCTTAGACCATGGGTTCGGCCAAGGGGTATGGCCGAACCCCGTAAAGAATTATGGAATTATATTCATATAGTTAGATCATGGAAATGATGGTAAAGTTGTAAATATAGGCCAAAATGAAAGATCATGGGTTCGGCCATGGTGTATGGCCGAACCCCATGAGGTCTTTTTATGGACTTAAGTTGTTAACAATGTTAAACAATTGTGGTATGGGTGATTACCTAAGGAAAGAAGTGATGGCCAAAGGGATGAAACTAAAGGACCATGGGTTCGGCCATGGTGTATGGCCGAACCCCATGGATAGTATTTTTGAATCTAAGTTGGCATGAAGGTTGTAAATGGTGAATGAGTTATGTATGGATCACTCTTGGACTTGGGGTAGTAAATGATGAAGCAATTTTATGGATACTATGTTTATGTATATTTTAAATGAATAGAGGATTAATTGGAGGAGGCAAGTATAGACTTATGTTATGGACCTAAGATGGTGAACCATATAAAGGAGAAGTTAGAAATGAAACATCAAGGGTTCGGCCATGGTGTATGGCCGAACCCCATGAACTTGTTAATGGGTCATTTGTGGGTCTTTGTATAATTTAAATGAATGGTTTACCAAACCAAGGGATGAAGGGAATCATGAGGTCTTTATTTTATGATTTATGAATTAATCATGAATCCATGTTATGGATCAGTTTTGGACCTAACCATAAGGTAATGGAAACCATGGCAATATTGTAAATAAGTAAAATTAATGGACCATGGGTTCGGCCATGGTGTATGGCCAAACCCCAATTGGAATGTTTGGTGGACCTAGGGTTTATGTATGTTAGGTTAATGAATTAAAAACATTATGATCTTGGACTTAAGTTGAAGGATCAAAAGAAGGACCAAAAATCAAGGGGGGTGAGGTTCGTCCATGTTGTATGGCCGAACCCCACAAAGTTGGGTTTATGGACTTAGATTTAATAGAAATCAAATAGAACATGGTTTGATTGTTTGATGTGTAATAAGGTAACGGGACCTCACAAGCGGGGCACGATCGAGAGCAGTTGCCAGATTATAAAGCAAGGACACGTTAGTGGTCTTTGGTAGGATTCTACCTTTTTGAAACATGGTTTATGTATGATGGTTTTACTTTTATCTTGATGAATTTATGTTGTAAAAGATATGTTCCAAATGTGAGTTTTAATGCTATGTTTATAATATAAAATAGCATGTGTTTCATTCGCATCTCATGTATGGCATGGGTGGAAGGATATGTAACCGGAGGGGCCACACTCTGTCGGGGCATCCGAAAAACCTATGTGGGATACCTTGATGTGCATTTCCATCAAGAAGAAATCGGAGGGGCCACACTCCGTCGGGGCTTCCGAAAGACCTATGTCGGGGTACTTATATGTACTTGTGATGGGTGGGACTCATTGCATTTGACATCATGACATGGCATTGTTTTATATGGTTTTGACATTATGTTATTATATATGATTTGTACTAACCATGTGTAGACCCTAAATGGAATACCTACTGGGCGCGTTGTTCTAACACCCTATTTCTACCCTAGTAGATGATACAGAAAAGGAAAGGGACGATGAACGTGATCGAAGCCAAGCAGAGGAGCTTGGATATGTGATTGGATTATGTTTTATTTATGTTACTCATGGACATGTATTTTGAGTAGCTAGCAATCGACATGTAATAATTTAGATATTTGCTATGGTTTGTGAATGGTTACTTTGGTTATTTAAGTTAAGTTAATCATTTATAATTAACAGAGTACTTTGCTATCTAAAAATGGACTAGAGTTAGGTTCTATTATAATCCGCAATTTGTGATATAATCCGCATGTTATACTATCACGTGTGAACCGTTTTCATGGACTTAGTCCATGCACACGTAGGGTTGGCCAGTTAAGGGTCAGACTTTAGAAGTTCGGACTTAACTCACGTCGTGACGTCCCGCTCTTGCTCACTCTTTATTTAAAAAAAAAAATAGACTCTGATTTTCGGAAAGCATAGTGAAAAAGGGCGGGGCGTTATAGAAACCATGGATATGTATGATGATTTTAAGTACATATTTTGATGAGTTATTTTGCATAAATGATATGTTTCAAATGTGAGAGTTTGATGCTATGATTACATAGCATGTGTTCACTTACATCTCATGCATGGCATGGGAGGGATGATTGTAACTGGAGACCACGCTCCGTCGGGGCGTCCGTAAGGCATTCGTGGGAAGACCGTGATGTGCATTATCCATCAAGAAGTAACCGGAGTCCATGCTCCGTCGGGGCGTCCGTAAGGCAACCGTGGGGGATACCTTGATGAGGAGATTCCATCAAGAGGATACAAGGTGTTGTGATATGATGGGTGGGACTCATTGCATATGACACCATGGCATGGCATTGTTTTACATGGTTTTGTTATTATGTTATCTATATGATTTTGTACTAACCATGTGTTAAGCCTATTTGGAGTACCTACTGGGCGCGTTGTCTAACGCCCTACTTCTACCCTAGTTGATGACACAGGAATTGAACGGAACAATGAACGTGATCGGAGCCAAACATAGGAGCTTGAATGTTTTTAGTTTAATTTTGCTTAAGTTACTCATGGACAATGTAATTTGAGTAGCTAGCATTTGGGCATGTAATAACTTAGATTATTTGCTATAGTTTGAATGTTAATTTTGGATATCTTAACTTAAGATAATTATGGTTAAGTGACGAACTACTTTGCTATCTAAATTGGAATAGGATAGACATTCTATTATTATTCCGCGCTTATGATTTATTCCGCATGTTAACTTAAGTACGTGTGAACCGTTTAGTCAACTTGGTTCACGCACACGTATGGTTGGCCAGTTAAGGGTGGGGCTTTGGAAGCTCGGACTTAACTCGCGTCGTGACGTCCCTGCTCTCTCTCACTCTTTTATTCAAAAAAAAAAATAGACTCTGATTTTCGGCGAGTGAAAAAAGGCGGGGCGTTACAGTTGGTATCAGAGCGAAACGGGAAGGTTGAATCTTTCGAAGTAAGATTAAGACGGTATCATGTCTCACTGACAGATAAGAATCCCAACTGACCGACTCTTCGGAGTCCGCTACATGGGGGCCGGATTAATTTACTTCGTTAGACTCAGACTGAAGCATTCAATCTGAGAGCAACACTTGACGAAAAAGGAATGATAGCAAAAGAAGTACAGTCACTATAAATTGGATTTATCAAACATAGCAAATTAAGAGATATTTCCCCGATATTCCCAAATTGAGGAAACAAACACTTGATACTTAGGAAGCTTCCCCAAAAACAAAGAAATACAAAAAAGTGTTTATTTGGTAATCTCCCCAAAGTGTGGAGACACAAACTTTACAAAGAAACTAAGTCAACGATGTTTTTCAATGACTTAGGAAAAATGCCTCCGAGGAGAAGGAGAACCCGACAAAACCCATATGGGATGATGAGGAGCAACCACCCCACCAAGAGGAGGAACAGAATAGTGTGAACATACCCGTGGTGCCTCCCGAACTACAAAACTTGGTCCAAGCAGTGGTCACTTCTGTTCTTCAACAGCACATGAACGGAAATTGGACCACCAGCGAGGCCAATGACAGGAGGATGGTCAGGGATTTCCAGCAGCAGCGTCCCCCTTACTTCAAAGGGAAAGAAGGGTCTGTCGGAGCAGAAAACTGGTTGAAGAAAATTACTCAGATCCTGACCCTGCTAAAGATCTCAAGTCATGAAGACAAGATATTGCTGGCTACATCACAACTAATTGATGATGCCGGTAAATGGTGGGAGGTGATAGAAAACAGCTTGCGCTCATTCCGGAAGGGGAATGGACTGCAATGACATGGGAGCAGTTGTCAGCTACGTTTTTGGATCATCACTTCCCCGAGGAGGAGAAGGAGCGCCACACCCAAGCGTTCCTATCTTTGGTGCAAAGCACCATGATGGTGGCAGAGTACCATCAGGAGTTCCTCAGTTTGTCCTATTATGCTCTATATATGGTGGATACAGAGTACCGAAGGGCTCGTAAGTTTGAGCGGGGCCTTCGACCGAGTATTAGGGCCAAGGTAACCATCTTCAAGGCAGCTAAACTGGCAGAGGTAGTCAGCAGGGCCACTATAGCGGAGCAAGAGATAGCTGAGACAGTGCGGTTCGTAGACAACCGCCAAGGTTAGAGTGGGGGAGGTACATTCCGTCCCAATAAAAAGTTTCGACCTAACTATGGGAGACCCTCACCTTCTACTGGGTCAACAGGGGGCTTTCGTCCCAACCAGCCCATCCCATCAGCATCAGTCTCTCAGGTTTCCCGAGTTGAGGGCACTTGTTTCCATTGTAACCAGTTGGGTCATTTCAAAAGGGATTGTCCACAGCTTAGCAGACCTTCTAACTCTAGGGGTTCCTTCCGCCCTCCAGCTAGACGAACTCATTCACGAGGAACCAGGGCATACAACCAGGCAGGACAGGTGCCTAACCCTACAGGATCTGGACGGCTATATACCTTAGCTCCTCCAGCAACAGTGGATCACTCCGTGATTCAAGGTATGATAGTAGTCAGTAGTTCCTACGCCTTTGCATTATTTGATTCTGAAGCATCCCACTCCTTTGTATCTGCTGCATTCATATCCGCTACTGGCACATTAGTACAAAAACTGTCCACATCACTCACTATTGTATCCTCCATCGGAGACACATCATTGGGGCTTATATGCACAGCAGTGAACACTGAACTCGTTGGATTCAGATTTGAGTTCAACTATCTGGTACTCGATATGACTGAGTACGATATCATCTTTGGCGTGGACTGGTTGGCTAGCTTTAGGGCCAACATTGATTGCCATCTTCACAGGGTGAAATTTTGGTCACCCGAGGGAAAGCAATATGTAGTACGTGTTGACAAACAGAGCACCTCCATAAGAAAAAGGCTGCATGAAGGGTTCAACCGCCTGGTATTGAACAGTATCAGATTAAACAAGGCACTGGTGGCTGAACTTCCGGCGATAGTGAAAGACTATGCGAATGTATTCCCAACAGAACTCCCTGGCTTGCCACCCATGAGGGAGATTAATTTTGAGATCAAGTTGTACCCTGGCACTGCTCCAGTGTCATTGCCACATTACCGGATGGCACCAGCTGAGATGTCCGAGCTAAAGAAACAGATTGATGAACTGCTCAGACTGGGATGCATCTGGAACAGTACATCGTCTTGGGGAGCCCCGGTGTTATTTGTGAAGAAGAAGGACGGTACACTTCGGATGTATGTGCATTACCGAAAATTGAACCAGCTGACTATCAGGAACAAGTACCCTCTACCTAGGATCGATGATCTATTCGATCAACTTAGGGGTTCCAGCCACTTCTCAAAGATTGATCTAATGTCTGGCTACCATCAAATCCAGGTTAACGATGAGGATATAGAGAAGACAGCCTTCAGGACACGGTATGGACTATATGAGTTTGTAGTCATGCCGTTTGGACTCACCAATGCACCGGCTGTGTTCATGGATTTAATGAACATGATCTTCCATCCTTACTTGGACCAATTTGTGATTGTATTTATTGATGACATCCTGATCTATTCCAAAAGTCAGGAGGAACATGCTGAGCACCTGCGGATAGTCCTGGACACCGTGAGAAAGAACCAACTATATGCCAAAGTAAGCAAGTGTGAATTTTGGCTATCTGAGGTCAACTTTTTGAGGCATATTATATCAATAGAAGGTATAGTCGTGGACCAGGCTAAGGTGGCGGCAGTGAGAGAATGGAAAGCACCGAAAAATGTGACTAAGATACATAGCTTCCTGGGTTTGGCTAGTTACTATAGGAAGTTTATCATGGACTTCTCCAAGATTACATCTCCACTTACCCGACTCACTCAGAAAGGAGTCAAATTTGAGTGATCGGATGTATGTAACTGGAGATTTGAGGAGCTAAAGGAGAGACTTACAACTGCTCCTATTCTGATTTTGCCGGAAATAGGCAAGGGCTATGAGGTACAATGCGATGCTTCAGGAGAGGGACTTGGGTGTTCTCTCAGTCTAAGTCAGCGTGTGGTGGCTTACGGTTCAAGACAGTTGAAAATACATGAACGCCTTTATCCCACACATGATCTAGAACTAGCCGCAGTGGTCTTCGCTCTCAAAAGCTGGAGACACTATCTTTATGGTGAGAAGTTTGAAGTGTTTTCAGATCATAAGAGCTTGAAGTACTTGTTTGATCAGAAAGAGCCCAACATGAGGCAGCGCAAATGGATGGAATATCTGCAGGATTATGAGTTCGCGCTTCGATATCATCCTTGCAAGGCGAACAAAGTGGCGGATGCCTTCAGCCGCATATCACATGCATCAGTGGCCAGTTTGATCAGGACAGAATGGGAGATGCTGAATACCATACGAGAGTTCAAT
This sequence comes from Chimonanthus salicifolius, assembly GCA_013350335.1. Taxonomy (NCBI): domain Eukaryota; kingdom Viridiplantae; phylum Streptophyta; class Magnoliopsida; order Laurales; family Calycanthaceae; genus Chimonanthus; species Chimonanthus salicifolius. The sequence continues at coordinate 91,712,003 of CM023532.1, forward strand.
CTATATATCAGTAACCATGGGAGTATGTATAATCTGATCATACAGTCCAACATGGTCTCCAAGATTGAACAGGAACAACGGACAGATCCAGAAGTGGAGGAGATATAGGCTAAGATGTCTACTGGTGAGGTCCCACTAGAATGGGAGTTACGACTAGGACAAGGTCTTGTTTTCAGAGGTAAAACATATGTGCCTAAGAGCTGCAGAAGAGAGTTACTGATCGAGGCACACCAAACCAAACTCTCTATTCATCCGGGCAGCACCAAGATGTATTACGACCTGAAGAGACATTATTGGTGGCATGGACTCAAGAGGGATGTGGCAGAGTTTGTTGCCCACTACTTAACTTGTCAGCAGGTTAAGACGGAACATCAGAAGCCACCAGGGTTACTCAAACCCTTACCAGTGCCGGAGTGGAAATGGGAACACATCTCCATGGATTTTGTGACAGGGTTACCAAGGTCATCAAAGGGCAACGATGCGATATGGGTCGTGGTAGATCGATTAACTAAGTCTGTACACTTTCTTCCCATCAAGATGACAGATTCATCTAAGACTTTGGGTCGACTGTACATCAGGGATATCATCAGATTACATGGTATTCTCCAGACTATTGTGTCAGACAGAGATGGCCGATTCACCGGCAGAGTATGGCAGAGCATGCAGTCGGCCATGGGAACGGATCTATTGACTAGCACAGCATTCTATCCACAGACTGATGGACAGTCGGAGAGGACAATACAGGCATTGGAGGATATGCTGAGAGCATGTATGCTAGACTTCAAGGGTGGATGGGAGGATCACTTGCCACTGGTAGAGTTCTCATACAACAACATACCAGGCAAGCCTCTAGATGGCTCCATTCGAGGCTTTATATGGTAGACCATGTAGATCACCCGTGTGCTGGACAGAGGCCGGTGAACCTGCACTTATTGGACCCGAGTTAGTCGCAAAGACTACAGCACAGATTCAGTTGATATGGCAGCACCTACTTGTTGCACAGAGTCGTCAAAAGAGCTACGCTGACAAGAGGAGGAGGCTCCTTGAATTTGAGGTGGAGACTTAGTATTCTTGAAAATCTTGCCACGAAAGGGAAACATGAGATTTGGAAAGAAGGGGAAACGGGGAGTCACAATCACAAACAAACCACGAACCCTAGCGAGACTTAGGGCCCATGACTTACTAAGCGGGAGACTCACGACTGGCGTGACTGGAACACCCTAGAAATTTTAATATTAATTAATGGGATTAAAAAGGGTGATTAATGATTAACTAATATTAAAATGACTTAATTAAGTAATTAAGATGGATTCAAGTAGGATTTAATTAAGAGATTAAAATATGATTTAATGTTAAGTGATGTGGTGAGTAATTAAATTTATGAAAGTTAATGAAAATTAATTAATAATGTGGCATTGAGCCATATGAGGGATGACATGGCATGCCACTTGGAAAGGTGTGACCCAACACCACACTCCCTTGACTTAGGGTAACCACAAGAGAGAAAAAGCCTCCACACCCTTTTATTTCATACCCTCACACGACACTCTCCTTATTTCCCTCTCATCCACATGACACTCTCTCCCTACTCCACTTCTCTCACACGGCAAAGGCTCCATCACCATTCCTCATCACTGTGCACCCCAATCTTCCACCCTTCTCACGTTTTCCTCCTCCTCTCTTCCTCCATTAGTGAAACTCAAGCAAGGAAGAAAGCAACAGAAGAAAAGAAGAAAATCGTGGAAAGCCTTGTAAGATTTTATTTTTCTCCCTAGATTTAGTATTAAGACTAAATTTGAGGATTAAGATGGTTTGGAATCAACCCAAGACAAATTTGGGTTAAGGAAATGGAAATTGGAAAATTTGGGGATTTTGTGTTTTCCCACAACTCATGGACTTTTATTTAAGATCCATGTATTTATTAATCAAATCAGGAGTATTAAGCTTATAAAATTTGACAAATCACATGTGGAATCAATCTAAGGGGTTAGGTTTAGAAATCAAGACCAATATCCTACCCATTTGTGATTTTTTAGTACAGTGAACTCAGCCCGCACTGTAGTTTTTCTGCAGTTTTTTGCAAGTGACTGTCTGAAGAAGACAGATCTTGGAACCTCCTCAGACGTTTTGAGACAAGTGCCGAAGGCTCGGACAGTCGGAGGAACGAATAACGTTCCGAGAACTATAGTAAGGTATAAGGTCTCGGAACTTGGCTCGGACGTTCGAAGGCCAAGTTCCGAGAAGACCAATGAAACCCCGAAAGGACTAAACACTTTGAAAAATTTGTTAAGTTCAAAAGAGAACCCGAGGTCTCAGAACCTGGCACGGAAGTATCTAGACCAAGTTCCGAGCAACATAATTTGAATTAAAAATCTACATGTCTCAGAAGTGCCGAGAGAAGACCTAGAAGTTCTGAAATCTCGGAACTTGGTTCAGAGGTTCCGAAATCAAGTTCTGAGCAAACCAACGTATTGTATACTTCGAACAATCCGAAGGATAACCCAGATGTTCCAAAGCTACAGAACAAGCTTCGAAAGTTCCGAACAAAGTGACTCAAGTTCCGAACTGGCAGTGACATACTGTTTTGATCTTAACCCCACACTCTTATTTTGATCATTAATGTGAGATTAATAAGACACCAATAATATTCTCCAAATCTAATCTCCTAAGTAGTAAAAAATGAAAGTAATAAGTATTAGATTTGGAAACCAAAGAAAATAATTAATGATGTGATTGTTGTGTCTTCATCCATGGAAATAACCGAAGGACCCGGAGGTAACTTAGGAGTCGTACATGCCGTTTGTGATTCGTCCTCCCCGTCAACCTATCTCCAATCATGTAGGTTTTCCTACCTACTTGAAATACCAAAGTGATATTATAAATGTATATTTGATTTAAAGTTCTATAAATTGATTTGAATGTATGTTTTGATGGTGATTTGGTAAAATGTAGTTTCAAGCATGGAAAATATGGATTATTTTATATATTGTCAAATGGATTTGATATCATTCCATGGACATAAACTTCATGCATTTGCATGGGATGGGAAAGCATGAGACCGAGACAAAGGGATGAAGTACTTTACTCGGGAACAGTTACATATGTATGGAATGAATAACCATTGTATAGGGCCGCGTCCATGGGTTATAGAAAATATGGCATTTTAATTGGGGAGAAAGCTTCAGGGTCAAAAGAAGTCCCGAAACCTGTTCAGGATTATGGGTGTGTAGCGCTCCCCTGGTATTCCCAGTTAAATTGCTAGTATTGGATAGTAGCTCCTACCCGGTGCCACGGGAAAGCTACGGACATAAATGGCCAATGTTTATAACCATTGAATGAGAAAGAAAGATTGACCAATGCATGGGGCATGAAGTGTTTACATAGATTAATGGCACCCATGGCATCACACTTCATGTTGATTTTTAGACGAGTTGAAAGCATTATGATTATTATTATTATTAAATGAGCATGATTTGGATTTGAATGTATTGTTTTCCATTATGAGATATAATTGGATTTTAAACATGTGATTTGATATTTGATTTTCAATAAGGTTTGAATGAGTTATGAAATATTGATAGTATGTTTTCATTACATGTTGGTACCTACTTTGATGGGAATTCCTACTAGGCGTGTGACTAAGCCCACAATTCTTCCCCTTTTTAGAATCTAATGCAGAGAAGGAGAAAGACGATGAAGCCGAGCCAAGTAATAGCAGCCAGCCATCAAAGAAAAGCAAGCTAAGGAAGTAAAGATGATGTTTTGGGAATGGAGAAGACTTAGCTCATTTTGATTATTTTGTTTACATTTTGAGATAATATAATTTTGTAGGAGTTATGAGTATGGAAATGTAATAACTTATGTATAAACTCCTAGTTACTTGTGTTAGACTTATTTTTGTAATTTAACTTACGTGGGATCCTTACACTTTGCTTTGAAATATGATTAGTTATTATTCAGATGCATCAAATATCTTGATATGTTTTTGCAGGATTATATTAGTGTGTTGCAAATGTGATAATGGACTTTTGTCCATGCGCACACACTAGGTGGGCCAGTCTAGGGTCGAGTCTTCGGACTCGGGCTCAGCTCGCGTCGTAGCACTCTCGCCTCCCTCTCTCCACTAAATATCCACACAACCCTACTCTGATGTCGGTGGTCAGAGGGAAGGGAGCTACAGTGACTTTGTCTACCTCGCCCTGCATCCTTTCACCCCATAGGTGATTCAGTCAAGCTCCAAGGTGGTCGAAATGTATCTAATATAGATAGTATCACCCTCATAAGGGAAACCACTGCCTAGCTCAGTGCAACCAAGCGTCTAACGAAGCTAGCACCATCTCAAGAGATAGATTTGTGCCTAGCTCTACGCAACCCCACACCCCAAGTGTGCAGAATAGCCGTGAGAGCGCCCTACAGTGTGTGACACATGAAGGACTCACTCCCTGACGGCAACCCTACGGGGCCAAGCCTTCGTAGGAAAGCACCACCGTTTCAATTGAATTCTTCGGTGATCTCCCTCCACTCTTTACACAAATCTCATCTAAGGAGTTGGGTAATTTACAATGATGGGGATTCTAGAGGGGATGGCAAAATCTCATCTCCCTTCTAGTTGAATCACACATCTTCCAATCATAATGGGCTTAAGTCCATTATTCAACATTTCATACTCTTTCATAAGTCATTTAGTGGAGTATAGGAGATACACCTTTAACATTGAAACAATGGAATGTTGTACATGCTTTAAGAACTCACATCATTGAGAAAGAATACATAACTCATTCCATACAATTTCATACATTATACAATTTCTTGTATTCATGCTTAATCATGGGAATCGAATTACCTCAATGGATTATTCCTTTGGGGCTTAAACGGGCATTCCTCCTTGCACGTAGCCTTTAATAATCCATTCTTAACAAACATTTATATACATAATTCCAAATATTTCAAATACACATACTCATACATCACTTCATCTCATATCAATCATACACTCAATTTTATTGCATTACAAACATCATGTTCTCAAACATTTCCACATACCACACAAAATACAAGAGAATCCTTATACACATTGACCAACTCCATGCATCATTTACAACATTTAAATCGATTCATCATGCATTTGCATGTAAATACTTCTCAAAATATCTCGATCATTTAAATACGATGTGTAGCATTCCTCACCTTGAGTGCTTAAGGAGTGTTGGATCGACCCTCGACTTGCTCGGCTCTGGGGTTCGGATTTGAAGGCTCTAATTACCATGACAACACTAATTAGTTCATGTATTAGGCCCCAAAATGTGTTTAGAAGTAAAACCCGTAAATAAAATCCAAGGTTAGACCTCTACTTCAGGTCAAACAATGGGAAACCCCAAAATAAATCTCACATTTCATCTCAAGTTTATCAATGCACCCATTTCCCTAATTTGTTTGCCTCCATTTGGGTTCTTAAACCCAAATCCCTCACAAGAAAGGCCCATTAGGAAATCCCTAATTATTCCATGGGTCTTTCTTCAAACAAGGCCCATTGACCCTCCCCAAGGTAGATTTCAACGAATCTTACCATGTCCCATCAACTAAGAAGAAAAGGGAAAGGGAAGGACGAATCTCATACCTTTGAAGAATGAAAATCCAAGCTATGGGGAGCTTAGGGTGCGCTCAATCCGAAAATCTTGCATGCAAAGTTTGAAATCGATGAGAGGAGGGAAGTTGGAGGCAAGGGTTGTCCCATGGATTTAGGGGCACTAAGTAATAAGTTTATGTACGGTTAAATAAAGCCTAGGAGGCTGATTTTTAGACTCATGTAATTAAAATATGTAATGGATTAAATGGGACCCACAAAACCTAAATAGTGACCGATTTTTCATATGGACTTGGAAATGATTAATGGGCTTAGAAATAGTTAACATATGGACTGATTTTGTGTATATAATAAGGTATTGGATATCGCGAGCGGTACGCGTGTCGGTAGCCAGATTATCGGACGAAAATGAAAAAGGACGCGAGTCGGTATTCGGTAGGATTCCTACCTTTTTGTAAGCCATGGATTGAGTGATGGTTTCTTTGAATTATTTTGGAAATTATATGATTTGTTTTAAGACAGGTTTTGGATTTAGTATTATGTGATGTCTTCCTTTAATTTATTTTGGTAATCATGTGGTTGTTTTTAAGATGGGTTTTGGATTTTGGTATTATGTGATGAGTTTCCTTTGATTTATTTTAATAATCATGGGATTGTTTTAAGATGGGTTTTATGACTATGAGTTACATATATTACATGGCATATGGCATCTACATCTCTTGCATGGCATGGGAGGGATATGTCTAGGGGAATGATTTATGATTGTTTATATCTGGACAAGGTTTTGCCGTCCAGGGGAATGATTTGTGATTGTTTATATCTTGATGAGATTTTGTCGTCAAGGGGGATGATTTGTGATTGTTTATATATGGACAAGGTTTTGCCGTCCAGGGGAATGATTTGTGATTGTTTATATCTGGATGAGGTTTTGCCGTCCAGGGGAATGATTTGTGATTGTTTATATCTGGACGAGGTTTTGCCGTCCAGGGGAATGATTTGTGATTGTTTATATCTTGACGAGGTTTTGCCCTCAAGGGGGATACAACAGCATGATGGTATGGATGATGGGTGGGATTCATAACACAGACACCCATGGCATAGCATTCATTCTATGGTTTTTCGTTATGATATTATCTATATGTTTTGTTATCACTAATCCATGTGTTAGCCCTACTCCGAGTCCTACTGGGCGCGTTGTCTAACGCCCTACTTCTACCCTAGCTGATGACGTAGGAGATGGCGCAGCGGAGGGGCGCGACGGAAGCCAAGCTTAAGAGCTTGGGGAGGCGGCTACTTAATTTATTTTAAATTTGTTTTGGAAATGTATTTGAGTAGCCTAGCTTGTCGGAAATGTAATATTTTAGATTATTTGCTATATTTTGGTCTTTATTTTGGACATTGTGATGTTGACATATTTTGGTAATATTATGAATGTTATCTTCCCTGCTATCTGAAATTGGTAGGATAGTCTTTATTATAATTTTTTCCGCACTCAGTGTAATATTCCTTGAGCTTACGTCTACGTGTGAACCGTTCTTCGTGGACTTCGTTCCACACACACGTAGGGTTGGCCAGTTAAGGGTCAGGCTTTAGAAGCTCGGACTTAACTCGCGTCGTGACGTCCGCGCCCTTTGTCACGTTTAAAAAAAAAAAATAGACTCTGATTTTTCGGTGAAAAGGGGCAGGCGTTACAGGCTGGATCTAGGGTTTCTCGGTGGAATGAGAGAGGGAGAGAAGTGAAACTGGGGTTAAAATCGCAAAAGGGCTGTTTAAATGTAATACCCCGGATTTTCAAGTTATGAATATATATGAAAATTGCCCATTTAATTTGTGAACTAATGGATATGGACCTTAGATGGGTAAGGTGTTGGATCAATTACCCAATTAAAACCCAATGGATTGTGGATATGGTTCAATTGAAATAAATGGGTGAGATTTATTTAATTGGGTCAAATGCCCAATTGGGACCCAATGGGTCATGGTTGACTTGGCCGACCCTCATTAATCAAGACAAGGAAGTTGGAGGGTTTTGGTTGTTACACAAGGTATACCCATGCATACATGTTGGAACATGGAAGCCCAAGGGTCATATGGTGGGGAGTTTCATCTCATGGGATGAAACCCCCAAAATAAGTATCAATCAATGAGGAGGTGAAAGGTCATGGGAGTTACAAAAGGGCATCAACCCAAAGGACACCACCCTTGACCAACCACTCTCATAGAACAAGACTTGGAGTCTCATCTCACTCTCTCCCTCTCTCACTCAAGGCCGACCCTCTCTCAAGACAAAGGACTTAGAGTATTTTCTATCTCAAGCTTCTCTCCCTCTCTCAAACCTACACTCTTTGGCCGAACCCTCTTCTTGAGTTTTCATCTCAAGACCTATCAAGATCAATCTCAGCCAAGGATCAAGAAAGAAAGAAGAAGAGGCTAAGGAAGGCAAAGAGCGGATGAACAAGGAGTAAAAGAAACCGGAGGAGTCGCGGAATCGGTAAGTACCCAATGAGATTTTATTAAGTAAGATGGTCAAAGAATATGGTTCGGCCATTGCATGGCCGAACCCTAATCTTGTTGTGGTTAAGGACTTATGCATTACCATATGGGAAATGGTGGATGATCAAGGATCATGGTTTGGCCCTTGCATGGCCAAACCCTAAATTGTATGTATAATAACCATCAAGGACAAAAAAGGGATTGATAAGGTTCAGCCATGGTGTATGGCCGAACCCCATCAAAAGATTAAATCTTGGAAGTATGATTTTTTGAATAAATTGATGAACCATAGGGTTCGGCCATGTTGTATGGCCGAACCCCATGGAAGAATATCATTGGTTTAAATGGTTTTAAAGGTGGTTAAACCATGGAAAGGGTTAAGGATATTAAAAGGTTTTAAAATGGAAGTATGTTAGTAATTGTTATGGGTTTTGAAGGATGAAAACCATGGAAGTTGGTTAATGATCTTAATAGGTTTTTGAAAGGATCAATCATGGAGGTATGATTTATTGAACTATAGGGTTCGGCCATGTTGTATGGCCGAACCTCATGGAAGGTTATTAATGTTTTTTAAAAGGTTTTAAATGGAGGGATGTTGATGGACTTAGATACATTTTGATCATGAAAATAATGGAAATTATGTGGATGGACTTCGGGTTGTAAATGATGACCTAAGGGTATGAGTAAACCCCATGGAAAAGGTTTTATGGACTTAGGGTTTTTATGAATGTTAGATGATTAACTTATGTGTTTTGGAATAATGAAACAAAGAGGGAATGACCTTGGACCCAAATTCAAGTGAGTGAGGTTCGGCCATGTTGTATGGCCGAACCCCACTAAGGTGTGTTTATGGACTTAGACATGATTGGAAATCAAATGGAACATGGGTTTGATTGATTGATATGTAATAAGGTAACGGGACCTCACAAGAGGTGTACGATCAGTGATCGGTTTTTGGACAAAAAGGCAAGGACGCGTTAGTTGATCATTGGTAGGATTCTTACCTCATTGATACCATGGGATATGTATGATGGTTTTAATTTATATTTTGATGAGTCATTTTGTATCAAATGTTATGTTTCAAATATGGGATTTTAATGCTATGATTTGTATTATTGCATAGCATGTGTTCATTTGCATCTCATGCATGGCATGGGAGGGATGATATGTAACTAGAGACCACACTCCGTCGGGGAGTCCGTAAGGCAACTGTGGGGGTACCTTGATGTGCATTATCCCATTAAGAGGTAACCGAAGACCACACTCCGTCGGGGCGTCCGTAAGGCAACTGTGGGGGTACCTTGATGAGGAGTTTTCCATCAAGAGGATACTATGTGTTTTGGTGATATGGGTGATGGGTGGGACTCATGGCATATGACACCCATGGCATGGCATTGTATCAGCATGATTATGATCTCTATTATCATGCACTGTTTCTGGTTTTATCTGTATGATTGGATCTCTATTATCATACACTATTTTGGATACGATGTTTTACAGATACGACATGATGTATTATATCTGGATTTTTATACTAACCCCTATGTTTGACCCTATTTGGAATACCTACTGGGCGCGTTGTCTAACGCCCTACTTCTGCCCTAGTTGATGACACAGGGAATGAACAGAACGAGGAACGAAATTGGAGCCAAGCTTAGGAGCTTGGATGTTTTAGTTTCATTTTATTTAAGTTATTCATGGACTATGTATTTGAATAGCTAGCATTCGGGAATGTAATAACTTAGATTATTTGCTATGGTTTGAACGTTAACATTGGATATGTTAACTTAAGATAATTATTATTAAGTGATGGACTCCTTGCTATCTAAAATGGAATAGAATTATCATTCTATTATATTTTCGCATCTATGAATTATTCCGCATGTTTAACTTTTGTACGTGTGAACCGTTTTAGTAGACTTGGTCCACGCACACGTATGTTTGGCCAGTTAAGGGTCGAGCTTTGGAAGCTCGGACTTAGCTCGCGTCGTGGCGTCCCGCTCTCTCTCACTCTTTCTATTCAAAAAAAAAAAAAAATAGACTCTGATTTCAACGAGTGAAAAAGGCAGGGCGTTACATTAAATATCCCACTCGAAAAAGCCAGATCCGCAGTGTCAAAAGTTGCTCCTCTCTGACAGATCAATCACGATTGATCGGTGGTAGTGTTTTGGCACACTAAAGATGGAAATTCCATTTTCTTTACTATAGTTCCAGCTCATCTACAACTGGGGTTTTTTTTCCCTAAAGGCCACGTATCTTCAAGTGGGACCCACATGGGACCCTCAAACTACCCACACGTGAAACCTCCTATTATTACATCATAACTTTATAAATTTAAGGGTCGGGCCATTACAAGGGCACTAACAAATATATTTTGTGATTCCCTTTTGGTTCGACCTCGTACTCATATGTTATATTATTAAATGGTTTGTGCGCTTGCGAGTAATAAATTTAAAATTTGCACAACAGTCGGCATGGCAGTAAAATCAATGGTTTTTAGTTTAAGTCCATATTCTGATTTTAGTGTCAAACACTCACTAGGCTTAATTATGATTTACCAATATGTGCTCTAAGCCTAGCCAAGGTCATCCTAGAGGTATGGGGTTCACCCTAGAATAATCTATGGTCAATTACTTTTGTTTGATTGTCATACACATGGTGATAACAAATCTGCATTTGGTCTTCCATTCTTAAGGCACTTGATTCAATCTTCATCACTAGAGTCTTGATTCATTGCTTCAATTATTCGAGTCAAGGCTTCACCTAAATTATGGAATTGACAAATAGATGACTCGGCAAGCCAGGGCACTAACACTCTCCAAATTATATTTTGAAATAACAATAAAATATACAATTATGTAGACTATTTGAGAACGAGGTGTGTGAAATGGAGAAGCTAAAATATTCTGTTAGTGCCCTAGTTTGACCGAGTCACTTTTTTGTCAATTCCGTGACTCAAGAAGTGCACTGCCTTGGAAGAATGAAACAATGAATCAAGACTCAAGTGTGATAAAGATTGAATCAAGACTTAAGAATTTGAAGATCAAGTTCAAAGATTCAAGCATCACCATGTATATGGCAATCACAAAGGTAAATTGACCATAGATGACTCTAGGGTGGACCCAACACACCTAGGGAGACCTTGACTAGGCTTAAAGATCAAATTAATAAAATATAATCAAGCCTAGTGGACCAAGATCAAGCCACAAAACCTATAGACTTGGAACATCTGGATTACTGTCAAGCCGATACATCGTGAATGGTGACCCATCACTAGAGACAGGGCAGACCCATCATCGTTCACGATCTATCAGCTGATAAATCCAAGGTTCTGAATGGAAAATTACAGTCAAACTGATCTTTTCTCATGGCGAGCCTATCGTGGTTGGAGACCCATCGCCATGGTACCTCGCAACCCATCGTAGGCCACGATCCCTCACTCGGGTTTTTCTGAGTTCTTGTTGTGAGAACTCTGTATTTTTAAGTTTGTCTCAGGGCGATCCACTAGCCAATGGCGACCCATCGCCAATGGATTCTATGATCCATCATAGATCACGATCCATCGTAGGTGACTGTTTTATATCCGTTGAGGTGCATTAAATGTGCAACGGTCTTATGGTTGGAAGGCAATTTTGAAATTGCACGACCCATCTCAGGCTGCGACCCATCGCCAACTTATTGTTGGGAAAAATTATTGTTTGCCTATAAATAATCCGAATTTTGGAGAGTTTGTAGAGAAGTCATACACTTGATTTTATTGGAATATCCTAAGGCAAAAATAAAGCATCCCAACCTCTCTCTAGCACTTCACATTGGTGAATCATTTGAAATCCAATCAAACCTTTGATTGAGATAAAGAGATTGAGAAAAATAGATCTAGGATTCCATTGGCAAATCTAATATCCTAGAAACCTTCTCTCAAGCTTGTGATTTCTTATACAGTGGTACATCTTCATCATCAAGAAGATCAAGGTAGAGAAATCTTCAAGAAGCACATCTACATCATATTTGAACTACAAAAGGCAAGTGTTTATTCTTGCGTTAATTTTCCTATCATCTTGTGAAGTGGATTAAAGCAAGGAGCTTGAACTACTATAAAAAATAGAGGGATAAGGATTAGACCAAGGTAGTCAAACCTTTCAAAAGTTAGGTGATTGTGCAGGTGTAATTCCTACTCTATTTGTGTGGCGTAATTCTCACTCTATTGTGTTGGCGTAATTCCAATACTTAGTGTATTTGGGATAACCCAAGGTTGGGTGAGTCCATTAATAGATGTAGGAGGGATTTACTCTAAACCATTATACATCGAGTGCTCATATGGTGTTTGGCATTGCTTGTGTGATTGCTCTATTACTTGTATATTCTCTTATCACACAACACATCTCTCTTGATTAATCTTATTTATTCCGTTACATTTATTTTGATTAATCAGGAAAATTAAAAAAACCATTAAAATAAGGATTTCAAAACTCCCAATTTTAAATCCCAAAGCTCTGCACACCTCCCTCATTGGGGTTTTGGATGATGGACAAAATTTGGAGCAGATTATGAAATCCTACCAAAAAAATTCATAGACATATTTCATAGATCTGCCCATTTAACATATTTAGAAAATGAAAAGTTTTCATTGAAATACCACTTTTATGGTTAATAAAAATATTCCTCGGATACTCCAATGAAGGTATAACATAAACAAAAATATTTTCAATCAATGTATAACACGGTCCATCCATACAAAAATGGTGGGATAAATCACTAAGGATGGATTCAAGAAGATTTCCCAACAAATTTATGAAGGTTAAGAAAAAAATCCTACCAGATTTCAAGACGATTTTACAACAGATTTATTTAACAAAATTGCTTAAAGAAAAAATCTCTAAAAGGTCATCAAAAATTTAAAATCTAAAGGAGTCTATGAGAAGATTGACTCCTCAATGACCACTAACATGGATATTGCTCTAGTAAATTCTGATTCCCAAAGCATTGACTTTGTAAATAAGTTAAGAAGATTGTTGAAGAATTTGTTCCTAAATCCTAGAACCAAAATGAAGATGATTATTATGGGATAAGGTCTCCTCTTAATTCTCTTGATCGAAATGATGATTTGTGAGAAGAATATGAAGACTCTAATAAAAGTCTAGATCTTTGATGAATGATAGAGTCGGGTGTAAATCCTAACCATGCCTCCACCTTCAAAATAAGAAAATCCTTAAGAATCGACTTAGAAATTTGGTAGAACCCCGAGAGAACTAGACCCAAAGGATTGAATTGTCTAGGGAGATCCTAGGACCAACTTCAACCTCTAACTCTCCTTGATCACCTTGTAATGACCCATTCCGAATTTTTCTAATTTTTGACGAGATTTACGAATCTCCGAGTTGTTTTCGGGACCATGGTAGCAATGAGGAGAGTGTGGACGCCGTGGTGGGTCCAGTTTGCCTGTTTTTGAGTTCGGGAACTCGAAGGGGACTTCAGTAATTTTATAATTATTGTATATTTGTTATGAAAATTTGTTCAAAAGTCAATGCTTTCTCGCACGACGTTCAGTATTCTAGATTTTTTCGGGTTTTCAATGCTATCTTTTTACTCATTTGAAAAGAGATTTTTATTAAAAAACTTTAAAACCAAGGTTGAAAAACCCTAACCCTAACCCTTTTTAAACCCCTTTTTCCGTCGCACTGTAGCCACTTGTGCTACAGTGCCGCCGCAACCCAAACGGCAATTTTTTCCTCTCCCCTCTTTCGGTTTCTTCTCTCTCCCTCTCTCTCCTTGCTACCTTCTTCCCTTCTCTTTCTCTCTCCGTAGTTGTTATCCAGGTTCCCCTCCCGAGCAGCGGTCATGCCGCCGTCAGTCCAAGTTCCAGCACCTGCACCTTCGTCTTCCATGGATTTTCCACTTCCAACCGCCGGGTTTTTTTCGCCATCCTCGTATGTTTCTGGTACTCTTCTCCTTTCCCTTTCTCTTATCCTCAATGTCTTTTCCTCTTTCTCATTCTTTACCTAACTTTCCTCGGTTTCCCCCCGAATTTCCTTTTTTTTTTTGTCCTTTCCCCCTTCCTCCAACTCAGTTGGCAACTGAGTCAACTAGGTCGAGTCCACTGGTGGACTCAGTTGGACTCCTGGGTCAACCCTGCCCTTGGGCTTGGACTAACCCGATTACTTGGCCCACTGGTCTAGACCTGACCCAACTGACTGGTTCAGACCTAGCCCATTCTTGGCCCAGCCAGTTTTGGTCCGGCCCACTTCTGGCAGGCCCGACCCTTCGGCCAGGCCCACTTTCCTGGCCCATTTTCAAGCCAGCCCAGTTTGGCCCGTTTTGGGCCCGACCCAATTTTATGTCTGTTTTCTCTCCGGCCTCATTTTAACCCATTTTTTTATTAATTACTCATCCGTTCCTCCTTGTTTCAACAGATTGAGCTCCCTTCGACCTTTCAAGACACTTGCTCGCTTGGACTTTCGAATCCACACACTATGAGGGGATCTATCACTGTTTTAGCATACACTTGCATAAAATTAACTGTTATTTTGGGTCCAGGATGACCCAAGTGTGATCCTCTGAATATTTAGCCACTCGGTAAGGGAAAAACTATTGAAATAAATATGTGGTAGAAAACCCATTCGGGCGTACTCCCGTCAACTATATGCATTTGTGGAGAATGTTAGTTGGACAGTCTAATAATTGAATACAATATTTGGAAGTTACTAATGAAATTTGGAATACTTATGTAACGCCCCGCCCTTTTTCACTCGCCGAAAATCAGAGTATATTTTTTTTTTTTATAAATGAAGAGTGAGAGAGAGCGGGAACGTCATGAGGTGAGCTAAGTCTGGGTTTCCAAACCCGACCCTTAACTAGCCAACAATACGTGTGTGTGGACTAAGTCCACTAAAACATTTAACACGTTTAATAAACTAACTGTGGAACTATTATATGAATACGATACTATCCATAACCATGATATTAATAAGCAATGAAGCCAACCACTATAAAATTAACTTAAGTTTAAATATCCAAAATCATCATCCAACCATAGTAGAATAAACTAAGTTATTACAATCTCAAAATACTAATTATCTCAAATACATTGTTCCAAAATCAATTAAATAAAGTAAACATAATCTGCCCAAGCTCCTAAGCTTGACTTCTTTCCCATCCATTGTCCTTTCCATTTCCTATTCCATCATCTAAAGAGTAGAAGTAGGGCGTTAGTCAACGCGCCCAGTAGGAATTCCAAATAGGGTTACACACACATAGGATCAATATAAAAAAATCATAACAAGAGCATCATATTAAAACTGTAAACATATCATAGTACCAAAAACAGCGCAAGATGAACATATCTAAATCATGCAAATGTATGTGTCATGTCATGGGCGTCATATGCCAATGATCCGCCACCCAATCTCCATATCAACACCATACAAATTATAATAACAGTTTCCTTGATATAATGAAACCATATCAAGGTGTTCCCTTGGCCATTTACATCCGCACACACATAGGATCAATATAAAAAAATCATAACAAGAGCATCATATTAAAACTGTAAACATATCATAGTACCAAAAACAGCGCAAGATGAACATATCTAAATCATGCAAATGTATGTGTCATGTTATGGGCGTCATATGCCAATGATCCGCCACCCAATCTCCATATCAACACCATACAATTATAATAACAGTTTCCTTGATATAATGAAACCATATCAAGGTGTTCCCTTGGCCATTTACATCCGCAGTGTTTTGTGACGGCACCACCAGGTCACTGTTATACCTCCCCACATGTGTTAATCGGAATTACTGATGGAGCATGGACTTCTCCCTCTGCGCAGGTTTTTAGACTGGTTACTCCAGAGCCCTTTGGCCCAATTACGTTGTACCCCTATCTAGCAATCCTAGACAAAGCCAACATATCAATGGTTTATATAGCTTCTTACAAGCTAGTCTCAAGTCCCAGTCATGTCCGGACAGCTCATAACTCAGCTTGTTGTCCCATATACTCCCTCCTATGCCATGCATGAGATCATGAATGCAAAAATGCCATTTTATATCAAATCATATTGAAATTCAATTCATAAAACTTATACCATTTGATTTACCAAAATAAACATTATACTGAAATAAAAACCAGTAACATATAAGATCCATATGCATCTCAACAAGGTAGGAATCCTACCAAATCCCAATATAGTATCCTTGCTGTTTTGTGATGCGACGTGCAATGATTACGTCAAAACTAATCACACACCCGTTTGTGAAATCTCTTCACCTTAAATGAATTCAATCATATACAATAATCAATTTAATTATCCATTTGAATTAAATCATCCCTTACATCCTTCCAGTTAGGCTAAAGTTTCTGGAAACATCAATTAAAAATCAATTTTTCATTTTAGTCGACTGAATTAGAGATTCAGTCCACCGAATTGCGCTCTACTACAGTGTTCTGCCTTACCGCAGACTTTCAGTTAACTGAAATATACTTTTAGTCGGCTGAAACCCAACCCAGTATTGTTCTTTCCTTTACTCGCTACCTTTCAGTCCACTGAATCACAGATTCAGTCGGCTGACTCTAAGTCAAACCCTTTGTATTCTCGGTCAACCCTATTTTAGTCCACTGATCACAGATTCAGTCGGCTGAATTTGGATCAGATTAATTGTGTGTTCGGCGAGTACAGATTCAGTCAGCTGAATCCATGATTTAGTCGGCTGAATCCTACACCAACAACTTCCGTGTTTGATAAGCAATCTTTCAGTCGACTGAATCATAGATTTAATCGGCTGAAACGCGCCAGAATCCTTTTTCTTCTTTGTTACGTCTCTGTTCAGTCGACTGAATCATAAGATTCAGTCGGCTGAAACTCCCAGAAACTGATTTCTGTTACTGCCAACTCCAGTTCAGTCAACTGAATCCCTGATTCAGTTGACTGACTTATTTGTCAGTCTCTTTTGTTTGACTATTTGACTCGACCTTTTTCATGAAATCCACTTTTTATCATTCCTATACATAGTTATCGTCATCATAAAACTCTCAGTTGAATTTACTCTTCTCACTATCCAAAGTTAGGATCTATTCATAATCATTCCAATCTTTTTAACCATTTCAGCATGGTTTTGGATCCATTCCTTAAACTGTTTGTATGTGACCACGTGTCCACTTTCTGAAGGGATGTCCAACTTCATGGCTCTATAATATTTTGGCCAGCCCTTGAAGTCCAATATGGAACCCATAGGTTCGACCATACCATGACCAAATCTATAGTTTCACTTAGTCTTAAATCTAACACTATGAAACATAGAACCTTACCTTTTTTCCTTTCTCCTTCGTTTCTTTTTGCTCTGAATTCCTTCCTAGTCCTTCTCCTTCCTTGTTCCTTCACTGATTCTCTAAGTCCAGCGGTGTAGAAATGGAAATGGAAAAGGAAGATGAGAGAAGTCTCTTGGTGTGCAAGAGGTTGGTTTGGCCAAGGGGGTGTGGTGTGCCACTTAGGCTGTGTCTCTTGTATAACAGTCTTATCCTTTCCCCTTCCCCTGTTAATGAGTTATCTAACCAATGAGTCCTTTGGCCAAACCAAGGAGACCCTTGGCCTTCCAACGTGTGCATGGGTTTCCTCTCTCATGAGATGGAAACCCTCCATCTTCCCTCCTAACTCATGTTTAAATGGGAGTCTCCTCAACTTCCCCTTCAACTGAACTCAACTCAGTTATTAATTCAATCCACCCAACTCACTTTAACTCACTTAATTTATTTGAACTTATTTGCCAACTCATGCAAGCCTTTAATCCGTTTGGTGGTTGACCAAGTCAACCATGACATGGTCGACCATAACACATGGCCCTTGGGATCTCACCTTAACCATGTTACTTACATGCCACCTCACCCACTTGCCAGCTCACTTAATGAGATGGATATGGATCTTAATTGGGTAGCTGACCCAATTAATTAACCTTACCCATTTACTTAAAATTAGCTCATCTATGATCCATTAGGTCCCAATTGGGCAATTGGCCCATTTAATCACATTTACCCAATTACTTTTAAATCAAATTTTATCCATGATCCATTAAATCTTAATTGGGTTATTGACCCAACTCCTTCACCCATCTAAGGTCCATTTCATTCATAAATCTTAAATTCAACTAAATTAACAATTCAAATAGACAAAATCCAATATATTTATGCATTGAAAAATTAGGGTGTTACAACTTATTCACTGGTTGTTAATGAAATCATGCTGAGTATATATATGCGTGACTAAGTAACTTTATATACTTTTAACTCGTATGTTGAACTATGTTGCTGATTTTGAGTTGATTGCATAGAATGTACCCTCATTGTTATATACGATCATGTCTTCTTGTGCATAAATTGGAGAGATTGTTCACATGTATATATGTTTGTGATGGCATGATGGCTTGGATGTCGGGAGGATCTCCCTGTTATGCTCTGGCGGTCGAGACCCCCATTGGAGATGCGGGTTTTCCCGTTGCATTCCATCGGTTGAGATGCCTGCCTTTGAGATTGGCTTCCCCGTTATTCTCCGACGGTCGAGACTCCCATAGGAGATGCGGGTTACCCCGTTGCATTTCGGCAGTTGAGGCATTGTATATTGTATGATCTCCTGTCTTTATTAGCAGCGAGACCAGAGCTATTAGAGGACCATTGAGAGTTATGGAGATGAGGACTTGGACTGGTCAGTGGAATCATTGATTTATTGTACAATTGAGCATTCATGGATAGGGATATTCATTCACTTGTGATATTTATTACACCTCATACACGTGATGTATAATTATGTTGCTAGCATATGGTATGTTTTATCCTTTCATTAGGCTGATTTGTTCACCCTTACCTTTCATGTATCCCGATCGCAAAGGGGCCAGGCGGGCCCCTTGAGCAAGCGCCTAAGGAGGAGCAATGGTAATTAGACGTTTATGTTTTAAACTTTGAGAAAACCTTAGTTGTATGGATTCATTACTTATGTTTGTTTGGATGACTGTATGACAATATTCGATTAGCTTATGGTTGTTAATCATTATGTTTTTTTGTATAGTGGACTTATAGTTTGTTGAGGCGGAGATAGTTATCCCATTTCAAAAAAAAAAAAAAAATTAGATATCCTTTTTTTGTGATGTTTTGAGATATTTCGGAGATAATGCGTGCATATTGGGACGGGGTGTTACACACCCACCTGGATTTACGACAAACAAAGCTTCATGGAAATGAACCAAAGCCTCTAATTCTCACCGGAATAAAGAGATAAGGTCGATGAATTGACACCATGCAAAATTACCTAAGAAAATAAGGATTTTTAGGACTCTTGAATTGAATTCTTACAATCCAATTGAAGATCAAGATAAAATTCGTCCAAGGTGGACACCAATTAGACCAAGACTCTTGAACTAAAAATTTAAATTTCGGAGAAAATTAGAAGACACAAAGAAAACTCAAACTCACACTAGCGAAAGAAAAAGAGAAAATTCGCCCAATGCTTTTGATTACTCCAAATCTTGATGCTTTAGAATGAACAAAAAGGGGTTTTATTTATACACAAAGTTGTAAAAATATTACAAGTGTCACTCATCTACATCATTAATTCTACCTACTCAAATTACAAACTAATCTCATCTATACATTAAAAACTTTGCCAAAGTGGACTGCTCACGCCACCTCTTGGCACACCTGCTTACAAAATCTGTCATAACTCGGGCTAAGTAAATTAGAACTTTACAAACTTAGTCTTGTTGAAAAGGTCATTGAATAAGATTTTCAACAAATGTAATTTCATCAAAATTCTATATCGTTTGATACCTCAAATATGTTTGCAAAATTAGAACACATTTTTCTGCTAACAATTCCCTTGCTAAATTCCAAGTTTCCAAATCCATTTCATGTCCAATTTGGTTCCATGCACTCAAGGAATAGCCATTTTGGTGAGATTCTTGCCATGCATCATCTATGTGGCTGCCATATGTGCAATGAGGTGGATTTTCATCCGTGGCTGCCATGCAAGCAATAGGTCCCAATTGGTGCAATTTTGGAAGTCCAAATCACCATGCCACGTTGTTTGATTGATATCTTTACCATGCAAATTCCAATTGGGTTGAAACTTATTGCGTTGGGAAACTTTTGAGGTTTTCTTTTACCTCCCATCGGTTCTTGAATGAAATTGGAGTTCAATTTCATCTGTTTTATCCAGATCTCCATCATGTTCATGTGGATCTTCGTATTTCGTTGTGATGCCCACATCAAGTTCCTCCCAGCTGGGATCTTGATATGGAAGTTGACAAAGACAAGAATGTTCACACATGTTATTGGATGGAACGCGTTTATAGTCATATGATAAATCTAAGTTTCATTCAAGACAAATGGGTTCGTTGTTTTAAGTCCTCGGGATGCAAAAATGTTGAATGATAATGAGATACTTCTTTCACATCCCCGCTCTCTCACTCATATCTAATCCTACATATGAATCAATAAAACAGATTTCACTGTATATTTTTTCTTTCTATTATGTTTAGTCTTTTATTTTTACTGTAATTATTTTGACTTAATATTTATTAACGTAGGTTCTTTCAATGGTTTGGTGTTTACAACTTGATTTCGTGAGGGGTCATGAATTTTTATTTTGCTTGTGTTAGATGACTTTTTCTCCGAAGGATTCAGTGCTTTACATGTATTCATAATGATAATGAGACAGACAAAGATCCATTATTTTAAAGGAGGAATCATCTTATGCTATCTAAAGTAAGGATGACAATAAAAACGACATTTGGTATATATGGGTATACTTATTAAACATCAAAATTTTTATTAATTTTTATTTGCTTATTTATATATAATATTTTAAATATTATAAAACTTTAATTCATCATTGAATAGATCAAATGAAAACTAAAAAAATTATAAAGTTTATCACCCTTTTTTAATTTAAAAATCTATTAATTGATCTGACAATTTAACATTAAAAAATGATGAATAATATAACCATAAATATGTGTATAAAATTGATGAATAGTTTAAAAATTTCATTTATCTTTAGTGAATTTTATGTATACATTTGAACCCATTTAGAAGATCTTATGGTTGTATTAAAAATTCATCTAAATTTAACTCTATTTTATCTTTGATCTTTGAATATATAAAAACCAACATTATCATGCTCTTGCGAACTCTATGAGACCCAGGACATTCAGACGCCTATTGGCAACGTGGCCAAACTTTTTGGTAATTTCATATCTCAGACACCATCAAAGATAGACAGCATGGATCATTTCTCTTTTAAATATAAACAAAAATAGACGGTTATGGTAAAGATATCTATAATTCGATGGCATTCATTTGACGAGGCCGACACCCAACACGGTGATACGATCATCTATCCATCAATGCATCAATCCTGGCCATAATGCGGGGTCCCATCTGCCGTCCTTAAAATGTTATGGCGTTCTGTGGGCCTCTCTCTCTCTCTCTCTCTCTCGCGATCGATGTCTAGGGTGAAGAAAAGAGTCGCGCTTCCAGAATCTGAAAAAAAAACTCATCGGCTTTCGCTCTCTCTGTTGTGATAGCTTCGTCAAGAAGCTCCCATCTGGCAAATCCTGCTCTCTTTGCTTTTAATGGCGGAATTCAAATCCTAATTTTCTCCAATTTTTCTGCTAATTCCACCTCTTGATCGTTCCGCACGGCTCCTAAGCTTCCGATCGTTGATGCTGCATCCTTTTTCCGACTGATTTCGCCGTCGATTTGGCAGAAGATGAACGGCGGTGGAGGCGAAGGCTCTGCTCATCCAGCGGCTGCGCCGCCGTCTCTCGACTGGAAATTCTCTCAAGTGTTTGGAGAACGGACGGCTGGAGAAGAAGTTCAGGAATACGACCTTTACCCGCCCGCTATCGTCCCTTCTCGATCTATACGGTTTCTAAGTTTTTCCTGATTCTTAGTATCTGTTTGGCCATCTGTTGGTATGTTAGGAAAATTTGCCCTTTTCCCCTTTTTTGCTGTTTCTGATGATCTACTATGGAGAAATTGTCATTTTTTAATTCAGTGAAGAATCACACAAAGAAAGTACATTAATTGCAATTAATAACTTTTTGAGTAAGCAAAACGCAATTAGCTTCAATATGCAGAATGGAATTGGTAGGATTGAATAAATTGTTTAGATTGAAAATAGATTTGGCTTGGTGAGATTGTTGCCTAGTTGATGATTGATTTATTTTATGAAATTGAACAGATTTCTGTTTCTTGATTGCGATGGTTGAAAATGGATAGCTTATTTATTGGGATTCAGTGAAATAATTTTGATTCAGTTTCCAATTTCGCTTTTTCCGCGGCTGTGGTGGGGTGGTTGGTTGTGGTTCCTAACAGCTACTTAGAGCAGTAGAGTACTGATTTACTTGTTGGATGGTGGTTAATTGTAATAAAACTTGTGAGTGATGATGGATGATCCGCAACATTTTTTTTAACAACAGTAGAAGCTTCACTAAAATGAGAAGTAATTACAACCAAGTCAGCATATGAGATCGCTGTTTTGATTTACATTTATCCTCCACCTCATACAAAAACAAAATGATATGTTACAACATCAAGCACAAATCCCACTCTCATTGGAGGGTGATCAAAAAATAATTACTCTCTCCCTACTCCCTCCTTGGCTAAAAAATCTGCAACACCTTGGCTGATTTCCTTACATGTTGGGATGAAACCTCTATTGAGATCGTTGGTCTTTGTTTCCCTCGAGATATGTGTCAACCTTTATGTTACTTTGTGCCTCCTTGGCTTCTTGTTCAAAGTGTTGGATAGTCACCTTCTATATTAAGATTTCTTCATTATGCTTGCTCTTGAAAAATCTTCAGAGCCTCCTGCAGCAGTAGCAACTCTGCCTTATTAGAGTCTTTTTATCCTACTGAGCCCCAAAAAAATCCCAGTATCCAATAAGTGATATCAAGGTGTGTGATTGTCATTTTAGGGAGTAACTCTGCTTCTATGTATTTGTATTTACAGACACTTATGCTGCTTGTAGCTCATAACACTTGTGGCAGTCAGTTATTTATTATTATTTTCAAATTTGGCTGCCAACAAATTCTTGATTGACTATGTGTAACAAATGGTAGTAACAGTAGAACACAATATATACCTTAGTATGATTCGTATCTCTAAAAGAATGGTTTTGTGATTCTCTATGGTTTGCTGTGACTGATAAGTTCACATAAAAAATGTAATTTCAGTTATATCAAATTATTTTACAAGCAATTAGAAGTGATAACTGAGTGAACTTTGATGACATTACGCCAGCAGTAAGGGACAAAATATTTTGGTGTACACAGATGGTGAAGTTACCACTTCACAGTTTTTTTGCTATTACTTGTGATGCTCAAGGTACTATTAGGGTGCTAGACACTTTTTCTTTTAATTAAGATTTCACCATTTCACTGTCATTCTTGAATGATGCACATCTTCGACATTGGATTCATGGCTTATTCATTTTTCATAAGTCATCTAACATCTGCAATTAAAAATGATATCCACATTTACTTCATGCTCCTTTCATCTAATTTCTGGACCATGCCGATGTGTAGTCATATTATGCTTTTTGATTGTAGCACTATGCCTTTTTATTTTTTATTTTTTATACATTATGAAATGTAGGGGTGCTAATAGAGAAAGATGTGGATGCTAGTGTAGTTATTCAGAAAAAGGGATGCTAGAATATTCATCTTTATTATATACAATCTTTACTGAATTTTTCATATTGTTTGATAATTTGCTTCTTTAGTTGTTCATACACTGACTATTTTGTTTACCCTTTGCAGTTGACATCATTCAGCCATTGAGTTTGATAAAAGTGGTGATCACCTTGCTACTGGTGATCGAGGGGCCGCGTGGTTTTATTTGAGAGGACGGATGCTAGGGATGTATGTTCATTTTGCCGATGATCTATATGATTCCATGTCTGCCTTGTTGATTCTTAAAACTATTTATATCTTCTAATGATATAATGTGTATTGTGTAGCATGGCTCCCGGAGGGATCTTGAAAGAATGGATTATTCGATGGGAAGGCATCCCGAGTTCCGCTACAAAACAGAGTTTCAAAGCCATGAGCCTGAGGTAATTTATTTTTCTATTACTATTTTGAGTACATGCTTCATGATCTCTTGTTCTAGTGAATCTGGTGTAATACCATGTAAAATAACACAGAGGTTACTGTGTTCTCCTTCTCAATCAGGTGAGACCCTATGATTTTATTTATAGAGAAAAGCAAATACAAATAAAGAAGGTAAAAGGAATAAAAGAGGAAATCATTAAATTGGAAAATACAATATTAATAACTACTAATTAAAGAAATAACTAAATATATCTTGACATTTGGATGCTGGACTGTTATTTCCTCTGCAGTGTGGACTGAACCTATTTTGTTGCTTCAGTTTGACTATCTCAAGAGCTTGGAGATAGAGGAGAAGATCAACAAAATTAGATGGTGCCAGACAGCCAATGGTGCCTTGTTTCTTCTTTCTACCAATGATAAAACAATTAAATTTTGGAAGGTGAGAATACTTGGTCTTCTCTTTTAGCAAATTTTCTTTTTGGCTAGCATTCAATTAAATGCTTTATGGTAGTTTGCATTTTTCATTTTTGTTTGAGATAAATAGATTCTTGTAGCCTATTCTGATTTCGGTAGTTTATTAGAATTCGGTGGTGGACTGGATCCTTCAATAGACCATTTGTTTGTATCTTTTGTTCTTCTTGTTTATGCACCATTTTCACTTGTCTTACTGAAGTTTTCATGGTTTGGTGCAATATCATAAATTTATGGATGCA
>CM023532.1:91736995-92016262 GCA_013350335.1 Chimonanthus salicifolius
TCCCTCTCTCAAGTTCTCATTCAAGGCAAGAACAAGGAGAAGGAGAAGGCAGCCAACAAGAGGGAAAAATCAAAGAAGAAAGGAGAAGGATTGGAAGAATAGGAATCAATCGCGGAACCGGTTAGTATTTTATAAATTTTGTTTTAAAATTAAAGAACCATAGGGTTCGGCTAAGGTGTATGGCCGAACCCCATGGAAAAGAATTGGGAGATGATCATGGTGTTTTAATGGAAGCATGAACCATAGGGTTCGGCCACAATGCAAGGTCGAACCCCATGAAAGAAAATATGGTTAATGTATGGATTGTTAATGAGGAAAAAACCATGGGTGTTGGTTAATAAATTCATGTTGTTTAATGGGCTTTTGAAGGATGAATCCTATGGAAAGGTCATCTATGATTTATTTTAAATGGATGTATGGTTGATGGTTTTAGATCCATGGAAAGACAAATTAATGGATGAATGGGAATGTATGATTTCTAAAGAGTATGAACCATAGGGTCCGGCCATGGTGTATGGCTGAACCCCATGGAGTTGTTTATTAAATTTGGAAACCTTCTAAATATAGAAGGTGGAGATAAATTTGGAAACCTTCTAAAAATAGAAGGAGGAGATTAAAATGGGAAAGTTTCTATTTATGGAAAGATGCATGCTAAATTTGGAAACTATCTAAGTATGGAAAGATGCATGCTAAATTTGGAAACTATCTAATTTATGAAGGATGCTTCTTAATTAAGAAAGTTTCTAATAATGGAAGCATGGAGGAACATTGCTCATTTTTATGGAAGATGGTTACCATTTTTATTAAGTTTCTAATTAAGGATATGGGTCGGCCATTGCATGGCCGAACCATAATTTTATTATGGCTAAGATGCTAGATCAAGGATTAATGATTTTTGAAAGAGGGTTCATAATTTCGAAAGGTTGTTAGATTTAATTGTTGGACCAAAAGAATAGAAAAGAAGGGGTGAGGTTCGGCCATGGTGTATGGCCGAACCCCACCAAATATAATTATGGATCATGTATGGACTTAATAAGGTGAATGGATTATTGAAGAGACATAAACATGAGGTAGTGGCAATTTGGTAATATTGGCTGAAAATGGAAGATCATGGGTTCGGCCATGGTATATGGCCGAACCCCATGAACTTGGATTATTGGGTTAATTATTAGTCTAAGTACATTGTGAATGAGAAAAATGGGTAATGATAAGCCATGGATAGCAAAGTTGTAAATATATGGAAATATTGGACATAGGGTTCGGCCATGGTTTATGGTCGAACCCCATGAATTATTTATTGGACTTTATGTTTGGGTTAAAGAAGTATGTATGGATTATTTTGGAACCTAAGCAAAGAAAATGACTATGGTTATGTACAATGGCATTATTGTAATTAACTGAATTAATGGACCATTGGTTCGGCCATGGTGTATGGCCGAACCCATGGGGTTTGTTTATGAACTTAAAATGTGGAAAATCAAGTGGGACTTGGTTATGATTGATTGTTATATTATAAGGTAACGGGACCTCACAAGGTATTTACGATCGTGAGCGGTTACCGGACGAAAGACGCAAGGACACGCAGCGGTCTTTGGTAGGATTCCACCTCTTTGAAACCATGGGTTTATGTACATTTGTTTTATCTTATTTTTGATGAAATTATGTTGCAAAGGATATGTTTAATATTGTGATTTTAAATGCTATGTTTATATGATAAAATAACATGTGTTGGATATGTTTCAAAATGTGATTTTAATACTATGTTTATGTTATAAAATATCATGTGTTTCATTAGCATCTCATGCATGGCATGGGGTGAAGGATTGGTAACCGGAGGGTCCACACTCCGTCGGGGCGTCCGAAAAACCTATGTGGGGTAGCTTGATGTGCTTTTCCATCAGGAAGAAACTGGAGGGTCCACACTCCGTCGGGGCGTCTGAAAGACCTATGTGGTGGGTACTTTTATGTACATGTGATGGGTGGGACTCATTGCATTTGTCATCATAGCATGGCATGGTTTTATATGGTTTTTGACATTACGATGTTATTATGCGTTTTGTACTAACCATGTGTTAGTCCTAATTGGAATACTTACTGGGCGCGTTGTTCTAACGCCCTACTTCTACCCTAGTGGATCACACTGGAAACCAGGGGAACGATGAACGCAAGATGGGCCAGGCATAGGAGCTTGGATGATTTATTTTATATGTTTTGAATAAAGTTACTTATGGACATGTACTTGAGTAACTAGTTTCCGGGAATGTAATAACTTAGATGTTGGATGTTAATTTTGATAATTATGATATCTGAATGATGATTAAGGACTTGACATGCTTTGCTATCTGAATGGAATAGAACTTGGATCTATTATAATTTTGCATGTTATGATTTTTTATTCCGCATGTTTATATTGCTATGTGTGAACCGTTTTCATGGATTGAGTCCATGCACACATAGGGTTGGCCAGTTAAGGGTCAGACTTTGGAAGTTTGGACTTAGCTCGCGTCGTGACGTCCCACTCTCTATCACTCTACTCTGTTATAAAAAAAGTTAGACTCTGAATTTTCAGGAAAAAGCGAGTGAAAAAGGCGGGGCGTTACAAGATTAGGACTTCCACCTCACTCAATCGGCTGGGAATTTCACCCATCACTGTGGAGTACAAATTCCACATATCCAATCGGCTGGGAATTCCACCCACCATTGTGCTAGAGATAACGCTCTAGAGCTTTTTATAGTGGTTCCGGAGCAAATCTCGCTTAATCCACTTTCGGGTAAGAGGTTTTAAAATAAAATTAAAACCAAGAAGCACTTTCCTTTGAAGCTCTTTTTGGCTGATGTGTGCTTCTTGAAGATGCCACCCACTGACTGCTGACGTTCCTTCTTGTAGCCGTCATAAAGTAATCACAATCTCAGGGTGACATGCAAAGTGGTCATACCAAAGGTTTCCTAGTTTATAATCTTTTTCTCTTTCCCACTTACAAACTCAATCAACAGATTGGTTGTTTATGATTTTACTTTCCTTCTCTCTCTCTCACAAACTCAATCCATATGATTGGTTGTATATGATTCCCCAAGTGTAAGTACGAGTGAGAGAGTGATCCTTCTGTTGGCCCTTGTTTAAGCACACTTATAATGATGAGGGTCCAACTGATTTTGCCGAAGGATGCCAACTGGTTGCATAAAGATTGGATTATATAGAGAAGGCAACCAATTGCAGCAACGGTAATGTACCGACAGGTCGGGCGCACCGAGGGGTCGGTGACTAGAAATGTTACCGTTCAATAACCCGACTGTTGCGCAATAATGCACTTCTGACAGTAATATTTTTTCCCGGTCTCCATGTCGGTGTAGCCGATGGGTCAACATTTATGATACCGAGAGGTCAGTCCATACGAGAGGCTCAGTCTGGGGCAACATCATGCTGTTAGAGTTTCAAGTCTAGAAAGAAGTCATACCCAGAACGACCTGTCTCCCTTTACTGAGGGGTCGGTCCTGGTACTCTCGATCTGTCTTGAACTACCGATATGTCTGTCTCTTCGAGAGCCCATTTGAGTTCAAAGTTCCAGAACTCATAAATACTGATCAAAGAGTCATTGACCATGAGGGGTTGTTTTAGCCTTTCACCAAGGGGTCGGTGCATACGAGACTCTCGATCAGAGGCTTTCCCAGAATGACTCCCTTTCACCTATTTTGTGATTGCCATAACGATGCGCTTCAATCTGGTGGAGCATGATCTTCACTATTGATCATTTTGGGTCTTCAAGCTTCTTGCAAGTGCTTTTCCCGAGTCATGGAATTGACAAACAAGGGACTCGGCCAAGTCGGGGCACTAACAATCTCCCCCTTTGTCAATTTCATGACAAAAACCTAGAAGCTACCCAATTACAATCCCACCTTTATTACATCTCATTTGAATACAAAATATTACATTAATTACATGTACATATTCAAATGAAAAAAAAGACTATGATCTTCACATATTCTTGTTCAGCTTGCTTCATTTCATTTTTCTTATTCAAGTACATTAGCAAACAACACTAGAAAATCATTAGATGGGTTAGTCCCAGCACATAAATATTCATTCATGGACTAAACTAGATTTGTATTCACGCTCTCCCATACATCCTAATTTCCTAGTGACCAACACTACCCATGGCATATCCAAGCTATTAGTGTTGAGAATATTTCTCCCCCAATCTTCTTTGAGTTTGATTTCCCAAACTCCAAGCATAGACATTCTCCTATGTCTATTGATTTGTTCCTACAACGGCTCTCTCTTTCTAGAGACCCAAGCACTTAGGTTTTACCAATTACACCACCATAATTGGGTTTGATGTCTTCTAGCTTCTACTAATTTCTCCTCCATTTTGTGATACAATTGACAAAGATTAGTTGGCAAACGTCGAATTTCAAGCACTCCCCCATACTTCTTGCATTTAGTGCTTGACTAAGTTTTGCTCTAACTCATAGTTCTCCCCTATGGTTCAATGCACACTTCTCGTGCATCAAGGTTAGTTTGCTCCTGCACAAATTAAGTTCCAACTTTAGCTGATTTCTTCCATGAGTTAGGCTAATTTCCTAGCTTTCCTAGAGTCTTCTCCCACATTCTCCAGGATATCTTTTGTAGCTTCTTTGACTCATCTCTCCCATGAAGTAAGCTATAATTTTTTGCTTCTCCAGTTTCTCCCCCCGTAAACTTAGTTGCTTCTAAGTTTATTTTCCTTCAAGTTTCCTTTCAAGCTTGCATTCACCTTCCCCATAACGCTGTCATGACCAGTGACAACAGCTAATCAGCACATATTTTGTGCTCCCTCAAACTCCAAGGTGGGTGCAATATCACAGCCCGATCCTTATCTCCCTTACATGCCAATATGAGACCAATTCATCCGATCCTGCATGTTAGTCTATTTAACAAAATCCATGTTAGTAATAGACACGAGATAGAAGACATTTAACCAAATTAACACATACACAAAATCACACCATATCATTTTATTGATAAACAAATCAGTACATATGGTTTGGGAGAGGGGCAAATGGATGATTAGACAAAACATTAACATAGTTTTTTCCAAAATATGAAACATAAGTCATGAAAAACTATCCTAAGTAGAGCCATTTGGAGGAGGAGATGTTGGAGGGGAAGGGGATTTTCGTCGGGAACTCTCTTTGAGTTTCTCCATGTATGTGGAAAGGTTTTGAATTGATTCATTCATGAACATTGCAAAGGCACCAATCTTACTTTCCAACTTTCGACATTTTTCAAGAATTAAATATGTTCTCCTTATAAGAGCTCTATAAGATTTGGCTTTAGTATTTTCCATCTGCTCTTTTCTTTCCTCCTCTTTTACCTTCCCAATAGCATGTCTCCTAATAGGTGTATCCTAATCACTGCTTGATTCTACTGGAGTAGTGAGATCCTTTTGACATTTCCCTTTTCCAATCACTTCTTCTACACTGGCTCCAGTTGGAGAGGTAGGCTCATCAATGGTCACTCCTCTTGGCCGTCTAGACATGGGTGGTTGTGATTTCTTCTTGTGAGATTTCCTCGACAAAGTCTTCACTTGACGACCTATAGTATTCAGGAGAGACAAAGATTCTCCTCGATACCACTGAGATTTGGGTTTCTTAGGCAATGTGGTATGATCATCCTTGGAATCGGAGGACACAATGATGATTGGGAACTTGTTCCTTGTCATTTTTCACTACTGGAGGAGAAGAGAATACTCTAAGCTTACCTGACCAATGGAAATCTCAAAATCCGTGTTTTTCAAGCTACTAGAGGTGTAAGGAATAAAAACCCTCTGATTTTCCAGTAGCAAATCGCTTCGGGAGTTGTCCTATCGATGTCTAGGGCACTGGAGGTCAAGGGAAATCTCCAGAGCCCAGCAGGAGGAGGAAAGATGATTTTAATTGATCTATCGTTTTCGCGGAAAGAGTCTTTTTAACTTAATCTTTCTGATTCACCGACAGGTCGTGACCAATCGATCGGTCTGTGTCAATATGTATCGACCTGTCTCCCTTTTCGATTTTCTCCCTTTCAGACAGTGTTTTGATTTCCAACAATGCTGACCTGTCTATTCCTTCAACTAGTCTATCATTTGCCTTGGGTTTTATGAAGGATAACTGGGTATGTGTAAGTGTGTGTGTGCTTTCGATGTTCTTTGATCATCAAGCTTGCTTATACACTTTTTAATGCTAGTGAAGATACATACATTCACACAAGTTTTGTGCCTTTATAATATTCAGTACAATTTTGATATTTTTGTCTAAGATAATGAACCATAGGGTTCGGCCATACATGGAAGGAAATTGGATGATCATGGTATTTAATTTAATGGAAGGTCATTAGAGAATGATAATAGATTTAAATGATGGAAAAATTATAGATGTATGCTTATGATTTTTAAAAGGGTTTAAATGGATTAAAGAGAAGTTGTTGAACCATAGGGTTCGGCCATGATGAAGGGCCGAACCCCATGGAGGAACTTTGGTTATTTCTATGGGTTAGAAACCATGGAAAATTATATTGTTTTAAAAGAGTTTAAATGGAAGTTTGGAGGATCATGGGTTCGGCTATGATGTATGGCCGAACCCCATGAGGTCTTTTATGGATTTAATTTATTAAGGAATTTTATTGGATGAATAATATTTTTAGAAAGAAGATTATGAACCATAGGGTTCGGCCATGGTGTATGCCCGAACCCCATGGAAGGTGGATTTTAATTTAGAAACGATCTAAAGATAGAAGAATGGAAGGATGGATGCTAAATTTAGAAACTTTCTAATTATGGAAGGAACCTTGAATTATGATTCAAATATGGAAAGTAATATATTTGGAACTTAGACATCATGGGTTTGGTCATGTGTATGGCCGAACCCCATGAACCAATTTTATGGGTTTTTTATGTCACAGTTAATGGATTGCTTTATGAACCAATGTTATGGATCGGTTTTGGACATAAATCTAAGGTAATGGCAAAGTTGTAAATACATGCTAAAATGGAAGGTTAGCCATGAATGGCAATATTGTAATTTAAATGGAAATAAGGGACCATGGGTTCGGCCATGGTGTATGGCCGAACCCCATGAATTATGTGTTGGATTATGTGTTTGGATTAAAGAACTATGTATGGATTATTTTGGAACATAAGCAAGGTAAATGGTTATGGATATGTATAATGGCAATATGGTAATTAAGTGAAATCAATAGACCATGGGTTCGGCCATGGTGTATGGCCGAACCCCATGGGAAATGTTTGCTGAACTTAAGGTTGGATGTATATTAGATGATTAATTGGTTTATCATTAGATTAATGAATAAAAATGGTATGAATGGCATAAATGTAAATATGGTAAAAACTGAAAGACCATGGGTTCGGCCATGGTGTATGGCCGAACCCCATGGGGACTATTTTGATGGACTTAGGGTTTATGTATGTGGGATTAAATAAAAGGGAAGTGATTAAATGTTTAACTTAGGGGTTATTGATTAATAAACCAAAGAAAGAAATTAAAACAAAAGGGGTGAGGTTCGGCCATGGTGTATGGCCACATTAGCTGTCTTTGGTAGGATTCCACCTCTTTGAAACCATGGGTTTATGTACAATGTTTTTATCTTATTTTGATGAATTTATATTGCAAAGGATAGGTTTCAAAATGTAAGTTTTAAATGCTATGTTTATATGATAAAATAGCATGTGTTGGATATGTTTCAAAATGTGATTTTAACTGTTATGTTTATATGATAAAATAACATGTGTTTCATTGGCATCTCATGCATGGAATGGGGTGAAGGATATGTAACAAGAAGGGCCACACTCCGTCGGGGCGTCCGAAAAACCTATGTGGGGTACCTTGATGTGCTTTTCCATTATGAAGAAACCGGAGGGTCTACACTCCGTCGGGGCGTCCGAAAGACCTATGTGGGGGTCCTTTTATGTACATGTGATGGGTGGGACTCATTGCATTTGTCATCATTGCATGGCATTGTTTTATATGGTTTTTGTAACACCCCAATTTCTCAATGAAATGGATAATTACGAAAATGCCCCTAGATTTGGTGAATTTAATAATTATGATGTTAAATGAGAAAATGGTGGGGCCCATTGCTAAAATTAAGGTCATATGAACACATTAGGAATGTCAAGTTTGATTGGATGGGCAATTTCTCAATGAAGTGGATAATTACGAAAATGCCCCTGATGTGTTAAATTAATTATTTTATGATGTTAAGTAAGGAAATGGTGGGGCCCATTGCTCAAATTAAGATCATATGAGTACATTATGAATGTCAAGTTTGATTGGATGGGTAATTTACATCAATTGGGTCAAAAATGGCTAAATGGGTCAAAGGGCCCAAATGGGATCCATCGGGTCTTACTGGAGTATTTGACCGTTTTGTGATTTTAAATTAAATGGGGTTAAGCCTATTTGATTTGAAATCAAGTGGAGAAAAAATGGGTAGGCTTGATCCATATGTAAAAACCAATTAGAAATGACCAAAAGACCATAATTGGGTCATGGAGTAAAAAACGGGTCAAGGAGCTAAAAGTGGACCCAACGGGTCGAGTTGACTATGGTTGACCACGTGGACCCTCTAGGGAGCTAAAACACGAGTTAAATCAGTTGAGTGGAATTGAAGTGAGTTGGAATTAAATCAAGGGGTGAGTTAACTCATGTGCATTGAATGAAATGCATTAAGTATGGTGAGTTGGACATTGAGTTGAGTGAGTCAAAATGGAAGTCAAATGGGCTGTAAATTCAGTGAGTTAAGTGGAATATGAGGAGGTGTGGTAATCTCAAACAAACCCAAAACAAGTCCCACACGTTGGGGACTTGTTATGGTGAGTTTCATGCAAAACATTAAATGGGAATATGGGGGGTTTCTATTCCATTTGGAAACCCCAAGCCTTCAATGTTGGAATGCCAATGGGTGCATTTGTTGGCAGCAAGTGTCCCATTGGTTTAGCCAAGAATTGATGAGGAAGTGGAGGGGTTTTGAGGGCTGAATTATTAAAGGAAACAAACACCATCTTGGCCGTTTTTCACCATTGAAAAGCCAAGATTCTCCATCTCTCTCTCCCTCTCTCCAATTCATTTGCTTAAGTGGAACAGCAGAGGTTTTTGGCATCAATTATTCAAGCTTAAACCAGCAACGAATTAAGAAAGAAGGAAGGAAATAAGAAGGAAAGGAAGCAAGGATCAAAAGGCAAGACAAGAGCTTGGAATTTGGTAAGTGTTTCATGGACTTTTGGATTAATAAAGTGGGGTATGTATTGGGCCATGGTCATGGCCTAATACACCAGTGTTTAACCTTGATTATGGAGGATTTAAAATGGTAAAAAAATAACCATTGGGTTCGGCCACCATGGAGGGCCGAACCCCATGCAAGAGATTGCTTGGTTTTCATGTTTTGAAACATGAAAACCATGGATTTTATGGACTGTTTTTTATGGTTATTTGGGTCAAGTGTAGGATGGATTTTTATGTAAACATAATGTACTTTGATTTAAGAATAAACCAAGTTTATAAATGGATAAATGGATCTAAACCATAGGCCATGAGGTTCAACCAATTGGGTGGGCCGAACCCCATGAAATGGTATGACATTTCATGGAAGTATTAAATGGTTTTGTGAGATTTTAAAGGATTTAAAGTGAAGATAAGCTTACTGTTTTTAGGTAACTATGGCTTGGCTGAACCATATTAATACTATGGTTAAATTATGGATTAAAACCATGGACAATGGTTGGATTAGTTACACCAAGAACCATAGGGTTCCGCCATATGTATGGCCGAACCCCATGGACTGTTTTCATGGATCATTTTATGGATGCGCATGTGATTTAAGATGGAATTATGTTTACTGATTTGGTCGGCTAAAACATGACTGAACCATGTTAAGATTACGGGTAAGTTGTAGAGTTTAATCAAGGTATTGGTAGCAATGGCATGTTTGTAAATAAGGGTCACAATCATGAATTGGTATTTGTGGACTTAGACTCATGAATGGGAATCAAACAAAGTAAGGGATTAAAGTTGGTCCATGATTTATGTGAATAAGGTGATGGATCTCTGTGACGATGCACGACTGCAAGCGGTGACCAGATAAAGCCTAAGAAAGAACGGACGCTGAAGTGATTCTTCAGTAGGTTTCCTACCTTTATTGTAACCACTATTCCATATGTTGTTTTATATTGATTTCAATAACTTGTATGTTTGTAAAGCTATGTTTCTAAATGACATGTTTGCATAGACATCTCTGCATGGCATGGAATGATGGTGTTGTAACCGGAGGCCACACTCCGTCGGGGCGTCCGAAAGACCACTGTGGGGTACCCTGATGATGAGAATCCCATCAGGAGGAATCCGGAGGCCACACTCCGTCGGAGCGTCCGAAAGACCACTGTGGGTTACCTTGACGATGAGAATCCCGTCAAGTGATGGCTATGTTGAATGGTGATGGGTGGGACTCAATACATGTTCATTTCATGCATAGCATGTTTTTATGGAATTTTGTCACACATGTGTTATTATTATATTATTTGCATGTTTTTGACTAACCATGTGGTAGCCCTATTCGGGAACCTACTGGGCACGTTGATCTAACGCCCTAATTCTATCCTCAGAGGAGATTGCAGGTACAAGTAAAGGACAAAAGAAGGTCGATGACCGGGAGGGGAGCCAAGCCTAAGTGCTTGAATGATGGATTGGATTACGTTATATTATTGTCATTTTGAATACTTTTGTTGGACATGTAATAATTCGTTACTTGCTATGGTTTGATTAGGTTGATAACCTATGGATGGTTGATCTATGTTATTTAATGTTTAAGACTGTTACTTGCTATCTTATCTTTCTTTTCCGCAATTAATCTAGATTATTCCGCATGTTGATGTTAGTTCCATGTGTGATTCACTATCATGGTCTATTCCATGTACACATGGTGGCCAGTTAAGGTTCAGACTTGGGTAGTCTGAACTTAACTCGCGTCGTGACGCCGCCCGCTCTCTTTCGAGGTTTTATTATTATTTAAAAAACAAATTAGACTCTAAAATTCACGGAGAGGGCGGGGCGTTACAGTTTTGGACATTATCTTATTATATATGTTTTGTACTAACCATGTGTTAGCCATAATTGGAATACCTACTGGGCGCGTTGTTCTAACGCCCTACTTCTACCCTAGTGGATGATACAGGAAACAAGGAGAACGATGAACGCGAAAAGGGCCAAGCATGGGAGCCTAGATGATTTAGTTTATATTTTGAATAAAGTTACTTATGGACATGTATTTGAGTAACTAGTTTTCGGGCATGTAATAACTTAGACGAATTTTCTATGGTTGGATGTTTTATTGGATAATTATGATATGATAATTATGGTTAAGGACTTGACGTACTTTTCTATCTGAATGGAATATAACTGGGTTCTATTATATTTCCGCAGTTATGATTTTGTTATTCCGCATGTTTGATATTGTTATGTGTGAACCATTTTCATGGACTTAGTCCATGCACACATAGGATTGGCCAGTTAAGGGTCGGACTTTAGAAGTTCGGACTTAGCTCTCGTCGTGACGTCCCGCTCTCTATCACTCTTCGTTTATAAAAAAAAAAAAAAATAGACTCTGATTTTCAGAAAGGATAAAGCGAGTGAAAAAGGGCAGGGCATTACAGTTGGTATCAGAGAGAACCAGAAACACTGAATCTTTCGGAGTAAATTAATTCGGCACTCATGTATTAATTTACTTCGTTAGGCTCAGACAGATGATAGCAAAGGAAGTGCAGTCAAAATAATTGGATTAATCAAACATAGCAACATAGGATATATTTCCCCAGAAACAAAGCAAAATCAAGAGTGCTTACTTGGAAATTTCCCCAAAATGTAGGAAATACAAATTTTATGATGAAAACTAAGTCATAATATTTTTTTTTAATGGCTTAGGGAAAAATGCCTCTAAGGGGAAGGCCAAGGAGAAATACCCGACAGAACCCAAATGGGGGTGAAAAGGAGGTAGAACAACCTCGAAATGAGGAGGAACGACAATCTCATAATGAAGAAGAAGAACAACAACCATCCCACCAAGAGGAGGAAGAAGAAAGCAGCGTGAACATACCGGTGGTGCCTCCTGAACTGCAAAACTTGGTTCAAGCGGTGGTCACTTCAGTGCTCCAACAACACTTGAACAAGAATGGAACCACCAAGGAGACCAATGACAGGAGCATGGTCAGGGACTTCCAGCAACAGCGCCCTCCTTACTTCAAAGGGAGAGAAAGGGCTGTCGAAGCGGAAAACTGGCTGAAGAAGATCACACAGATCCTGACCCTACTTAAGATCACAAGTCATGCTGACAAAATTGTACTGGCCACGTCACAACTGATCGACGATGCCGGTAAATGGTACAGAAGCAGCGAGCACTTCTTCCGGAAGTAGAGAGGACTGCAATGACTTGGGAGCAGTTCTCAGCTACTTTCTTGGACCATTATTTTCCCGAGGAGGAGAAGGAGCGCCAGATTCAGGCTTTTTATCTTTGGTACAAGGTACCATGAAGGTGGCAGAATACCACCAGGAGTTTCTCAGTTTGTCTGTATATGCATTTTATATGGTGGACACAGAGTATCGAAGGGCACGCAAGTTTGAACGGGGCCTTCGGCCTAGCATAAGGGCCAAGGTAACCATATTCAAAGTAGCTACATTGGCAGAGGTGGTCAGCAGGGCCACTATAGCAGAGCAAGAGATGGCTGAGTTAACGCGTTTTGACAATCGCCGAACTCAGAGTGGGAGGGGTACTTTACAGCCCAACAAGAGGTTCCGACCAGAATTTAGCAGACCCTCACCATCCACTGGGTCAATAGGGGGTTTTCGTCCCAATCATCCCTCCCCATCTACATCAGTCACTCAGGTACCCAGAGGGGTGAACAACTGCTTCCATTGTGATCAGTCGGACCATTGTAAAAGGGAATGTCCACAACTCAACAAACCCTCTTATTCCAGAGGTTCATCTCGTCCACCAGTTAGGCCAGCTAATTCACGAGGAGGCAGGACATCTAATAAGGCGGGACGGCCGCCTACAGGATCTGGACAGTTATTCACCTTACCACCTCTAGCAGCAGAGGATCACTCTGTGATTCAAGGTATGGCGGTAGTCAGTAGTTCCTACGCCTTTGCTTTATTTGATTATGAAGCATCTCACTCTTTCATATCTGCTGCATTCATATCTGCAACTGGAACTTTAGTACAAAAACTGTCCACATCACTCACCATTGTATCCCCTGTCGGAGACACATCATTGGGGCTTATATGCATAGCAGTGAATACTGAACTTGCTGGACTCAGATTTAAGTTCAATTATTTAGTACTCGATATATTAGAATATGATATTATTTTCGGCATGGACTGGTTCGCTAGCTTTAAGGCCAACATTGATTGCTATCGCCGCAGGGTAACATTTTGGTTACCCAAGGGAAAACAACACGTTGTGCGTACTCACAAACAAAGCAGACTTCAAGAAGGGTTAAGTCATCGGGTATTGAACAGTATCAGAATCAACAAAGCACTGGTGCTTGAACTTCCGGCAGTAGTAAAGGGCTATGCGGATGTATTTCCAATAGAACTCCCTAGCTTGCCTCCCATGAGGGAGATTAATTTTGAAATCAAGCTATACCCTAACACTGCACCAGTGTCATTACCACATTACCGGATGGCACCAGCGGAGATGTCCGAGTTAAAGAAGCAGTTCATTTGGGGTGCATTCGGAACAATACATCGGCTTGGGGAGCACCGGTTTTATTTGTGAAAAAGAAGGATGCTTCACTCCGTATGTGTGTGGATTACCGGAAACTGAACCAGTTAACTGTCAGAAACAAGTACCCTTTACCCAGGATCGATGATTTATTTGATCAACTTAGAGGTTCCTGTAACGCCCGCCCCTTTTCACCGTAAAATCAGAGTACATTTTTTTTTTTAAATAAAAGTGACAAAGGGCGCGGACGTCACGACGCGAGTTAAGTTCCGAGCTTCTAAAGCCTGGCCCTTAACTGGCCAACCCTACGCGTACGTGGAACATAAGTCCACGAGTACGGTTCACACGTAGCAAGTAAGCTCACGGAACATAAAAATAAGTGCGGATGATCATAGAACTATCCTACCAGTTCTTCAGATAGCAGGGAAGAAATACCCAATTAATTACGAAAATGCCATTATACTGTATTATCCAAAATAATACCTAAACATAGCAAACTACCTAAATTATTACATTTCCGACAAGCTAACTATACAAATACATCTTTTCCAAAATGAAGTAAAACAAAATAATTAATCCGCCTCCCCAAGCTCCTAAGCTTGGCTTCCGTCTCGCCCTTCCGGTCCGCCATCTCCTGCATCGTCAGCTAGGGTAGAAGTAGGGCGTTAGAACAACGCGCCCAGTAGGATTCCAAGTAGGGCTAGCACATGGGTTAGTAATAACCACATACAGATAATAACACAGTGAAAACTATAAACCACCATATACTGAAATATAAGTAAATGATATGCCATGGGTGTCAATGTTATGAATCCCACCCATCATTCCTGCCATATACTGTCATATCTCTCTTGACGGAAAAACCTCGTCAAGATATGTCCAACCGCAAAATATCCCCCTTGACAGCAAAGCCTCGTCAAGGTGTCCCCATGCCTGTTCTCGGTCGCCCCGACGGAGCATGGACTCCGGTTTGTTTATTTTTTTCCGCCCATGCCATGCATGAGATGTAATGCATTATGCTATGTACTATTTATAACTCATAACCTTAAGATATCATACATAGCCTTAGTTTATAATGCATAACCTTAATCATAGTTCATAGCCATTAAATAAAATCCATCTTAAACATTGCATCCATAATTGTAAAAAACCCATCATAAGATAAATACTAATCAATAAAATATGACAAAAATACCATCACACATCCATGGCTTACAAATAGGTAGGAATCCTACCGATTACCAACTCGCGTCCTTTTCCCGTATTCGTCCGACAATCCAGCTACCGATTCGCGTACCGCTCGCGCTATCCGACACCTTATTAAATTACCACATTAGTCCATATTTTACCATTTCCAAGCCCATAAATCATATCTTAGTGGTTTTCTTCAATTTAGCCAATAATTACCATTTTTGCCACTACCCCTTCACATGATTATGTACTCATTTATCTAGGTATGATTAAGTCCAAACTTGATCCACCACTTAGGTCCCTAACCTAGGTCCATTAATGATTCATTGACCATGACCTAACATCCCTAAATCATCCACTTAATTTAATCAAATTTTTCCATCATCTAGATACAAGCATGGACCCAACCTTAGCCCATACAATAACTTACAAAATGGGTCATGGGTTCGGCCACACACCATGGCCGAACCCATGATGTCTCGTTCTCCATTTTTCCTTGGATCCTTTAGTACATTTTAGATCTACCACAAGTCCTCCCATGAGAGGTTTACATCATGCATTTAAATCACCATTTTAAGGTATCATTACATATTTTGGGTCCATCAAAACTACTAACATTTTCCCATTTATTTCTCCATAAATCACAACCATTAAATCCACCATTGTTCACCATAGGGTT
The DNA here is from genome assembly GCA_013350335.1 of Chimonanthus salicifolius. Taxonomy (NCBI): domain Eukaryota; kingdom Viridiplantae; phylum Streptophyta; class Magnoliopsida; order Laurales; family Calycanthaceae; genus Chimonanthus; species Chimonanthus salicifolius. The sequence goes on from CM023532.1 coordinate 91,752,610, forward strand.
CGGCCATACACCATGGCCGAACCCATGGTTCATGATTCATCACTCCTTACTCCAAAATATCTCCATTCACCAAAATATTAAATCCATTACTCTTCCCATTTTTCCATGACTTTAACCTTAAAAACCCTAATTAACTTCACACACAAAACAACCTAGGGTTCAGCCATACACCATGGCCGAACCCATGGTTCATAATTTATTCTCTTTTATGTCTTCCAATGCCATAAAATCCTTTTACATTTTCATCATAAAACCATTTTAAACATTACTCCCATGCATTCATTAAAACCCTAAATGCATTAATCAAAAACCTTCATTGCCTTCCATCCTTTACACCCTAACCAATTTCATCAAACCCTAATCACCCACCATGGGGTTCGGCCATGCTACATGGCCGAACCCTATGGCCCATGATTCTTATTCCAAGCACCCCATTCCATACTCAATTCCATAATTTATACAATGCACATACTACATTTATTTATTTCTTTTCCCTAACCCTAATTTTTTTCTCCATTAGAGTTTTACCCACTTTCCATTTCTTCCATTTGATGGATTTAAAATCCATAGCATAAAATTATCCATCCCCCATTAAATTTCACAAAAATAAGCCCTAAATCTTAAACCCTAAAATCCAAAATTTCTTGTTTTAAAAAAATACTCACTATCCGACGTCTCCTCCGATTTCCGCCGCTCCCGTCGATCTCCGTAGCCTCCTCTCTCCTTCCTCTTGATCTTTGATAGGTCAAAATCCTTGATCAAGGGTGGCAACTCCCAACCATAAAATCAGCCATGTTAGGTTTGAATTTGAGAGATGAAAAGAGGAAAAGATGATGAGAGGAAGATGATGACCTTAATCTTAGAGTGAACTCCCTCCAAATTCCATTTTTTTTTCCTTCTCTCCTTGAGCTCCTTCTCTTTTTTTTTTTTTCTCCTTCACTTGGACATGGGACGGCAATGGAGGAGTGGAGAATTGAAATGAGAATGAAAAGAGAGAGAAAGGAAAAGATAAGACTCATTCCCATTTTTTTTTCTTTACATTAACTACCTCCACCAACCTTAAGATATTTTTAGATCTTTTATTTGCTTTATGGTGGTGGTTATCTAAACCACCACCAAGCCCAACGTGTGTGAATTTTTTTGAGTTTGAGATGAGGTGAATCTTCACCTCATGGCCCCACCTTGACCACTCTTAACTACCATATTTAAATAATTTAATTAGATAATTACCTTAGGCTAATCCATTGATACTTAGCCTAAGTTCATTACTCCACCCATGGTTGACCAAGTCAACCATGGTGGCCGGCCCCACCAATCATTGGCCCACTCGCCACCTCACTTGATGAGGTGGAGGTGGGTCCCGCTTGGCCACACCACCATTGTTTAATTCCAAATTACTTAGGGTGATTAAATTTCATTAAGCCCACTCTAAATGGATCACCATTGGGCCCATGGCCCAATTACATTTCCCACTAGCCCATTTACCTTAGAGCTTAACCATCTTGACCCATTGGGTCCCAAATGGGTATTTGACCCAATTTGACCATTCTTGACCCATTTAAATAAATTTAAATCCAAACCATAGTCTATTGGGCCACACTTGGGCCTTTATCCAATTTTGGCCCATTTACCATTTACTCCACCAATTTTCTAATTTCCATCATTAAAATAATTAATATTCACATTGATATTAATTCCCAAATTCCGAGACCTTACAATACAATCCTCTTTTAAAATTTTCGTCCCGAAAATTCGAGCGAAGTAGAGGTTGAAAACATCTTACACAAAGAGTTCCGGATAAGAGGCTCTCATCTTCAACTCAAGTTCCCAGGTGGTTTCTTCATTACCATGTCGTTCCCATACCACCTTGACAAACTGAATGGCCCGGTTCCGCAACACCCTTTGCTCGGTCCCGACTATTCTAACCGGCTTCTCCACATACGTCACATCGCTTTGCACATCGATGTCTTGAATATTCAATACATGTGAAGGATCAGGGTTGTACTTCCTCAACATAGACACATGGAATACATCATGTAATGATGATAACTGCGGAGGGAGCGCCAACTGATGAGCTACCCCCCCCCCCCCCCACCCTCTTCAAGATTGGAAACGGTCCCACAAATCTAGGTGACAATTTCCCCTTCTTTCCAAATCTCATGTGTCCCTTCCGTGGTGAGACTTTCAAAAACACCAAGTCCGCCACCTCAAATTCGAGGAACCTTCTCCTTTTGTCGGCGTAACTCTTCTGTCGGCTTTGTGCAGTGAGTAGATGTTGCCGTATCAATTTAATCTGCGCTGTAGTTTCTGCAACCAACTCCGGTCCAATCAGCGCAGGCTCACCGGCTTCTGTCCAACACACTGGTGATCTACATGACCTACCATATAAGGCCTCAAACGGAGCCATCTGTAGGCTTGACTGATAGCTGTTATTGTAGGAAAACTCCACCAGTGGTAAATGATCCTCCCATCCACCCTTAAAGTCTAGCATGCATGCTCTCAGCATATCCTCCAATGTCTGTATTGTCCTCTCCGACTGTCCATCAGTCTGTGGATGAAATGCTGTGCTAGTTAATACGTCGGTCCCCATAGCCGACTGTAAGCCCTGCCATACTCTGCCAGTGAATCGCCCATCCCTGTCGGACACAATAGACCGGGGAATGCCATGTAACCTGATGATCTCCCAGATGTACCGTCGACCTAAAGTCTCTGATGAATCCGTCATCTTGATGGGAAAGAAATGTGCAGACTTGGTCAACCGGTCCACTATGACCCATATTGCATCGTTGCCCCTGGATGACCTTGGCAACCCTGTTACAAAGTCCATGGATATGTGTTCCCATTTCCATTCTGGCACCGGTAAGGGTGCGAGTAAGCCCGGTGGCTTCCGATGTTCTGCCTTAACCTGCTGACAGGTTAAGCAACAAGCAACAAACTCTGCCACGTCTTTCTTAAGTCCATGCCACCAATAGTGCCTCTTAAGATCATGGTACATCTTGGTGCTGCCCGGGTGAATAGAGAGTTTTGTTTGGTGTGCTTCAATCAGCAACTCTCTTCTGCAATTCTTAGGCACATATGTCCTACCTCGGAATATAAGACCCTGTCCCGGTCGTAATTCCCATTCCGGTACAACTTCACCGGTAGACATCTTAGCCCATATCTCCTCCACCTCTGGATCTGTTCGTTGTTCCCGTTCAATCTCGGAGACCATGTGGGATCGTATGATCAGATTACATATGGTTCCATGATTATTCAGATAGAGTTTAAACTCTCTGATGGTATTCAACACCTCCCATTCTGTTCTGATCATACTGGCTACTGTCGCAGGTGATATGCGGCTGAGAGCATCCGCCACTTTGTTCGCCTTGCCAGGATGATACCGGAGTGCGAACTCATAATCTGCCAAGTATTCCATCCATCTACGTTGTCTCATGTTGAGTTCCTTCTAATCAAATAGGTACTTTAGGCTCTTATGGTCTGAGAATACCTCAAACGTCTCACCATAAAGGTAGTGTCTCCAGCTTTTAAGAGCGAAGACCACCGCTGCCAGTTCCAGATCATGTGTGGGATAATTGCGTTCATGAATTTTCAACTGTCTTGACCCGTACGCCACCGCCCTATTACCTTGACTGAGCGTACACCCCAGTCCCTCTCCTGAGGCATCACAGTACACCTCATAGTTTCTGCCTCTTTCCGGCAAGATCAAAATAGGAGCGGTTGTAAGCTTCTCCTTTAGCTCCTCAAATCTCCGGTTGCACAGATCCGACCATTCAAATTTGACTCCTTTCTGAGTGAGTCGGGTAAGTGGGGCTACAATCTTGGAGAAATCCATAATAAATTTCCTGTAGTAACCGGCCAATCCCAGAAAACTGCGGATCTCGGTCACATTCGTTGGTGCTTTCCACTCCCTCACTGCCGCTACCTTAGCCGGGTCTACAGCTATGCCTTCCTCCGATATAACGTGCCCCAAGAAATTGGCCTCTGATAGCCAAAATTCACACTTGCTGGCTTTGGCATACAACTGGTTCCTCTTCAGGGTGTTCAGAACTATCCGCAGGTGTTCAGCATGTTCCTCCTGACTCTTGGAATAGATCAGGATGTCATCAATAAATACAATTACAAACTAATCCAAGTAAGGACGGAAGATCCTATTCATCAGGTCCATGAACACCGCCGGTGCATTAGTAAGCCCAAACGGCATGACTACATACTCATATAATCCATACCGTGTCCTGAAGGCTGTCTTCTCGATGTCTTCCTCTCTAACCCGGATTTGATGGTATTCGGACATCAGATCAATCTTGGAAAAGTGAGAGGAACTCCTAAGCTGATCAAACAGATCATCAATCCTAGGTAGGGGATATTTATTCCTGACAGTCAACTGGTTCAATTTTCTATAATCCACACACATCCGAAGGGTACCGTCCTTCTTCTTAACAAACAATACCGGGGCTCCCCATGCGGATGTGCTGTTCCGAATAAAGCCCAGCCTGAGCAGTTCATCAATCTGCTTTTTCAACTCAGTCATCTCAGTTGGTGCCATCCTGTAATGAGGTAATGATACTGGAGCTGCGCCGGGGTATAATTTAATCTCAAAGTCTATCTCCCTCTTAGGTGGTAGACCAGGGAGCTCTGTTGGAAATACCTCGGTATAATCTACTACCACCGCCGGAAGTTCAGCTATTGGTGCCTTATCTAATCTGAGGGTGTTCAAGGCAAGATGATTCAATTCTTCCTGCAGCCTTCTAGGAATGCCCTGTCGGTCAGCGGGCACTATATACCGCCTTCCTTCGGGTGACCAAAATATCACTCAACGAAGATGGCAATCAATATGGGCCTGATACGTAGCCAACCAGTCCATGCCAAATATAACATCGTACTCAGCCATATCGATTACTAAATAATTGAACTCGAATCTGAATCCAGCAAGTTCAGTGTTCAGTGCCGTGCATATGAGCCCCAAAGATGTGTCTCCGACAGGGGATACAATAGTAAGTGAGGTGGACAGATTCTGTACTAATGTGCCTGTAGCAGATATGAATGCAGCAGATATAAATGAATGGGAAGCTCCAGAATCAAATAATGTAACTGCATAAGAACTACCAACTACGGCCATACCTTGAATCACCGAGCAGTCCACTGCTACTGGAGAAAGTATAGCAAAAAGTCATCTTGATCCCGTAGGGTTTGGCGCCCGTCTTGCCTGATTGTATGTTCTGCCCCCTCAAGGCGGAGCTGATCTAACTGGAGGGCGGGAGGAACCCTTGAAGTTAGAGGGTCTGCTGAGCTGCGGACACTCCCTCTTGAAGTGACCCTGTTGGCCACACTGATAGCAAGTGTTCCCACCTCTAGGAACCTGGGTAACTGGTACTGACGGGGAGGGCTGATTGGGGCGAAAACCCCCTGTAGATCCAGTAGAGGATGAGGGTCTGCCGAAACTCGGGCGGAACCTCTTATTGGGTTGAAATACACCCCGCCCACTCTGCCATCGGCGGTTGTCACGCCGCGCTACCTCATTCAATTCTCGCTCCACTATAGTGGCCCTGCCGACCACCCCTGCCAATGTAGGTTCCTTGAATACTGTCACCCTAGTTTTGATGCTCGGCCGAAGGCCCCGTTCAAACTTACGGGCCCTCCAGTGCTCAGTGTCCACCATGTAGAACGCGTAGACAGATAGTCGAAGGAACTCCCGGTGGTACTCTGCCACTGTCATATTGCCTTGTACTAATGATATAAAAGCTTCAGTCTGGCTCTCCCTTTCTTCCTCCGGGAAAAACTGCTCTAGAAAAGTGGCTGAGAACCATTCCCAAGTCATGGAAATTCTTTCCCTTTCTGGCACCAGTGATTGTTGTTTTTCTACCACTTCCCACCAATTACCGGCATCCTCAATCAGTTGAGATGTTGGCAGTAAGATTCTGTCAGCCGGACTGGAAACCTGAAGCAGATTCAAGATCTGAGTGATCTTCTTTAACCAATAATCTGCTCCTACAGCCCCTTCTTTTCCTCTAAAGTAGGGAGGACGCTGTTGCTGGAAGTCTTTAACCATCTTCCGCTTACTAGTGTCACTAGTAGTCGCATTTCCGTCGCTAGTAGTCGCATTTCCGCTCAAATGTTGTTGAAGAGCAGCAGCGACTGCCGCTTGAACTACATCTTTTAGCTCAGGAAGTACACCTTGTATGTTTATATTATTCTGTTCCTCCTCCCGATGGGGTACCTCCTCTTCCTGGCGAGGTGGTGATACCTCTTTCTGGTTGCGACGAGTCCTTCTCTTCGGAGCCATTTCCTAGTCATCGAAAACACTGACTTAGTTCCTTTTCAAATGGAGGAAAAAGAAAGAAAAAAAAAATACTAAACAATATACTTTGTTTCTCATTTTTGGGGAAGATTGCCAAATAAGCACACTTGGTTTGGGGAAAAACTTCCCAAGTATCTATGTTTCGTTCCATTTGTGAAATCGGGAAATTCTCTCCTATGTTCAATAAGTCTACCATTATTCCGTCAGATTTGGGGAAGACCTAGATTTGTTTTCTCATGTCGGGGAAATGTAACCCTACTTGCTATGTTTGATAATTCCGACTTACATTGATTTTTTTTTTCCTTGCTATCATCCCTTTCCGTCAAATGTTGTTCTCAGATTAAACCCATCAGTTTGAGTCAATCGAAGTAATTTAACCCGGCCCCCGTGCAGCGATCTCCGAAGAGTCGGTCGGTTGGGATTCTTAGCCGTCAGTGAGACATGCAACCGTCTTAATCTTACTTCGAGAGATTCATTCTTCCGAATTCGCTCTGATACCAACTGTAACGCCCGCCCCTTTTCACCGTAAAATCAGAGTACATTTTTTTTTTAAAATAAAAGTGACAAAGGGCGCGGACGTCACGACGCGAGTTAAGTTCCGAGCTTCTAAAGCCCGGCCCTTAACTGGCCAACCCTACGCATGCGTGGAACATAAGTCCACGAGTACGGTTCACGCGTAGCAAGTAAGCTCACGGAACATAAAAATAAGTGCGGATGATCATAGAACTATCCTACCAGTTCTTCAGATAGCAGGGAAGAAATACCCAATTAATTACGAAAATGCCATTATACTGTATTATCCAAAATAATACCTAAACATAGCAAACTACCTAAATTATTACATTTCCGACAAGCTAACTATACAAATACATCTTTTCCAAAATGAAGTAAAACAAAATAATTAATCCGCCTCCCCAAGCTCCTAAGCTTGGCTTCCGTCTCGCCCTTCCGGTCCGCCATCTCCTGCATCGTCAGCTAGGGTAGAAGTAGGGCGTTAGAACAACGCGCCCAGTAGGATTCAGAGTGGGGCTAGCACATGGGTTAGTAATAACCACATACAGATAATAACACAGTGAAAACTATAAACCACCATATACTGAAATATAAGTAAATGATATGCCATGGGTGTCAATGTTATGAATCCCACCCATCATTCCTGCCATATACTGTCATATCTCTCTTGACGGAAAAACCTCGTCAAGATATGTCCAACCGCAAAATATCCCCCTTGACAGCAAAGCCTCGTCAAGGTGTCCCCATGCCTGTTCTCGGTCGCCCCGACGGAGCATGGACTCCGGTTTGTTTATTTTTTTCCGCCCATGCCATGCATGAGATGTAATGCATTATGCTATGTACTATTTATAATTCATAACCTTAAGATATCATACATAGCCTTAATTTATAATGCATAACCTTAATCATAGTTCATAGCCATTAAATAAAATCCATCTTAAACATAGCATCCATAATTGTAAAAAACCCATCATAAGATAAATACTAATCAATAAAATATGACAAAAATACCATCACACATCCATGGCTTACAAATAGGTAGGAATCCTACCGATTACCAACTCGCGTCCTTTTCCCGTATTCGTCCGACAATCCAGCTACCGATTCGCGTACCGCTCGCGCTATCCGACACCTTATTAAATTACCACATTAGTCCATATTTTACCATTTCCAAGCCCATAAATCATATCTTAGTGGTTTTCTTCAATTTAGCCAATAATTACCATTTTTGCCACTACCCCTTCACATGATTATGTACTCATTTATCTAGGTATGATTAAGTCCAAACTTGATCCACCACTTAGGTCCCTAACCTAGGTCCATTAATGATTCATTGACCATGACCTAACATCCCTAAATCATCCACTTAGTTTAATCAAATTTTTCCATCATCTAGATACAAGCATGGACCCAACCTTAGCCCATACAATAACTTACAAAATGGGTCATGGGTTCGGCCACACACCATGGCCGAACCCATGATGTCTCGTTCTCCATTTTTCCTTGGATCCTTTAGTACATTTTAGATCTACCACAAGTCCTCCCATGAGAGGTTTACATCATGCATTTAAATCACCATTTTAAGGTATCATTACATATTTTGGGTCCATCAAAACTACTAACATTTTCCCATTTATTTCTCCATAAATCACAACCATTAAATCCACCATTGTTCACCATAGGGTCCGGCCATACACCATGGCCGAACCCATGGTTCATGATTCATCACTCCTTACTCCAAAATATCTCCATTCACCAAAATATTAAATCCATTACTCTTCCCATTTTTCCATGACTTTAACCTTAAAAACCCTAATTAACTTCACACACAAAACAACCTAGGGTTCAGCCATACACCATGGCCGAACCCATGGTTCATAATTTATTCTCTTTTATGTCTTCCAATGCCATAAAATCCTTTTACATTTTCATCATAAAACCATTTTAAACATTACTCCCATGCATTCATTAAAACCCTAAATGCATTAATCAAAAACCTTCATTGCCTTCCATCCTTTACACCCTAACCAATTTCATCAAACCCTAATCACCCACCATGGGGTTCGGCCATGCTACATGGCCGAACCCTATGGCCCATGATTCTTATTCCAAGCACCCCATTCCATACTCAATTCCATAATTTATACAATGCACATACTACATTTATTTATTTCTTTTCCCTAACCCTAATTTTTTTCTCCATTAGAGTTTTACCCACTTTCCATTTCTTCCATTTGATGGATTTAAAATCCATAGCATAAAATTATCCATCCCCCATTAAATTTCACAAAAATAAGCCCTAAATCTTAAACCCTAAAATCCAAAATTTCTTGTTTTAAAAAAATACTCACTATCCGACGTCTCCTCCGATTTCCGCCGCTCCCGTCGATCTCCGTAGCCTCCTCTCTCCTTCCTCTTGATCTTTGATAGGTCAAAATCTTTGATCAAGGGTGGCAACTCCTAACCTTAAAATCAGCCATGTTAGGTTTGAATTTGAGAGATGAAAAGAGGAAAAGATGATGAGAGGAAGATGATGACCTTAATCTTAGAGTGAACTCCCTCCAAATTCCATTTTTTTTTCCTTCTCTCCTTGAGCTCCTTCTCTTTTTTTTTTTTTCTCCTTCACTTGGACATGGGACGGCAATGGAGGAGTGGAGAATTGAAATGAGAATGAAAAGAGAGAGAAAGGAAAAGATAAGACTCATTCCCATTTTTTTTTCTTTACATTAACTACCTCCACCAACCTTAAGATATTTTTAGATCTTTTATTTGCTTTATGGTGGTGGTTATCTAAACCACCACCAAGCCCAACGTGTGTGAATTTTTTTGAGTTTGAGATGAGGTGAATCTTCACCTCATGGCCCCACCTTGACCACTCTTAACTACCATATTTAAATAATTTAATTAGATAATTACCTTAGGCTAATCCATTGATACTTAGCCTAAGTTCATTACTCCACCCATGGTTGACCAAGTCAACCATGGTGGCCGGCCCCACCAATCATTTGCCCACTCGCCACCTCACTTGATGAGGTGGAGGTGGGTCCCGCTTGGCCACACCACCATTGTTTAATTCCAAATTACTTAGGGTGATTAAATTTCATTAAGCCCACTCTAAATGGATCACCATTGGGCCCATGGCCCAATTACATTTCCCACTAGCCCATTTACCTTAGAGCTTAACCATCTTGACCCATTGGGTCCCAAATGGGTATTTGACCCAATTTGACCATTCTTGACCCATTTAAATAAATTTAAATCCAAACCATAGTCTATTGGGCCACACTTGGGCCTTTATCCAATTTTGGCCCATTTACCATTTACTCCACCAATTTTCTAATTTCCATCATTAAAATAATTAATATTCACATTGATATTAATTCCCAAATTCCGAGACCTTACAGTTCAGTCATTTCTCTAAGATTGATTTGATGTCCGGATATCACCAAATCCGAGTTAGGGAGGAGGATATAGAAAAGACAGCCTTCAGAACGCGGTATGGATTATTTGAGTTTGTAGTCATGCCGTTTGGACTCACCATGTAACGCCCCGTCCTTTTCCACTCGCTTTCCGAAAATCAGAGTCTATTTTTTTTTTTTAAAGTGATAGAGAACGGGACGTCACGACGCGAGTTAAGTCCGAGCTTCTAAAGCCCGACCCTTAACTGGCCAACCATACGTGTGTGTGGACTAAGTCCACTAAGATTATTCACATGTATTAAGTTTATAATTGCAGAATATAACATAAACTGATTGCGGATTATAATAGAACCTAAGGCTACTCCATTTTAGATAGCAAAGTACTTAGTCACTTAACTAAATTAGCTTAAATTAAATATCCATACCAAACCATTCACAAACCATAGCAAATATCTAATTATTACATGCCAAAGTCTAACTACTCAAATTACATGTCCTTGAGTAACTTAATAAAATAACAAATAATAATCCAAAGTCCTTACGCTTGACTCCGTTCGCGATCATCATTTTCTTCATTCACTAGGGTAGAAGTAGGGCTTTAGAACAACGTGCCCCGTAGGAATTCTAAATAGGGCTAATATATGGGTTAGTAACAAAATCATATATAATATCATATCATCAAAACCTTATGAAATCATGCCATCCCATATGACTTATGCAATGAGTCCCACCCATCACAATACTTGTAACCTCTTGATGGAATTCTCCTCATCAAGGTATCCCCACAGTGGTCTTTCGGATGCCCCGACGGAGTGTGGCCTCCGGATTCTTCTTGATGGGATTATACACATCAAGGTCTTCCCACGGTTGCCTTACGAACGCCCTGACGGAGCGTGGCCTCAGGTTACAAACTTCCCTCCCATGCCATGCATGGAATGTACATGTCCATATGCTATGTAATTTAAACAACCATAGCATTAAAAACTCCACATCTGAAACATAATATAATTACAACATAAATCAGCAAAATAAAGATAAAACCATATTACATAACCATGTTCCAATGAGGTAGAATCCTACCCAAAGCAACTAAGGTGTCCTTGAACTTTAAACTGACAACCGTTCACGATCATGTCCCGTTTGTGTGGTCCCGTCACCTTGTTACACATCAACATGTCAATCCATATTCCATTTGATTTGCCATTTGGTCTTAAGTCCATAAACACATCTTTGTGGGGTTCGGCCATACACCATGGCCAAACCTCACTTATTTTTGCCCTTCTTTTATTTATTAGTCAATCATCACTAAACAAAGTACTTAACCCTTAGTCCACCAAAATTCACCTTAGTGGGGTTCGGCCCTACAACATGGCCGAACCTCACCATCATAATTTTGGTCCCTCTTTCAAGTGTTTTAGTCCTTTTTAATTTAGTCCAATCACCAATCCATTAACCTAATCGTTCTCACATTAAGCATCTAACACACATAACAACATAAGTTCATAAAATTCATTTGTGGGGTTCGTCCATACACCATGGCCGAATCTCACTCCCTTGATTTTGTGCTCATTTTTCAATCCTTTGATCTTTAGGTTAGATACAAGATCATGACCTCTTGATTCATACATCAATCACTTATGCCACAATTGTTTATCATTGATAACCATTTAAACCCACCAAATATTTTCCATGGGGTTCGGCCATACACCATGGCCGAACCCATGGTTCATCCTTTTCACCCTTAATTACATCCTTGCCATTGTCTTTTCATGGCTAATCATTTAGCTTATTCCTCCATTCATTTAAACATGCACAATACTCCAAATAACCCTCCCAAATAATCCATCAAATAATTCATGGGGTTCAGCCATACACTATGGCCGAACCCATGTCCATCATTTTATTTAATCATGCATAGTATAAAACCTTAATAAATCCCTCCATATTTGCTTTGATCCTTCATTCATTTTTGACATACTAAATCCATAATTGACCAATAATTTTGATTCATGGGGTTCGGCCATACACCATGGCCGAACCCTATGATGTCTATATTCCATCTTTAAAATCCATTAAAATATATACCCCATATCCTTCCATGGTTATCATCTTTCACAAAATTATTAATCACCAAAGTTCCTTCATGGGGTTTAGCCATGCGCTATGGCCGAACCCTATGGTTCCTCCTTTCAATTTAAAATACCAAGATCATGCTCCTATTTTCTTCATATAATAAAAATTAGGCATGGCCGAACCATATCCGTGACTTTTGACCCTATTTTCTAATTTATAAAATTTGTTGAGCACTTACCATTTCCGCGACTCCTCCAATTTGTCCTTTACTCCGGCTTGTTCCTTTCCTTCCTTAGCCTCTCCTTCCTTCCTTCTTGATCTTTAGCCGATGCTGACCTTGCTGGAAAACCCCTTGGAGTGGTTCGGGCAAGAGATATGGATTGAGAGATAAGCTTGAGATCAAATTATTCTAAGTCCTTTTTGGTCTTAAGAAGAATCAGCCTTGAGAGGGAGGTAAAATTCAGCCTTGCATAATAGCTTAGGATCAACACTTTTCTACTTCTTTTGGTCTTGAAAAGTGATCGGCCAAAATATGATTATTGAGGGACAGAAGAACAGCCAAGAGGGAGAGAGAGAGAGAATTGCAAGATTAATCTTCTCCTAGATTACTAGGGTCGGCCAAAGGTGATGACTTTGGTGCTCCCAATATGTAACTCCCATTCCACAATCTCCCTCACTAATATTCCACTTGGGGGTTTAATCCATGAGATGAAACTCTCAAAGTCTCCAACGGTAAATCCTTAGCTTGCCTTGTGTAACCGCCACCTCTCCCTTTAATTCCCATTGTGGGAGTTTCATCCATGAGATGAAACTCCTTGTGCCCAACGGTTTGCCTTCTTGGCTTGAGTAGCACATTAGACCGTCCCCCTCCTTTTGATGTTCCATCTTGATTTGAATTTGAAATGAACCAGCACTCCTCACCTTTCCATTACTTCTCCATGTGGGGTTTCATCCATGAGATGAAACTCCCCCCTCCAAGTGTGAACCCCTTGTGTAACTCCCACAAAAACGCCACCTTATTCATTATTCATCTTGGAGTTTCATGCATGAGATACACCTCCCAGGCATCCAACGTGTACCCTTGGATTTGAAATATGTAACCCCAAAACCTTTCCATCCAACTCACCTCTCACATAAACTTATTTAACTCACTTAACTCAACTCATCTATTTAATTGAACTCAAACATTTAATTCAACTCTACCATTTAATTCAACTCAACTATTTGATTTCCTTTCCAACTCAAAACAGTCCCAACTAAGTTAAGCTTGGACTCACTTGGTGGTCCACCAAGTCAACTATGACCCATTGGGTCCCTTTTGAGCATTTTGACCCAAATAACAACCTTGACCCAATTAAACACGTCTTACCCATATAAGGTCCATGTCCATTAATTCATAATTTAAATAGACAAAATTCATGTAAATTGATATCTTAAAAATCTGAGGTGTTACACACCAATGCACCGGCTGTGTTCATGGATCTTATGAACAGGATTTTCCGTCCTTACTTGGACCAATTTACCATTGTATTTATTGATGACAGTTTGATTTATTCCAAAACTTAGGAAGAACATGCTGAGCACCTGAGGATAGTTCTTGATACTTTGAGGAAGAACAAATTATATGCCAAAGCCAGTAAATACGAATTCTGGCTACCCAAGGTTAACTTTCTGGGGCATGTTATATCAGAAGAAGGCATAGCTGTGGACCCAGCTAAAGTAGCAACAGTGAGAGAATGGAAAGCAGCAAAAATGTAATTGAGATCCGTAACTTCTTGGGATTGGCTGGTTATGACAGAAAGTTTATTATGGATTTCCTCAAGATTGCATCTCCACTAACCCGACTCACTCAGAAAGGAGTCAAATTTGAGTGGACAAATTTGTGCAACCAGAGATTTGAAGAGCTGAAAAATAGACTTATAACGGCTCCTATCTTAAGTTTGCCGGAAAGAGGCAAGGGTTATGAGGTAGAATGACACGCTTCAGGAGAAGGACTCGGGGTGTGTCCTCAGTTAAACTCATCGTGTGGTGGCTTATGGTTCAAGACAATTGAAAATACATGAATGCCTCTATCCTACGCACGATCTTGAATTAGCCGCAGTGGTCTTCGTTCTCAAAAGCTGGAGACATTATCTATATGGTGAGAAATTTGAAGTGTTTTCAGATCATAAAAGCTTGAAGTACTTGTTTGATCAGAAAGAGCTCAACCTGAGACAACGCAGATGGATGGAATATCTGGCAGATTATGAGTTTGCACTTCGTTATCACCCTGGCAAAGCGAACAAGGTGGCAGATGCCCTCAGCCACATATCACATGCATCAGTGGCATGTTTGATCAGGACAGAATGGGACATGTTGAATACCATACGAGAGTTCAACTTATATATCAATAACCATGGGAGTATGTACAATTTGATCATACGGTCCAACATGGTTACTAAGATTGAACAGGAACAACGGACAGATCCGGACGTGGAGGAGATATGGGCCAAGATGTCTACTGGTGAAGGGATACCGAAATGGGAGTTACGACCAGGACAGGGTCTTGTATTCCGAGGAAGGATATATGTACCTAAGAGCTGCAGAAAAGTGTTACTGGTTGAGGCACATCAGACCAAACTCTCTATTCATCCGGGCAGCACTAAGATGTATCACGACCTGAAGAGACATTACTAGTGGCACGGACTCAAGAAAGATGTGGCAGAATTTGTGGCACATTGCTTAACTTGTCAGCAGGTTAAGACGGAACATCAGAAGCCACCAGTGTTACTCAAACCCTTACCAGTGCCAGAATGGAAATGGGAGCACATCTCCATGGATTTTGTAATAGGGTTGCCAAGGTCATCAAAGGGCAACGATGCGATATGGGTCGTGGTAGACCAACTGACAAAGTCTGCACATTTTCTTCCTATTAAGATGACAGACTCATCTGAGACTTTGGGTCGGCTGTATATCAGGGATATCATCAGATTGCATGGTATTCCTCGGACTATTGTGTCTGACAGAATGGTCGATTCACCGGCAGAGTATGGCAGAGCATGCAGGCGGCCATGGGAACAGACTTATTGACTAGTACAACATTCCATCCACAGACTGATGGACAGTCTGAGAGGACAATACAAACACTGGAGGATATGCTAAGAGCGTGTATGCTAGATTTCAAGGGTGGATGGGAGGATCACTTGCCGTTGGTAGAATTCTCATACAACAGCAGTTACCAGGCAAGCCTCCAGATGGCTCCATTTGAGGCATTATATGGTAGACCTTGTAGGTCACCAGTGTGCTGGACAGTGGCCAGTGAACCTGCATTGATTGGACTAGAATTGGTTGCAGAGACTACAGCGCAGATGCAGTTGATACGGCAGCATCTATTGACTGCACAAAGTCGTCAGAAGAGCTATGCTGACAAGAGGAGGAGGATCCTTGAATTTGAAGTGGGAGACATGGTTTTCTTGAAAGTCCCGCCACGAAAGGGACACATGAGATTTCGAAAGAAAGGGAAACTATCGCCAAGATATGTGGGACCATTTTCAATCATAAGAAGGATGGGGGACGTGGCTTATCAATTGGCACTCCCATCACAGTTGGCATCTTTACACGATGTGTTCCATATATCGATGTTGAGGAAATACAATCCTGATCCCTCTCATGTACTGAACATATAAGATATAGAGGTCCAAAGCAACGTGACATACGTCAAAAAACCTGTCCGAGTGGTGGACACAGAACAAAGGGTATTGCGGAAACGAGCGATCCAGTTTGTCAAGGTGGTATGGGATCGACATGGCATTAAGGAAGCCACATGGGAACTCGAATCGGAAATGAGAACAGCTCATCCGGAACTATTTATTTAGATGCTTGAAACCCTACTCCACTTGATTTTCGTGACGAAAATTTTAAAAAGAGTGTTGTATTGTAACACCCCAGATTTTCAAGTTATTTAAATATATGAAAATTTGCCATTTAATTTGTGAATTATTAAATATGGATCTTAGATGGGTAAAGTATTGGGTGATTGCCCAATTAAGACCCAGCGGTTGTGGAAATGGTTTCAATTTAAAATTAAATGGGGCTTAAATAAATTAGCAATGCATTATGTCTTAGCCGAATATGGGGTATGCAAATCCATGATTATGTGCATAAAGGGATCATGGAAAGATTTTAGGAATGAGATAGATTGTTTATGGCCGTGTGTGACATTGTATATCTAGGATATGCGCATGTGCTACAATATCTTAAATAAGGGATTGCTAAATAATAAGATGTCTAGAGATAAATATATATGGCTTGGTCGCATGAAGTAATATGAATATCTAGGTGATGCGCATAAGATCATTTAAAAGAGGCAACAAGGGGCGCAAGGCAAGGGCTAGATTGGAAGGTCGGCAACATCTAATTAAGGCACAAGAGGGGCACACGGCCCTAAGGGGAATTGTTATCTTAGCACCTTCTAAGTTGGGACCAAGGGGAGGTTATTAAAAAGAAAAAGGCAAGGGCGCACGGCAACACACACACACCATAGCCGAATTCTCTCTCTCTCAAGTCTCATTCACAGCAAGATCAAAGAGAAGGAGAAGGCAGCCAACAAGGGTGAAAGATCTAGGAGGAGAGAAGGATAAGGATTGGAAGAGCAAGAACAACCGAAGGAAAATCGGAGGAGTCAAGGAACCGGTAAGTAGTTTTGATATTTTTGTTTAAGATAAGGAACCATAGGGTTCGGCCATACATGGAAGGAAATTGGATGATCATGGTATTTAATTTAATGGATTAGAGAATGATAATAGATTTAAATGATGGAAAAATTATAGATGTATGCTTATGACTTTTAAAAGGGTTTAAATGGTTTAAAGAGAAGTTGTTGAACCATAGGGTTCGGCCATGATGAAGGGCCGAACCCCATGGAGGAACTTTGGTCATTTCTATGGGTTAGAAAAAATGGAAAATTATATTGTTTTAAAAGAGTTTAAATGGAAGTTTGGAGGATCATGGGTTCGGCCATGATGTATGGCCGAACCCCATGAGGTCTTTTATGGATTTAATTTATTAAGGAATTTTATTGGATGAATAATATTTTTAGAAAGAAGATTATGAACCACCATGGCCGAACCCCATGGAAGGTGGATTTTAATTTATAAACGATCTAAAGATAGAAGAATGGAAGGATGGATGCTAAATTTGAAAACTTTCTAATCATGGAAGGAACCTTGAATTATGATTCAAATATGGAAAGTAATATATTTGGAACTTAGACATCATGGGTTCGGCCATGTGTATGGCCGAACACCATGAACCAATTTTATGTGTTTTTTATGTCACGGTTAATGGATTCTTTTATGAACCAATGTTATGGATCGGTTTTGGACATAAACCTAAGGTAATGGCAAAGTTGTAAATACATGCTAAAATGGAAGGTTAGCCATGAATGGCAATATTGTAATTTAAATGGAAATAAGGGACCATGGGTTCGGCCATGGTGTATGGCCGAACCCCATGAATTATGTGTTGGATTATGTGTTTGGATTAAAGAACTATGTATGGATTATTTTGGAACATAAGCAAGGTAAATGGTTATGGATTTGTATAATGGCAATATGGTAATTAAGTGAAATCAATAGACCATGGGTTCGGCCATGGTGTATGGCCGAACCCCATGGGGAATGTTTGCTGAACTTAAGTTTGGATGTATATTAGATGATTAATTGGTTTATCATTAGATTAATGAATAAAAGTGGTATGAATGGCATAAATGTAAATATGGTGAAAAATGAAAGACCATGGGTTTGGCCATGGTGTATGGCCGAACCCCATGGGGACTATTTTGATGGACTTAGGGTTTATGTATGTGGGATTAAATAAAAGGGAAGTGATTAAATGTTTAACTTAGGGGTTATTGATTAATAAACCAAAGAAAGAAATTAAAACAAAAGGGGTGAGGTTCGGCCATGGTGTATGGCCGAACCCCACAAGTTTGGTTTATGGACTTGGACATTGTTGTAAATCAAGTGGGACTTGGTTTTAATTGATTGTTATATTATAAGGTAACGGGACCTCACAAGGTGTGTACGATCGTGAGCGGTTACCGGATGAAAGATTCAAGGACATGTTAGCGGTCTTTGGTAGGATTCCACCTCTTTGAAACTGTAACGCCCCTCCCTTTTTCACTCGCTTCTTCCCGTAAATTCAGAGCCTATTTTTTTTTTATAACAAAGTAGAGTGATAGAGCGCGGGACGTCACAACGCGAGCTAAGTCCGAACTTCCAAAGTCCGATCCTTAACTTGCCAATCCTATATGTGCATGGACTAAGTCCACGAAAATGGTTCACACATAGCAATATCAACATGCGGAATAAAAAACATAACATGCGGAATCATAACATCAAAATTACGGAATCATAATAGAACCAAGTTCTATTCCATTTAGATAGCAAAGTACGTCAAGTCCTTAATCATTAAAATAAACATCCAACCATCTAAATTATTACATTCCGAAACTAGTTACTCAAAATCAAGTCCATAAGTAACTTTATTCAAAACATATAAAATAAATCATCTAAGCTCCTAAGCTTGGCCCGTCTTGCGTTCCTCGTTCCCCTGGTTACCTGTGTCATCAACTAGGGTAGAAGTAGGGCGTTAGAACAACACGTCCAGTAGGTATTCCAGTTACGGCTAACACATGGTCAGTACAAAACATATATAATAATATCGTAATGTCAAAAACCATATAAATCCATGCCATGCAATGATGACAAATGCAATGAGTCCCACCCATCACATGTACATAAAAGTACCCACCACATAGGTCTTTCGAACGCCCAAACGGAGTGTGGAACCTCTGGAATCTTCTTGATGGAAATCACATCAAGGTACCGTACATAGGTTTTTCGGACTCTCCGACGGAGTGTGACCCCTCCGGTTACAAATCCTCCACCCCATGCCATGCATGAGATGCCAATGAAACACATGCTATTTTATAACATAAACATAGCATTTAAAAATCATATTTAAATCACATGCTCTTTCCTCATATCGACATAGCATTTAAAATCATGAAATACATTCAACAAATGCTATTTATAACATAAACATAGCATTTAAAATTCACTTTAAAACATATCATTTGAAACATAATTTCATCAAACATAAGATAAAACAAGTGTACATAAATCCATGGTTTCAAAGAGGTGGAATCCTACCAAAGACCGCTCACGTGTCCTTGTGCTTTCGTCCAAGAATCGATCACCTATCGTGCACCGCTTGCGAGATCCCGTTACCTTATAATATAATAACCAATCAAAACCAAGTCCCACTTGATTTGCAATATTTAAGTCCGTAAACCATTTCCCATGGGGTTTGTCATTTTCAATCAATATTACCAAAATGCCATTAGTCTAACCTTAATTAAAATTCTTTTCATTTTAATCCAACATACGTAACCCTAGGTCCATTAATTCTCATATAATTACTATATTGCCATACAAGGCTAACCTTCCATTTTTTAACAACTATTTACAACTTTGCCACTCACGGCTTACACAACCCATAGCCTTCTTTTAAAATCAGTCACCTTTTACATGATCCATGAAAATTTCTTAACAACTTAAGTCCATACAAAACCTCATGGGGTTCGGCCATACATCATGGCCGAACCCATGATCCTCCAATTTAACCTTTATTTACAACTTTGCCACTCCTTAAAATTAACCAAACTTCTTTCATGTTTTTCCAACCCATATTAACTCATAAACTTGGTTCATGGGGTTCGGCGATACACCATGGCCGAACCCATGATATCATGGTTCCATTTTCCTCTTGATTTATTTTCAATTATAAATTCATAATTGGACCATAAACTTGATTCATGGGGTTCGGCCAAACACCATGGCCGAACCCTATGATGTGTGACTTTCCATTTATAGCAATCCCATTTTTGAAACCAAGATTCAAGATTCTTTCCTTAAATAAAACTTTCTAAATTTATCAACCTCCTTCCATAAATAGAAGGTTTCCAAATTAAAATTCCCTAATTAGAAAGTTCTTAATTGAAACTTTCTAATTTAGTTTTCGCTTTCCAAAATTAAACAAACTTCCATAAATGAACTTTAGTGGGGTTCGGCCATACACCATGGCCGAACCTCACCTATAGAAACAAATCTAATTTAGCAAACACCTTCCATAATTAAATGCTTTTAATTTGGCAATCTCCTTTCATAATTAGAAGGTTTCTAAATTTAGAAACTTTCTAAATTTAATATATCATTCCATAATTAAAAGGTTTCCATATATAAACCTCACCTTCCATTATTGGAATGCTTTCCAAATTTAGCAACCATTAACCATCTATCATTCCAAAACCACCCCATGGGGTTCGGCCATACACCTTGGCCGAACCCTATGGTTCATGATCTTGATCATTAATTTAAATCCATTACTTTTTATCAATATCCTTTCCATGGGGTTCAGCCATAGCCATAGCCGAACCCTATGGTTCATCTTATTCCAAACCAAGAACCCATCATTTAAACCATGACTTTCCATGGTTTTCATTCCTTCAATATATCCAATAATCTTCCATTAAAAATTACCAACAACATCTATCAAAACCGTATGAATCTATTAACCAACTCCCATGGTTTTTACCTCATTAAAAATCCATACATCTACTATGTCTTTCATGGGGTTTGGCCATGCATTGTGGCCGAACCCTATGGTTCATGGTCCCATTAAAACTCTCAAAAAATCTTTCCCAATCTTCTTCCATGGGGTTCGGCCAAACACCATGGCTGAACCCTATGGTTCTTTATTTCAAAATAAATTTATCAATTAGATACTAACCGTTTACGCGACTCCTTCTTGCTCTTCCAATCTTTCTCTTTCTTAGCCTCTTTCCACTTCTTCTTCTTGATCTTTCACAAAACAGAACTGATCTTGAAGTTGAATGTGTTGCCGTAAATGAGAGCTTGAGATGGAGAGGAAAATCGGCTATGGAGAGTAAACCATGTGCCCTTCATATGCATCTCTATATAAAGCCTTTCCTTGGTCCCAACTTTGGAAGGTGCTTAAGATAGCCATTTCCCTTAGGGCCGTGCGCCCCTTGCTATTTAATTTTTTTAGTAATTGCCGACTTCCCTATCTCTCTTTAGTAACCTCCCAATCGGCCAATGCTAAGAATAAAGATAGCAATCCCGTGAGCCCTTGTCTTGCTTGACATTGCCATGTGCTCTTCTTTTAATTTAGACACTTCTTTTATTTATTTTAAGAAAATATGCATTCCCTTTTTAAAAGATCCCATGCGCCTATCAAAGATATGAATCTCTCTTTACATGGCCATGCAATATTATTTCCTTTCTTATTTATATAATATTGTAATGCCAAATTAAATTCAACTCCATTTAATTTTTATTAAAAACAAATCCTAAACTGTTGGGTCCTATTTGGGCCAATGACCCAACTCTTTACCCAAGAAGACAATCCATAACCAACATTCACAAATTAAATGGATTGTCTTCATACAAAAATAACTAACTGAAAATCCGAGGTGTTACAGAAACCATGGGTTTATGTACAATGTTTTTATCTTATTTTGATGAATTTATATTGCAAAGGATAGGTTTCAAAATGTGAGTTTTAAATGCTATGTTTATATGATAAAATAGCATGTGTTGGATATGTTTCAAATTGTGATTTTAACTGCTATGTTTATATGATAACATAGCATGTGTTTCATTGGCATCTCATGCATGGCATGGGGTGAAGGATGTGTAACCGGAGAGGCTACACTCCATCGGGGCGTCCGAAAAACCTATGTGGGTACCTTGATGTGCTTTTCCATTAGGAAGAAACCGGAGGGTCCACACTCTGTCGGGGTGTCCGAAAGACCTATGTGGGGGTACTTTTATGTACATGTGATGGGTGGGACTCATTGCATTTGTCATCATTGCATGGCATTGTTTTATATGGTTTTGGACATTATCTTATTATATATGTTTTGTACTAACCATGTGTTAGCCATAATTGGAATACCTACTGGGCGCGTTGTTCTAACGCCCTACTTCTACCCTAGTGGATGATACAGGAAACAAGGAGAACGATGAACGCGAAAAGGGCCAGGCATAGGAGCCTGGATGATTTAGTTTATATTTTGAATAAAGTTACTTATGGACATGTATTTGAGTAACTAGTTTTCGGGCATGTAATAACTTAGACGAATTTTCTATGGTTGGATGTTTTATTGGATAATTATGATATGATAATTATGGTTAAGGACTTGACGTACTTTGCTATCTGAATGGAATAGAACTGGGTTCTATTATATTTCCGCAGTTATGATTTTGTTATTCCGCATGTTTGATATTGTTATGTGTGAACCATTTTCATGGACTTAGTCCATGCACACATAGGATTGGCCAGTTAAGGGTCGGACTTTAGAAGTTCAGACTTAGCTCGTGTCATGACGTCCCGTTCTCTATCACTCTTTGTTTATAAAAAAAAAAAAAATAGACTCTGATTTTCGGAAAGGATAAAGCAAGTGAAAAAGGGCGGGGCGTTACACTAAGTTTTTTGAACTGATTAGATTTTGTCCTAAATTGGTTAAGAACGAAGTGCTGAAAGCGAGAAAGTTCGAGCAAGGCTTGAAAAAAGTAATTCAATATACTGTGATCTTTATGAGACTTCCAACTTTTGTGACCAACTGAGGAAACCATAGTGTTATAGTTGTGGTAAACATGGTCATATATCCAAGAATTGCCTTGAACCAAACAAGTCGAATGATGAAAATCCACCTCCACAGAATAATCAAGCTCTACAAAACAAGGGGCGTGGTCGTCCAAATCAGAAGAATCAGAGTCTAGTTTTTGTCATTGAAGGTGATTCAATAGAGCCGAACGGTATGGAAGGTATTCCTTTGAATCTTGATACTTGGATTAAAATATGGTTGCATTTGGAGCATCGCATACATTTACATCATCGATACTTGTTGGTTAATTAGACGTTGATTTCGACGGATAGGTGAGACTATGTACCTTAGAAAATTTTGGAACGAAATTTATTTAAATGGGGTAGGTTGTAGCGACCCAACCCAAATTTGCAGGTTTATACCCAATTAGAATTTGCGAAGGTTTTTAATCGGCTGTTATGTCCGTTGACTGATTGTGTGTTTAAAATTTTTTGAAGTTGCTTGGATTTAATATTTGATTTAAAAAAAAAATTCATGTTTTGACCCAAGACTCTAATAATGGCAGGTGTCTATTTTTTGAAACTTTCTAAATTTAGAACACGCTAAAAATTGGACTTATCGGGGTCCGTAACTATTGAGAAAACTTTATTTGAATATTATTATTCAAACCTTAGTTTTGGATTCTAGTTTTTGAAACTTTCTAAAATAAGCTTTGGTGGGACCCACGTGATTTTATTTTTGGAAAGATTGATTTGAGAATTTAATTTTTTTAAGAAAATAATTTCTTTAGAGACAAAAGCTTGATTATTTGAAATCCAATTGATTGTAGAAATTAAGTGGGAAAATTAGGTGGGCCATGGTCCCAAATGAATTTTGGTGATAAAAAAAAAATTCAAAAAAAAAGTATATGAAATTTCTTTAGAGTCTTAATGTGTTGGAGAAAAAAGAGAGAGATTTCTTCATGCTCAAAATTGTTGGAACCAAATTCTATTTAGAAAAATTGTGTTTTAGAATAAAATAATGGGAGCAAATAGAGGAAGCCAAATCCAATTTAGATTCCTTATTGGCCGACTACCCTATGTTAAAAAAATAACATTCGTGTATTGCTATATGCAAAAACAGAAAAGTTGCAACTTCTCCCTCTCTTGCTTGGACGGTTTGGAGCTTGGGTTTTTGAGGAATTATTTTGGTTTTTCTCTGATTTTGGCTTGGATCTTCATCTTTTCTAAGAGGTATGTTCATATTTTCCATGAATCTTGTGTAGTTTCTTTGAGTTTTCTTGATTTTTTCATCTCTTTTCTCTTTGGTTTTCTCTATCAAACTTTGATCAGATCTCCATGGTTTTTCTTGATTGAATATGAACATGGAGATGAGAAAAAGAAAAAGAGCAGGAAAAAGAAGGACTGATTTGAGGATTTTAACAAATTGGAAAACTGTAACACCCGGATTTTTCAATGAACAAATATATTGAATTTGGATATTTAAATTGTTAAATTGATTGAATTAAAGATTTATGGATGAAATGGACCTTAGGTGGGTAAAGGAGTTGGGCCAATAACCCAATTAAGATCCAATGGATCATGGATAGGATTTGATTTGAAAGTATTTGAGTAAATGAAATTAAATGGGTCAATTACCCAATTGGGACCCAATGGGTCATAGATGAGCTAATTATAAGTAAATGGGTAAGGTTGATTGGGTCAGTTACTCAATTAAGACTCAAATCCACATCATCAAGTGATATGGCAAGGATGGGACCCACGTGCCACATGTCACCACATGCATGATCGACTAGGTCATGGTTGACTTGGTCAACGTGAGTGAACTCAATGGAGTTCAAGACTAAAGTGAGTTAAATATTCAATCGAGTTCAAGATTAAAGCAAAATTAAATATTCAATTAAGGTAAATTGGCTTGAGTTGAAAGTGAGTTCAAAACCAATTACTTGAGCTGAGTTGCATGGGAGTGTAGTAGACTTCTTAGTGAGTGGAGAGGGAAGATGGAGAGTTTCCATCTCAATGGATGGAACTCCATGCACACGTTGGAAGGCCAAGGGTCTCCTTGGTTTAGCCAAGGGACTCCTTGGTTAGATAACTCATTAAGAGGAGAAGGGGAAAGGATGGGACTGTTATACAAAGAGACACAGCCATGGGGCTGCTCACACCCCTTGGCCGATTCAATCTTTTGGAAACAAGAGATTTTTATCCTCTTCTTCTCTATCTTTTTTTCATCTATACCATCGGCACTTGGAGAAGTTACTGAAGAACAAGAAAGGAAAGAGAAGGACTGAGCAGCAAAGACAGAGCAAAAGAAAGAAGGAGACGAGTAAAGGTATGTCCCATGTTTATCTAGATAGGAATGAGATTAAGGAAGTCATGGACTTGGCCATGGGTGGCCGAATTATGGCCTCCAGGAGTGGTTAGAATAAATGGTCAAAATGTTATATGATCATGGAATTGGTATCTATTCAAGGAATGGATATGTATTTGAAAACAAACAATCGAAGGATTGAGTACACAACAACATGATAAGGGTACAAAAGTTAGTGTTACGAAAGACCCTAGTTTTGATTAGGGAAGGGGTGTAGGAAGTATATCAAAATTATATGAACAATGAGATGTATGTTTAAAAAGGATAAGGAGTGAATTTCATGAAGAAAAGTCTAGCCAAAGGATCAAACGAAAGAGACTGACAAATAAGTCAGTCGACTGAATCAGGGATTCAGTCGACTGAACTAGTGTGGGTGAAGGCAGAAAACCAATTCTGGGAGTTTCAGCCGACTGAATCTTTGGATTCAGTCGACTGAACCATGTTTGGATTAAAATATTAAGGGTATAATGGGGTTTCAGCAGACTGAATATGGGATTCAATCAACTGAAAGAGGACATATCAAAGAAGTAAAGGGTCTGACGTGTTTTAGCCGACTGAATGATTACTTAGCAAACACGTAAACTGTTGGCTAATGATTCAGCCGACTGAATCATGGATTCAGTCGACTAAATGCACATTGGCTGAGCACACAGTTTATCTGGTCCAAAGTCAGAGATTCAGTCGACTGAAAGGGGTTTGACTGAGGATATGAAGGGTTTGACTCAGAGTTAGCCTACTGAATCTGTGATTCAGAGTACTAAAAGGTTACTTGTCAAGGTAAGAACAGTTCCTAGTTGGAGTTCAGCCGACTAAAAGTCTACGGGTAAGAAGAGAACAGTAATCAGGCTGGTTGCAGTCGACTGAATCCCTGATTTAGTCAACTGAAATAAAAAGTTGATTTTTATTTTTGATGTTTCCAGAGACCTCAATCTAACTGGAATGATGTAAGGGATGATTTAAATCAAATGGATAATTAAATTGACATATGTATATGATTATATTGATAAGGTAAAGAGGTGTGATTCACTTTCACGCGACGGTTAGCGATTGTTCGTGCGAAACAGGAAAAGGACAGTAAATTGGACTTGGGTAGAATTCCTACCTTGTTGAGATGCATATGGATCTAATATGTCACTGTTTTTTTTTATTTCAGTACAATGTTTATTTTGGTAAATCAAATGGAATATGTTTTATGCACTAAATTTCAATATGATTTGATATGAAATGGCATGTTGCATTCATGATCTCATGCATGGCATGGGAGGGAGTATATGGAGCAGCAAGCCAAGTTATGAGCTGTCCGAACATGACTTGGGGCTTGAGACTAGCTTATGTAAAGCTATGTGAACCATTGATTTATTGGCCTTCTCCGAGATTGCTATATAGGGGCACGGCGTAATTTGGGCCAGAGAGCTCTGGGGTAACCAGTCCAAAAACCCTGTACAGAGGGAGGAGTCCACGCTCCATCAGTAACTCCGATTAACACACGTGGGGAGGTATAACAGTGACCAGGTGGTGCCGTCACAAAACACTGTGGACGTAAATGGCCAAGGGAACACCATGATATGGTTTCATTATATCAAGGAAAATGTTGTGATGATATGTATGATGTTTGGTATGGAGATTGGGTGAGGGAATCATTGGCATATGACACCCATGGCATTGACATATACATGAGCATGATTTGGATATGATTATCATGCGCTGATTTTGATACTATGTTATGCTTATAGTTTCTAATATGATACTCTTATTCTGATTTTTTACATTGATCCTATATGTGTATGATCCTATTTGGAATTCCTATTGGGCGCGTTGACTAATGCCCTACTTCTGCCCTTTAGATGATGGAACAGGAAACAGAAATGACAATGGATGTGAAGAGAGCCAAGCTTAGAAGCTTGGGCAACTTATGCTTACTTTATTTAAAATTGAATTTGGAACAATGTATTTGAGATATTAGCATTTTGGGATTGTAATAATTTAGTTTATTTTGCTATGGTTGATTAATGATTTAGGGTATTTGACTTTAAGTTAGTTTATATGTGATTGACTTCTTTGCTTACTTTTAATATCATGGTTATGAATAGTTTTCTATTCATAAGTTAATTCCGCAGTTAATTAATATAACATGTGAACTGTTTAAGTGGACTTGGTCTACGCACACGTATTGTTGGCTAGTTAAGGGTCGGGTTTAGAAACTCGGACTTAGCTCCTGTCGTGACGTTCCCGCTCTCTCACTCTTTCATTTAAAAAAAAATAATATACTCTGATTTTCGGCAAGTGAAAAAGGGTGGGATTTTACTAAAACAAATTCATAGAATTCGTTTGGAGTTTTAAGGAATAACGGGTAAACCCAGTCTGCAGTTCCAATCTGCGCACCTAATGCTCAAAATTCCATATCTCGAGCATCCAATGGAATGTTTCAACAAAAATTGTTCTGTTGGATTCCAATTTGATATATCTAGTTTCTATACAAATTTTGAAGCAAAAGAAGGTGATTTGATAACTCAGATTTGATCTGAAACACAGACCAAAATCTGGTTCAGATCTGAGATATTGTTTCGTTGGGTTTTACTAAATAAACCGTATCTTGTACTCCTGACGTTGAAACGACTTAAAATTTGTGTTTATTATGATCAAAACGCCGAAACATATCTCCAGCTAAAATATGATGAATTTTAAATGAGGTTTGATACCCCATACCTTGTTTACAAGTTAGACCTAGTTGCAGACTACTGAAAAATGGACAGTTTTACAGCACTGGATTGTAGAATTTTTCTCTCGGTCTCTGATCATCGAAACGGTGCAACATGTGTGCCTAAATTGATTCCATGGAAGAATGTGGACTGTAGGACAGAAACCTCGGAAGAGGCTGTAAAATGTTGAGCAGTGTACATGTCTGAGTATTTTGATCATAACTGGGCTAAGAACGTCCGTTTGGGACGAACCAGGTATCGTTGTAATCCACTCTTAGATACCTATCAATTGTAAAAATATTAGACCCTTGTTTGATACTAGAAGATACCAGAAAATTCTGCAAGATAGGTCAAATTTTGTTTTGTTTAACTCTTTTAAACCTTAGACTAATTGTATTTTGTTTAGTACCCCTAGAACTCGATTTGTTTAGACAAAACCAATGGGGTATGTTTGTTGAATTCCTTGATTTAAAAAGGATTTAAATAAGATAAAATTGCAATGGTCCAAAAATTTATCAATGAAAACGAGTTCGGGGACCTGAAGCTTGTCGGAATTTGGAATTGCTGGTTTTTCTCTGCTTGGTGAATTGCAAAATCTAGGTTAGGGAACAAACTCTGCAACGTATTTATTTTATTTTGGATTCCAATAAATATTTTGGTGTATTTGAATGCCTTTAATGGGTTTATTTAAAAAGCATTGAGAATTTAATTTTTAAACGGGTGAGTCTTGTGCTTCTCACAGAATGTACAGGGGGAGTTTTGGTGAAATATTTTAAACCAGAGAGTGACTTAGTCAGCTTAGACTGTGTGTTCGACCCATTTATCTAGTTGAAAAACCCAGGACATGGATTCAAGATTTTACATAGGGACTGCCTAAGATTTTATTTATGTTATTATATGTCGTATTTGATAAGCCATTGTTGTTGCACATGTTATTTGAAATAAATGGGTATGGATTTAATTTAGTGTTGAGCATGATAAATTAGTTGGTGGATTTGTTATGGCTTTATTGGTATATTTACATGAGTAAATCCCCATATTTATTTTTTGTTATGGCATTCATGCATGAATGGTATGGATGGTTATCATGCTTGAGCATCCATTATTTGGTGAGTGATGAAGGTTAGTGAATGACTAAGGACCGAGTGAATGGTCGTACTTGGTCAAGGGAAGGGCTACAGACCGAATGGAAGGTCGTACTTATCCAAGTGAATAACTATAAACTGATCGAATGGTCATACTTAATCAGAGGCTGAAGGCTATAGACTGAGCGAATGGTCGAACTTAGCCGAAGTTGTATGAAGGTCTGCGGACCGTTATGTGCACATGGTGTTCGGTGGATTAGATGATTGCATGGGTTGGGCAATCATTGGCATTTGCATTACATATATATCTAATTCTGTCAGTATGGATTTTGTTTATGTTTTATTTAACAATGCTGGAAATCCTATACGGTTTGACACTATATGTTTCTTTGTATCTTTTACTCTGCATGGATCTCACACCCCTTACATTTCAGGCTTTCCAAAGGAATTAGGCCAAGGTGACGCTTCGAAGACAAACTAAGATAATTCTAGGAGCAGCTAGGACGGAGAAGTATAATTAATTGATTTATTAGTTCTATAGACATTTTATTTGGTTTAAAATTATTATAGACACATGGAGTGTGAATTGAGTTTGTATTAGACTTACACTTTGAGATTCTATTTTTATCTTGGGATGTGAGATTTGATATTTAATTCTTTAGTGATAATTTAGTTATTTTGAAGATGTTTGATATTCCATTATTGTTAAATAATACAGTCGATGTGAGATGGAGTCCATGGCTATTTAAATTAATTATTCTGCACTCTGATTATTTGTCAAAAAAATTAGCGACGAATGTGCGTCTCATGTTGGACTGGATCCTTTTTAACTTAAGGAGCGCCTCGTTTGTTAGTTAAATGGGCGGGGTGGTATAGTATGGTATCAGAGCTTAGGTTCAAATCTACGGCTATGAGCAGGGCCGACGTTAGAGGTTGAATCTTAGTTTTTCCCCTTACGCTGAGTGGGGTAGAAATCCTTCTTAGAGGGAAATGTTAGTTTTTGTGTTGGTCGCGTAGCTTAATTAGCCTTAGTGTTTGCTATTTGAATTATTGCATATTTGTGAGACTAATAGAATCTAGGTCTGCAGATATGGCAGGAAAGACAATCATAGTGGCGAGGCAGTAGATACTCCGGTTGTGGAACATCGTGAGGTTGTTAAGCAGTTCAAGGAAGGGCTTGCTGAGAGCACTGATTCAGGAGAGCAAGTCAATCAGCCTCTAGTGCAACCTCTAGTGCAGCCTCCAGTGCAGCCTCCAAAGCAACCTCCCTATCCAATCAACCCTGAGACCAAGAAAGTATATCAATTGATTTGCAAGGCTATAGGAGTTATCTCTGGAGGGGTAGTTAAAGACCACCATGGTGTTTTGTCTTCCAACACCGTTGGAGACACCAGGGAGTTGACAACACTTAGGAAGTTCCAGAGGCACCTAAACCCTAGAGTAGTTCAGAACTAGATTTGCAGAATTGAGAAGATATTCAAAGCTTTAGCCATCATTGATGACAACACCAAAGTTAATTTGGCAAGTTATCAACTGGTTGAGGAAGCAGGACAGTGGTGGGATTAGCTAACAGAGGCCAGACCTGAGACCGAGATTGTGACGTGGAACGCTTTCATCGAAGAACTGTTGTAGAAGTACTTCCCTCAGGTGGACAGAGAACCAAAAATACTTGAGTTCTTGAATCTTAGTCTGGGCAGTGATTCATTGGACGAGTACGAAGCTAAGTTATTGAATTGGCTAGTTTCTGTCCTGAATTGGTTAAGAACGAAGTGCTGAAAATGAGAAAGTTCGAGCAAGGCTTGTACAAAGTAATTAAGCATACTGTGATCCCTATGAGACTTCCCACTTTTGCTGAAGTGGTCCAGAGGGAAAATTTGGCCGAATGTACGGCTCCTAGGATGTAGGGTGATGGTATATGAGACTATGGGTGTAACGCCCCACCCTTTTTCACTTGCTTCTTCCCGTAAATCAGAGTCTATTTTTTTTTATATATAAACAAAGAGTGATAGAGAGCGGGACATCACAACGCGAGCTAAGTCCGACCCTTAACTGGCCAGCCCTATGTGTGCATGGACTTAGTCCAAGAAAACGGTTCACACATAGCAATATAAACATGCAGAATAATAATCATAACATGCGGAAACATAATAGAACACAGTTTTATTCCATTCAGATAAAAAAGTATGTCAAGTCCTTAATCATTATTATCATAATACAATTATTCAATAAAACATCCAACCATAGCAAATTCATCTAAGTTATTACAATCCGAATTCTAGATACTCAAAATACAAGCCCATGAGTATCTTAAACAAAATATAAACTATCATCCTCCAAGCTCCTATGCCTAGCCCGTTACACGTTCATCGTTCCCCTCGTTTCCTGTATCATCCACTAGGGTAGAAGTAGGGCGTTAGTACAACGCGCCCAGTAGGTATTCCAATTAGGGTTAACACATGGGTTAATACCAAAAATCCAGATACAACATATATATCAAATCCAGTTATAATAAATCATACCATACTTATAAAGCATCGTATCCAAAACTGTGTATGATAATAGAGATCCAATCATACACATAAAAATCAGAAACCTTGCATGATAATAAAAGTCATAATCATGCCGATTCAATGCCATGCCATGCTATCATATGCAATGAGTCCCACGCATCACATGTACATAAAAGTACTCACCACATAGGTCTTTCAGATGCCCCGACGGAGTGTGGACCCTCCGGTTACATTTCATACATAGTATCCTCTTGATGGAATGCTCCTCATCAAGGTATCCCCCACGATTCTATTACGGACACCCCAACGGAGTGTGGATCTCCGGTTACGTTTCATACATAGTATCCTCTTGATGGAAATCACATCAAGGTATGCCCCACGATTCTATTACAGACGCCCCGACGGAGTGTGGATCTCCGGTTACGTTTCATACATAGTATCCTCCTGATGGAAATCACATCAAGGTATCCCACATAGGTTCTTCGGACGCCCCGACAGAGTGTGGACCCTCCGATTACCTTTAATCCCTCCCATGCCATGCATGAGATGCAAATGCCAACATGCTATGTAGAAATACAAATCATAATATTTAAAACTCACATTTAAACCACATGCTATTTTATCATATAAACATAGCATTTAAAATCACAATTTGAAACATACCTTTGCAACATATATTCATCACAAATAAGATAAAACAATGCACATAAATCCATGGTTTCAAAGAGGCGGAATCCCACCAAAGACCGCTAATGTGTCCTTGCGTCTTTCGTCCGGTAACCGCTCACGATTGTAAACACCTTGTGAGGTCCCGTTACCTTATAACATATTAATCAATTAAAGCATGTCCCGTTTGATTTACAATATTGTTTAAGTCCATAAACACTATCTTTATGGGGTTTGGTCATACACCATGGCCGAACCCATGGTCTTTCATTTTTTACCATATTTACCATAATGACATTCTTACCATTTTTTTTATGCATTAATTTGATGATAACCCAATTAATCATCTAAGATACGTCGAACCTTAAGTTCAACAAACATTCCCCATGGGGTTCGGCCATACACCATGGCCGAATTGTAACGCCCCGCCCTCTCCGAGAAATCAGAGTCTAATTTTTTTTTAAAATAATAATAAAATAACATCGGCAGAGAGCGGGCGGCGTCACGACGCGAGCTAAGTCCGGACTACCTAAGTCCGACCCTTAACTGGCCACACATGTATACGTGGACTAAACCCACGATAATAAACCACACATGGAACTATACAATGACTTGCGGAATAAAGTAGACTAACTGCGGAAATATCATGAATAGATAGCAAGTACCAGTCTCAATTAATAATTAACATAAATCAACCAACCATTGTTAATATCCTAATCAAACCATAGCAAGGTATCAAATTATTACATGTCCACAAAATATAAATAAAAGATAGTAATAAAGAAATCCCAATCATCAGTCAAGTGCTTAGGCTTCGCTCCCCGCCTGGTCATTGACCTTCTCTTTCCCTTTCCTTATACCTGCATTCTCTTCTAAGGATAGAATTAAGGCGTTAGATCAACGCGCCCAATAGGTTCCCGATCAGGGCTACCACAAGGTTAGCTTATAAATCATGCATATAACAAATGTCTGATTATCAAAACGTATAAAACCATGCTATGTATGTATGCAAATGTAATGAGCCCCACCCCATCACACATACATATAGCCATCACCTGACGTGTCTCATATCAACCTATTAATTCTCCTGGTGGGACTTTCACCGCCCAAGGAGGCCCCACAGTTGCATCTTGGGCATTCCGACGGAGTGTGGGCTCCGGTGTTTCATAATCATCAGATAATTCTCCTGGTGGGACTTTCACAACCTAAGGAGGCCCCACAGTTGCATCACGGTCATACCGACGGAGTGTGGGCTCCGGTTTCCACAATCATCATCCCATGTTCATGCATGAGATGCCAATGTACATATAAATCATGTAAATAATATCCATCATTCAAAACCAATAAAATAAACAAGAGTCTCATAAAAACCAGGATAAAACTGTGGTTACAAGTAGGTAGGAAACCTACTGAAGATTCACTTCAGTTCGATCTTTCTTAATCGTCACCCGTTCACGACTCGCACGCCGTATACGCAAGTCTGGATACCCTATTTAAATAGCAGCAAACCAAATATTCATCATGTAATTCCAACTTAGTCAATGTCCCAAAAATGCACTATGTGGGGTTCGGCCATGCCCATGGCCGAACCTCACCTATTTATCCTTTGGTTTCTCATTCGTTTAATCTTTATTAAACATCAAGTTCTACAAAAATACCTTAGTAGGATTCGGCCATACAGCATGGCCAAACAATACCCCTTTGATTTAGGTCCATACAACCATACCTATGATCATTCCACCTTTGATCATTTCACCCATATTTACGATTATGCCATTGGTTCCAATACTCAATTATATCCCATTCTAACCTTTAAAACTACCGATCAATTCCATGGAATGGATCCACACCAAAACCTATTGTTATGGTCCATGATCTTTACATTGAAACCTTTTAATTCAATAAAAACATTCCTCATAAAATAATCATATGAAGTGGTCCATGGGGTTCGGCCCTATACATGGCCGAACCCAATGGCTCCTTTGGTCCAATAACTTTAACCTAGGTATTTAACTTAGGCTACACCATTTTTCCAAGGTTATTACATGGTTCAGCCATCCATAGGCTGAGCCAAATCAGTAACCATAAACCCAAGTAAAACCCATACAAACAACCCATAAGGCAGCCCATGGGGTTCGGCCATACACATGGCCGAACCCAAGGGTTCTCTTGATTTAATTATGTAATCAACTAACCTTGATTTAAATCAATATCTTAACCTCAACCTTAACATGGTTTAGCCATGTATTGGCCGACCAAAAATAGTAACTTATACCTTCATTTAAATCACATAAAAACCCCATAATTTCACATGATTTCCAACTCTCCAAAACCATACATTTCATCAAATTCTTTTATGGGGTTCGGCCCTCCAAGGTGGCCGAACCCTATGTCCATGACTTAATCCTCATAAACATATTTTTATGTTTCAATAATCTTGTAATAAAACAGTAACATATTACCGAGTTTTACCATTTAAAATTCATCCAATAACCAACCCAATTTCATGGGGTTCGGCCATGCTCATTGGCCGAGCACTATGACCTTTGGTTTTGAACCACTTAACCCTTCACCTTAGGTCCGAATTAAACATCCAAATCCATGTTTTAACCTTCTTAAAACATGCATTTTAAATCTAATAAAACATATAATAACAGTCCCAAACTTGTATGGTTTTAAATTCCAAAAACCATCAAAATCCACCAATTATCTTCATGGGGTTCGGCCATCCAAAGTGGCCAAAACCTATGGTCCATTTCCATCATTCTTTGACACCATCTTCCATGGTTTAGACCTATGACAAATTCGGCCATACATGACCAAATTATGTCATCCAAATTCATAACTTAAAACTCATGTTTAAAACCAAAATCCATAAGAATTCTTACCAAATTTCTCAAGCTTCTTGTCTTGCCTTTGCTCTTTACTTCCTATCCTTCTTTGCCTTCCTTCCTTTGCTGGTTTGTGCTTGATCTACTGGTGCAAACACCTCTGCTGTTCCAGCCAGGAAAAACGAATTGGAGAGAGAGAGAGATGGAAATTCTTGGATTTCCAATGTGCAAAACGGTCAACCTTGGTGGTCATTCCCTTTAGTACTTCAGCCCCCAAGACCCCTCCATTCCCTCATCAATTCTTATAAAAAACGATGGGTCTTGGGTGCTATCCAATGTACCCCTTGGCATCTGCCAATGCAGCCTCCCAACTCCCCGAGCATCACCTCCCATTTCCCATGTATTTCATTTAAAATCCATCATGAAAATCACCCCAACAAGTCCCCAACGTGTGGGACTTGTTTTGGTGGTTATGATTAAGCCAACCTACTAATATTCCCTCTGAACTCACTGATTTACAGTCCCATTGATTTCCATTTTGACTCACCCAACTCACATGTCCAACTCACCTCATTAATTGACAATCATTTAATGCATTTGAGTCAACTCATTCTTAATTCAAATTAAATAAAATCAGTTCCACTTAACCTGATTTAACTCACCATTGAACTCATTTGTGGGCCCACACGGTCGGCTGTGGTCAACGAAGTCAACCCGACCCGTTGGGTCCCCCTTTAGCTCCTTGACCCGTTTTTTACTCCATGACCCAATTATGGGTATTTTGGTCATTTGTAATTGATTTTCACATGTGCATCAGGCCTACCCATTTTTACTCCACTTGATTTCTGATCAAATCAGCTTAACCCCATTTAATTTAAGCTCACACAACGGTCAAATAATCCATTAAGACCCATTGGGTCCCATTTGGGCCCTTTGACCCATTTAGCCATTTTTGACCCAATTGATGCACATTACCCATCCAATCAAATTTGACATTTATAATGTGTTCATAGGATCTTAATTTGAGCAATGGGCCCACAATTTTTCTCATTTAATATCGAAAACATTAAATTTTCCAACTCAGGGACATTTTCGTAATTATCCCCTTTTATTGAAAAATTGAGGTGTTACAATATAACCCTCTTTTAAAATATTCGTCCCGAAAATCGAACGAAGTAGGGTTTTAAAATTAACTACACAAATAATTCGAGGTAAGCTGTTCTCACCTCCGACTCAAGTTCCCAAGTGGCTTCTTCAACACCATGTCGATCCCATACCACCTTGACGAACTAAATCGCTCTATTCTGCAACACCCTTTGTTCAGTCTCCACTATCCTGACCGGCTTCTCGACGTACATCACGTCGCTTTGTACTTCAATATCCTGGACATTCAAAACATGGGACGGATCCGGATTATACTTTCTTAGCATTGACACATGAAATACATCATGTAGAGCTGCTAACTGCGAAGGAAGTGCTAACTGGTAAGCTACATCCCCCATCCTTCTTATGATGGAAAACGGTCCCACATATCTTGGCAACAGCTTCCCCTTCTTTCCGAACCTCATATGTCCCTTCCGTGGTGTGACCTTTAGAAATACCATGTCCCCCACTTCAAACTCGAGAAATCTTCTTCTTTTGTCAGCATAGCTCTTCTGCCGACTCTGTACAGTCAACAAGTATTGACGTATCAGCTTAATTTGTGTTGTAGTCTCTACAACTAACTCGGGTCCGATCAATGCAGGCTCTCCAGCCTCTGTCCAACACACTGGCAATCTACACGGTCTACCATATAAGGCCTCGTATGGAGCCATCTGCAGGCTTGCTTGATAGCTGTTGTTATACGAGAACTCCACCAGTGGTAAGTGGTCCTCCCATCCGCCCTTAAAATCTAATATGCATGCTCTCAGCATGTCTTCCAAGGTATGTATCGTCTTTTCTGACTGTCCATCAGTCTGTGGATGGAAAGTGGTGCTAGTCAATAAATCTATCCCCATGGCTGACTGCATGCTTTGCCATACTCTGCCGGTAAAACGGTCATCTCTGTCTGATACTATCGTTCAGGGAATGCCATGTAGCCGAATGATCTCTTTAATATACCACCGACTCAACGTCTCAGATGAATCCGTCATCTTGGTAGGAATGAAATGTACGAACTTGGTCAGCCGGTCGACTACGACCCATATGGCGTCATTGCCCTTTGAAGACCTCGGCAACCCCGTCACAAAGTCCATGGAAATGTGCTCCCATTTCCATTCTGGCACTGCTAAGGGTTTGAGTAACCCTGGTGGCTTTTCATGTTCAGTCTTAACTTGCTGACAAGTTAGACAATGTGCCACGAATTCCGCCACATCCCTTTTTAGTCCATGCCACCAATAATGCCTTTTTAGATCATGATACATTTTTGTGCTGCCAGGATGAATGGAGAGCTTAGATTGATGTGCCTCAATCAGTAGCTCTTCCCTACAACTCTTTGGCACGTATACTCTTCCCCGGAATAAAAGACTTTGTCCTAGTCGTAATTCCCATTCCGGTATGTCTACACCAGTGGACATCTTGACCCATATTTCCTCCATTTCCGGGTTTGCTCTTTGTTCTTGTTCAATCTTGGTGACTATATTGGATTGTATGATTAAATTATACATACTCCCACGATTGTTGATATAAAGATTGAACTCTTCGAATGGTGTGCAACATCTCCCACTCTGTTCTGATCAAGCATGCTCTCGATGCATGAGATAGGCAGCTGAGGGCATCCGCCACCTTGTTTGCCTTGCCTGGATGGTATCGAAGCTCAAATTCGTAATCCGCCAGATACTCCATCCATCTACGCTGCCTCAGGTTGAGCTCCTTCTGATCAAATAAATATTTTAAACTCTTATGATCAGAAAATACCTCAAATTTTTCGCCGTAGAGGTAGTGTCTCCAACTTTTAAGAGGGAAGACCACTGCAGCTAGTTCCAGATCATGTGTGGGATAGAGGCGTTCATGCACCTTCAACTGCCTTGATCCATAAGCCACCACACGATGACGTTGCATGAGTGAACACCCTAGTCCCTCTCCTGAAGCATTGCATTGTACTTCATATCCTTTGCCCCTTTCCGGCAAAATTAACATAGGAGCAGTGGTGAGTTTACTTTTCAGTTCCTCAAACCTCCGGTTGCACAAATCTGTCCACTCATATTTGGCTCCCTTCTGAGTGAGTCGAGTCAATGGAGATGCAATTTTGGAAAAATCCATGATAAATTTCCGATAATAACCCGCCAATCCTAAGAAACTGCGGATCTCGGTTACATTCTTTGGCGCTTTCCATTCACTTACTGCCACCACGTTAGCTGGATCCACGGCTATACCGTTTTCTGTTATGACATGTCCCAAGAAATTGACCTCGGATAGCCAGAATTCACATTTACTGGCCTTGGCATGTAGCTTATTCTGCCTCAAAGTATTCAAAACTATACGTAAGTGCTCTGCATGTTCCTGCTGACTCTTAGAATAGATCAGAATATCATCAATGAATACGATTACAAATTGATCCAAATAGGGACGGAAGATTCTGTTCATTAAATCCATGAACACAGCCGGCGCATTTGTGAGTCCAAATGGCATGACTACGAACTCGAACAGTCCATACTGCATCCGAAAGGTTGTCTTCTCTATATCTTCCTCCCTAACCCGTATTTGATGATAACCAGACATCAAATCTATCTTCGAAAAATGGCTTGAACCCCTCAATTGATCGAATAAATCATCGATCCTAGGTAGAGGGTACTTATTCCAGACTGTTAACTGATTCAACTTCCGATAATCCACACATATCCGAAGTGAGCCGTCTTTCTT
This sequence comes from Chimonanthus salicifolius, assembly GCA_013350335.1. NCBI lineage: Eukaryota > Viridiplantae > Streptophyta > Magnoliopsida > Laurales > Calycanthaceae > Chimonanthus > Chimonanthus salicifolius. The sequence goes on from CM023532.1 coordinate 91,791,583, forward strand.
CTTTACAAACAACACTGGAGCTCCCCATGATGATGTGCTATGTCGGATGCATCCCAGCCTAAGCAGCTCATCGATCTGCTTCTTTAGCTCCGACATCTCTGCTGGTGCCATCCGATAATGTGGTAAATATACTGGTGAAGTACTAGGATATAACTTGATCTCGAAGTTGATCTCCCTCATAGGCGGTAAAGCAGGGAGTTCCTTTGGAAACACATCCGTATATTCCTTTACAATTGCTGGAAGTTCATGGAGCTTTATTTATGGTGATATTATTCAATACCACGTGGTTCAACCCCTCCTGCAGTCCACTCTGTTTGTCTGCACGAACCACGTATTGCTTCCCTTCGGTGACTTAAATGTCACTCTTCGACTATAACAGTCAATGTTGGCCTGGAACTTAGCCAACCAATCCATGCCGAATATTATGTCATACTCAGACATGTCTAGCACCAGATAGTTGAACTCAAATCTGAGTCCCGCTAGTTCAGTGTTAACTGCCGTGCATATAAGTCCCAATGCCGAGTCTCCGACAGGGGACACAATTGTAAGTGTTGTGGCTAATCTTTGAACTAATGTACTGGTAGCAGTAATAAATGATGCAGCTATGAAGGAGTGTGAAGCTCTAGAATCAAATAGTGCATATGCATAAGAACTACTCACTACCGCCATACCTTGTATCACCGCATGGTCCTCATCTTCTGGAGATGTTAGAGTAAATAATCGTCCAGCTCCAGCAGGGTTGGGCGCTCGTCTCGCCCGATTATATGTCCTGCCTCCTCTGGAGTTAGCCGGTCTGACTGGTGGACGAGACGATCCTCTAGAGTATGAAAGCCTATTGAGTTTTGGACAATCTCTCTTAAAGTGACCTAGCTGATCACAATGAAAGCAGTTGCTCACTCCTCTAGATGCTTGAGTGACTGCTACAGATTGAGTGGGCTGGTTGGGGTGAAAGCCCCCAGTAGATCCAACAGATGAGGAAGGTCTGCTGAAGTTTGGTCTGAACTTCTTGTTGGGTTGATGAGTACCCCTCCCACTCGGCCCTCGGCGGTTGTCCACTCTTGCAAACTCTGCCAATTCTTGTTCCGCAATGGAAGCTTTGCTGACCACTTCCGCCAACGTGGCCTCTTTGAACACGGTTACCCTGGCCCTAATGTTTGGCCGTAACCCACGCTCGAATTTACGAGCCCGCCGATACTCCGTGTCCACAATATAAAATGCATAAATTGATAGATTGAGAAATTCTTGATGATACTCAGCTACCGTCATCGAACCTTGCACTAATGACAAGAATGCTTGAATCTGACGTTCCTTTTCTTCTTCTAGGAAGTAATGATCTAAGAACGTCGCTGAGAATTGCTCCCAGGTCATAGCAATCCTTTCTCCTTCTGGCACAAGTGCCTGCTGTTTCTCCACTATTTCCCACCATTTAGCAGCGTCATCTATCAGTTGTGACGTGGCCAATAGAATTCTGTGAGCATGACTCTTGATATTCAAGAGAGTCAGTGTGTGAGAGACCTTTTGCAACCAGTTCTCAGCTCCGATAGGCCCTTCTCTCCCCTTGAAGTAAGGTGGGCGCTGTTGTTGGAAGTCTCTGACTATGTTCCGGTCATTAGTCTCACTCGTGCTTCCACCTCCATGCATATGTTGTTGGAGGACAGACGTAACTACAGCTTGCACCAAGCTGTGCAGTTCATGCGGTACATGAGGTATAGTCACGTTGCTGTTGCTGTTTCTCTCTTCCTTCCGTCGATATGAAGAGTTACTATTCTCCTCTTCGTCCCGAGAATGATGCGATTCTTCCTCATTGAGTGATCTTTCATGGACAGATCTCTCCTCATCTTGAACTGATTGTTCCCTGTCATGTACTGATTGTACCTTCTCATGTACAACCTTCTCACGTTGAGGTACCACTTTCCCTTGTGGCGTGATTATCAACACTTCCTCCTTCCTTTTACCGTCTTGTCGCATCCTTCTCTTTGATGCCCCTTTGCCTATTCTAATTTGTAATACTTTTTCTTTTCCCTTTTGATTCATTACGATCTTTTTCGGTGGCGCCTTTTCTTCCTATTCATGGAAACATCATAGACTTAGTTTCCATCACAACATACATTAAATGCCATAAATACTCATTAAAATCATAAAATCACATACTTTATATAAATTCATAATTTATCTTTGTACAAGGGTGGGTAGGGTTAAACAAAACCCTATAAAAAAAATACACCTTTACAATATAACCCTCTTTTTTAAAAATGTTGTCCCTTCATACTACTTCCTAGCCTAGTCCTTCATAGAAGATCCTGCATCGTCAGCGAACTTAAAGCGATTATCAGGACACGTCATCGCCGTGTGCCCCAATACTTCACAGGTCATGCAGGGTATTAGCCCAGGTCCTCCATTATAAGGACAATTAGTCCTAGCCTCTCCGTGCCCATGCAGTCCACAGAACGGGCAGACAACGCCTAGAGGGTGAGGACAATACATACAGTTGTGCCCGTCTTGATTGCATAACTCACACGTATCGTAGGGATCTATCTCCCCAAGCGATTCCAGTATTATTGGAACATCTGCCATAGGATCCTCCAGAAAAGGTGCTAGATCCTCTTCTTCTTCCTCAGGAGGTTCCATTATCCATGGAATGTCCTCCAAAAGACCCTCCGGAACAGGTGCTAAGTCCATATCATCTTCCTCAGGAGCTCCCTCCTGAAGATCCACATTGACTTCCATGCTGATATTGTTGGAAGTCAACACCAAATCTACTGGACAACTAAGTGTCCATTTATCCCATAACTCTGTATATTCCTCGTTGCTTGACATATCTGTACCACAACATTTAAAACATATAAATCAACAACAACCATTCCAATAAAGAACCAGTCTTGACTTTTGGGGATTTTTCATGCATAATCTCATGTGCTATGTTTGGGAAGATTACCAAATCATCATTCTTTATGTTCTTTTGTTTCTGGGGAAATCTCTAAATTCCTGTTGCTTGTTTCTCAGTGTGGGGATTTCAGGGGAGTGCATCCTACTTGCTATGTTTGACATATCCAGTTATGATGACTACACTTTACTTTGCTATCTTTCATTGTCATTCTCAGATTGATTGTTCAATTTGAGTCACTCGAAGTAAATTAATCCGGCCCCCAGTCAGTGGACTCCGAAGAGTCGGCCAGTTGGGATTCTTATCTGTCAGTGAGACATGAAACCGTCTTAATCTTACTTCGATGATTCAACTTCCCATTTCGCTTGGCACCTGCCAATGCAGCCTCCCAACTCCCCAAGCATCACCTCCCATTTCCCATGTATTTCATTTAAAATCCATCACGAAAATCACCCCAACAAGTCCCCAACGTGTGGGACTTGTTTTGGTGGTTATGACTGAGCCAACCTACTCATATTCCCTCTGAACTCACTGATTTACAGTCCCATTGATTTCCATTGTGACTCACCCAACTCACATGTCCAACTCACCTCATTAATTGCCAATCATTTAATGCATTTGAGTCAACTCATTCTTAATTCAAATTAAATAAAATCAGTTCCACTTAACCTGATTTAACTCACCATTGAACTCATTTGTGGACCCACACGGTCGCCTGTGGTCAACAAAGTCAACCCGACCCGTTGGGTCCCCCTTTAGCTCCTTGACCCATTTTTGACTCCGTGACCCAATTATGGGTATTTTGGTCATTTGTAATTATTTTTCACATGTGCATCAGGCCTACCCATTTTTACTCCACTTGATTTCCGATCAAATCAGCTTAACCCCATTTAATTTAAGCTCACACAACGGTCAAATAATCCATTTAGACCCGTTGGGTCCCATTTGGGCCCTTTGACCCATTTAGCCATTTTTGACCCAATTGATGCACATTACCCATCCAATCAAATTTGACATTTATAATGTGTTCATAGGATCTTAATTTGAGCAATGGCCCCCACAATTTTCCTCATTTAATATCGAAAACATTAAATTTTCCAGCTCAGGGGCATTTTCATAATTATCTGCTTTTATTGAAAAATTGAGGTGTTACACGAACCCATGGTCCCTTATTTTCACTTAATTACCAAAATGCCATTATACCTAATAACATAACCAATAACATAAACCATGAACATAGGTCTATATGAATTAAATCCCTAGTGTCCCTTAACATATTCCAACACATGGTCCATCAAATAGTTCATGGGGCTCGGCCGTACACCATGGCCGAACCCTATGTCCAATATTTTCACATATTTACTACATTGCCATTGCTTCCTTCTCCTTATTTTTAAGTTCCATACATAGGTCCATAATATTACATACATGGATCCACCAATGATCCACAACCATAGAACCATAAATAAAACCTTCCATTCCTTTAATAATATTAGGTCCATTCAAGACCCATAAAAATTGGTTCATGGGGTTCGGCCTTATCCCATGGCCGAGCCCATGATATTATGGTTCCATCCTTCCTCTTGAACATCATTTAAAGCCTTTAACCTTGTTCCATAGGGTTCGGCCTTACACCATGGCCGAACCCTATGGTTCTTTTCTTTTAATCAAAGACAAAATTAACAAATACTAACCGGTTTCGCGATTCCTTGGGTTTTCCTTTGCTCCGATTGGTTATTCCGATTTTCTTCTTCCTTGGCCTTTTTCCTGTCCTTTTTCTTGATCTTTTAACACAGCCAAGAACACCTTCTTGTGCCGTGCGTCCTTCTCCCTTTCTTCTATAAAAACTTCCTCTTGCTAGCTGCCTTTTGATGTGTTGTCAGTCCCTCATTGTAACAACTCCACACAGATTTCTGCCGAGTATTGCTTGTACATTCCTTCCACGCAGCTAGTTCTCAGGTCTGAAACCCCCTAGCTATAACAAGCAATAACTCCTTCCAGATCTGTGTTGGACACAGAAGCAGCCACCGTTTCCACGCTGATTACATGGATCAGCATCACCCCTCTTTACATCGTTAGATCTCACTATGGCCAAACCAGCAGTTGAAACCTTGCAACAACCCTTTGTTGCAACACGTCTCTGATCTTGCCTTGCTGAAACTTCAGGCTTGCACTTTAGATCAGCACCCACGATGACAGTCCATTATCTTTGGTTTTCCCTTACCAATGATATTCCTCTGTGATTCGTGTGTATCAGATGGCCCTCTTGCTGATTTTTCCCGACTGAAAAATCCAGCAACAAGGCATAATGCTGGCAGCCCTCTTTCTTTTACTCGTTGTTTCTCTGTGTTTTTTGCCACCTTCACGCTGCCTGTATTTCAGAGAGAATACCTCCCACGCTGAATCTGTGTATTGGGTTGTCTACACAAAACGAAAACCAAGACCTACCCGTCAGATCTGGAACAACCCTTGCTGTTTGCCGCTTTAACTTGCCTTTCTCTGTTATGAAAACTAGAATTGTTTTCAGCTAAACTTAGAGAGATATCCCTCCAAGCCTCTAGTTCTCAGGTCTGAAACCCAATACTTTCAACCAACCAAAACTCCTCCTTGTTTTCTCTCTAAAATCGTGTCTCTCAATGAGGATACACGCATTGATATCTCAATTGATATTGCAGGAGTCCCGCATATAAGTTGTGCAATCGTGACTGAATTAGCAATTGCCCAAACGTTGTCTCAATAGATCTTTCATGGTGACAATAACTACTATTGTAGTAGTCCTTCCTTCTATGGACCTTTACTCCAAATCGACCAGCCAATTTCTCTAATTTGGAAGAGAACATTTAGGAGTTTATTTCAAGCCAATACCAGCAAACTCCACCTTCGTGTTTCTCATGCTAGAACCTGCTGTATATTACCACGTATACACATCTCATCTGCTGTCCCATGAAGCTACAATCCAGCCAGTTTTATGCTAGAATGCAAAACAAATTAAATTAGATTTATGCTTATCCTATCTTAGAAGGTGCCGACCCTTCTTCCTTATCTTATAAGACTCCACACGGTCCTAGATCTTTTTAGAAGATGCCAAGCCCTTTCATTTAGCAATTTCTATTCGATCCTTATTATTTTTAGAAGGTGCCATGCGCCCCTTCTTTCTTGCAAATCCCTAGTATCTTTCTTAACCAAGGAAAATACTCCTTTTTTTAAATATTCTAATACAGCATATTCATATCCCATACATATGCATATCCTCCCATACGGCCATAGTATCCTATCTTCCTTATTTTGGAAAGACCTAATTAGAATATGCTATTGTCTCTAACACATCCACTCGGCCAAGCTTTTCTTTATTTGGATTTAAAACATCTTCTTTATTTAAGTAATAAGATATCATTGTCTAAACCCAATCCATCCACACGTTTTAGCCCAATTTAGGACAATCCTTGGTCGCATATAACTCCTTGATTTTTGTGATAGAAAATCTTATCTTGTATGCACATATCTTATGGATATGCATATCTTCATATTCGGCCATGTACAACTATCCCATTTATATAATATTGCATTACTAATTTAATTAAGCCCCATTTAATTTTATTTGAAACTATTTCCACAATCCGTTGGGTCTTAATTGGGAAAAGACCCAACACTTTACCCATATAAGATCCATATCTAAAAATTCACAAATTAAATGGGTAATTTCCATAAATATTTATAACTTAAAAATCCGGGGTGTTACAATACAAACCTCTTTTTAAAATTTTCGTCCCGAAAATCGTGTGAAGTAGGGTTTCAAATATTTACATAAATAGCTCAGGATGAGCTTTTCTCATTTCCGACTCGAGTTCCCATGTGGCTTCCTCAATGCCATATACCACCTTGACAAACTGGATCGCTTGGTTCCATAATACCTTTTGTTCTGTGTTATCCTCTTAGACTGCCCATCAGTTTGTGGATGGAATGATGTACTAGTCAGTAAGTCTGTTCCCATGGCCGACTGCATGCTCAGCCATATTCTGCCAGAATCGACCATCTGTCAGACACAATAGTCCAAGGAATACCATATAATCTGATGATATCCCTGATATACCGCCGACCCAAAGTCTCAGATGAATTTGTCATCCTAATAGGAATAAAATGTGCAAACTTGGTCAGTCGGTTTACCACGATCCATATCGCATCATTGCCCTTTGAAGGCCTTGGTAAGCCTGCCGTAAAATCCATGGAGATGTGCTCCCATTTCCATTCCGGTACTAGTAAGGGTTTGAGTAACCCTGGTGGCTTCTGATGTTCCGTCTTAGCCTGCCGACACGTTAAGCAATGAGCCACAAATTTTGCCACATCCCTCTTGAGTCCGTGCCACCACTAATGTCTCTTCAGGTCGTGATACATCTTGGTGCTACCCGGATGAATAGAGAGTTTGGTCTGATGTGCCTCAACCAATAACTCTTTTCTGTAGCTCTTTGGTACATATATCCTTCCTTGGAATACAAGACCTTGTCCTGGTCGTAACTCCCATTCCGGTAGGGCCTCGCCAGTAAACATCTTGGCCCATAACTCCTCTATTTCTGGATCTATCCGTTGTTCCTGTTCAATCTTGTCAAGTACCACTCAATTACATCAAACTCACTCATATCAACCTATGAGTTTCTTTCTCGCAGAATTTACTCTGTCTCATGTTATCTCTTTTTCTCATGAACCCATTTACAATTCTTATGTAAATTAATATACTCAGTTTCACTTTACTTGCTACCAAAATACATACTCGCTCAATACTTTCACTCGTCTACTCTCTGTGTGAGGTAGCCTGCCATTACGAGCCTATGCTCAAGTCTTTTGTTGATTCCATTTTGACTAGGTTTCTAGCTTCACTCTCTTGGAATTCCATCGGCTAACTACAGAGTCAGCTACCTAGACTAACTCGGCAGTCGCCCATAGCTCCCCATTCGAGTTTCACTAGACTCTTAAATTTTCCCTTAAGTACATCTCCCAAAGGTACGCATATCTTTTTTTTTTTTTTACATAAGTCACTATGTGACTAACATCTTTTGTTCAAAACTTTTATGATACCGAGTATCTCTCTACACTAACTTTCATGTGATACAAGTCGTAATACGACTAACACCTTTTCCTTATAACATGGGATGTAAATCGAAACATGTCCCAGAAATTAAAACCGTACGTCATCTATGAGACCAACAGGTCCATCATACTACCGACATGTCTACCATGGTACCGATATCTGACATTAATCCAAACCACCAAGGGAATCACCATCCGCGGTTACACACGTCCATCCCTGGTACCACTCTATCAGTGAGTATCATCTACCCCTAGTTAATAATCATCCATGAATATAACCCCCATCTGGGTATAATCCATTCATGGGCATAATTAATCCAGGGCACATCCTCTACCCTGAGATATTTTATTAGTAGAAACATCACCCAAAAGAGTCACTACCTGACTGTGGCAACCAATCAACTCACAAATATACCCCGACCCCTAGCAAGACTTAAGGCCCATGACTTACAAAGCGGAAGACCCACGTCCAACGTGATCCGGTCTACCCCGCCCTGCATCCCTTCACCCTAAAGGTGATTTAGTCAAGCTCTAAGGCGGTCGAACCGCATCTAACGAAGCTAGCACCACCCCCACGTGGTAAAATAACACCTAGCTCTGCGCATTCAGGCACGTCAAGTGTGCGAAATAGCCGTGAGAGCGTCCTCCAGCGCGTAGCATGCGAGGGATCCACTCCTCAATGGTAACCCTACGGGACCAAGTCTCCGTATTTCATATCGAGGTTCCCACAGTCTTATAGCTACTCTTAGCCATACTCACAGAATCTATATACTTATCTCATCAATATCACATGTGGGACTCACCCTTGCCACAACTTAATAAACTCAAGTGACCTCGTCACATGCACCTCAAAGCCCAAGTCCTCATAAACTTTTAAATTTGCAAATTTTATTGAAAATTATTCAAACTTTTCTTTACAATGGTGGGTAGGATTTGAAAAACCCTTCAAAATGTACCCACAACCTTTACAAAATCTCCCTTTTTCCCCGACATTCTCTTACCATTCCTTAGCCTAACCTTCCCTAGAAGACCCTGCATCATCATAAAAATCGAAGAAGTTGTCAGGGCAAGTCGTCGACGTGTGCCCAACTCTCCACAAGTCAGACAGGGTATTATTCCTGGTCCCCCAATGTATGGACAATTACTCCTCTCCTTTCCGTGCCCGTGAAGTCTATAAACAGGGCAGATATCCTCAATAGGATGGGGGCAATAAATACCGTTGTGCCCCTCCTGATTGTATAATTTGCACATATAATCTGTCAACTCATCCGAAGTTGGAGTAGCCGGAGTATACTGGGGCGAGCCTATCTCCCCTACGGATTCCTCTAAATTTGGGACATTTTCTTCGTCCTCTTCGGGTACAAAGGCTGGATCAACCCCAACGTTGTACTCAGGCGATTCTACTTCCACGTCTTGACTGATTTCAACTTCATTGTTGAAGTTTAGTACGCTGGAACCATCGGAAGAAACCAGATCTATCGGACAGCTAGGTGTCCCTCTGTCCGACAACTCTGTATACTCTGTGTTGCCTGACATATCTGTATCACAACAACCGAAGTATGTCAATGCCAATATCAGTTCTAATCAAACTAAATCTTTGTTTGGGGAATTTCTCTATATATCATATACTGTCTCTTGTTTGGGGAAAATTGCCAAATAATCATCTTGTGTTTCTTGTCCTTGGGGAAAAATTTCCAAATAAGCACTCTTTGATTTTTCTTTGCTTCTGGGGAATATATCCTACTTTGCTATTGGATAATTCTGATTATTTTGATTGTACTTCCTTTGCTATCATCCGTCTGAGTCTAACAAAGTAAATTAATGCACGGGGGCCGGATTAATTTACTTCGAAAGATTCAGTGTTTCGGGTTCGCTCTGATACTGTAACGCCCCACCCTTTTTCACTTGCTTCTTCCCTTAAATCAGAGTCTATTTTTTTTTTTATATAAACGAAGAGTGATAGAGAGCGGGACATCACGACGCAAGCTAAGTCCGAACTTCTAAAGTCCGACCCTTAACTGGCCAACCCTATGTGAGCATGGACTTAGTCCAAGAAAATGGTTCACACATAGCAATATAAACATGCGGAATAATAATCATAACATGCGGAAACATAATAGAACACAGTTCTATTCCATTCAGATAGCAAAGTACGTCAAGTCCTTAATCATTATTATCATAATACAATTATTCAATAAAACATCCAACCATAGCAAATTCATCTAAGTTATTACAATCCGAAATCTAGATACTCAAAATACATGCCCATGAGTATCTTAAACAAAATATAAACTATAATCCTCCAAGCTCCTATGCCTGGCCCGTTACACGTTTATCGTTCCCCTCGTTTCCTGTATCATCAACTAGGGTAGAAATAGGCCGTTAGTACAACGCGCCTAGTAGGTATTCCAATTAGGGTTAACACATGGGTTAGTAACAAAAATCCAGACATAACATATATATCAATTCCAGTTATAATAAATCATACCATACTTATAAAGCATCGTATCCAAAACTGTGTATGATAATAGAGAGATAATAGAGATCCAATCATACAGATAAAACCAGAAACCTTTCATGATAATAAAAGTCATAATCATGCCGATTCAATGCCATGCCATGCTATCATATGCAATGATTCCCACCCATCACATGTACTTAAAAGTACTCACCACATAGGTCTTTCGGACGTCCCGTCGGAGTGTGGACCCTCCGGTTACATTTCATACATTAGTATCCTCTTGATGGAATGCTCCTCATCAGGGTATCCCCCACGATTCTATTACGGACGCCCCGAAGGAGTGTGGATCTCCGGTTACGTTTCATACATAGTATCCTCTTGATGGAAATCACATCAAGGTATCCCCCACGATTCTATTACAGACGCCCCGACGGAGTGTGGATCTCCGGTTACGTTTCATACATAGTATCCTCCTGATGGAAATCACATCAAGGTATCCCACATAGGTTCTTCGGATGCCCCGACGGAGTGTGGACCCTCCGGTTACCTTTCATCCCTCCCATGCCATGCATGAGATGCAAATGCCAACATGCTATGTAGAAATACAAATCATAGCATTTAAAACTCACATGTAAACCACATGTTATTTTATCATATAAACATAGCATTTAAAATCACAATTTGAAACATATCCTTTGCAACATATATTCATCACAAATAAGATAAAACAATGCACATAAACCCATGGTTTCAAAGAGGTGGAATCCTACCAAAGACCGCTAACGTGTCCTTGCGTCTTTCTTCCGGTAACCGCTCACAATCGTAAACACCTTGTGAGGTCTCGTTACCTTATAACATATTAATCAATTAAAGCATGTCCCATTTGATTTACAATATTGTTTAAGTCCATAAACACCATCATTATGGGGTTCAGTCATACACCATGGCCGAACCCATGGTCTTTCATTTTTGACCATATTTACCATAATGCCATTCTTACCCTTTTTTTTATGCATTAATCTGATGATAACCCAATTAATCATCTAAGATACGTCGAACCTTAATTCAGCAAACATTCCCCATGGGGTTCGGCCATACACCATGGCCGAACCCATGGTCCCTTATTTTCACTTAATTACCAAAATGCCATTATACCTGATAACATAACCAACAACATAAACCATGAACATAGGTCTATATGAATTAAATCCCTAGTGTCCCTTAACATATTCCAACACATGGTCCATCAAATAGTTCATGGGGTTCGGCCGTACACCATAGCCGAACCCTATGTCCAATATTTTCGCCGTACACCATAGCCGAACCCTATGTCCAATATTTTCACATATTTACTACATTGCCATTGCTTCCTTCTCCTTATTTTTAAGTTCCATACATAGGTCCATAATATTACATACATGGATCCACCAATGATCCACAACCATAGAACCAGAAATAAAACCTTCCATTCCTTTAATAATATTAGGTCCATTCAAGACCCATAAAAATTGGTTCATGGGGTTCGGCCTTATCCCATGGCCGAGCCCATGATATTATGGTTCCATCCTTCCTCTTGAACATCATTTAAAGCCTTTAATCTTGTTCCATAGGGTTCGGCTTTACACCATGGCTGAACCCTATGGTTCTTTTCTTTTAATCAAAGACAAGATTAACAAACACTATAATTGGAAAGTCCTAATTAGAATATGCTATTGTCTCTAACACATCCACTTCGCCAAGCTTTTCTTTATTTGGATTTAAAACATCTTCTTTATTTAAGCAATAAGATATTATTGCCTAAACCCAATCCATCCACACGTTTTTGCCCAAGTTAGGACAATCCTTGGTCGCATATAACTCCTTGATTTTTGTGATAGAAAATCTTATCTTGTATGCGCATATCTTATGGATATGCATATCTTCATATTCGGCCATGTACAACTATCCCATTTAACTTGCCTTTCTCTGTTATGAAAAGTATAATTGTTTTCAGCTAAACTTAGAGAGATATCCCTCCAAGCCTCTAGTTCTCCCCAATACTTTCAACCAACCAGAACTCCTCCTTGTTTTCTCTCTAAAATCGTGTCTCTCAATGAGGATACACGCATTGATATCTCAATTGATATTGCAGCAGTCCCGCATATAAGTTGTGCAATCGTGACTGAATTAGCAATTGTCCAAACGTTGTCTCAATAGATCTTTCATGGTGACAATAACTACTATTGTAGCAGTCCTTCCTTCAATGGACCTTTACTCCCAATCGACCAGCCAATTTCTCTAATTTGGAAGAGAACATTTAGGAGATTATTTCAAGCCAATACCAGCGAACTCCACATTCGTGCTTCTCATGCTAGAACCTGCTGTATATTACCACGTATACACATCTCATCTGTTGTCCCATGAAGCTACAATCCAGCCAGTTTTATGCTAGAATGCAAAACAAATTAAATTAGATTTATGCTTATCCTATCTTAGAAGGTGCCGACCCTTCTTCCTTATCTTATAAGACCCCACACGGTCCTAGATCTTTTTAGAAGATGCCAAGCCCTTTCATTTAGCAATTTCCATTCGATCCTTATTATTTTTAGAAGGTGCCATGCGCCCCTTCTTTCTTGCAAATCCCTAGTATCTTTCTTAACCAAAGAAAGTACTCCTTTTTTAAAATATTCTAATACACAATGCGCATATCCCATACATGCGCATATCCTCCCATACGGCCATAGTATCCTATCTTCCTTATTTTGGAAAGACCTAATTAGAATATGCTATTGTCTCTAACACATCCACTCAGCCAAGCTTTTCTTTATTTGGATTTAAAACATCTTCTTTATTTAAGCAATAATATATCATTGCCTAAACCCAATCCATCCACACGTTTTTGCCCAAGTTAGGACAATCCTTGGTCGCATATAACTCCTTGATTTTTGTGATAGAAAATCTTATCTTGTATGTGCATATCTTATGGATATGCATATCTTCATATTCGGCCATGTACAACTATCCCATTTATATAATATTGCATTACTAATTTAATTAAGCCCCATTTAATTTTATTTGAAACTATTTCCACAATCCGTTGGGTCTTAATTGGGAAAAGACCCAACACTTTACCCGTATAAGATCCATATCTAAAAATTCACAAATTAAATGGGTAATTTCCGTAAATATTTATAACTTGAAAATCCGGGGTGTTACAATGGGAAACAAAATTCTTTCCAAGGTCAGAATAAGAAAAAGAAGACTGGTCATTTTCCTCAAAGGAAGTCTTCTTTTGGTGAGGCAACCAATTATGGCCAGGAGCAAGTGCAATGCTACCATTACAAGAAGTGGGGCCATACCACCAATAAGTGCGACCAACCGAGGAAACCAAAGTGTTATAATTGTGGTAAATGTGGTCATATATCTAAAAATTGCCTTGAACCAAACAAGTTGAATGATGGATATCCACCTCCACCATAATAATCAGGCTTAACAGAACGAGGGCCGTGACCGTCCAAATCAGAAAAATCAGTCGACTTTTTGTCGTTAAGGGTGATTCAGTAGAGTCGACTGGTATGTAAGGTATGCCTTTGAATCTTGATACTTGGATTGAAATATGGTTATCTTCGGAGCATCGCATACATTTACATCATCTATACTTGTTGGTAAGTTAGACATGAATTTTGAAGGATAGGTGAGTCTACGTACCTTAGAAAATTTCGTGCCGAAATTTCTTTAAGGGGTAGGTTGTAGCGACCCAACCGAAAATAGCAGGTTTAGACGCAATAAGAATTTTCGGGTAGGTTTTATTCCGGGGTTATGTCCATTTGCCTGATAGTGTGTTTAAAATTGTTTGAATTTGTTTGGAATTTAACATTTGATTTAAAAAATTGAGAAAATCCCAAAACTTGGAGTTATCGGGGTCCGAACTATTGAGAAAACTCTATTTGAATATTATTGTTCAAATTATAGTTTTGGTGGGACCCACGTGATTTTATTTTAGGAAAGTTTGATTTGAGAATTTAATTCTTTTAAGAAAATAATTTTTTGAGACAAAAATTTGATTATTTGTGAATCTGATTGATTGTAGAAATTAAGTGGGAAAATTTTGTGTGCCATGATCCCACATGAATTTTAGTTTCAAAAAAGAAAATAGATGAGATTTCTTATGCTCAAAATCGCTGGAACCAAATTTTATTTAGAAAATGGGTATTTTTAGAATAAAATAAAGAGAGGAAATATAGGAAGCCAAATCCAATTTGGATTCCCCATTGGTCGACTACCCTATGTTAAAAAAATAACATTCATGAATTGCTAAATGCAAAAACGCGAACGTTGCAACTTCTCTCTCTCTAGATTGGACGGTTTGGAGCTTGGGTTTTTCAGGATTTATTTTGGGTTTTTCTCTAATTTTGGCTTGGATCTTCATCTTCTCTAAGATGTATATTCATATTTTCCATGAATCTTGTGGAGTTTTTTTGAGTTTTCTTGAATTTTCCATCTCTTTTCTCTTTGGTTTTCTCTCTCAAACTTTGATCAGATCTCCATGGTTTTTCTTAATTGAAAATGAACATGGTGATGAGAGAAAGAAAAAGAGAAGCAAAAAGAAGGACTGATTTGGGGATTTTAACAAATTGGAAAACAAATTCAAAGAATTCGTTTCGAGTTTTAATGAGAATCGGGTTAACCCAATCTGTAATTCCTATATGCGCATGTTGCGCTAAAAATTCCATATCTCGGGCATCCGATGCAATCTTTCAACGAAATTTGTTCTGTTGGATTCCAATTTGATAAATCTAGTTTCTTTCCACATTTGGAAGCAAAAGTTGACTTGATGCCTTAGATCTGATCTAAAACAAGGACAAAGTTTAGATCTGTGATACAGTTTCTCTAGGTTTTTATAAATAAACCATAACTTGTACACCTAACGTTGAAATGACTTAAAATCTGTGACTATGCTGATACCGACACCTATTTCCAGATAAAATATAATGAATTTTAAATGAGATTTGATACCCCAAACCATGTCTGCAAGTCGGACCTAGTTGCAGACTGTTGAAAAGCAGACAATTTTAAAGTGGTGGATTGTGGAATTTTTATCTCTGTCTCTGATAATCAAAATAGTGCAAACTTTGTGCCCAAACTGAAGCCTCGGATGAGACTGGAAACTGTTGAACAGTGTACATGTCTGAGTACTTTGATCATAACTCGGGCTAGGAATGTTCGTTTGGGACGAACTAGATATCGTTGTAATCCTCTCTCAGAGACCTATTGACTATAAAGATATGAAACCTTGGTTTAATCCGAGAAAATACAAGAAAATTCTTCAAGATAGGTCAAATTTTGCTCTATTGACAAATTGTATTTTGTTTAGTACCCTTTGGACTCGATTTGTCTAGACAAAACCAATGGGGTATATTTGTTGAGTTATTTGATTTAAAAAGGAGTAAAATAAAAAAATATATCATAATGGTCCAAAACTCTAATTAATGACAGCAAGTTTGGGGACCTGACGCTTGGTGGAACTTGGAATTGTTGGTGTTTCTTTGCTTGGTGAATTGCAAAATCTAGGTGAGGGAAACAAACTCTGAAATGTACTTATTTTATTTTGGATTCCAATAAATATTTTGGTGTATTTGAATGCATTGAATGGGTTTATTTAAAAAGGACTGAGAATTTACTTTTAAACCGGGTGAGTCTTGTGCTTCTCACAGAATGTAAAAGGGGATTTTTTGTTAAATGTTTTAAACCAAAGAGTGACTTAGTCAGCCTAGACTGTGTGTTCTGCCCGTTTATCTTGTTGCAAAACCCAGGTCATTGATTCAAGATTTTACATGGGGACTGCATAAGTTTGTGTTGGAATTTTATTGGATTCGGATTAACATAATTATTTATGTTCTTATATATCGTATTTGATAAGCCATTGTTGTTGCACATGTTATTTGAATTAAATGTGTATGGATTTAATTTATTGTTGAGCATGCTAAATTAGTTGGTGGATTTTTTATGGATTTATTGGTATATTTACATGTGGAAATCTCAATATTTATTTTTGGTTATGGCATTCATGCTTGAATGGTATGGTTGGTTATCATGCATGAGCATCCACGATTGGGTGGGAGATGAAGGTTAGTGAATGACTAAGGACCGAGTGAAACGTCGTACTTAGTTAAGGGAAAGGCTATGGACCGAATGGAAGGTTGTATTTAGCCAAGTGAATGACTATAGACCGAGCGAATGATCGTACTTAATAAGGGGCAAAAGACTATGGACCAAGCGAATGTCGAACTTAGCTAAAGCTGTTTGAAGTTCTGCGGACCGTTATGTGCACATGGTGTTTGTTGGATTAGATGATTCATGGGTCGGGCAAGCACTGGCATTTGCATTACATGTATATCTAATTTTGTTACTATGGATATTGTTTATGTTTTATTTAATAATGCAGGTAATCCTATTCTGTTTGACACTACATGCTTCTTTGTATCTTTCACTAGGCATGGAGCTTACACCCCTTACATTTCAGGCTTTCCAAAGGAAATAGGTCAAGGTGACGCTTGAAGCCGAACTAGGATAATTCTTGGAGTTGCTAGGACAGAGGAGTATAGTTAATTGATTTATTAGTCTTATAGACATTTCTTTGGTTTAAGATTATTTGAGACACATGGAGTGTCAATTGAGTTTGTATTAGACTTATACTTTGAGATCCTATTTTTATCTTGGGGTGTGAGATTTGATATTTAATTCCTTTGAGATAATTTAGTTATTTTGGAGATCATTTGATAGTCCATTGTTGTTAAATGATACAATCGATGTGAGATGGAGTCCATGGCTATTTAAATTACTTATTCTGCACTATGATTATTTAAAAAAAAAATTAGCCATGAATGTGCATGTCTTGTCGAACCAGATCCTTTTAACTTAAGTAGCTCCCCGTTTGTTGGTTAAACAGGTGGTGTGTTACAGTATGGTATTAGAGCTTAGGTTCAACTCTACGGCTGTGAGTAGGGACAAGGTTGGAGGTTGAATCTTAGTTTTTCCCCTTAGGCCGAGTGGTACAAATTCTTCTTAGAACGGAGGGTTAGTTTTTGTGGTGGTAGCGTATCTTAATTACCCTTAGTGATTGCTACTTGAATTCTTGCATATTTGTGAGACTGATGGAATCTAGTTCCACAGTTATGGCAGGAAGAGGCAATCCTACAGGTAAGGCAGTAGCTACTCCTGTTCTAGAGCATCGTGAGGTTGTTCAGCATTTCAGGGTAGGGCTTGCTGAGAGCACTGATTCAGGAGAGCAAGTCAATAAGCCTCTACTGCAACCTCCATTCCAACCTCTAGGGCAGTCCCCAGTGCATCCTCCAGGGCAGCCTTCCTATCCAATCAACCCTTAGACCAGGGAAGTATATCAGGTGATTCGTGAAGCTATGGGACATATCTCTGAAGGGGCAGCTAGAGACCGCCATGGGGTTTCGTCTTCCAATACTGCTGGAGACACCAGGAAGTTGACTGTAATAGCCCAAATTTTTGGATCAATATATAGTGGCATTTATTATTTTAAATTTGAAGTTTGATGTGATAAAATGCCAAATGGACCAAATTTTGGGACAATGGCCCAAGTGTGGTCCAATGGGCCATGGATTTGATTTATTCATTTAAATGGGTCAATGATGATAAATTTGGGTCAAGGGTGGTCAATTGGGTCAAATAGCCATATGGGACCCAATGGGCCAAGGTAGCTAAGCCCTAAGGTAAGTGGATAGGAGGGAATTTAATTGGGCCATGGACCCAATGGTAATCCAATAAGAAGGATAGATTTAATAAAATTTAAATCACGTAAATTGATGATGAATTGAACAAGGTAAAATGGCCAAATGGGGCCCATCTCCACCTCACCAAATTGAGGTGGCGTGTGAACCCAAGGGTAGTGGGGCCGACCACCATGGTTGACTTAGAGAGAATTTAATGAGATTAAATTAAGTGGGAAGTAATTAATTAACTTAACCTAAGGATCAAATTGATCTAAGTTAATTAACCTAAATTAAAATGGTCAAATGGTCAAAATCATCCAAACAAACACAAACCACTCCAACAAACACAAACCACTCTTAAAGAAACACAAAATTGAAAACCATGGGCTTAAGTGGTCGTTTCATCCCAACCACCACCATTAATGCCATGTTGGTTGGTGGGAGGAGTTAATGTGTAGTGTGACCTAAGTTAACCAAAAGATGAGATTCTATCTCATTCTCTCCTAACCATTTCACTCATCTCCATCTCTTTCACTCACCAAAACCGTCCCTCACTTCCATAGAGAAGAAAGAAGAAAAAAAGAAGAAAAGAGAAGAAAAGAAAAGGAAAAGGATAAGTGTTGACCCACCACCTCAAGGTAAACACTTGAGACACCTTTCTCATCACCTTCCCCTTTCCCTCTCTCAAGCAAACCCACTCAATCTTGGCCGATCCTAAGCTTGGAGAGCCTCACCATTTGACCAAACTCATCTTGACCGTACATCAAGGAGAAGAAGAGAAGAGAAGGCTAAGGAGAGCAAAGAGGAAAGAAGGACCGGAGGAGTCATCGGGTGGTAAGACTTTCTTAAAACAAGAATTTATGTTTTCTAGATAGGATATGGAATCCATTTCTTAGATTTAATATGGCCAAAAATGTTGTGGGCCATGGATCTAAGATCCATCAAATGGTAGGATAAGAAATGGATAAAATGGAGGAATGGATTAAGAAATGGATGAAATGGAAGAATGGAATTGTTAATGGAATTTCAAGTCTTTATTAAGCATAGAGAATTTGGATTTTTTAATGGATTGATGGGCCATAGGGTTCGGCCATATAGCATGGCCGAACCCCATGGTAAATGATGGATGATTTTAATTAGGGTTTGAGGTCCAAAATTATGGAGAAGGGTTAATAATGTTGAGGTTTTAAGTGATTGAAAAGTTGGTGATTTTTAAGGAGTCTTAATGAGAAAACCATGAGGAATGTAAATAGGTATTTTGGTTTTAAAGATGGCATGGATAAGATGGGCCATGAACCATGGGTTCGGCCATCGTGTATGGCCGAACCCTATGGTGTTGAAAAGTGATTTTTTTAAATTGCTTTAAAGGATGGAAATGATGGATTAATATGTTAATATTTTGGAAGTTTTTAAAGGGCCAAAATGAATGAAGGTTATTGATTTTAAAAAAAAAATGGATTATTATTGGACAAAACATTGGTCTTAAAAAGGGCACCCATGAAGGTGAGCCATGAACCATGGGTTCGGCCATGGTGAATGGCCGAACCCTATGGTGATGATTTAGTGATTTTTAATGAAGGTAAAAAGAATGGAAAATGATGGAAAGAGATGACAAATTTAAATGGGGATTTAAATGAATGATTTAATTTCATTGGAGGTGGGATTAAAAGGGGATAAAATGAACCCAATAAAATGGAATTTAGGTATCATGGGTTCGGCCATGGTGTACGGCCGAACCCATGACCCTTTATGGGCCACATCTTAGGCCAAAAGTGAAATTAGGTATGGGATTAAATGTTTGCAAAATTAATTAAAATAGGTGGCTGATTTTATGATGCTAGGTCATGATTAATGAATGCCTAGTGGATCTAAGCTATGGATGAATTTTGGATTTAAAATACACATAAAAGAGGGAATGATTAACCATAGAAGAGAGAGTGGCAAAATGGTAATTATTAGCCACTTTGAAGAACGATGGGTTCGGCCATGGTACATGGCCGAACCCTATGTGGATTAGACATGAAATCGAATACATTATGAAGGATTAAATGAAGCAGATAGTTGCTGCGTTTAGGTTCGCAAATTAGAATATTTAAATGGCCAAAAAAATTGGATTTATGGATGTGTTTTAAAACCACGGAAAATGGGGCTAAGTTAGGGGCTAATGTTGATAAACATGTAACGTAATTAGGAATTTAAAAATTGTAATCAGTTAGGGATTTAATCACGGACAACAAATGGATTAATTCGATAAATGTGTAATAAGTTATCGGGACGTCGCAAAACGATACGAGATCGGCGACGGGATTATCGAACGAAAACGTAACGGGACGCTAAGCGGTATTCGATAGGATTCCTACCTCTTTGTAAGCCGTGGATATGTGATGATTATTTTAATCTATTTTGATGATTATGTAATTTGTATTATGATGGGTTTTTGATTTATGAATTCTACATTCATACTATGATTTATATTTTAAATGTTATGCATTATATGGCTATGTATGATATATATTAAGTTTACGGATTACATATATATTACATAGCATAATGCACTTACATCTCATGCATGGCATGGGCGGGAAAATAATGAAACCGGAGTCCATGCTCCGTCGGGGCGACCGAGAATCAGACATGGGGATAGCACATTATGCTATAACCGGAGTCCATGCTCCGTCGGTGCGACCGAGAAGCAAACATGGGGATACCTTGACGAGGCTTTGCCGTCAAGGGGGATACGATATTTTTATGATATGGAGGATGGGTGGGACACATGACATAGGCACCCATGGCATGGAATACATCATGTGATTTTACTTTATCATTATATTATTGTCAGTATGCATGTTATCGCTAACCCATGTGCTAGCCCTAACTGGAGTCCTACTGGGCGCGTTGACTAAGGCCCTACTTCTACCCTAGCTGATGACGCAGGAGATGGCGGAAACGGTGGACACGCAGGGAGCCAAGCTTAGGAGCTTGGGAAGCGGATATCTAATTTTATTTAAGTTTCATTTTGGAGATGTAATTTAAAGTAGCTTAGCTCGTCGGACTGTATAATTTATATTTCTAGCTATGGTTTGGACTGCATTATGGGCGTTATCATTTTGAGACATAATTATGAACATAGGGGTATTTTGGTAATTTAATGTTGTATCTTCCCTTCTATCTAATAACCGGTAGGATAGACTCTATTATCATGTTCCGCATTCAGTTAGTTTCTGTGAGCTTACTTTCTACGCGTGAACCGTTCTCGTGGACTTAGTTCCGCGCACGCGTGGGATTGGCCAGTTAAGGGTCGGGCTTTAGAAGCTCGGACTTAACTCGCGTCGTGACATCCGCACCCTCTCTCACTTTCCATTCCAAAAAAAAAAAAATAGACTCTGATTTTCGAAAAGGGAGTGAAAAAGGGGCGGGCATTACATTGACAACACTAAAGGAGTTCCAGAGGCAGTCACCCCCAGAATTCAAAGGTGACCTAAACCCTAGAGTAATTCAGAACTGGATTCGTAGAATTAAAAAGACATTCAAAGATTTAGCCATCACCGATGATAAGACCAACGTTAAATTGGCTACTTATCAATTGGTTGAGGTACCAGGACAGTGGTGGGATGAGCTGACAGAGGCCAGACCTGAGACTGAGATTGTGATGTGGAAGACTTTCACCCAAGAGTTGTTGGAGAAGTACTTCTCTCAGGTGGACAGAGAAACAAAAATGGCTGAGTTCTTGAATCTTAGGCAGGGCAGTGATTCAGTGGCTGTGTTCAAAGTTAAGTTTATTAAACTAGCTAGATTTTGTCCTGAATTGATTAAGAACGAATTGCTGAAAGCAAGAAAGTTCGAGAAAGGCTTGAACAAAGTTATTTAGCATTCTGTGATCCCTGTGAGACTTCCCATTTTTCCTAAAGTGGTCCAAAGGGCAAAGTTGGCCGAAGGTACGGCTACTAGGATGTACGGTGATGGTAAGCGAGACTATGGGAAACAATATTCTTACCAAGGTCAGAATAAGAAAAGGAAGATCGGTCATTTTCCTCCAAGGAAGTTTTCTTCTGGCAACCAATTATGGTCAGGAGCAAGTGCAATGCTACAATTGGAAGAAGTGGGGCCATACCACCAATAATTGCGACCAACTGAGTAAACCGCAGTGTTATAATTGTGGTAACATGGTCATATATCCAAGAACTTCCTTGAACAAAACAAGTCGAATGATGAAATTCCATGTCCACAGAATAATTCGAGTTTTTGCCGTTGAGGGTGATTCAGTAGATCCAACCAGTATGTAAGGTATGCCTTTGAATATTGATACTTGGATTGAAATATGGTCGGATTTGGAGCATCGCATACATTTACATCATCTATACAAGTTGGAAAGCTAGACGTGGATTTTGAAGGACATGTGAGTCTACGTACCTTAGAAAATTTCGGGGTGAAATTTCTTTAAGGGGGAGTAGTTTGTAGCGACCCGACTCAAATTAGCAGGTTTAAAGCCAACTAGAATTTTTAGGAAGGTTTTTAACTGGGTGTTATGTCTGTTTTCCTCATTGTGTATTTAAAATTTTTTGAATTTAATACTTGATTTGTTTAAAAAAAATCATAACTTTGGTTTTCTCTCTCAAACTTTGATCAGATCTCCATGGTTTTTCATGATTGAATACGAACATGGAGATGAGAGAAAGAAAAAGAGAAGGAAAAAGGACTGATTTGAGGAATTTAAGAAATTGGAAAACAAATTCAAAGAATTCGTTTGGAGTTTTAAGGAAAATCAAGTAAACCCAGTATGTAGTTTGCGCACCTTGCGGTAAAAATTCCATATCTCGGGCATCCAATGGAATGTTTCAAAGAAATTTGTTTCTTTGGATTCTAAATTTATAGATTGGAAACAAAAGAAGGTGATTTCATGCCTCATATCTGATTTGAAAGACGGACCAAAATCTGGTTGAGATATGGGATACAGTTTCGGTGGGGTTTACTAAATAAACCATAAATTGTACTCCCAAGGTTGAAACGACTTAAAATTTTTGTTTATTCTGATAAGAACGGCGATTCCTATCTCCATATAAAATATGATGAATTTTAAATGAAGTTTGATACCCCAAACCATATCTACAAGTCGGACCTATTGCAGACTGCTAAAAAAGGGACAACTTTACAGTGCTGGATTGTAGATATTTAATCTCAGTCTCTAATCATCTAAACAATACAAACATTTTTCCTAAACTGAAGGCCATGTAGATATATACCTCCTGTAAAAATATAAGAGGGAAAATCATTTATTTGAAGGAAAAATGTGGTCTGTAAGACAGAAAACTCGTATGAGACTGCAAAATGTTGAGCAGTGTACATGTCTGAGTATTTTGATCATAACTCGGGGTAGGACGTCCGTTTACGACAAACCAGATATCGTTGTAATCCAATCTTAGATACCTATCCATTAAAAAAATATGTCACCCTGGTTTAATTACAGAAGATACCATAAAATTCTGCAAGATAGCTCAATTTTTTCTCCATTTAACTTTTTTAAACCTTGGACTAATTGTATTTTGTTTAGTACCCCTTGGACTTGATTTGTTTGGACAGAACAAATGTGGTACATTTGTTGAATTCCTTGATTTAAAAAGGATTTAAATAAAATAAAATTTTAATGGTCAAAAACTCTAATCAATGACAACGAGTTTGGGGACCTGAAGCTTGTTGGAACTTGGAATTGCTGGCGTTTCTTTGCTTGGTGAATTGCAAAATCTAGGTGAGGGAAACAAACTCTGAAATGTATTTATTTTATTTTGGATTCCAATAAATACTTTGTTGTATTTGAATGCATTGAATGGGTTCATTTAAAAAGTACTGAGAATTTATTTTTTAAACGGGTGAGTCGTGCTTCTCACGGAATGTAAAGGGGGATTTTTTATTAAATGCTTTAAACCAGTGAGTGACTCAGTCAGCCTAGATTGTGTGTTCGACCCGTTTATCTAGTTGAAGAACCTAGGACATGGATTCAAGACTTTAAATAGGGATTGTCTAAATTTGTGTTGGAATTTTATTGGATTAGGATTACCATAATTATTTACGTTATTATATGTCGTATTTGATAAGCCATTGTCATTGCACATGTTATTTGAAATAAATGTGTATGGATTTAATTTAGTGTTGAGCATGCTAAATTAGTTGGTGGAATTAATATGGCTTTATTTGTATATTTACATGTGTAAATCTCCGTATTTATTTTTGGTTATGGAATTCATGTAACGCCCCGCCCTTTTTCACTCGCTTCTTCCCGTAAATTCAGAGTCTATTTTTTTATAACAGAGTAGAGTGATAGAGCACGGGACGTCACGACGCGAGCTAAGTCCGAACTTCTAAAGTCCGACCCTTAACTGGCCAACCCTATGTGTGCATGGACCAAGTCCAAGAAAACAGTTCACACATAGCAATACGATACACATGTGGAATACATCATAACATGCGGAATAAAATTAGAACCAAGTTCTCTTCCATTGATAGCAAAGTACATAGTCAAATAATCATATTAATCATTATCCAAATAAAACATCCAACCATAGCAATTCATCTAAGTTATTACATTCCGAAATCTGGATACTCCAAATACAAATCTCTGAGTATCTTAAACAAAATATAAAACTAAAAGTATTCCAAGCTCCTATCCTTATCCCTTTCCGCGTTTAGCGTTTTCCTCGTTTCCTGCATCATCCACTAAAGGGTAGAAGTAGGGCGTTAGTACAACGCGCCCAGTAGGTATTCCAATTAGAGTTAACACATGGGTTAGTACCAAAAATCCAGATATAATAAATATATCAAATCAGTTATAATAAATCATAACTTACTCATAAAGCATCGTATCAAAACAGTGTATGATAATAGAGATTCAATCATGCCGATAAAAAACAAAACCTTGCATGATAATAAAAATCATAATCATGCCGATTCAATGCCATGCCATGCTATCATATGCAATGAGTCCCGCCCATCACAAAATATAGGATATACTCTTGATGGAATTCTCCTCATCAAGGTATCTTCCTGGTGGAATTCTCATCACCAAGGTCTTCTCTCTTGATGGAATTCTCATCATCAAGGTATCCCCTGATGGAATGCTCATCACCAGGGTCTTCATACATAGTATTCCTCTTGATGGGATTCTCATCATCAAGGTATTATACATAGTATCCTCTTGATGGGATTCTCATCAACAAGGTATCCCCCACTAGTGCTTTACGGACGCCCCGACGGAGTGTGGGTCCCCGGTTACCTGTCATCCCTTCCATGCCATGCATGAGATGCGAATACCACATGCTATGCAATTATACAAAATCATAGCATTTAAAAACTCATATTTAAAACACATGCTATTTTATCAAATAAACATAGCATATTAAATCACCATTTGAAACATATCCTTTGCAATATAAAATCATCAAAATAAGATAAAGACAATGTACATAAACCCATGGTTTCAAAGAGGTGTAATCCTACCAAAGACCGTTAACGCGTGCTTGCATCTTTCGTCCAATAATCGATCGCCGATCGCGCATCACTTGCTAGATCCCGTTACCTTATAATATAATAACAAATCAAAACCAAGTCCCACTTGATTTACAATTATTTTAAGTCCATAAACCAATCCCATGGTTTATCATTTTCAGCCGCTATTACCAAATTGCCATTGGTCTAATATTTAATTAACAATTCATTCATTTAATCCAACGTACGTAACCCCATGTTCATCAAAACAATTACCATGGGGTTTGGCCACACACCATGGCCAAAACCCATGGTCCCTTATTTTCATTTAATTACCAAAATGCCATTATACATATCCATAGCCATTTACCTTCCCTATTTTCATATATTTACAAGATTGCCATCCATGGCTAATGTAACCTCTTTTAGCAAGTATTTACAACCTTGCCATTGCCTCCAACAATTTAGGCTTAGGTTCCAACACATAGATCCATTTATTTATTTTAAACATCCATAATATTCCAAATAACCCTTTTAAAATAATTCATAACTGATTCCATCAACTTATGTTTGAGTTTCAAAACATAGCTCCAATAGTTCTACATAATTACCATATTGCCATCCAAGGCTATAATTCCATTGTTCTCACCCTTCATCCCTTTAAAATACACCCAAACATAAACTCATAACTGATTCATAAATTTTATACATTATACATGACACTCCAATAATCCACAACCATAGATCCGTAAATAAAACCTTACCTTCCTTTAATCATATTAGGCTCATTCAAGACCCATAAAAATTGGTGCATCATCTTAGGTCCATAAATGACCCATTCTCTATATCAAGTCCATCAAATCCATAATCATTCAACGTCCATGCTTAGATAGTTCATAAATAGAAACTTCCTAAATTTAATATATAAATTCCATACTTAGAAAGTTTCCAACTTTAGCATCCAACTTCCATAATTACGAAATTGTCATTCATGGCCAACCTTCCATAAATAGAAGGTTTCCAATTTTAGAATCACCTTCCATTTAATCTAAGTTCCATAATTAGTAAGTTACTAATTTAATCTCCACCTTACCATTATTAGATAGTTTCCATAATTAAAATTCCAACTTTCCATAAATGGAAGGTTTCCTTAATTAGACTCCACCTTCTATTGTTAGAAGGTTTCCATAATTAAACTTACTAATTTAACAACGTCCTTCCATAAATAGATTGCTTCCTTAATTAACCAACACCTTTCCATATTTGGAACATTTCCACATTAATCCCCATTCCAAAAACAACCCCATGGGGTGCGGCCAAGCACCATGGCCGAACCCTATGGTTCATGACCTTCCTCAATGGTTTAGATCCATTAAACTCAACCACCAATTCATTAAATATTTGGTGGGGTTCGGACATACACCATGGACGAACCTCACCCCTTCTTTTCATTAGTATGGATCCAAACAATTAGCCATAAAACAATCCATATTCTTTCATTGATTTCTTGAATCTAAAACTGACCACCATCAAAGGTTTTTATGGTTTAAAATCTAAGAACATAAACCCAATGAATAAATCAAAACTCTCGATGGTTTTCAATCTTAAAACCCATCAATTAAATAAAATCTTTCCATGGGGTTCGGCCATGCACTATGGCCGAACCCTATGGTTCTTTCTCTCCATTTAAACCATTAAATCATCTCCAATCTCCCTCCATGGGGTTCGGCCAAACACCATGGCCGAACCCTATGGTTCTTTTTGTTTCAAAAATAAAACTATACCATTAAGATGCTAACCTCTTTCCGATTGATTTCTTGTTCTCTCCTTGCTTGATCTTTCTCTTCCAATCTTCTTCTCCTTTCTCCTTTCTCTTGCCGTGTGGAAGAGAATGATGAATTGAGAGAGGGAGAGAGAGGAATAAACTTAACAATAAAGGATGTCAAAACCGTGTATCCCTCTTGATCTCTCCTTTTATAGCCTTTCTTAATCCCACATTAGAAAGTTCTTAAGATAAGCAACCCTTAGTCGTGTGCCCCTTGTGTTCCCCGTTTTTACACATATACCATATTGTAACTCAGTTTTGACCTTGTTAACTTCCGCATCAGAAAAAGTGGTAAACTACAAAGTTGTAGCCCTTGAAGTCTTCTTTCCAACACAAAAAGAATCAAAGCAATCGAACACTGAAGTGGAAATTTATAACCAAAATACTGAACATATGTCAAACCCTCCTTATTTAACCATAGCCGACTTTCCCTCTTTAATTTGCCATATCCGACTTTCCCTTTCTTAATTTAAGACCTTCCAATCGGCCAATGCTAAAATACATATAGCAATGCCGTGTACACTTGTTTGCCTCTTATAAAACCTTCTCTTTAATTACACTTCCCATTTTAATTTCCAACTTCTAAACTTAGAAACTTACTAACTTAATAACCATTCTCCATATTTAAACACTTTCCAAACTTAGCTTCAATGTTGCCATAGTTAGGCACTTTCCAAATTTAGCCATTGCCTTAACTTAAATCCATCCACATCATGCGCATATAATTAATTATAGACATCTTATTGTTTGGCAATAAGATATCATTGCCTAAACCCAACGTGTGACCTATTTTAGGACCATCCTAAAATCTTTCCACTTAATCTTAAATATCTCATCTCATCCAAAATATTATGCGCATATAATCCTCTTGATTTTTTGTGATATAAAATCTTATATTCGGCCATGCAATCTTTTATCTATTTAATTTTGCATTACTAAAATAATTCAACCTATTTAAATTTATTTGAAACCATTTATCAAAATCGTTGGGTTTTAATTGGGCAATGACCCAATCAC
Organism: Chimonanthus salicifolius; assembly: GCA_013350335.1. Lineage (NCBI taxonomy): Eukaryota > Viridiplantae > Streptophyta > Magnoliopsida > Laurales > Calycanthaceae > Chimonanthus > Chimonanthus salicifolius. The sequence goes on from CM023532.1 coordinate 91,820,049, forward strand.
TTTATCCATCTAAAATCCATATCTAAAATCTCCCAATTTAAATAGGTAATTTCCATAAATATTTATAACTTGAGAATTCGGGGTATTACAATTCATGCATGAATGGTACGATTGGTTATCATGCATGGGCATCCAGGATTGGGTGGGAGGTGAAGGTTAGTAAATGACTAAGGGACGAGTGAAAGGTCGTACTTATTCAAGGGAATGACTACAGATCGAACAGACTTATCTAAGTGAATGGCTATAGATTGATCGAATGGTCGTACTTAATTAGGGGCTGAAGGCTATGTAATAGCCCTGATTTTCAATGCAATAATTATATTGGCTATTATCTATTTTAATTGATAAAAAATAAGATTTATAGATGGAATGGATGTTAGATGGATAAGATTCGGGGCAATGGCCCAAGTATGGTCCAATGGATCATGGATAGGGTTAATTCTAATTAATTGGGTAAATGTGGTCAATTGGGTCAAATGCCCAATTGGGACCCTGTAACACCCCGGATTTTCAAATTATTAACATATATGAAAATTACCCATTTAATTTGTGAATTATTAGATATGGACCTTATATGGGTAAAGTGACGGGTCATTGCCCAATTAAGACCCAACGGTTTTGGAAAAGGGTTTCAATAAAAATTTAAATGGGCTGAATTTAATTAGTAATGCAATTTATATAAATAAGGGATTTGGATTAATTGCATGCGCATGAAAGGTATTGATGGAAATATTTTAGGAGTTGCATGGCCGTGTATGAAGATTTGCACATCTAAGAAGATGTGCTAGATTATCTTTAAAAAAAGGGGTTCCTAAATAAATAAGATGTCTAAATTTAAATAAAGATTGTCTTAGTTGTGTATGTGAGATATGCGCCAAAAGGAGTTCTTTTCCCTTAATTAAAAACGGCACTAGGAAGGTACTAAATAGAAAGATCTAGGCACCTTTTAAGATAGGACTGATTGGGGGTTTATAAAAGAAAGACACCAAGGGCGCATGGCACCTTTTAAATATGAACCAAGTGGAATTTCTATAAACCAAGTGTAGTGCACACGGCAATGGCTATTTCAGCATGGGGCACATGGCATTAGGCAATGGCTAATTTAAAGGGTCTTGGTACCTTCTAAATTGGGATCAATGGGAGATTAATTAAGGCAACAAGAGGGACGCATGGCACCTTCTAAATCAATACACCAAGGGGCGCATGCACCTTCTAAGTTGGGACCAAGTGGAGGTTTTATAAAGGAAGGCACCAAGGGGCACATGGTAACACACAATCTAGGGAAGGATTGACGCATTGTGCTCTTGACAAGAAGGTGTTCTCAGCTTTGTGAAAGATCAAGGAGGCTAAGGAAGAAAAGAAGTGTAACGCCCCGTCCTTTCTGAGAAATCAGAGTCTAAATTTTTTTTTTAAATAATAATAAAACATCGAAAGAGAGCGGGTGGCGTCACGACGCGAGTTAAGTTCAGACTACTCAAGTCTGAACCTTAACTGGCCACCCATGTGTACATGGACTAGACCATGATAATGAATCACACATGGAACAAACTACAACATGCGGAATAAACTAGATTAACTGCGGAAATAATATGAAAAGATAGCAAGTAACAGTCCCAAATGATAATTAAGATAAACAACCATCCATAGTAATTAGTCCAATCAAACCATAGCAAGTATTAACTTATTACATGTCCATCAAATTATAATCCAAATGACAGTAGATAAATAATCCTGTTCATCATTCAAGCACTTAGGCTTGGCTCCCCTCCCGGTCATCGACCTTCTCTTTCCCTTTCCTTGTACCTGCATTCTCCTCTGAGGATAGAATTAGGGCGTTAGATCAATGCGCCCAGTAGGTTCCCGAATCAGGGCTACCACATGTTAGCATATAAAACATGCATATATATATCATATTACATGATCATCAAAAACAGGTAAAACAATGCTATGGAGTATGCACATGCAATGAGTCTCTCCCATCATGTACATTCATTGCCATCACTTGACGTGCCTCACACCGTCAAGGTAAATCACAATACACTTCCATTTTTTCATCATTGAGTTGACTCATATCACATATTAGTCCTCCTGGCGGGACTCTCATCGCCTAAGGAGACCATTGTGACTATGATCATCATGTTACTCCTCCTGGCAGGACTCTCATCGCCTGAAGAGGACGTAACTCATAATTGCAACACTGTAGCACCTCAGTCATCATCCCATGTCCATGCATGAGATGCCAATGCTTTGTATGCCATTTGTAAATGCATAATTCATCATTCAAAATATGATAAGTAATAGTATGTCAATAACTCATAAAACCCTTCATGAAAACAGGTGAAAATGTGGTTACAAGTAGGTAGGAAACCTACATAAACTTTGCTTAAGTGTCCGTTCCTTTTTGAGCTTCACCCGGTCACGACTCGCACGTCGTTTAACTCTCGTCACCTTGTGATGTAACAATAAGTAAATCATACTATCATTTAAATGTCCATTCACAAATAAAAACATCTTGTAAGTCCTTTGATCAATCCCTTCATTTGGCTTGTATTCACAGATTTGCCATTGGTCTAACCAATGTCTAATCTTGCTCATAATCAAAGTTCATAAAAGTAATCTACCTTAGTGGGGTTCGGCCATACAACATGGCCGAACCTCACCACTTTGTTTTTGATCCTTTACACCTTTCATACATCAATCTTCATTTTGATTTTTAACCAATCAAATTACAAGTTAGCCACTAGGTCTACTAAATGACCACTAGTGGGGTTCGGCCATACTACATGGCCGAACCTCACCATACTGATTTTGTCTCTTCTTTCATCATATATAGTGGTTGGTTATTTACTTATCACTAAGTCCAAAGATAAATCCACATGTTTACTTAATCCAACTCATATAAACAAATCATAATCTCCAACAAAACAATCTATGGGGTTCGGCCTTTCATATGGCCGAACCCTATGATCCTCCTACTCAATGATCCCATCATTTGTTTACAAGTTAGGCTCTACTATTTAGCCATGTTAACTACATGGTTCAGCCATTCCATGGCCAACCCAAAACAGCAAGCTTATTTCCATTTAACACACATAAGAAAACCCATAGACTTGGTCCATTCATCCCAAAAATAGCCCCATGGGGTTCGGCCATGCACAAGGCCGAACCCAATGGTTCTCTTGATCTGATTGATCCATCATTTACCCATGATTATTCATGGTTTAATCATGCTAACTCAACCATGACATATACATGGTTCAACCACATAAACATCTACCAAAACAGTAAATTAAACTTCACCAAATCACATCAATTACTTACATGGGGTTCGGCCATCCAAGGTGGCCAAACCCTATGTCCATGTTTTGGTCTTTCAAACATGTTTTAGGTGTTATTTAAACATACAATACCAGTATAATATTGCTGCATTTATACCTCTTAGAAACCTATCCAAATAAGTTCATCCACTTGTCCCAAAAGACCATAATATTTCATCGGATTCGGCCATCCAAGATGGCCTATCCAAATGGTCCATTTTGTCAGTTTTAAACCACTGTTTTAAACCCATGATACCTTCAGTCCTTATGTCATTCAGATCCATGTTTTTAACCCTTTCTAAAACATGCATTTGAATCTTAAATAAAACCCAAAAACAGTCCATAAAACTCCATGGTTTCCATGTTTCAAAACATGAAAACCATCAATCTTTTACATGGGGTTCGGCCCTCCATGGTGGCCGAACCCAATGGTTATTTTTACCATTTTTAAACCTTTATTAATCAAGGTTAAAACCTTGGTGTATTCGGCCATAACCATGGCCCAATACACACCCCATTTGTTCCATGTTATTAAACCAAAATAACATATAAATGCTTACCAAAACTTCCAATCTTTCTTCTTGCCTTTGGTCCTTGGCTTCTCCCTTTTATTTCTTCCTTTCTTTTGTTGTTTTGTGCTTGATCTACTGGTGCAAACACCTTTGCTATTCCAGCTAGGAAAAACGAATTGGAGAGAGGGAGAGAGAGGTAGGAATTCTTGAGATCTCCAAGAATGACAATCGGCCAAGAGTGGTGTTTTGTTTTTGGTTAAGCAGCCCCATATCTCTCATCCAATCCTCATCAATATTTGCTTAAACCAATGGGACACTTGTTGCTAACCAATGCACACCCATTGGCATCCCAACGTTGGAGGCTTGGGTTTCCAAATGGGATAGGAACCCTCCAACTTCCCATGAGACTTTTATCTCATTTTATTAACTTCACACATGGGAAAACCCTCCATGCCATTAACGTGTGGAACCTTAACCTTGGTGGGGTGTGAGACCAAGGCAACTCCCCACCTTCCACTTGGCTCACTTGAATTATAAGACCCCTTTGATTTCCAACACAACTCATCTAACTCATAAGCCCAACTCACCTCATTAATTGACAATCATTTAATGCATTTGAATCAACTCATTTTTAATTCAAATTAAATAAAATCAGTTCCACTTAACCTGATTTAACTCACCATTGAACTCATTTGTGGGCCCACATGGTCAACTGTGGTCAACAAAGTCAACCCGACCCGTTGGGCCCCCCCTTTAGCTCCTTGACCCATTTTTGACTCCATGACCCAATTATGGGTATTTTGGTCATTTGTAATTGGTTTTCACATGTGCATCAGGCCTACCCATTTTTTCTCCACTTGATTTCCAATCAAATCAGCTTAACCCCATTTAATTTGAGCTTACACAATGGCCAAATCATCCATTTTGACTTATTGGGTCCAATTGGGCCCTTTGACCCATTTAGCCATTTTCGACCCAATTGATGTTCATTACCCGTCCAATCAAACTTGACATTCATAATGTGCTCATATGATCTTAATTTGAGCAATGGGCCCCACCATTTCCTTACTTAACATCACAAAATAATTAATTTAACACATCAGGGGCATTTTCGTAATTATCCACTTCATTGAGAAATTACCCATCCAATCAAACTTGACAATCATAATGTGCTCATATGATCTTAATTTGAGCAATGGGCCACACCATTTCCTTACTTATCATCACAAAATAATTAATTTAACACATCAGGGGCATTTTCGTAAATATCCACTTCATTGAGAAATTGGGGTGTTACAAGAAGATTGGAAGAGAAAGAACAACCGAAGGAAAACCGTAGGAGTCGCAGAACCGGTAAGTAGTTTGATATTTTTGTTTAAAAATAAGGAACCATAGGATCCGGCCATGGTGTATGGCCGAACCCCATGGAAGAGAATTGGGAGATGATCATGGTATTTTTAATGGAATGATGAACCATAGGGCACCATGGCCGAACTCCATGGAAGGACATGGATTATTTAATGGAACTTTGAATGATGAGAACCATTGAATATTATGTATGTTTTAAAAGGGGTTTTAATGGATGTTTTTGGTGAAGATCCTAGACCATGGATTCGGCCATGGAGTATGGCCGAACCCCATAAATATTTATGGAAGTATGTTCATGAATTTAGATCATGGAAAATGATGGGAAAGGTTATGTATGATTTATTTTAAATGGTTGAAGAGAAGTTGATGAACCATAGGGTTCGGCCATGATGAAGAGTCAAACCCCATGGAGGAACATTGGGTTTGTTTAATGGGTTTTTGAAGGGTAAAAGTCATAAGTATATATGTATGATTTAAAAAGGAATTAATGGACCATAGGTTCGGCCATGTTGTATGGCCGAACCCCATGGGAGTTTTGATTGGTAATGGTATATGATTTTTGAAGGGATTAAATGGAGACCATGGAAAAATATAGATGGACTTAATATGGTGAATCCATGTATGTGCTGTCTAAAATTATGGACCTAAAATTAAGGAGATGAAAGATCACCATGGCCGAACCCCCATGAATTTTGTTAGTAGGTTATTTATTAGCGTAAGGATATTGTTAAATAAATTAAGGAGGAGGATGGAACCATGATATCATGGATTCGGCCATGGTGTATGGCCGAACCCCATGAACGATTTTTATGGGTCATGTATGGACCTAATATGATTACAGGAAGGGAGGATTAAGATAAATAATTTGCTACGATAAAAAGAGGGATGGCAAGGATGTAATTATGTGAAATCAATGGACCATGGGTTCGGCCATGGTGTATGGCTGAATCCCATGGGGAATGTTGCTAAACTTAAGGTTTGATGAATGTTAGATGATTAATCGGTTTATGATTAGAAAAATGGAATTATAGCCTTGGGTGGCAATATGGTAATTATGTAGAATTAATGGACCATGGGTTCGGCCATGGTGTATGGCCGAACCCCATGAAGAAATATTTGGTAAACTTGGGGGTTTTATGAATCAATTTTATGAATGATCAATTTTGGAACCCAAACATGAAGTAATGGCAATTTGGTAATATCGGCTGAAAATGATAGCCATGGATGGCATTTTGGTAATTAAGTGAAAATAAGGGACCATGGGTTCGGCCATGGTGTATGACCGAACCCCATGGGGAATATTTTCATGGACTCAGTCTATGCACACATAGGGTTGGCCAGTTAAGGGTCGGACTTTAGAAGTTCGGACTTAGCTCGCGTCGTGACGTCCCGCTCTCTATCACTCTTCGTTTTTTTTTAAAAAAAAAATAGACTCTGATTTTTGGAAAGTAAAAAGGGGGTGAAAGAGGACGGGACGTTACAGTTAGTATCAGAGCGAACCAGAAAGAGTGAATCTTTCGGAGTAAATTAGTCCGGCCTCGTGCATTAATTTACTTCATTAGACTCAGACGGATGATAGCAAAGGAAGTACAGTCAAAATAAATGGATTTATCCAACATAGCAAATTAGGAGATACTTCCCTGATATCCCCAAATTGATAACAAAACAATTGATACTTTGGAAGTTTCCCCAAAAAAAAACAAAGAAATCAAGAGTGCTTATTTGGCAATTTCCCAAGGACAAGAAACACAAGATGTTTATTTGGCAAATTTCCCCAAACGAGAGACAATATGTGATACATAGGGAAATTTCCCAAAACAAAGACTGGTTTGATTTGTATTGCGGTTGTCATTGATATGTTTCTGTTGTGGTGATACAGATATGTCAGGCAACACAGAGTATACAGAGTTGTGGGACAGAGGGACTCCTAGCTGTCCGATAGATCTGGTTTCTTCTTCCAACGATCCTAGCGTGCCAAACTTCATCAATGAAATTGTAGACAGTCAGGACATGGAAGTAAAATCCCCGAGTACAATGTTGGGGTTGCTCCAACCTTTGTACCCGAAGAGGACGAGGAAGATGTCCCAAACTTAGAAGAATCCGTAGGGGAGATAGGCTCGCCGAGTATACTCCGGCTACTCCGACTTCGGATGAGTTGACAGATTACATGTGCGAATTATGCAATCAGGAGGGGCACAACAGTATTTATTGCCCCCATCCTATTGAGGTTATTTGCTCTGTTTGTGGAATTCACGGGCACGGGAAGGAGAGGACTAACTGTCCATACATTGGGGGACCAGGAATAATACCCTGTTTGACTTTTGGAGTGTTGGGGCACACGTGGACAACATGCCCTGACAACTTCTTTGATTTTTATGATGATGCAGGGTCTTTTACGAAAGGTTAGGTTAAGGAGTGGTGAGAGAATGTCAGGGAAAGGGGATATTTTGTAAGGGTTGTGGGTACGTTTTGAAGGGTTTGTTCTAACCCTACCAACCCTTGTATTGTGATGAAAGTTTGAATAATTTTCAATAAAGTATGCAAATTTAAGAGTTTATGAGGACTTGGGCATTGAGATGTGGGTGACGAGGTCACTTGATTTTATTGAGATGTGGTATGGATGTGTCTCTCACGTAATATTGATGAGATAAGTATATAGATTCTATGAGTATGGCTTAGAGTAGCTGAAAGACCGTGGGAAGCTCGATATGAAATACGGAGACTTGGTCTAGTAGGGTTGCCGTTGAGGGTGGGTCTCTCGCATGCTTTGCGCTGGAGGGCGCTCTCACGGCTATTTTGCACACTTGATGTGCATGGATGCGCAGAGCTAGGTACTATTTTACCCCGTGGGGGTGGTGCTAGCTTCGTCAGACGAGGTTCGACCGCCTTAGAGCTTGGCTGAATCACCCTTGGGGTGAAGCGATGCAGGGCGGGGTAGACTTGATCACGTTGGACATGGTCTTCCGTTTAGTAAGTCATGGGACATAAGTCTTGCTAGGGGTCGGGGTATGTTTACGTTTTGATATTGTTGCTACAGACACGTAGTGATGCTTTCGAGTGTTGTTCCTACGGATAGAATATCTCAGGGTAGATTATGTGCCTTGGATTGATTATGCCCATGAATAGATTATACTCATAGAAAGGTTATATTCATAGATGGTTATTAACCATGGATAGATGATACTCACTGATAGAGTGGTACCAGGGATGGATGTGAATAACCGTGGATGATGATTCCCATGGTGGTTTGGATTAAATGTCAGGTATCGGTACCGTGGTAGACATGTAGGTAGTATGATGGACCTGTTAGTCTGATTGATGACATATTGATCTAATGTCTGGGACATGTTTCGATTTACATCCCATGTTATAAGAAAAAGGTGTTAGTCGTATCACGACTTATATCACAGGAAAGTTAGTGATGAAAGATGCCTAGTATCGTAGAAGTTTTGAACAGAAGGTGTTAGTCACATAGTGACTTATGTATAAATGAAGATATGCTTACATTTGGGAGATGTACTTAAGGGAAAAAGTTAAGAGTCTAGTGAAACTCGAATGGGAAGCTATGGGTGACTGTCGAGTTAGACTGGCCAGCTATCTCTATAGTTAGCCGATGGAGTTCCAGGAGAGTGCAGCTAGAAACCTAGTTAAAATGGAATCAGCAAAAGTCTTGAGCATAGGCTCATATTGGCAGGCTACCTCACATAGAGAGTAGACAAATGAATGTATTGGGCAAGTGCGTATGGAAAATAACTTGGTAGCAAGAAAAGTGAAACAGAGCACATAGATCTATAGAAGATCGCAAATGGGTTTACGAGAAAAAGAAATAACGTGAGACAGAGTAAATTCTGCGAGAATGAAACTCATAGGTAGATATGAGTGATTGTGATGTAATCAAGTGGTACTTTACAATATTGAACAGGAACAACGGATAGAGCCGGAAGTGGAGGAGATATGGGCCAAGTTGTCTACTGTAACACCCCAGATTTTCAAGTTATAAATATTTACGGAAATTACCCATTTAATTTGTGAAATTTTAGATATGGATCTTATATGGGTAAAACGTTGGGTCTTTGCCCAATTAAGACCCAACGGTTTTGGTAAATGGTTTCAATGGAATTAAATGGGGCTAAATTTATTTAGTAATGCAATACATATATATATATATATATATATATATATATAAGGGATATGGATAAATTGACATGCGCATGGAGAGGATTAAAAATAAAGATTACTATGGCCATGTGGATATAGTTTCATGGAAGAGATTGATGAAAGATTGTAGGAGTTGCATAGGTCGCATGAGAGATATGCATATCGAAGAATATTGCCTTGGCCGTGTATAGAAGAATTGCACATGTATGAGATATGCGATGAGGTGTAAGAATATCTTTAAAAAGGGATTCTTTCCTTAATTAAAAAGGGCACACAGCAATGGTTAATAAAGGGTCTTAGCGTATTCTAATTAGGACTCTCCCAAAGTGGGAAGCCTAAACTTGGCAATGGCTATCTCAAGCAAGGCCACACGCCAAATGCCATTTACAATAAGATTGGCCGAGTGAAGGTTTTAGGGAGAGGGGCGCTCGGTAATTCCTATCTTGACACCTTCTAAGTTAGGAACCAATGGAAGATTAATTAAAGCAATGGATAATTTAAAGGGTAGTGCACACGGCAATGGGGATTGCAGCAAGGTGTACACGGCAATGAAAATATTACTTATTATTTAAGCAAGATAGGACTGAATAGAGGTAAATAAAAAGAGAGAAGGAGAGGCCCACGGCAATGCACAAATCAGCAAGGGCCTTGGCGCTGGTTTGCATATTGGCAATAAGGTATTCTCGGCATAACAAAGAGAAGAAAGGGCAGCCAGCAAGGAGGAGAAAAGACTAAGGAAAGAAGAAGATTGGAAGAGCAAGATCAACCGACGGAAAACCGGAGGAGTTACGGAACCGGTAGGTAATTTTATAATTTTTGTTTAAAGGAAAAGAACCATAGGGTTCGGCCATGGTGTATGGCCGAACCCCATGGAAAAAGATTGAGGGATGAATGATGAGGTTTTAATGGAAAGACATGGTTTAAATTATGTGTTTTTAAGGGATGAAAACCATGGAAAAATATGGTTTAAATTATGGGTTTTTGGGTTGAAAACCATGGACTAATTATGCATGTTTTAAAAGGGATTTAAAATGGTTTAAGAAGAGGTTGATAAACCATAGGGTTCGGCCATGGTGAAAGGCTGAACCCCATGAAAGGTTGTTGGTTATTTTATGGGAGAAAAACCATGGAATAATTATGTGATTTTGAAGGATGAATCCCATGGAAAGGATAATGATTTATTTTAAATGGATTTGTGTCTTAGATGCAATTAAATCATGAAAACCATGGAGGGTTATGTTGTTTGAATTCCTTTAAAAGAGAACCTTATGAACCATAGGGTTCGGCCATGGTGTATGGCTGAACCCTATGGAGTTGTAATGGCATTTTTTAATGTATGTTAATTGCTTTTGGAAGGTAGAGATTAAATTGGAAAGTCTCAAATGTTGGAAGGTAGAGATTAAATTGGAAAGTCTCAAATTTTGGAGGATAGAGATTAAATTGGAAAGTCCCTAATTTTGGAAGGTAGAGATTAAATGGGAGAGTCTCTAATTTTGGAAGGTAGAGACTAAATTTGGAAACTTTCTAAATATGGACTTGTTGATCAAAAAGGAAGGCAACTTGAATTATGGATTCAAATATGGAAGTTGCTATGATTGGGAAGTTATACACCATAGGGTTCGGCCAAGGTGTATAGCCGAATCCCATGGACCAAATTAAGGAATCATATGGGGTTTTAGGTCATGGTTAATGGTTTGTTTTATGAGTCAATATTATGGGTTTTTATTTATGTAGTTGATTTATGAATCAAATTATGAACCTATGTTACGGATCAACTTGGGAGTTTTATGTTGGGTTTTACGAACGATCAATTATGGACCTATGTTTTGAACATAAACATGAGGTAATGGAGACCATGGCAGAATTGTAAATAAGAATGAAAATGTTAGGCCATGGGTTCGGCCATGGTGTATGGCCGAACCCCATGGGAATGATTATGGATTTTATGGACTTGATATGGTTAGGTTAATGGATCATTAATGGAGCTCTAACATGGATTGGTCATGGACTTAACATAAGTGATTGATTAAATATTAATTGGAGCGTACTAATTTATGTTTATCAATTATATTATTTGGACTACGGGCTATGTTAGCCATGGTGTGTGCCCAAACCCCATGGAGATTGTTTTGATGAACATAGGGTTACGTATGTTGAATTAAATGAATGAATTGTTAATTAAAGATTAGACCAATGGCAATTTGGTAATATCGGCTGAAAATGATAAACCATGGGGATTGGTTTATGGACTTAAAATATTGTAAATCAAGTGAGACTTGGTTTTGATTGATTGTTATTTTATAAGGTAATGGGACCTCACAAGGTGTTTACGATCGTGAGCGGTTACTGGACAAAAGATGCAAGGACACGTTAGCGGTCTTTGGTAGGATTATACCTCTTTGAAACCATGGGTTTATGAACATTATTTTTATCTTAATTTTGATGAATTTATGTTGCAAAGGATATGTTTCAAATGGTGATTTTAAATGCTATGTTTATATGATTAAAATAGCATGTGTTGAATACGTTTAAAAATGTGATTTTTAATGCTATGTTTATATGATAAAATAGCATGTGTTTTCATTGGCATTTGCATCTCATGCATGGCATGGGAGGGATGATATGTAGCCGGGGACCTACACTCCGTTGGGGCATCCGTAAAGCACTCGTGGGGGTATACCTTGAGGAGGAGAATTCCATCAAGAGGATATTTTGTGATGGGTGGGACTCATTGCATATGATAACATGGCATGGCATTGAATCAGCATGATTATGACTTTTATTATCATGCAAGGTTTCTGGTTTTAATCTATATGATTGGATCTCTATTATCATACACTGTTTTGGATATGATGCTTTATAAGTATGGTATGATTTATTATAACTAGTTTTGATATATTTATTATATCTGGATTTTTTGTACTAACCTATGTGTTAACCCTAATTGAAATACCTACTGGGCGCGTTGTACTAACGCCCTACTTCTACCCTAGTGGATGATACAGGAAACGAGGGGAAACGATGAACGCAAAATGGGCCAGGCATAGGAGCTTGGAGGATTATAGTTTATATTTTGTTTAAGATACTCATGGGCTTGTATTTTGAGTATCTAGAATTCGGATTGTAATAACTTAGATGAATTTGCTATGGTTGGATGTTTTCTTGGATAATTGCTTTATGATAATGATGATTAAGGACTTGACGTACGTTGCTATCTGAATAGAATAGAACTGTGTTCTATTATATTTCCACATGTTATGATTATTATTCCGCATGTTTATATTGCTATGTGTGAACCGTTTTTCTTCGACTAAGTCCGTGCACACATAGGGTGGGCCAGTTAATGGTCGGACTTTAGAAGTTTAGACTTAGCTCGCATCGTGATGTCCCGCTCTCTATTACTCTTCCTTTATATATAAAAAAGAAAAAATAGACTCGGATTTTCGGAAGAGAAAGCAAGTGAAAAAGGGTGGGGCGTTACATCTACTGGCGAAGGATATATGTGCCTAAGAGCTGCAGAAAAGAGTTTCTGGTTGAGGCACATCAAACCAAACTTTCAATTCATTCGGGTAGCACTAAGATGTATCATGACCTGAAGAGAGATTACTGGTGGCACGGACTCAAGAAGAATGTGGCAGAATTTGTGGCTCATTGCTTAACTTGTCAGCAGGTTAAGATTGAACATCAGAAGCCACCAGGGTTACTCAAACCCTTACTAGTGCCGGAATGGAAATGGGAGCACATCTCCATGGATTTTGTGACAGGGTTGCCAAGGTCTTCAAAGGGCAACAATGCGATATGGGTCGTGGTAGACCGACTGACCAAGTCTGTACATTTTATTCCCATTAAGATGACAGACTCATCTGAGACTTGGGGTGGGCGGTATATCAGGGATATCATCAGATTGCATGGTATACCTCGGACTATCGTGTCCAACAGAGGTGGTCGATTCACCTGCAGAGTATGGCAGAGCATGCAGTCGGCCATGGGAACAGACTTACTGACTAGCATAGCATACCATCCACAGACTGATGGGCAGTCTAAGAGGACAATACAAACATTGGAGGATAGGCTGAGAGCATGTATGCTAGATTTCAAAGGTGGATGGGAGGATCACTTGCTGTTGGTAGAATTCTCATACAACAACAGTTATCAGGCAAGCCTCCAGATGGCTCCATTTGAGGCTTTATATGGTAGACCTTGTAGGTCACCAGTGTGCTGGACAGAGGCCGGTGAGCCTGCACTGATTGGACCTGTGTTGGTTGCAGAGACTACAACGCAGATACAATTGATACGGCAACACCTATTGACTGCGTAAAGTCATCAGAAGAGCTATGCTGACAAGAGGAGGAGGTTCCTTGAATTTGAAGTGGGGGACATGGTGTTCTTGAAAGGCTCGTCACGAAAGGGACACATGAGATTTGGAAAGAAAGGGAAATTGTCGCCAAGATATGTGGGACCGTTTTCAATCATAAGGAGGATGGGAGACGTGGCTTATCAATTGGCACTCCCATCACAGTTGGCATCTTTACACGATGTGTTCCATATATCGATGTTGAGGAATTACAATTCTGATCCTTCTCATGTACTGAACATACAAGACATAGAGGTCCAGAGCGACGTGACATACGTCGAAAAACCTGTCCGAGTGGTGGATACAGAACAGAGGGTACTACGAACCGAGCGATCCAGTTTGTCAAGGTGGTATGGGATTGACATGGTATTGAGGAAGCCACATGGGAACTCGAGTCAGAAATGAGGACAGCTCATCCTGAGCTATTTTTGTAAATGTTTGAAACACTACTACACTAGATTTTTAGGACGAAAATTTTAAAAAAAGGGTTGTATTGTAACACCCCGGATTTTCAAATAATTCATATATATGAAATTACCCATTTAATTTGTGAATTATTAGATATGGACCTTATATGGGTAAACTGATGGGTCATTGCCCAATTAAGACCCAACGGTTTTGGAAAGGGTTTCAATAAAAATTTAAATGGGCTGAATTTAATTAGTAATGCAATTTATATAAATAAGGGATTTGGATTAATTGTATGTGCATGAAAGGTATTGATGGAACGATTTTAGGAGTTGCATGGCCGTGCATGAAGATTTGCACATCCAAGAAGATGTGCTAGATTATCTTTAAAAAAAAGGGGTTGCTAAATAAATAAGATGTCTAAATTTAAATAAAGATTTTCTTAGCCGTGTATGTGAGATATGCGCCAAATGGAGTTCCTTTCCCTTAATTAAAAACGACACTAGGAAGGTACTAAATAGAAGGATCTAGGCACCTTCTAAGATAGGACTAATTGGGGGTTTATAAAAGAAAGACACCAAGGGTGCATGGCACCTTCTAAATATGAACCAAGTGGAATTTCTATAAAAAAAGGGTAGTGCACACAGCAATGGCTATTTCAGCAAGGGGCACACGGCATTAGGCAATGGCTAATTTAAAGGGTCTTGGTACCTTCTAAATTGGGATCAATGGAAGATTAATTAAGGCAACAAGAGGGGCGCATGGCACCTTCTAAATCAATACACCAAGGGGCGCATGGCACCTTCTAAGTTGGGACCAAGTGGAGGTTTTATAAAGAAAGGCACCAAGGGGAACACGGCAACACACAATCTAGGGAAGGATTGACGCATTGTGCTCTTGACAAGAAGGTGTTCTCAGCTTTGTGAAAGATCAAGGAGGCTAAGGAAGAAAAGAAGATTGGAAGAGCAAGAACAACCGAAGGAAAACCGGAGGAGTCGCAGAACTGGTAAGTAGTTTGATATTTTTGTTTAAAAATAAGGAACCATAGGATTCGGCCATGGTGTATGGCCGAACCCTATGGAAGAGAATTGGGAGATGATCATGGTATTTTTAATGGAACGATGAACCATAGGGTTCGGCCATGGTGCATGGCTGGACCCCATGGAAGGACATGGATTATTTAATGGAAGTTTGAATGATGAAAACCATTGAATATTATATATGTTTTAAAAGGGGTTTTAATGGATGTTTTTAGTGAAGATCCTAGACCATGGGTTCGGCCATGGAATATGACCGAACCCCATAAATATTTATGGAAGTATGTTCATGAATTTAGATCATGGAAAATGATGGGAAAGGTTATGTATGATTTATTTTAAATGGTTGAAGAGAAGTTGATGAACCATAGGGTTCGGCCATGATGAAGGGCCGAACCCCATGGAGGAACATTGGGTTTGTTTAATGGGTTTTTGAGGGTAAAAATCATAAGTATATATGTATGATTTAAAAAGGAATTAATGGACCATAGGTTCGGCCATGTTGTATGGCCGAACCCCATGGGAGTTTTGATTGGTAATGGTATATGATTTTTGAAGGGATTAAATGGAGACCATGGAAAAATATAGATGGACTTAATATGGTGACTGATTAAATGGATGATCAATGATTAATAATTTTCAGAAAGAAGATTATGAACCATAGGGTTCGGCCATGGTGTATGGCCGAACCCCATGGAGGTGCATTGGTATTGTTAATGGATTTTAATTGATTAAAGGAATGGAGGGTTTTATTTATGGTTCTATGGTTGTGGATCTTAGGTGAATCCATGTATGTGATGTCTAAAATTATGGACCTAAAATTAAGGAGATGAAAGATCATGGGTTCGGCCATGGTGTATGGCCGAACCCCATGAATTTTGTTAGTAGCTTATTTATTAGCCTAAGTATATTGTTAAATAAATTAAGAAGGAGGATGGAACCATGATATCATGGGTTCGGCCATGGTGTATGGCCGAACCCCATGAACAATTTTTATGGGTCATGTATGGACCTAATATGATTAAAGGAATGGAGAACTAAGATAAATAATTAGCTATGATAAAAAGAGGGATGGCAAGGATGTAATTATGTGAAATCAATGGACCATGGGTTCAGCCATGGTGTATGGCCGAATCCCATTGGGAATGTTGCTGAACTTAAGGTTTGATGAATGTTAGATGATTAATCGGTTTATGATTGGAAAAATGGAATTATAGCCTTGGGTGGCAATATGGTAATTATGTAGAATTACTGGACCATGGGTTAAGCCATGGTGTATGGCCCAACCCATGAAGAAATATTTGGTAAACTTGGGGGTTTTATGAATGATCAATTTTGGAACCCAAGCATGAAGTGATGGCAATTTGGTAATATCGGCTGAAAATGATAGCCATGGATGGCATTTTGGTAATTAAGTGAAAATAAAGGACCATGGGTTCGGCCATGGTGTATGGCCGAACCCCATGGGGAATGATTTTCATGGACTTAGTCTATGCACACATAGGGTTGGCCAGTTACGGGTCGAACTTTAGAAGTTCGGACTCAGCTCGCGTCGTAACGTCTGGCTCTCTATCACTCTTCGTTTAAAAAAACAAAAAGAAAAATAGACTTTGATTTTCGGAAAGTAAAAAGAGGGTGAAAAAGGGCAGGGCATTACAGACTCAATGGGTCAAGATGAATTGAGGTTTAGGGTAAATAGGTAAGGAATTAATTTAATCGGGTCATATACCCAATTAAGATCTAAGGCATGGGGTCCACCTCATCAAGTGAGGTGGCAAATGTAGGAGTTGACATCAAAGTGGCATTGCCAAGTGGGACCCAACTCCACGTCATCAAGTGAGGTGACGTGTAGTCTAAGGTAATTTGTGGGGCCGGCCACCATGGTTGACTTGGTCAACCATGGGTGAGTTCATGGGAGAATTCAAGAGGGTCAAGTGAAGGGAATTGAGTTAAATTATTTAATTAAAATCACCTATGTTAGATGGAAATGAATTCAAGTGCTTAAGTTAAGGGCATGAGTTCATTTAAATGAAGTGAGTTGAATGGGTGGTGTAACACCCCATCCCGAAACGGGCGTGTTACTACCGATACTAAACCGAAATATCACATTCCAAACTGCCGGCATATTTTTTTTTTGACTAAACATAAACCACCATAAGGGAAAAGAGATACCATAAGTTCAGTTAACACAACAGTGCAATAGGTGGCTAGTACAGTCATCCACAACGATAAACAATATCCAAAATAAACACATGGTTCTTTCTAAATAATAAAAAGGAAAGTAATTAACCAATCCGAAATCATCATCGCTTAAGCCTGGTCTTGGGACCCACTGGATCCCGCATCCATCGAGCCACCTGAAAGGCAAGGGGGTGAGTACTACATACTCAGCAAGGGAACACATGCATATAATCACACAACACATATCACATACTGCATATCTACCACTAAGGAATAACAAAAGTCCACGTACATGGTTCCCACACAACACGCACTGAACCCACTGTATGGGCCATTCGGTAGGTACTCAACATGGCCCACAACCACCTTACCTAGGCAACCTCAATCCCTTAACCAATGAGCAGGCGAGCACATCCTCAGCCTATTCGGTCATCTAGGGATCACAAACTTTACCGGCGGGAGCTGTCCCTCACCGCTCCGTCCCTCGGCCTAGGCGAGCACCTCCTCAGCCTACTCGGTCACACAGGGATCACAACCTATGCCAGCGGGAGCTGCCCCTCACCGCTCCGTCCCTCGACCAAGGCGAGCACCTCCTCAGCCTACTCGGTCCACAGGGATCACAACCTATGCCAGTGGGAGCTGCCCCTCACCGCTCCGTCCCTCGACCTAGGTGAGCACCTCCTCAACCTACTCGGTCATCCAGGGATCACAAACTATACCAGTGGGAGTTGTCCCTCACCGCTCCGTCCCTCGACTTAGGCAAGCACCTCCTCAGCCTACTCGGTCATCCAGGGATCATCTCATCCGTCCCACATTCGGGTATCGGAACTGCAAGAGGCTTCTAAGCTTACCTTGGGTGAACCAACATTCAGCCTGATAGCCTATCTAGGATTGACATGACTACTTCCGCAAAGGATCCCTATTGGGGACTTCCAGGCACCTTGTTCCCCAAGTCAGGTTACACCTCCCTCAAAGGTGTATCTGGGGACCACAAGACAGACAGACCACTTTATTCAAGCTACGGGTACGACTACCCATATCCAATCACAAGGCAATACACATCCCATCACGCGTCCGCCGCATGGCCCCATATAACCCTAATGTTACTTAACGTCCAAGCCCCTCCGACATTCTACGCATCCAACAATTGCATGTACAATTAACAATTGGCATGTGCAGGTACAATTAACAATAGACATGTTCTTAATAAAGCAACATCAGATCCTAGTCAATCATGTATATCACAATCTACCACATACTAGCATGTTGACATTTCATCATGTTATCAATCAATCACATCCAATTACTTAATCATGCACCACTGGTACAACATTAAGTCCATTTATCATTCTCACATCATTACCGGACGCGAATACACAGAGTGGTCCCCTTGCCACATACTTATCTGAACGGTTCCCTTGCCAAGCGGCAAAACTAGATATAAGGGGTCCCATTCTTCCCATTCCGTATCCACATGATTAGAAGATAAATAAATGCAGAAATGCGTATGCTAAAAGTGTGATAGTTCCCTCACCAGTGTGCGTTTGAAAATCAATCGTGAGAAGGCGGGTCCGTTGGCTTGAAGGGGGCTCGATCTGCCGAAAAAGAGTACAAGAATAAGTAAAGGGGTAAAACAAGTCAAACTAAGCTCGAACTGAAAATGGGCCCGAAATGGGTCGGGCCTGAAACTGGGCCGAGCCCAAAGCTGGACTGGGCCTGAAACTAGGCCGAGCCCAAAGCTGGACTGGGTCGAGCTGGGCCAAGAAAGGCTCAAAGGCGAGTCGAGCTGGACCCAAACCCGGACTCAGCTGAGTCGACTCGGCTGCCCAGCTGAGTCAACTCGGCTGCCCAGCCAAAGGGGAGAAGAAAGAAGAAGAAAAAAAAAAGGGAAAAAAAAAAAAAACGAAGGGAAGAGAGGAAGAAGAAAAAGAGGGGAAAAACCGAAGGGGATTGAGAAATCCATCGGAAAACCGGGTAAAAATCCGAGGAAATCGGAGAGAAAGGAAAGGAAAAACAAAGAAAATCGATGAAAACTGAGGTAAGATCGGGGAAGAGGGAAAACCGACGGGAAATGAAAGGTGGGAGAGGAGAGGAAGGCGGGTTGGAGGATGAGGGAAGAAGGAGAAGAAGATACCTGGCTCGGTAGGGCGGCGACGACGATTCCGAGGTGCTGGTCGTCTGAGCGAAGGAAGAAGGGGGCCGGAGACGAGAGAGGGAGAAGGAGAACGAGAGAGGAGGCTGCGGCAAGGGTGCCGCGGCACTGTAGCTGCGTGCTACAGTGCGCGGCGAAAAAAAGGATTTATAAAGGGGGTTTAGGGTTTAGGGTTTCTTTTATTTATTTATTTATTTTAAACATAAAATTAGATTTTTCAGAAACAACATTTCAAAATCCGAGGGGAAATTAGATGTTAAATCTTGGGTGAGGAAAAGTGTGTGATTTTCAATTATTTTGGTATGACAAGGTATAAAATAATTTAAATTACTAAAATGCCCTTTGAGCTTCTGAGCTCGGGATCGGGCGAGATAAGGTCTAACATGGGATCCACCTCATCCCCACTGCTACTGAGACCCAAAAATCTCGAAAAATCGGGTCGAGTCGTTACAGGTGGTGAGTCACATGGAAGATGAAAAGATTAAGTGAGTCAAAGGGGAGGTGGAGGGTTTCCATCTCATGGAAACCCTAGACACCAAAACAGTTGGGTAGAGGGAATGTGCCAAGTGTAAGCCATGTGCCCTCTTGGTTAGCCAAGGGACACATGGGAAAGACCCCATCTTGATGAGGGTGGTTGGGGAGATTAGGGTTAGCAGCAACCAAAACCCTAGGGCTAACTCTTCATCTCATTCAGTCTCTCCCTCTCTCAAGCTCTCCTTGGCCGATCCCCCCTAGAGAAAAGAAAAGACTTAGGGTTTTTCCATCTCAACCTCTCTCCCTCTCCAAAACCCTAAGGCAAGATAGTAAGGGCTTACACAAGAACAAGCCTCCTTTGGCCGAACCACTCCTTGAGAAAGAGATAGAAAACTCCCATCTCATACTCTCCCTCTCTCCCTCTCTCAAACCTTCACTCCTTGGCCGAACCCTCTCTTAGCGTTTTCACCTCAAAGCCTCCCTCTCAAGCAACCCCTTTGGCCGAATACATCAAGAAGACTCTCAACCTCTCTCTCTCCCATTTCGTCACTAACTCGGAGAAACCGAAGAATGGAGGAGGAAGAAGGAAGGACTAAGGAAGGAGAAAAATGGAGGAGCAAGACGGAACGAAAGAAAACGAAGGACTTGCGGAATCAGTATGTATGGTTTAACAAGGTTTATTAATTAGAAAGAAAACAAGGGAACCATGGTTTCGGCTACAGAATGGACGAAACCATGGGGTTCCATTTCGGATTGAAAATGGTTGGCCAAATGGTTATAGGCCATGGATTTGAAATCCATCAGAGGAATGTCAATGAGGTGGACATAAAAGTGAAGTATGATACAAAATCCGAAATATGGTTTTTAGAGATGAAAAAATGGACAAAACCCTAATGGGTAAGATAGGTTATATAAATGAAGTTGTTAAGGACAATATGTATACATGACTTATGACAACATGCATGATTGAATATGAGGAATGGAAAATGATCAAGATCATGGTTCGGCCCTTGCATGGCCGAACCCTAATTTTTATATATGTGGATCATCGAGGAAACATGATGAACCATTTCGGCCATGTTGTATGGCCGAACCCCATGGAAGAATATTTAGGGATTTAAGTACATGATGAACCATGGCTATCATGCCAGGAAATAAATGGAAAATGATGGACCATGGGTTCGGCCATGTTGTATGGCCGAACCCCATGGAGGAAGTTTTTATGAACCAAGGAATATTTGTGATTAACTATGGATTTCCTAGTTAAGGAAGAAAAAGGAAAAGGAATGACGTTTAAAATGGAGAAGGATGGAAAACAATGGACCGTGGGTTCGGCTATGATGTATGGCCGAACCCCATGGAGAAATGTTGATTGATTTAAATGTGGTTAGACCATGAGAAGATGGAAATAAGGAACCATGGGTTCGGCCATGGTGTATGGCCGAACTCCATGAATCATTTTATGGACCATCAAGTTAAAAATGGAAGATGGAATGTTTATAGATCTAAGTATGTTTTAGATAAATAACTTTGGTCTATTAAGTTAAGAACTAAGATGACAAAAATGTAGCACCAAAATGGCCGAACCCCATGGATGACATTTTATGGACCTTTGTGGATCTAGGTATGGTTGGATTAATAAATCAAAGATGGAATGATGTTGGACCCGCATTGGTTAAAATAACAAAGACTAAAAGAGGGGTCAAAACCAAAAGGGTGAGGTTCGGCCATGTTGTATGGCCGAACCCCACTAATGCATTTTTATGGACCTAAAACATTTTCAGCCCTAAGGTATGGCCAAAACCCTTGGGGGTCTTAACCGGGCTAAGGACTACAATCATAGGTGGAAATGAACATGGAATGATAGGAATCAAATGGGTCATCGTTTTGATCTATTTATGTGTAATAAGGTAACGGGATTTCACAAACGGGCGTACGATCGGCTTGACGCGATCGGTGATCAGTTTTTGGACGAAAACGCAAGGACACTATATTTGGACGTTGGTAGGATTCCTACCTTATTGAAAATCATGGAATATGTCTATGTGATGTTTTTACTTCTATGTGCAATGAATTATTTTGGTATCAAATGATATGTTTTAATGACGGGATTTTCATGCTATATGTGCAATATGAATAGCATGTTTTGCACTCATATCTCATGCATGTCATGGGAGGGATCAATGAGGGGAGTCCACGCTCCATTCAGATATCCGATAAACACACGTGGGGAGGGATCCGCACTGATTCCGGCTTATGATGTTTGCAATAAAAAGAGGAGTCCACGCTCCGTTCGGTGGGACCGATAAGGCATACGTGGGGAATCATGACAATACTTTGCTGTGAATTATCCATCAAGAGGAATACTATGTGATTGTGATATGGTTGATGGGTGGGATTCATGGCATATGACACCCATGGCTTGGCATGGACTTGCATGGTTTTGATATTATATATTTATCTATGTGATTTTTATACTAATCAATGTGTTTGACCCTACTCTGAGTACCTACTGGACGCGTTATCTAACACCCTACTTCTACCTTAGATGATGACACAGGGAATGGACGGAGCGAAGGACGTGAAAGGAGCCAAGCTTAGCAGCTTGGATGACCTAGATTTATTTTATTTAAGTTTTTATTATGGACAATGTAATTTGAGTAATTAACATTTTTGGGACTATAATAACTTAGTGGATTTTAATTTTGGACATTTTAACTTAAGATGATTATTATTAAGTGATGGACTTCCTTGCTATTTAAAATTGGATAGGATAGTAACTCTATTATAATTCTGCAACTATGTTTAATTCCGCAAGTTTGAACTTATTACGTGTGAACCGTTTTAGTGGACTTAGTCCACGCACATGTATTGCCAGTTAAGGGCCGAGCTTTGGATGCCCAGACTTAGCTCTCTCTAACTCTTTATTTTTTAAAAAACAATAGACTCTGATTTTTCGGCGAATGAAAAAAGGGGGGGGGGGGGGGGGGGGGGTTACAGGCTATGGACCGATCGAATGGTAGAACTAAGCCGAAGTTGTTTGAAGGTCTGCGGACCATTATGTGCACATGGTGTTTGGTGGATTAGATGATTGATGGGTTGGGCAATCATTGGCATTTGCATTACATGTATATCTAATTTTGTTACTATGGATTTTGTTTATGTTTTATTTAATAATGCTGGAAATCCCATTCGGTTTGACACTACATGCTTGTTTGTATCTTTCACTGGGCATGGAGCTCACACCCCTTACATTCCACGCTTTCGAAAGGAATTAGGCCAAGGTGACGTTTCAAAACTGAACTAGGATAATTCTTGGAGCCGCTAGGACGGAGGAGTATAGTTAATTGATTTATTAGTCTTACAGACATTTTATTTGGTTGAAGATTATTTGGGACTCGCGGAGTGTCAATTGAGTTTGTATTAGACTTATAGTTTGAGATTCTATTTTTATCTTGGGATGTGAGATTTGATATTTAATTCCTTTGAGATAATTTAGTTATTTTGGAGATGGTTTTCTATTCCACGGTCGTTAAATGATACATCAATGTGACATGAAGTCCATGGCTGTTTAAATTAATTATTCCGCACTCTGATTACTTAAAAAATATTTTAGCCATGAATGTGCGCCTCATGTCGGATCGGACCCTTTTAACTTAAATAGCTCCCCATTTGTTGGTTAAACAGGTGGGTGGTTACAGTATGGTATCAGATCTTAGGTTCAACTCTACGGCTGTGAGTAGGGCCAAGATTAGAGGTTGAATCTTAGTTTTTCCCCTTAGGCTGAGTGGGGTAGAAGGATTTCTTAGAGCGGAAGGTTAGTTTTTGTGTTGGTGGCGTAGCTTAATTAGCTTTAGTGATTGTTATTTGAATTCTTGCATATTTGTGAGACTCATGGAATCTAGTTCCACAGATATGGCAGAAAGAGGCAATCGTTGTGGCAAAACAATAGCTACTCCCGTTGTGGAGCATCGTGAGGTTGTTCAGCAGCTCAGGGGAGGGTTTGTTGAGAGCACTGATTCAGGAGAGCAAGTCAATCAATAGCCACTTCAACCTCTAGTGCAACCTCTAGTTCAACCTCCAATGCAGGCTTCAGAGCAGCCTCCCTATCCAATCAACCTTGAGACTAGGGAAGTATATCGGTTGATTCGCGAGGCTATGGGAGCTCTCTCTAGAGGGGCAATTAGAGACTGCCATGGGGTTTCGTCTTCCAACACTACTGGAGACACTAGGGAGTTGACAACACTCAGGTACTTCCAGAGACAATCACCCCCAAAATTCAAAGGTGACCTGAACCCTAGAGTAGTTCAGAACTGGATTCACAGAATTGAGAAGATATTCAAAGCTTTAGCCATCACTGACGACAAGACCAAAGTTATTTTGGCAAGTTATAAATTGGTTGAGGAAGCAAGACAGTGGTGGGATGAGCTAGCAAAGCAAAAAACAGGATGTTGTTGCCCGTTCATCTACCGAAGTTGAATATCGAGCTATGGCCTCTGCCATTGCTGAGATTGTTTGAATTCGTTGGTTACTTACAGGCATAGGTGTCTCTCTTTCTTCTCCCACTCCTATGTATTGTGATAATAAAAATGATATTCAAATAGCACATAACTCAATCATTCATGAGCACACCAAGTATATTAAGTTGGACTGTCACTTTGGACAACATCATCTTCAACTTGGCACGATTCTCTCCGATTTGTATATTTTACCCTGCAATTGGCTAACTTCTTCACGAACTCATATACCATTACACGCTTCAAGTCTCTTCTTGGAAAACTCTCGATGTTTAACACTTTAACATTGCGAGTTTGAAGACGGATGTTAGATTGTATTATCGCATTTTTATAAGGACGGATTGGTAATTATGCTTAGGGGTAATTTAGTCTTTATTCCTTTATGATTAGGATTTCTTTTTGTATATATATTTTTGTATTGTATTCAATGAAACTACCTATTGGAACATTATCACGTATGTCAAAAGTGTTTTAGAAAGTCAAAATTTTTAAACAAAGCGCCTTCAGCAGAGCCATCCAAAATTTAAAATATATTAATGTTGATATGAAAATAATAATAATAATAATAAATTAAAGAGAGAGAGAGTGTGTAAGGGAGGGAGAGAGACAGAGAATGCATCCATTTACAGACAAGTTTATTCAACAAAGCAGAAATCGTGGTATTTTATTAATGGGTTAAAAACGAGAGAACAAACGAGGCCCAATGTAAGTATATGGCCTTATATAGTTATTTCCCATTTTCCTTCGACACAGCTGAAGATGGCTTAATAAGGCTTCTGCGGGACTAACTTTTCCAGCTTAAATGTGTCTTTCTCGTTGCTCAGCTTGGGCGGGACTTTCTCGTTCCTAGCCGGTGATGGGACTACCTTTCTGCTCGGCTTTGGTGGGAGAGCTGTAGAAAGCAAAGTCGAGACACAAATCATCCAGGAGAATGTTAAATAATATTGAAATCTTTCTAACTTTAATAAAATGTTGTCTTTATCGTGAATGGGCCACTTATATTTGCTCTCTAGGACATGGGTTTTTTCGAACTGTCCACACCAGGCATTTTATGATAATTAACAAATGGGCTTATTTAGGCATAATCCAAGATGGCCTAACGCAATTCATTGTGATCAGTGTTGTGTGAATCCTTCAGTTTTTGTGCATTGCAAAGATTGAATTTCAATCAAAATAATAGAAACTCAAAAGGAAAAGAACCTATATACCATTTGATATTCAATTGAGTGAGGTAAATCAACCCAGTATTATCTGCTATTAACTAAAAAGGAACACTCAAATTTCAATTGAAACGAGTGACTTACCTTTGATTTTTATTTATTTTTGGTTTAAAGATGGATATGGCATTACTGTTGAGATTCACCCATTTCACCTCCGGACCTTGTGGCATCTTTGCCAAGTCCCTTACAATTATTATCTGAGGAGTCGTCAATGGCTTAAGATAAACAGTCTGATTTCTAGTGTTTTGTCAGTTCAAGAAATTTTGATTATTTGTTAGATTCCTAATAATTACCTTTGTAAAATGCTGTCGGCAACCTACAGCCAAAAGTGCAGCTGAATTTACAGAACCAGGAGCCAGTTTTGCCACATCCCATATCACATTTTTTTGCACAACCCATTTCAAATTGCCAATCATATGTATGTGCATTGCAAATGGTAGAAGTTGCAAGGAGAAAGCACAGAGTCATAGCAAGGAAAGCCTTTGAAGAAGCGATCTTGCAGATACTCTTAACTTGTAGAAGATTTGCTGGTGTGATGAGAAAGACAGGAAAAGGGAGGCCTTTATAGGGACTGTAAGTCTGTTATGACTGTTGGGTTATTCTAAATAAGGTACATGTGTCTTGCAATTCTGTAATCTCCACTAATTCTTAGCTAATTCTAAATAAGGTAGATGTGATGGGACTACAACGTTAAAGTTATAGATTCAGTTACATCGGGTGGAAGTTAAATATGAAGGGATATATTGAAATAAGCACTAAATTTTTTATTTAATTTTTTTAAAAAAAGGTTTTAAATTTGAATGAAGCACTCTTTGTCAAAATTCATCATATAATATGCCAGTTTCGTATATCATTTATAAAATTAAAATTAGACATAGTTTTTGGCCTCATCCAAATATAAGGAACTAAAATTTGCATTTAGATTAACTAAAATATCAAAAGTAGCCACATAGAAAAAAATTTGGCCACCTAATAATCTAAATCCTCGAAACCACTAGTTGTAATTTAAAAGTCAAATAGCTATGAATAGTATATGCTTTTGATAAATCTAGAGGTATACTGTCAATTTATAAATTTAATGGAGTTACGATATCTACTATAGCTTTTTAAAATAATTAATCAAAATCCATAAGTTTGTGTTAAACTAGGACAAAGAAGACTCTTTCTAAAAAATGAAGGGGTTTAGCACGATGCAAATATAGTAAGATACAGAGAATCTCTAAATTTGCTAAATTATTAAATTCAATCTTATACAAAAATTTTAGACATATAATCAATGTGAGACCATGAACCTCGATTTAGACTATTACGTGTGTTTTAGACCGTTCAATTGGCTTTGTGACAGGTTAATCTTGTAGAGCACTAAGTGAGTTTTATGAAAAGCTCAAGTTTGACCTAATATGAGCTCGTTACCTTAATGGTCCAGCTTGTTCAAGTCTGGAGGGCAAAATAGTCATTTCACAATAT
The DNA here is from genome assembly GCA_013350335.1 of Chimonanthus salicifolius. Taxonomy (NCBI): domain Eukaryota; kingdom Viridiplantae; phylum Streptophyta; class Magnoliopsida; order Laurales; family Calycanthaceae; genus Chimonanthus; species Chimonanthus salicifolius. The sequence goes on from CM023532.1 coordinate 91,847,214, forward strand.
TGGTTATTCCATATGAAGAACCCATGAATAGTGTCTTCAAAACTATCAGAGTGCATGAAACCACTCTTCTGACCTAGTCAGACTTTGAAAATTACACACACGCTATGTCTTTGAGTATTACACTCAATGGTGTTAGTGCCTCGGCTTTGCCAAGTCCCTAAGTTTGTCAATTCCATGACTCAGGAAGAAGCACTTGCTAGAACCTTGAAGACTCAAGGTGATCAAGATTGAAGATCATGCTCCACCGGATTAAAGCTCATCATTATGGCAATCACAAAACATGTATTTGACCACAAATGACTTTAGGTGGTACCCACACCTTAGGAGGATAATTCCTATGCTTAGTTGAACAAATGGTAAAATCATAAAAATCCTAAAGACGAAGCTTGACAGTGAATTGGAAGCGAACTCAGAAATATGAATTAAGTTCACTGTCAGCTCGACTAGTCGTTCTCACCGACCCCTCGGTGGAGATAGGATCGACCCATCCTGGTCATAGACTGGTTGACTAGATTAACAAAAGTTCTAGAACATTGAACTGTCATTCTGGGTATGCCTCTGATCAAGAGTCTCGTATGCACCGACCCCTCAGTGATGAACTTAATGACCCCTTGTGGTCAACGACTCATCGATGATAACTTATGAGTTCTGGAACCTACAACTCATGTGGACTCTCGAGAAAGCAGACATCTCTGTAATTGTAGACCGATCGAGAGTGCAAGGACCAACCCCTGAATAAAAGGGCGACAGGTCGTTCAGGGTAGGACAAGTTTCAGGATATGAAACTCTGTCTTTATGGTGTTGCCCCAGATCGAGACCCTCGTATGGACCGACCTCTCGGTGCCATATTGTCGACCCATCGGAGACGCCGACCTGTCAACCGAGTATAAATTATGCCGTTGGGAGTGCATTTAATGTGCAACGGTTTGGTGGTTGAAAAGTACTATACTTAGTTACCGACCCCTCGGTGTACCCGACCTGTCGGTACATGACAGTTTCTGAAACAGGTTGCCTTCTCTATAAATACCAATCCTTGTGCAACCGTTTCATATCCTTTGGCAAATCTGTTGGACCCCCATCATTATTAGTGAGCTTAAACTGGGGCCAACAAAAGGATCACTCTCTCTCTCTCATGTGCTTGTACTTGGGAAATCTAATACAACTAATCATAGTTGTTGAGGTTGTTAAAAAATAGAGGGGAAATGATATACAACTAAGATAGATATTGGTAGAACCAATTTCCTAGTCACCCTGAGATTGTGATTGGTCAACGACGGCTATAAAGCGGAACATCGGGATTAACTCGGGCACACATTAAGTGGATCTATGCGAAGCACACATCTTCGAGAAACAGCTACAAGGCAACTGGTTCTTGGTTTTAATTATATTGTTAAAACCTTTGTCCTGTGAAAGTGGATTAAGAATGATTGGCTCCAAAACCACTATAAAAAAATCTAGAGCGTAGTCTCTTGCACGTGTAACACCCCGGATTTTCAGTTTATGAATATATATGGAAATTGTCCATTTAATTTGTGAATTAATGGAAATAGACCTTAGATGGGTAAGGTGTTGGGTCAATTGCCCAATTAAGACCCAACGGATTATGGATAAAGTTCACTTGAAATAAATGGGTAAGATTTATTTAATTGGGTCAAGGTTGTCAATTGGGTCAAATGCCCAATTGGGACCCAATGGGTCATGGTTGACTTGGTAGACCACCAAGTGAGTTCAAGCTTAATTAAATTGTGGCTGAATTAAATTGGAAATGGAATAAAGTAATTGAGTTGATTTTAAGTGAGTTAAATGAGTTGAGTTAAAGAGATGAGTTAAATGGGAAGTTAATGGGACTTTCATTTTAAGTGAGTGGAGTGGGAAGATGGAGAGTTGCATCTCATAAGATCAAACCCAAGGAGTACACACGTTGGGGAGATGGGAGTTTCATCTCATGGGATGAAACACCAAATGGATCATTGATGAGGAGGTGAATGGTTTTGTTGTTACACAAGCCATATCCAAAGGCTACACATTGGGGAGATGGAGGGTTTCCATCGATGGAAACCCAAGGGGCACACGGTTGGGAGTTTCATCTCATGGGATGAAACCCCGAAAGTAGGTATTAATGAGGGAGGTAAAGAGTCATGGTTGTTACAAAGGGCCATCACCCAGAGGACACCACCCTTGGCCGAATTACATTGGACAAACGAAGAGGATTCTTTGTTTCATTTCACTCTCTCCCTCTCTCTCTTGGTCGATCCCCCTCTCAAGACAAGAAACAATTAGAGTATTTTCCATCTCAAGTTTCTCTCCCTCTCTCAATCCTACACTCTTTGGCCGAACCCTCTCTTTGGGTTTTCATCTCAAGACCTCTCAAGCTCACCCTTGGCCAAGGATCAAGGAGGAAGAAAGAAGAAAGACTAAGGAAGGAAAAGAGCGGAGGAGCAAGTCGGAACAAAGGAAACCGAAGGAGTGGCGGAATCGGTAAGTACATGATGAGATTTTTATAAGTAAGAAAAGAATGATCAAGGATCATGGTTCGGCCCTTGCATGGACGAACCCTAATTGTTATGTATGTATGGAAAAGATCTCATGCATGTCTAAGATAAGGTATTATGACCAAAGATCATGGGTTGGCTTTGCATGGCCCAACCCTAAGGTTGATATGCATGGACCATTAAAGACAAAGGAAGAGTTAGATGAGGTTAGGCGATGATGTATGGCCGAACCCCATCAAGTAATATAAACATGGTTATATGATATTTTTAAGATGAAGTGATGAACCATAAGGTTCGGCCATGTTATACGGCCGAACCCAATGGAAGGGTGTTAGTGATTTAAAAGGTTTTAAAGGAAGAAAATAATGGAGGAATGTTATTGATATTTTTAAATGGCCTCAAATGTTATAATGATGAAGAACCATGGACCATGGGTTCGGCCATGGTGTATGGCCGAACCCCATGGAGAGATATTGATGGACTTAGATATTTTGGACCATCAAAATGATGGGGGATGTTGGTAAATATTAATGAGTGGTAAAGGATGAAAATCATGCAAATATGTTAGTGATTTTAAATAAGGTTTAAATGTTGTAAATGATAAACTTGAAATGAGGAAATAAGGAAGAACCAAGGATCATGGGTTCGGCCATGTTGTACGGCCGAACCCCATGGAGAAATATTAATGGATGTATTATGGATCCTTGGGTTTAAATGATGAATCTAATGTATGATTAAACCCCCCATGGAGGGACTTTGTTTATGGACCGAAGATTGTAAATGATTTAAAGGAGAAGATGGGAAATTAGACATCATGGATTCGGCCAAGGTGTATGGCCGAACCTCATGAACCATTTTAATGGGTCATTTATGGGTCTATGCATGTTTAAATGAATGGATTATCAAACCAAGGAATGGACGGATTTGTTAGGGATTTATGTCATGATTAATGAATCGTTTATGGATGTATGTTTATGGATCAATTATGGACCTAAGTATGTATAGATAAAAGGTTGATTAGCTATGGAAAGAATAATGGCTAAGATGGAGAAATGGTGAAAATGATGGACCATGGGTTCGGCCATGGTGTATGGCCGAACCCCAGGGAGAAGTTTTTGTGGACTTAGGTTTTATTAATGCTAAATGACTAACTCATGTATGATTGGCTAATGAATTAAAAAAGGGACCCAAACCAAGTGAGTGAGGTTCGGCCATGTTGTATGGCTGAACCCCACCAAAGTATGTTTATGGACTTAAACATAGTTGGAAGTTAAACGGAACGTTGGTTTAACTTATTGATATGTAATGAGGTAACGGGACTTCTCAAGCAGTGTACGATCGGTGAGCAGTTTTCGGACCAAAACGCAAGGATACACTAGTTGGTCATTGTTAGGATTCCTACCTCATTGAAACCATGGGATATGTATGATGATTTTAATTCATATTTTGATGAGTTATTTTGTATAAATGATATGTTTCAAATATGAGATTTTAATGCTATGATTTGTATTATTACATAGCATGTTGGCATTTGCATCTCATGCATGGCATGGGAGGGATGAAATGCAACTGGAGACCACTCTCCGTCGGGGCGTCCGTAAGGCATTCGTGAGGATACCTTCATGAGGAGTTTTCCATCAAGAGGGATGTATGATTGACTTGTAACCGGAGATTACGCTCCATTGGGGCGTCCGTAAGGCATTCGTGAGGATACCTTGATGAGGAGTTTTCCATCAAGAGGATACTATGTGATGGGTGGGACTCATTGCATATGACAACCATGGCATGACATTGTTTTACATGGTTTTGATATTGTATTATCTATGTGATTTTTGGTACTAATCCATGTGTTAACCTACTTGGAGTACCTACTGGGCGCATTGTCTAACGCTCTACTTCTACCCTAGTTGATGACACAGGGAATGAATGGAACGAGGAACGAGATCGGAGCCAAGCTTAGGAGCTTGGATGTTTTAGTTTCGTTAACTAGCATTCGGGACTGTAATAACGTAGATATATTTGCTATGGTTTGGAATGTTAATTTTGGATATTTTAACTTAAGATAATTATTATTAAGTGATGGACCTCCTTGCTATCTAAAATGGAATAGAATTATTATTCTATTATATTTCTGCATCTATGACTTATTCCGCATGTATAACCTTATCGCGTGTGAACCATTTTAGTGGACTTGGTCCACTCACACGTATGGTTGGCCAGTTAAGGGTCAGGCTTTGAAAGCTCGGACTTAGCTCGCGTCGTGACATTCTCGCTCTCTCTCACTCTTTTATTCAAAAAAAAATAGATTATGATTTCGGTGAGTGAATAAGGGTGGGGCGTTACAGCACGAGTGGTGGGTGGAATTCCTATTTTACTTGTGGTGGGTGAAATTCCCAACTGATTGAGTGCCCTACTCTAATTATGAGGGTGAAAGTTTCGACTTAGTGGATTTGGGGATAGCTCATGGTTGAGCTACTCCTAATAGTGGATGTAGGTTGGCTAACCGAACAACTATAAATCTTGTCTCCTTGTTCTTATGGTATTAGAGCTAATTTATTATGTTGATTGATAATCATTATTGCTAACACACAAACACTTGATTGCAATATCCGCTGCATTAATCTTATCAATCAAGTAATTGTAAAAGGACCAAACATTTTAGGATTGACCTATTCACCCCCCTCTAGGGTCAATCGTGTTATAGCACCAAAGAGAGAAAACTCTCTTTCAATTGGTATCAGAGCCTTGTGCTCTTCGTAAAGGATTTAACCATTTGAGTTGATCCATGCTAGAACAATGGCTATGAGAGAAAGTCATGATATTTCCAAACCTCCATTTGTTTTAAAAATGGACTGAACAACTTTAATTGTTTTCATCCATAACTATGTTTGGAAATAGGTGAATAGAAAGTGTCTAAGGCTATGGCAGAGGTACTTGATTAACCCTCAAAATTCTATGACCGCTCAGTCCAAAAAATCGAGTAACTTGGACTTGTGATGAAAGGACTATGCACTTTAATTAAACATTAGTAGCTTTCATCAGCGTTGAAACATCATAAGAGGTGGAAAGAATCCACGAAAAAAATTGTCTCATCTAACCCAATGGATGAAATCACCTATCTTGACCAATCAGTGTACCGAAAGAAAATGTAACTAATTAAGTTCATCCATTGAAGAAGTCCAAGTTCAATCCTCTAAAGAAGAAGAGGATGGAGTAAAAGAACTTGATGAGGGTGGTGACCTCAAAGTGTCCAATAAGGCCATATACCATGAGAGTTTAAAATAAGCTAAGGACCTTCACACGGTAAATTTTAAGAATGCCTAACTCTCTAATCAACTTTAAAATGGCAAATGAAGTTGGAAGATGTCTTGAAGTTAATAATCTGATTTGGGATCAAATTTGAAGTTGTCTCAAGACATGGTTGCCCAAGGTGATTGTCCTCTCATGTTGAGATAACCTCATGGTACAAAATATGGTGTTTTGATTCACAAACTTAAATGGGAAGGCATCCAAGATCAAAACTAGATTTGATAAAAGGCCATCATTGTGTTGTGGACTTAGATTCCAAGTCCCACAATGTTTGTTCAAATTTGTGGAGGGATACCATTGTTGGTATTAGATTTGAAACATGCTTTGGAATCACCATTATATCTTGGCTTCAATCCATGTTCTTGTTTGATTGTTGGATTGATCTTGTGCAAGTTACTCGTGTGTACATGTAAGTTAACACCAAACTATTGGGTTATACTTGTGTCAATTCATTTCATATGCCATGTGACTTGAGCATCTTTTGGAAATGAATATAGTAGGTGCAGTACCTCATGTATAGGGTGTGTATGGTACACATACACAATGCCATTTCATTCCAAGTCCATAACATTGTGAATCTCTTGCGGAATGAAACTTGCTCCATGCCTTTAAATGGATTTTTCACTTGGTATGACTTACCAAAAGTGTGGATCAAAGTGATCACATGTGCTTATCTGTAATCCATTTATGTACTAGCTCTTTCAAAGGGAGGATTATGTTTGAAAGAATAGTAGAATATTTTCCACATGCATGGTAATCATATTCAAAACGGGAAATGAATGTATGGTTTGTGTGCTTAGTGTTTCATTCCAATATTTGTTATTTTATACATTATGTGGAATAATTTTTGTTCATAGACATCTAGTCCTTGTTAAAGCCTGGAGATGCCGCATCTCGTGACATCGCACACTTGGGAAATATGTTTGAATTAGTAAATTAAATGTGCCCAAGGTCCTAGGATTGGATTGTCATTGGATACAGGTAAAAGTGATCCATGATCCATGTGTTTGTGCCTACCTTCAGAGGGATACATTGAATCTTCTAATGGTACAAAATCTTTGTGAATGTATGTATCTACACTGGCATTGAAAGGTGTATAAGCAAAGTATGATGTACTGTGAACATCTCAAGCACATACAGACGCCTTCATCCTAAAATTTTCAATTCATAGCGAATGATAGACTATTCGGAGGAATAGACATGTTGCTACTATTCTAAATCAGAAGACTGTCTGAAAGAGGGAAAAATCAAAAGAATAGACAGGTCGGTATTTCTCGACTTCTTGATGTAGACCGGTCGTTGGTCACGGCCTATCTGTGAGACAGAAAGATTAAGTTAAAAGGTCCCTTTCTGCAAAAACGACCGATCATTTCAAAATCGTTGTTTCTCCTTCCACTAAACTCTAGTGATTTCCCTTCGCCTCCGGTGCCCTAGACCAATCGGTAGGACATCTCGAAACGAAATCTTGCCGGAGAATCATAGGGTTTTTACTTCTCTTGCTCGTAGAAGCTAGTGTGTTACGGATTTTGGGATCTTCGTGTTCAGATAAGCCTTAGTCATCTCATTTTTGTTTCCGATCACTGTTTGAAGAGCTCTTCCCAAGCAATCATGCCCAGAAAGATGATTGCTAAGTCTCGGTCTTCAATTTCAAGTGAGAACCTTGAGTCCAGTTCTCATCATCTCAAATGATCCCCTAGGTTCATACAGGATGTCTTTGAACCAAGCTCTGCGGGTTCTGTTCCTAAAAACACCTCTCAAAGAGAGAGCCCTAGCTAAAAAACTGAATCCAGTCGACGGTATCATTTGAGGTCTCGAATCACATCTGTACAAGTCCCTAGATCTTGATGAGAATCTCCTTCCCCTCCAGATCACACCCTCGGGATGGCTCTGTTTAGGATAGTATTTCACATTGTTTTGAAAAAACTTTTTTTTTTTGTATTTTATCTAAGCATTCATGATGCCCTTTCTCCATAGCCATTGTACTGAATGAACATTTTGATTATCAATGATATGATATGGTTTATTATGGTTTGATGTGTGTACTACTGTATTTGAGTGCCTTTTATCTCATGTCTATGAATTTTATTAAATAGACTAACATGCAGGTTGTGTTGAGTTGGTTTTATATTGGCATGTTAGGGACATAGGGATTGGGGCTGTGATGTTGCACACACCTTTGGAGTTTGGGGGAGTACAAAATATATGTTGATCAGCACCTGTTACTGATCATGAGAGATAGAAGGAGGAAGATCGATGCTAGCTTGAAAGGAATCTTGGAGAAAAATAAACTTAGAGGCAGCTAAGTTTATGGGGGAGATAATCTGGAGAAGCTAGAAAATATAGCTTACTCCATGGGGGAGATGAGTCAAAGAAGCTAGAGAAGATAACTTTGAGAATGGGGGAGAAGATTCAAAGGAAGTTAGGGAAATTAGCTTGACCCATGAAGAAATCAGCTAAGCTGGAATTTAATTTATGCAGGGGCAGATAAAATTGGATGCATAAGAAGCATGCATTGGTCCATGGGAGAGATTTAGTGACTTTGGATATGAACTCATGGAAGCACTAAATGCAAGAAGCATGGGGGAGTGCTTGAAATCCATTTCCTTCAAAATGAAGGGGAACTCAATGTATGCGTACTAATCTTTGTTAATTGTATGACAAAATGGGGGAGAAATTAGTAGAAGCTATTAGACATTAAAGCCAATTATGGGGGTGTATTTGGTAAGATTGGAAGAAGCCTAAGTGGTTTGACCCCTTGAAGAATAGAGGACAAATAGGGAGAAACAATGGACATGGGAGAATGTTTATGCTTGGAGTATGGGATTTCAAACTCAAAGAAGATTGGGGGAGAAAATCTTCTCAACACTGTTAGCTCAGATAAACTATGAGTAGTGTTGGTGGCTAGGAAATCATGGTATTTGGGGAAGCATGAATACAAATCTAGTTTAGTCCAAATGGTGTTTACAAATTTCTTGATTGTTTAAATTTTAAGTGCAGTGGAATAACAATCTTAGTCAAGAGATTTGTTTAGTGTGATAAATTGTTTATAATTTAAACGATCACATTGAGTTTAAAACCCTTTGCATATTGCTTGATTATTGATGATTGTGCACAATGTGTAAAATAAGATAATCAAAATGCAAAGTGATGTGTGTTGAGAAGAGTACTTAAATAACAAATATAAACACACAAAAATAAACACCATAATACCAAATTTATAGTGGTTCGGTTAGCCAACCTACATCCACTGTTAGGACTAGCTCAACCTTGAGTTATCCCCATCCACTAAGTGGGCACTTTCGCCTTCACAATTAGAGTACGAATTCCACCTCCCTTAATCGGCTGTGAATTCCACATGTATAATAGGAATTCCACTTATTCATTTGGCTAAGAATTCCACTCACCACATTTACTAGAGACGACGCTCTATAATTTTTTTATAGTGGTTCCAGCCAAGCCTCCTTAATCCACTTTCAAGGGACAAAAGTTTTAACAACAAAATTTAAACCAAGAAGCACTTGCCTTTGAATCTCTTTCACGTTGATGTGTGCTTCTTCAAGATCCACCCAATGTGTGTTGACGCTCCGCCTTGTATCTATCATAAAGCAATCACAATTCTAAGGTGACTAGGAAATTAGTTCTACCAAATCTTTCCTAGTTTATTATCCTTTCTCCTCTCTCTCTCACAAAATCAATCCATATGATTGGTTGTATTAGATTCCCCAAGTGTAGGCACGAGAGAGAGTGATCTTTTTGTTGGCCCTTGTTTAAGCTCACTGATAATGATGAGGGTCCAACCGATTTGCCAAAGGATACAAACTGGTTATACAAGGATTGGTATTTATAAGCAAGGCAACAAGTTTCAGCAACGGTCATGTACCGACAGGTCAGGCGCACTAAGGGGTCGTGACTAAAGATATTACCGTTCAACAACCCGACCGTTGTGCATTGAATGCACTCCCAAGGGTATAATTCTTTCCCGGTGACATGTTGGTGTCGCCGATGGGTCAACAGTCATGGCACAGGTAGGTCGGTCAATACGAGAGGCTCGGTCTTGGGCAACACCATGCTGATAGAGTTTCAAGTCTAGAAACCAATCTTACCTAGACAGTCTTGTTGCCCTTTACGGAAGGGTCGATCTTGGTACTCTCGATCAGTCTTGAACTACCGATATGTCTGTTTTCTCGAGAACCCACTTGAGTTCAAAGTCCAGAACTCACAAGTCTTTATCGAAGAGTCGTTGACCACGAGGGGTCATTTCTGTCTTTCACCGAGGGATCAGTGCATATGAGACTCTGAATCAGAGGCACACCCAGAATGACAGTTCTATGATCCAGAACCTTTGTCAATCTAGCTAACCAGTCTTTGACCACGATGGGTAGATCCTGTCTCCACCGAGGGATCCATGAGAACGATTGGTCGAGCTGAGAGTGAAACCAAATACATATTTCCAAGTTGGGTTCTTCACTGTCAAGCTTCCTCCCTAGGCTTTTATTGATTTTACCATTTGTTCAACTAAGTCTAGGAATGGTCCTCTTAAGGTGTGGGTACCACCTAAAGTCATCATGTCTAAATACTTGTTTTGTGATTTCCATAACGATGAGCTTTAATCCGGTGGAGCATGATCTTCACACTTGATCATCTTGAGTCTTCAAGCTTCTAGCAAATGCTTCTTCCCTAGTCATGGAATTGACTATCTTAGGGACTAGGCAAAGCCGGGGCACTAACACATGCTGAAGTTTACGCATTGTGTTCTAACTTAACACACACCGCCCAAAACTGTCCTTGTTTAGATTCGAATGCTGAGTGCTCAACCGAGTAGGCAAACACACTCAATAATTTTGGAAGACAGCAGGGAACCCCTTTCTCTGCAACATACGATCCTAATTAGCATCAGAATCAACCTTCAGTAGGTCAAGGACCCCCTCAATATCAAGGTCAACCATACCAACCTACTCAGGACCAGCCTTTCCACCCATCTGAAAATCATCCACCACAGTCAAATCAGTATTATCAATCCAGTCCATCTCAACAACATAAACCTTCACTTGAGTATACATTGCAGCAATTCATGCAGTCTACCCAGCAGGCTATGCACAAGTTTGAAACACAGCTTGGGCAATTAGCCACCATAATAAGAGATAGGGATAAATGTAGATTTCCCAGTCAACCTATCCCAAACCCCAAGGGCCAGAATGAGGTTTCATCGTCTAATCTAGAAGACGCTAACTCCATTACATTGAGATCCGGGAGACAGGTAGACAATTAAGTGGAAATGCCTAGACAACCGGAAGACTAGATCACTGGTCAATCCAAGCATCATGATGACACACAGAGTCCCTCCCCAGTCCAAATCGTACTGGACCCATCTGCTAGAAAACTATACTTGCCTAGGGCTCTTTACCCTTAGAGCTCATCACCAAGCAAGGGGTGCCTTAAGGTAACATAATAGAGGTATTCAAACATATAAGTATCAATATTCCTCTACTTGATGCCATCAATCAGATACCCTCATATGCCAAATTTCACAAAGACCTTTGTACGGCAAAACAGAGAACTAATGTTCCCACAACGGTATTTCTAGCAGAAAATGCAAGTTCACTCATCCAACAAGGGTTTCCAATAAAACACAAGGATCTTGGGTGCCAACCATCGCTTGCACGATTGGTACATTTGAAATTGATAGGGCCTTGTTAGATCTTGAAGCTAGTGTTAGCCTATTGTCCTACTCCGTTTATGAGCAGTTGGGGCACTCTTATCACACTACAGTTAGCTGACCGCTCTGTAAAAATTTCGAGGTGTGTGATAGAAGACGTTCTAGTGAAAATAGATAAATTATACTTTCCGATCGATTTTTTGGTGCCGGTTACACAGCCCGTTGAGAATGAAAGTGGGCATATTCCGGTTATTCTTGAACGACCATTCTTGGCCACCGCAAAAGTAGTTATCAACTACCAAAATGGTATGCTTAAGTTGTCGTTCGTAGATCTTTCGACAAAACTCAATGTGTTTGGCCTATGTCGACAACCTCTCCGCACACACGATTTGTTCGAGGTTAATATGATCCAAAGTTTTGTCCTAGAGTCCTTCCTTCACTTCATTTGTGATGATCCATTGGAGAAGACTTTGTCCACTTTCAGCACATAATTCAATGAAAATGATAAACAAGAAGTGAATGCTATGTTTGACGCATCTCCATATGCGCGAAGGCTCACCAAATTCGAACATCTCCCCATTAGTCAATTTGTACCGGTCCCCTATGTCGAATGTGATGACCCATTCGGGGCCAAAGTCTAATATTTTTATTATCATTTTACATGAGTTCAAGCGAGGTCCGTGTAACACTCCGGATTTTCAAGTTATTACTATATATGAAAATTACATATTTAATTTGTGAATTATTAGATATGGACCTTAGATGGGTAAAGAGTTGGGTCATTGCCCAATTAAGACCCAACGGATTGTGGAAATGGTTTCAATAAAATTAAATGGGGCTTAATTAAATTAGTAATGCATTATGTCTATAATTAATGATTATGCGCATGGAGAGGATTAGAGATAGATTGCCTTGGCTGTGTGTGTGGGATTTGCACATCCATGAGGATGCGCATAAGATCATTTTAAAAGGGTATTTCCTTGGTTAAGAGTGAAACTAAAGGATTGCTAAAAAAAGAAGATGTCTAAAGATAAATAAAGATTGCCTTGGCCGTGTGTGTGGGATTTTCATATCCATGTTGATGAGCCAAAAGGAGTCCCTTCCCTTGATTAAAAACGACACTAAGGCAATTTTTATTTCAGTAAGATATTGGCCGAGTGGAAGTGTTTTAGAAGGGAGATGCATAAGGAAAAGGGGCGCATGGCACCTTTTAAATTTAGGACTAAGAGGAAGTTTTATAAAAGAAAGACAAGGGGCGCATGGCACACCCAAAAATTAAGAGAGGGGTGCACGGCATAACAAGCGAAGGAGAGGGCAGCCAGCAAGTATTAAAGATAAAGAAGAAGGAGGAAAAGGCTAAGGAACGAACGGATCGGAAGAACAAGTCGGAGCGAAGGAAAACTGGAGGAGTCGCGGAACCAGTAAGTATTTTTATAATTTGTTTTAAAGAAAGGAACCATAGGGTTCGGCCATGGTGTGTGGCCGAACCCCATGGAAGAAGATTGGGGGATGAATAAAGTAATCTTAAGGGAAGATGATGAACCATAGGGTTCGGCCATGTTGTATGGCCTAACCCCATGGAAAGAGATTGGTTATATTCTAATGGATTTGAATGATGAAAACCATGGAATATTATGGGTTTAAATGGAAGGTTGTTGGTGAAAAACCTTAGACCATGGGTTCGGCCAAGGGGTATGGCCGAACCCCATAAAGAATTATGGAATTATTACTCACATAGTTAGATCATGGAGATGATGGCAAAGTTGTAAATATAGCCTAAAGTGAAAGATCATGGCTTCGGCCATGGTGTATGGTTGAACCCCATGAGGTCTCTTTTATGGACTTGAGTGGTTAAGGAATTTATATGGGTCTAATGATTTTTAAAAAGAAGATTATGAACCATAGGGTTCGGCCATGGTGTATGACCGAACTCCATGGAAGATGGTTATTAATTTAGAAAGAAATTAATAATGGACTTTTGGATAAAAAAGGAAGGAACCTTGATTTATGGATTCAAGAATGAGAATTGATATAATTGGAAAGTTAGACATCATAGGGTTCGTCCATAGTGTATGGTCGAACCCCATGAATCAATTTTTATGGGTCATGTATGGACCTAATATGATTAGAGGAATGGAGGGTCTTATTTATGGTTCTATGGTTGTGGATCATTTGTGGATCCATCTATGTAATGTCTAAATTTATGGACCTATGTGTATGGACCTAAGATTATAAGTCATGTAAATGGTGAATGAATTATATATGGATCACTCGTGGACTTGGGGGTTTTATGTTGAGTCTTATGAATGATCAATTTTGGACCTAAACATGAGTGAATAAATGAAGGTGATTAACCATGGAAGGAACAATGGCAAAAATGTAAATATGGTAAAAAATGAAAGACCATGGGTTCGGCCATGGTGTATGGCCGAATCCCATGGGGAATGATTTATGGATTATTGGTGGACTTAGATGTTTATGGACCTATGTTTTGAACCTAAACGTAATGTAACGCCTGCCCCTTTTTCACCGAAAATCAGAGTTTATTTTTTTTTTTAAAAGTGACAAAGGGCACGGACGTCACGACGCGAGTTAAGTTCCGAGCTTCTAAAGCCCTGCCCTTAACTGGCCAACCCTACGCGTGCGTGGAACCAAGTCCACGAGTACAGTTCACGCGTAGAAAGTAAGCTCGCGGATTATAAAAATAAATGCAGATGATAATACAACTATCCTATCAGTTTTCAGATAGCAGGGAAGAAATATCCATTAAATTGCTAAAATGCCCTCATACTGTACTGTCCAAAATAACTTATAAAACATAGCAAGCCATCTAAGTTATTACATTTCCGACAAGCTAAATTATACAATTACACATTTTCCAAAATAAACTTAAACACAATAATTAGTCCGTCTTCCCAAGCTCCTAAGCTTGGCTCCCGTCTCGTCCTTCCGTTCCACCATCTCCTGCATCGTCAGCTAGGGTAGAAGTAGGGCGTTAGAACACGCGCCCAGTAGGACTCCGAGTAGGGCTAGCACGTGGATTAGTAATAACAATATACAAATAATAACACAATGAAAACTGATAAACCATCATATAATGAAAATATAACATGATGCCATGCCATGGGTGTCTATGTTATGCATCCCACCCATCATCCAAACCATATAATATCATATCCCTCTTGACGGAACAAAACCTCATCAAGGTGTCCCCATGCCTGTTCTCGGTCGCCCCGACGGAGCACGGACTCCGGTTATCAAAATATCCCCATGCCTGCTTTTCGGTCGCCCCGATGGAGCATGGACTCCGGTTCCATTATTTTCCCACCCATGCCGTGCATGAGATGTAATGCATTATGCTATGTAATATATATATCTCATAACTCTAGTATATCATACATAGCCTTGGCATATAATGCATCATCTTAAAATATAAATCATAGTATTAAACATAACATTCATAATCGTGAAAACCCATCATAAAATAAATCTCGTAGTCCACAAAATAAGATAAAGATACCATCACATATCCATGGCTTACAAGGAGGTAGGAATCTTATCGAATACCGACTCGCGTCCTTTTACGGTTTCGCCCGATAATCCGGCTGCCGACACGCGTACTGCTCGCGATATGCAATACCCTATTACATACACATAATCAGTTCACATTTTAACTATTTCTAAGTCCATTCACATTTCCAAGTCCATATGAAAAACCGGTCCCTATTTAGGTTTTGTGGGTCCCATTTCATCTATTAAAACTTTTAATCCCATAAGTCTTAAAAATTGGCCACCTTAGGCTTTATCAATCACTTATAAGGTTATTACATTAAAGCCCCTAAGTCCATGATCAATCTCCATGGAATTCTTGAATTTGGCCATTAATTACAGTTTTGCCACTACTTCATTTTCCATGATTAATCACTCACTTATCCAAGCATGATTAAACCCCTAATTGATCATAACTTAGATCCCTAACTTAGGTCCATTAATGACCCATTGAACCATGTCATAACATCATTAAAATTAGCCTTTTTATTAACCTAACCCTTATTCATTTAAACCCATACAAAACCCCACATTTAACCCTTTAGATAGGTAATAGATCATGGTTTTAAAATGCCTCATTCATCAACTCTTCCCATGGGATTTACTTCATACATTTAAACTACAATGAGTCCATTACCCATTCATACCCTTTGGAAACCATAAACATCACTCATCCTCCAATTTAACCCATCAAAATGGATCCACAATTGGGCCATGGGTTCGGCCATACACCACGGCCGAACCCATGGTGTCCTTTCCCCATTTTTTTCTTGGATCTAATTACACCATTTAGATCCAAAATAAATCCTTCCTTGAGGTGGTTTAAATCACACTTTTAAACCACTACTCTTAGCCCCATTTGGATCATTACATTTGTTCATTTAAAACCCTAAATTCATCAACACATTATCCTTTAAACCCACCATTTAATCACCATTTCATCACCATAGGGTTCAACGTTCATTCCATCCATGCATTTCAAAACCATAAAACTCCATTACATTTTTATCATAAAATCATTTTTAAACTTACCCACACTCACTCATTTAAAACCCTAATTTTCATTAGCTACAAACCCTCATTGTCTTCCATCCATAAAACCCTAACCAATTAAACCAACCACCAAATCACCCACCATGGGGTTCGGCCATACTACATGGCCGAGCCCTATGGCCCATGATTCTTATTCCAAGCACCCCATTCCATGCTCAATTCCATAAATTATACAATGCACATACTACATTTACTTATTTCTTTTCCCTAACCCTAATTCACCCATTTAGGGTTTTCTCCATCTTCCACCCTTGCATTTGATGGATATAAATTCCATAGCATAAAATTATCTATCCACCATTTATTTCACAAAAATAAATTCCAATTCTTAAACCCTAAAAATCCAAAATTTCTTGTTTAAGAAACACTTACAATCCGTCGTCTCCTCCGATTTCCGTCACTCCCGTCGGTCTCCGTAGCCTCCTCTCTCCTTCCTCTTGATCTTTGATAGGTCAAGATTCTTGATTAATGGTGGCGATCCCCAACCCTAGAATCGGCCAAGGTAAGCTTAAATTGAAAGAGGGAAGAGGAAAGGATGATGAGAGGGGAGATAATCACCTTGACCTTAGAGTGATTTTGTGTAAATTTCCACTTCTTTCTTCTCTCCTTCTCTTCTTAGCTTCCTTTCCTTAATTTTTTTCTTCTCTTCTCCTTCCTAGTGTGGGATGGCCATGGAGAGTGACAATGAAGAGAGTTGAAAAGAGGATAAGAAAATGGAAAAGAACTCAAGACTTACCCCCCCATTTGGTGACTTAAACTTACCCTTTATATTAACTACTCTCACCAACCAAAGCAAGATATTTTAAAGATCTTTTATTTGCTTTATGGTGGTGGTTATCTAAACCACCACCAAGCCCAACGTGTTTAGCCTTGGAGATGGGGTAGCTTGGTCTCCATTTGACTAATTTTAACCCATTTAGCCACGAATTTAATAATTTAATAATTTAATTAATTTGATAATTTCCTTAGGTTAATTCATTTGTACTTAACCTAATTCCCATTATTCCACCCATGGTTGACCAAATCAACCATGGTGGCCGGCCCCACCAATCATTGGCCCACACGCCACCTCACTTGATGAGGTAGAGGTGGGTCCCACTTGGCCACATCAACTTGGTTTAATTCCAAACAACTTAGGTGATTTAAATTTCATTCCATTCATTCTAAATGGATCACCATTAGGCCCATGGCCCAATTACATTTCCATCTTACCCATTTAACCCTCATTGACCATTTAAATAAATTTAAACCCAAACCATAGTCTATTGGGACATACTTGGGCCTTTGTCCAAATTTTGGCCCATTTACCATTCATTCCACCAATTTTCTAATTTCCATCCTTAAAATAAATAATATTCACATATATATTAATTTAAAAATTCTGGGCCATTACACGTAAGTCGTTGGAGATAATGGCAATATTTTAATATAGGCTAAAAATCAAAGATCATGGGTTCGGCCATGGTGTATGGCCGAACCCCATGAGGAATATTTTGGTTATGGATTTGAACAATGGCAATAATGTAAATAAGTGTGAAAATGATAAACCATGGGTTCGGCCATGGTGTATGGCCGAACCCCATGGGGAATGATTTATGGTTTTAATGTATGAAGGGTTAGGTTAATGGAATGATAGCCATGGATGGCAATATGGTAGTTAAGTAGAAATAATGGACCATGGGTTCGGCCATGGTGTATGGCCGAACCCCATGGGGATCGTTTTGTGGACTTTGTTGTTAACAAGGTTGGGTTTATGGAAACATTATTGTAAATCAAATGGGAGATGGTTTTAATTGATTAATATATTATAAGGTAACAGGACCTCACAAGGTGTGCACAATCGTGAGCGGTTACCGGACTAAAGCGCAAGGACACGTTAGTGGTCTTTGGTAGGATTCCACCTCTTTGAAACCATGGGTTTATGTACAATGTTTTATCTTATTTTGATGAATTTTATATTGTAAATGATATGTTTCAAATGTGAGTTTAAATGCCATGTTTATGTTATAAAATAGCATGTGTTTCATTAGCATCTCATGCATGGTATGGGGTGAAGGATATGTAACCGGAGGGGCTACACTCCGTGGGGGCTTCCAAAAAACCTATGTGGGATACCTTGATGTGCTTTTCCATCAGGAAGAAACCGGAGGGGCCACACTCCATCGGGGCATCTGAAAGACCTATGTGGGGGTACTTATATGTACTTGTGATGGGTGGGACTCATTGCATTTGGCATCATGTCATGGCATGGTTTATATGATTTTTGACATTATGATATTATTATATATGTTTTGTACTAACCATGTGTTAGCCCTAATTGGAATACCTATTGGGCGCGTTGTTCTAACGCCCTACTTCTACCCTAGTGGATGATACAGGAAACGAGGGGAACCAGGAATGCGAAAAGGGCAAAGCATAGGAACTTGGATGCCTTTAGTTTATATTTTAATTAAGTTACTTATGGACTTGTAATTTGAGTAACTAGACTTCAGACACGTAATAATTTAGATGATTTGCTATGGTTGGATGTTTATTCGGATGATTGTGTTATGTTAATAATGATTAAAGACTTGACGTACTTTGCTATCTGAAATGGAATAGAACTAGGTTCTATTATAATTCTGCAGTTATGATTTTAATCTGCATGTTTATATTGTTATGTGTGAACCGTTTTCATGCACTTAGTCTGTAACACCTCGAATTTTCAAGTTATTAATATATATGAAAATTACCCGTTTAAATTGTGAATTATTAAATATGGATCTTAGATGGGTAAAGGGTTGGGTCATTGCCCAATCAAGACCCAACAGTTTTGGAAATGGTATCAATAAAATTTAAATGGGGTTGAATTAAAAAAGGATATGCGCATGAGATGTTTGTGGGATTTTCATATCCACATTGATATGCTAGAATGTCTTGAGAAGATATCTAAGATTAAATAAAGATTACATTGGCCGTTATAGGGAATTGTCTAAAATTAAATAAAGAAGATGTCTAAATTAAAAGATTGCTTAGGCCGTGTATAGGGTTATGCACATGGCACCTTCTAAGTTAAACACAAAGGGGCGCATGGCACCTTCTAAGTTAGGCAACAAGAGGGGAGCACGGGACTAAGTAATTGCCATCTTGGTACTTTCTAAATAGAGAACCAATTGGAGATTAAAGGCAGCAAGAGGCTCACGGCAATTGTATCTTAGTACCTTCCAAGTTGGGATCAAGAGGAAGCTGTTAAAAGGAAGGACAGCAAGGGCGCACGGCACCCATAACATCAAAGAACAATCTCGGCTGTGTGAAAGACCAAGAAAAAGGAAGAGAAGGCAGCCAGCAAGGGTGCAAGGAAGAGAAAGATTGGAAGAGCAAGAACAAGTGAAGGAAAACCGGAGGAGTCGCGGAATAGGTAAGTGATTGATATTTTGTTTAAAAACAAGGAACCATAGGGTTCGGCCATACATGGTATTTTTAATGAGAAGTTGATGAACCATAGAGTTCGGCCATGATCAAGGGCCGAACCCCATGGAGGAACTTTGGTTATTTCTATGGGTTAAAACCATGGAAAGACATGGTTTAATGTATGGATTTTTAATGGATGAATTTTGTGAAGATCCTAGACCATGGGTTCGGCCATAGAGTATGGCCGAACCCCATAAATATTTATGGAATTATGTTCATGAAATTAAATCATGGAAAATGATGGGAAATGTTACTTGTGATTTATTTTAAATGGATGGAAGGTTTGATGGTTTTAGATGCAATTAGATCATGAAAACCATGGAGGGTTATGTTGTTTTGATTTCATTTAAAAGAGAACATTATGAACCATAGGGTTCGGCCATGGTGTATGGCCGAACCCCATGGAGGTGTATTGGTGTTGTGAATGTATTTTAATTGCTTAAAAAGAAGATGGGTATTAAATTAGAAAGTTTCTAATTATGGACCTTTTGATCAAAAAGGGAAGGAACCTTGAATTATGGATTCAAGTATGGAAGTTGCTATAATTGGAAAGTAATACATCATAGGGTTCGGCCAAGGTGTATGGCCGAACCCCATGAACCAACTTAAGGGATCTTATGGGGTTTTATGTCACGGTTAATGGATTGTTTTATGAATCAATGTTATGGATCGGTTTTGGATATGAACATGAGGTAATGGGAATTCTGTAATATCGGTAAAAAAAAGAAAAAATGAAAGATCATGGGTTCGGCCATGTTGTATGGCCGAACCCCATGAACTTGTTAATGGACCATATGTGGGCCTTTGTATAATGTAAATGAATGGTTTACCAAACCAAGGGATGAAAGATGAAAATAATGGAATGATAGCCATGGATGGCAATATTGTAAATAAGCAAAATTAATGGACCATGGGTTTGGCCATGGTGTATGGCCGAACCCCATGGGGATTGTTTTGATGGACTTAGGGATCACGTATGTTGGATTAAATAAAAGGGAAGTGATTAAATATTTAGCTTAGGGGTTATTGATTAATAAACCAAAGAAGGAAACTAAAACAAAAGGGGTGAGGTTCAACCATGGTGTATGGCCGAACCCCACAAGTTGGTTTATGGACCTAGTCATTATTGTAAATCAAGTAGGACTTAGTTTTAATTGATTGTTATATTATAAAGTAATGGGACCTCATAAGGTGTGTACGAACGTGAACGGTTACGGGACGAAAGACGCAAGGACACGTTAGCGGTCTTTGGTAGGATTCCACCTGTTTGAAACCATGGATTTATGTACAATGTTTCTTATCTTATTTTTGATGAATATATGTTGCAAAGGATATGTTTCAAATTGTAATTTTAAATGCTATGTTTATATGATAAAATAGCATGTGATTCATTTACATCTCATGCATGGCATTGGGTGAAGGATATGTAACCGGAGAGGCCACACTTCGTCGGGGCGTCCGAAAACCCTATGTGGGATACCTTGATGTGATTTTCCATCAGGAAGAAACCGGAGGGTCCACACTCCGTCGGGGCATCCGAAAGGCCTATGTGGGGGGTACTTAAATGTACATGTGATGGGTGGGACTCATTGCATTTGTCATCATTGCATGGCATGGTTTATATGGTTTTTGACATTATGATATTATTATATGTTTGGTACTAACCACGTGTTAGCCCTAATTGGAATACCTACTAGTCGCGTTGTTCTAACGCCCTACTTCTACCCTAGTGGATGATATAAGAAACGAAGGGAACGATGAACGCAGGAAGGCCAGGCATAGGAGCTTGGATGATTTAGTTTATATATTGATTAAGTTACTTATGGACATGTATTTGAGTAACTAGACTTTGGATATGTAATAACTTAGATGATTTGCTATGGTTGGATGTTTATCTGGATAATTGATTAACTTTAATTATTGATTAAAGACTTGGCGTACTTTGCTATCTGAAATGGAATAGAACTTGGTTCTATTATAATTCCGTAAGTTATGATGTTATTTCCGCATGTTGTATTGTTATGTATGAACCGTTTTCGTGGACTTAGTCCATGCACACATTGGGTTGGCCAGTTAAGGGTCGGACTTTAGAAGTTCGGACTTAGCTCGCGTTGTGACGTCCTGCTCTGTATCACTCTTTGTTTATAAAAAAAAAAAAAAATAGACTCTGATTTTCGGAAAGGAAAGCATAGTGAAAAAGGGTGGGGCGTTACAGAGTCCATGCACACATAGGGTTGGCTAGTTAAGGGTTAGACTTTAGAAGTTCGGACTTAGCTCGCGTCGTGACGTCCCTCTCTCTATCACTCTTTGTTTATAAAAAAAAAAATAGACTCTGATTTTCAGAAAGGAAAGCGAGTGAAAAAGGGCAGGGCGTTACAGTTGGTATCAGAGCGAACCAGAAAGATTGAATCTTTCGAAGTAAATTAATCCAGCCCCCGTGCATTAATTTACTTCGTTAGACTCAGACGGAACATTCAATATGAGAACAACAATGAATGATAGCAAAGGAAATACAATCAAAATAAATGGATTTATCAAACATAGCAAAATAAGATATATTTCCCCAAAAACAAAGAAAAATCAAAAGTGCTTATTTGGAAATTTCCTCAAAAGTAGAAAAATACAAACTTTACGATGATAACTAAGTCATGATATTTTTCAATGGCTTAGGGAAAAATGTCTCCAAAGAGAAAATACCCGACAAAACCAGAAAGGGAAGGACAAGGAGGTAGAAAAATTTCAACATGAAGAGGAGGAACGACAATCTCGACATGAAGAGGAAGAACAACCATTCCACCAAGAGGAGGAGGAACAAAACAGCGTGAATATACCGGTGGTGCCTCCTGAACTGCAAAACTTGGTTCAAGCGGTGTTCACTTCAGTGCTCCAACAACACTTGAACGGGAATGGAACCACCAACGAGACCAATGATAGGAGCATGGTCAGGGACTTCCAGCAACAGCGCCCTCCTCACTTCAAAGGGAGAGAAGGGGCTATCGGAGCGGAAAATTAGCTGAAGAAGATCACACAGATCCTGACCCTACTCAAAATCACGAGTCATGCTGACAAGATTTTACTGGCCACGTCACAACTTATCGATGATGCCAATAAATGGTGGGAGGTGGTAGAGAAGCAGCGAGCACTTATTCCGAAAGGAGAGAGGACTGCAATGACTTGGGAGCAGTTCTCAGCTACCTTCCTGGATCATTATTTCCCTAAGGAGGAAAAGGAATGCCAGACTCAGGCTTTTCTATCTTTGTAACACTCCGGATTTTCAAGTTATTAATATATATGAAAATTACATATTTAATTTGTGAATTATTAGATATGGACCTTAGATGGGTAAAGTGTTGGGTCATTCCCCAATTAAGACCCAACGGATTATGGAAATGGTTTCAATAAAATTAAATGGGGCTTAATTAAATTAGTAATGCATTATGTCTATAATTAATGATTATGCGCATGGAGAGAATTAGAGATAGATTGCCTTGGCTGTGTGTATGGGATTTGCACATCCATGAGGATGCGTATAATCATTTTAAAAGGGTCTTTCCTTGGTTAAGAGTGAAACTAAAGGATTGCTAAAAAAAGAAGATGTCTAAAGATAAATAAAGATTGCATTGGCTGTGTGTGTGGGATTTTCATATCCATGTTGATGCGCCAAAAGGAGTCCCTTCCCTTGATTAAAAACGACACTAAGGCAATTGCTATTTCAGCAAGATATTGGCCGAGTGGAAGTGTTATAGAAGGGAGATGCATAAGGAAAAGGGGCGCATGGCACCTTCTAAATTTAGGACTAAGAGGAAGTTTTATAAAAGAAAGAAAAGGGGCGCATGGCACACCCAAAAATTAAGAGAGGGGTGCACGGCATAACAAGAGAAGGAGAGGGCAACCAGCAAGTGTTAAAGATCAAGAAGAAGGAGGAAAAGGCTAAGGAAGGAACGGATCGGAAGAACAAGTCGGAGCAAAGGAAAACCTGAGGAGTCGCGGAACCGGTAAGTATTTTTATAATTTTGTTTTAAAGAAAGGAACCATAGGGTTCGGCCATGGTGTGTGGCCAAACCCCATGGAAGAAGATTGGGGGATGAATAAAGTAATCTTAAGGGAAGATGATGAACCATAGGGTTCGGGCATGTTGTATGGCCGAACCCCATGGAAAGAGATTGGTTATATTTTAATGGATTTGAATGATGAAAACCATGGAATATTATGTATGTTTTAAAAGGGTTTAAATGGAAGGTTGTTGGTGAAATACCTTAGACCATGGGTTCGGCCAAGGGGTATGGCCGAACCCCATAAAGAATAATGGATTTATTACTCACATAGTTAGATCATGGAGATGATGGCAAAGTTGTAAATATAGCTTAAAGTGAAAGATCATGGGTTTGGCCATGGTGTATGGCCGAACCCCATGAGGTCTCTTTTATGGACTTGAGTGGTGAAGGACCTTATATGGGTCTAATGATTTTTAAAGAGAAGATTATGAGCCATAGGGTTCGGCCATGGTGTATGGCCGAACCCCATGGAAGATGGTTATTAATTTAGAAAGAAATTAATAATGGACTTTTGGATCAAAAAGGAAGGAACCTTGATTTATGGATTCAAGAATGAGAATTGATATAATTGGAAAGTTAGACATCATAGGGTTCGGCCATGGTGTATGGCCGAACCCCATGAATCAATTTTTATGGGTCATGAATGGACCTAATATGATTAAAGGAATGGAGGGTTTTATTTATGGTTCTATGGTTGTGGATCATTGGTGGATCCATGTATGTAATGTCTAAATTTATGGACCTATGTGTATGGACCTAAGATTATAAGTCATGTAAATGGTGAATGAATTATATATGGATCACTCGTGGACTTGGGGATTTTATGTTGAGTTTTATGAATGATCAATTTTGGACCTAAACATGAGTGAATAAATGAAGGTGATTAACCATGGATGGAACAATGGCAAAAATGTAAATATGGTCAAAAATGAAAGACCATGGGTTCGGCTATGGTGTATGGCCGAACCCCATGGGAATGATTTATGGATTATTGGTGGACTTAGATGTTTATGGACCTATGTTTTGAACCTAAACGTAAGTCGTTGGAGATAATGGCAATATTGTAATATAGGCTAAAAATCAAAGATCATAGGTTCGGCCATGGTGTATGGCCGAACCTCATGAGGAATATTTTGGTTATGAATTTGAATAATGGAAATAATGTAAATAAGTGTGAAAATGATAAACCCTGGGTTCAGCCATGGTGTATGGCCGAAACCCATGGAGAATGATTTACGGTTTTAATTGTAACGCCCTGCCCTTTTTCACTCGCTTCTTCCCGTAAATTAGAGTCTATTTATTTTTATAACAGAGTAGAGTGATAGAGAGCGGGACGTCACGACGCGAACTAAGTCCGAACTTCTAAGGTCTGACCCTTAACTGGCCAACCCTATGTGTGCATGGACTAAGTCCACGAAAATGGTTCACACATAACAATATCAACATGCGGAATAAAAAATCATAACCTGCGGAATTATAATCATATCATGCGGAATCATAATAGAACCAAGTTCTATTCCATTCAGATAGTAAAGTATGTCAAGTCTTTATTCACAATTAATTATCTAATAAAACATCCAACTATAGCAAATTCATCTAAGTTATTACATCCGAATTCTTGATTCTCAAAATACAAGCCCATGAGTATCTTAAACAAAATATAAATTAAAAGCTTCCAAGCTCCTATGCTTGGCCCGTTTCGCGTTCCTCGTTCCCCTTGTTTCCTGTATCATCCACTAGGGTAGAAGTAGGGCGTTAGAACAATGCGCCCAGTAGGTATTCCAATTAGGATTAACACATGGGTTAGTATCAAAAATCCAGATATAATATATATCAAAACCAGTTATAATAAATCATACCATACTTATAAAGCATCGCATCCAAAACAGTGTATGATAATAGAGATCCAATCATACCGATAAAAACCAGAAATATTATGTGATAATAAAGATCATAATCATGCCAATTCAATGCCATGCCATGTTATCATATGCAATGAGTCCCACCCATCACAAACTCATAGTGACTTCTTGATGGAAAGCTCCTCATCAAGGTATCCCCCACGATTGTATTATGGACGCCCCGACGGAGTGTGGATCTCTGGTTACATTTCATACACAATATCCTCTTGATGGAAAGCTCCTCATCAAGGTATCCCTCATGATTGTATTACGAACGCCCCGACGGAGTGTGGATCTTTGGTTACATTTCATACACAATATCCTCTTGATGGAAATCACATCAAGGTACCCCACATAGGTTTTTCGAACGCCCCGACGGAGTGTGGACCCTCCGGTTACCTTTCATCCCTCCCATGCCATGCATGAGATGCAAACGCCAACATGCTATGTAGAAATACAAATCATAGCATTTAAAACTCACATTTAAACCACATGCTATTTTATCATATAAACATAGCATTTAAAATCACAATTTGAAACATAACCCTTGCAACATATATTCATCAAATAAAATAAGAAAACATTGTACATAATCCCATGGTTTCAAATAGGTGGAATCCTACCAAAGACCACTGACGTGTCCTTGCGTCTTTCGTCCGGTAGCTGCTCACGATCGTAAACACCTTGTGAGGTCCCATTACCTTATAATATAACAATCAATCAAAACCAAGTCCCACTTGATTTTTAATATTCTAAGTCCATAAACAAATCCCCATGGGGTTCGGCCATGCACCATGGCCGAACCCATGGTCTACCATTTTTTTCACTTATTTACCAAATTGCCATTATAGATATCCATAGACATTTTCCTTGCTTAGGTTCCAAAATAATCCTTACATACTTCTTTAATTCAAACACATAGTCCAATAAATAGTTCATGGGGTTCGGCCATACACCATGGCCGAACCCTATGTCCAATATTTCCACATATTCACAACTTTGCCATCCATGGCTTGCATAACCAATAATCCGATAACATACATTTGTATCCTCCAATTCGTCCACCATTCATTTAAATACTAAGTCCATACATGACCCATAAATTTGGTTCATGGGGTTCGGCCAAACATCATGGCCGAACCCTATGTCCATTAATTTCACCTATTAACAATTTTGCCATCATCTTCATTACCTTAGGTTTAGGTTCCAAAACATAGGTCCATTCATAATAAATCCATAATCATAACAATTTCCGTGTGCACCTTTTCTTCCTCTCTTTTCTAGTTTCCAATTGATCCAATCTATACTTAGATAGTGCCATGCGCCCCTCTTGCCTATCTTTTATCTACCTTCCAATCTAATAATGTCATAGACGGCCATACAATATTTATCATTCCTAAAATCTTTCCATGGTCCCTTTATGCGCATAATCATAGATTTGCATACCCCATATTCGGCCATGCATCCTTTCAAATTAATTTTAGATATCTTCTCAAGATATTCCAATACATCATGCACATAACAATTAATTTATATCTCTTGCATTACTAATTTAATTCAACCTCATTTAATTAGGCTTGAACCCACTTGGTGGTCAACCAAGTTAACCATAACCCATTAGGTCCCAATTTAGCATTTTGACCCAATTAACAACCTTGACCTAGATTAAACACATCTTACCCATTTATTTTAAATTGAATGTTAAACAATAACTGTTGGGTCTTAATTGGGTAATGACCCAATACTTTACCCATATAAGATCCATATCTAAAATTTCACAAATTAAATGGGTAATTTCTATAAATATTTATAACTTGAAAATCCGGGGTGTTACAATACAACCCTCTTTTTAAAATTTTCGTCCCGAAAATCGAGTGAAGTTGGTTTCAAATATTTACCTAAATAGCTCAGGATGAGCTGTCTTTATTTCCGACTCGAGTTCCCATGTGGCTTCCTCAATGCCATGTCGATCCCATACCACTTTGACAAAATGGATCGCTCGGTTCCATAATTACCTTTGTTCTGTGTTATCCTCTCAGACTGCCCATTAGTCTGTGGATGGAATGCTGTACTAGTCAACAAGTTTGTTCCCATGGCCACCTGCATGCTCTGCCATACTCTGCCGGTAAATCGACCATTTCTGTCGGACACAACAGTCTGAGGTATACCATGCAATCTGATGATATCCTTATTATACCGCCGACCTAAAGTCTCAGATGAGTTTGTCATCTTGATGGGAATGAAATGTATAGACTTGGTCAATCGGTCTACCACGACCCATATCGCATTGTTGCCCTTTGAAGACCTTGGCAACCTTATCACAAAATCCATGGAGATGTGCTCCCATTTCCATTCTGGCACTGGTAAGGGTTTGAGTAACCCTGGTGGCTTTTGATGTTCCGTCTTAACCTGTAACTCTTTTCTGCAGCTCTTTGGTACATATACCCTTCCTCGGAATACAAGACCTTGTCCTGGTCATAACTCCCATTCCGGTATGACTTCACTAGTAGACCTTTTGGCCCATATCTCTTTCACTTCCGGGTCTACCCACTGTTCCTGTTCAATCTTGTCAAGTACCACTTAATTACATCAAAATTACTCATATCAACCTATGAGTTTCATCCTCGTAAAATTTACTCTTTCTCATGTTATCTCTTTTTCTCGTGAACCCATTTACAATCCTTATGTAAATTAATATATACTCCGTTTCACTTCACCTGCTACAAAAAAAATATTTTCCACACGTACTTGTTCAATACGTTCATTTGTCTACTCTTTGTGTGAGGTAACCTGCCAATACGAGCCTATGCTCAAGCCTTTTTCTGATTCCATTTTAACTAAGTTTCTAGCTTCACTCTCCTGGAACTCCATCGGTCAACTACAGAGTCAGGTGATCAGTCTCACTCGGCAGTCGCCCATAGCTTCCCATTTGAGTTTCACTAGACTCTTACCTTTCCTTTAAGTACATCTCCAAATGTAAGCATATTTTCATTTGCACATGAGTCACTATGTGACTAACCCTTTCTGTTCAAAACTTCTATAATACCGAGTATCTCTCTATACTAACTTTCCTGTGATACAAGTCGTAATACGACTAACACCTTTTTCATATAACGTGGGACGTAAATCGAAACATGTCCCAATCATTAGATCTATATGTCATCTATGAGACCAACAGGTCCATCGTACTACCAACATGTATACCATGGTATCGATGCCTGACATTAATCCAAACCACCACGGAAATCACCATCTGCGGTTATACACATTCATCCCTGGTACCACTATATCAATGAGTATCATCTACCCCTGGTTAATAACCATCCATGAATATAACCCCCTTGTAGGTATAATCCATTCATGGGCATAATTAATCCAGGTACATCTTCCACCATGAGATATTCTATCCGTAGGAACAACACTCGAATAAGTCACTACCTGACCGTGGCAATGTAATAGCCCGAAATTTTTAAATCAATAAAAATGTGGCTATTATTTATTTTAATGATGGAAATTGGGAAATTTGATGGAG
Source organism: Chimonanthus salicifolius (assembly GCA_013350335.1). Classification (NCBI taxonomy): domain Eukaryota; kingdom Viridiplantae; phylum Streptophyta; class Magnoliopsida; order Laurales; family Calycanthaceae; genus Chimonanthus; species Chimonanthus salicifolius. Next base: position 91,876,211 of record CM023532.1, read on the forward strand.
TAGATGGTAAATGGATCAAAAATTGGACAAAGGCCCAAGTATGGCCCAATGGACCATGGATTGGATTTAAATTCATTTAAAGGGTCAATGATGGTCAATTGGGCCAAGGATGGTCAAATTGGGCCCAATGCACATTCGGGACCCAATGGGTCAAAATGATTTAAGTTCTAAGGTAAATGGGTAGGAGGTGAATGTAATTGGGCCATGGGCCCAATGGTGACCAAGGTGACATGGCCGATTGGGACCCACCTCACCTCACCAAGTGAGGTCGTGTGGGGACCAAGGATTGGTGGGGCCGGCCACCATGGTTGACTAGATAAACCATGGGTGGAATAATGGAATTAGTTTAAGTGGGAATTGATTAACCTAAGGTAATTAATTAATTAATTAAATGATTAAATTATTCAAAAGGTGGTCAAATGGTCAAATGGGAAGACCAAGCCACCTTATCTTAGCACCAAAAACATTGGCTAGGGTGGTGGTTTGTTACAACCACCACCATAAAGCATGAAAAATATCTCATATGGGTTGGTGGAGGAATTAAATGGTGGAGTAAAGTTTAAGAAACCAAAAGGTGTTGGTTTTTATCTTATCTCTCAAATTCTATTCTTATCTCATTTTTTTCTTCTCTTGCTCTCCACCACCGTCCCACACCAAGGAAAGAAAGAAGAAGAAAAATTAAGGAGAAAAGAAGAAGAAGACTTAGAGAAGAGGAGTGCAAGCAAAAGCTACCTCTTCAAGACCAAAGCTTGAGGTAATTTTTCCATCCCATCCTCTCTCTCTCTCTCTCTCTCTCTCTCTCTCTCTCTCTCTCTCTCAAGTACACCCCATGGTAGATGATTGATTTATTTATTAGGGTTCATAAGAATGGAAGCATGGAGAATGATTTAGGGTTTTAAGTTTCTAAATGATTAAATGTGTGTAATTTTAAAGGGTTTTTATGAGAAAAATCATGGGAAATATTGATGATTTTAATGGCCTCAAAAATGGTGGATTTAAAGGTTGTAAAAATAGAGAAAAATGGTTGAGAATGGTGATAGTTTAAAATGGATTTTTAGTGTGCGAAACAATGTTCTAAAAATAAAACCATGGGGAGATTTTAGGGATGGTATGTTTTTAAATCCTATGGTGATGTAATGGTGGTTTTAAATGGATTTAGAAGGATGGAAGATATGGAGTAATGCATTAATAATTTGGAGGTTTAAAAATGGTCAAATGTTTGTAAATTTTAAAGGGAGCTTAATGAAGAAAACCATGGTAGGTAATTAAGGATTTTTAATGGATTTTTTAGGGTTAGAATCATGAAGGATGATTAATGATTTTAGTTTTTTTTTAATGATTGAATGTAATAATTTTAAAGGGATTGTAAATGAGGAAATGCATGGTGTGAACCTTCTCATGGTGTTAGAATTTTAATGGATTTAGAGAATGGAGGCTATGAAAAGGGGTTAATGATTTATAAAGGTTTTAAATGAATGGGTATTAGTGATTTTTAAAAGGGGTGGAAACAATGATAAAAACCATGGAGAGTGATTGGTGAATTTAGAAGTACTTAGACCATAGTAAGGATGAAGGAATGTTAGCAACTTCAATGGATTTTAAATGTAGTTAATAATGATCAAAATTGCTGGGCTAAGTATGGGACTATATGTGTGTTTAAATAAATAAAGATTGGTAATGTTGATGAACTCCAAATGATGAACCTAATGTTGAAAAGAAAAGGGAATTATGGCTAAGATTGATGGACCCTAATGTATCAAATAATGATTAAGGAATGATGAATTAAATGTATGGTTTAGATTCTCTCAATGGAGGGACTTGTGATGGAGTCAAATGATGTAAATGGACCCAAGAAAAATGGAAAAAGAGACATCATGGGTTCGGCCATGGTGTATGGCCGAACCCATGTCCCAATTGTAGATCATTTTTTGGTATAAGATTAATGTGTATGTAAATGCTTAAATTAATGGAATTAGGTTAATTAGATGGTTGAGGTAAGTGGTCTTGTGATATGGTTGATGGATCAATTATGGACTCAAGATGTGGCGAAGAATGATGATTCAATTATAAGTCATTTTTATGGGCTAAGAAAGGTTTATGTATGTGGCTAATTAATGTAGATAAAGTTAAGAAAAAGGGTTGTTTTAATGATATTATGGCATGATGAAATGGGTCACTAATGGACTTGAGTGTATGGATCAATTATGAATAAAGGTGTACATGGTTAAGTGAATGATGAACCATGGAAAAAGAGGTAGTGGCAAAACCGTAAATAATGGCCAAATTCAAGAACTCCATGAGAAATGATCATGGACTTAAGTGCAATTATGGTAACCTTAAGTATGTGATTAATAAAGCCTAGGGTGGCTGATTTTTAAGACTTATGGGATTAAAAGGTTTAATAGATTAAATGGGACCCACAAAACCTAGTTAGTGAGGTTCGGCCAAGGTGTACGGCCGAACCCCGCTAAGGTGTGATTAATGGAGTTAAAAGGTTAAAAACATGGATTAATTATTAATGTATAATAAGGTACTGGACATCGTAAACAGTGCGCGATCGGCGACCGGGTCTATCGGACGGAAACGAAAGAAAGGACATTAGTCAGTATTTGGTAGGATTCCTACCCTTTTTAAGCCATGGATTATGTGTTATGTATGGGTTTTTCCTTGATTTATTTTTGTAAGCATATAATTGTTTTAAGATGGATTTTAAGGCTATGATGTGTATATTGATGCTTTGCTTGATCTATTTGTTGATAATCAAATTATATGTTTTATTGATGGGACTTTAAATGCCATGGTTTGTGCTATCATATATATTACATGGCATATGGCATCTAGATCTCATGCATGACATGGGAGGGATATGGCATGGGAAGGATGGAATGAAACCGGAGTCCATGCTCCGTCGGGGCGACCGAGAAGCAAGCATGGGGATATCTTGATGCGTTTCATCCATCAAAAGGGATATTATGAGCTATAACCGGAGTCCATGCTCCGTCGGGGCTACCGAGAAGCAAACATGGGGACACCTTGACGAGGTTTTGCCGTCAAGGGGGATGATTTGTGATTGTTTATATCTTGACGAGGTTTTGCTGTCAAGGGGGATGATTTGTGATTGTTTACACCTTGACGAGGCTTTGCCGTCAAGGGGGATGATTTGTGATTGTTTATATCTTGACGAGGTTTTGCCGTCAAGGGGGATGATTTGTGATTGTTTATATCTTGACGAGGTTTTACAGTCAAAGGGGATGATTTGTGATTGTTTATATCTTGACAAGGTTTTGCCGTCAAAGGGGATGATTTGTGATTGTTTATATCTTGACGAGGTTTTACCGTCAAGGGGGATGATTTGCGATTGTTTATATCTTGATGAGGTTTTTCCATCAAGGAGGATATAGCAGTATGATGGTATGGATGATGGGTGGGACTCATGACATAAGACACCCATGGCATAACATTCATTTTATGGTTTTCATTATATTATTATCTGTATGCTTGTTATCACTAATCCATGTGTTAGCCATACTCGGAGTCCTACTGGCGCGTTGTCTAACGCCCTACTTCTACCCTAGCTGATGACGCAGGAGAAGGTGGAAATGAAGGACAAGACGGGAGCCAAGCTTAGGAGCTTGGGAAAGCTAGCGGCTTAGTTTACTTAGTTTATTTTGGAAAAATGTAATTTGAGCAGCTTAGCTTGTCGGAATGTAATAAATTAGATTACTTGCTATGTTTTGGGATTTTATTTTGGACATTATTATTTTGAGGTAATGTAGTGATTTAAATGATGTGATTTTCCCTGCTATCTAAGAAATTGTAGGATAGTCTTCATTATAATTTCCGCACTTAGTTTAATATTCCGTAAGCTTACTTCTACGTGTGAACCATTCTCCGTGGACTCCGTTCCACGCACACGTAGGGTTGACCAGTTAAGGGTCGGGCTTTAGAAGCTCGGACTTAACTCGCGTCGTGACGTCCGTGCCCTTTGTCACTCTTTACTTCAAAAAAAAAAAAATAGACTCTGATTTCGGTGAAAAGGGGCGGCGTTACAGGCAATCATATCAAATCATCAATATACCCTGACCCCTGGCAAGACTTAGGGCCCATGACTTACTAAGAGAAAAACCCACGTCCAGCGTGATCAAGTCTACCCCACCCTGCATCCCTTCACCCCAAGGGTGATTCAGTGGTCGGACCGCGTCTAACGAAGCTAGCACCACCCCCACGGGGTAAAATAGTACCTAAATCTGCGCATCCACGCACAACAAATGTGCGAAATAGCCGTGAGAGCGTCCTCCAGCGCGAAGCCTGCAAGGGACCCACTCTTCAACGGTAACCCTATGGGACCAAGTCTCCATATTTCATATCGAGGTTCCCACAGTTTCATAGCTAATCGAAGCCATACTTATAGAATCTACATACCTATCTCATCAATGTCACGTAAGGGACGTACCCATACCACGTCTTAGTAAAATCTGTAACGCCCGCCCCATTTTCACCGAAATCAGAGTCTTTTTTTTTAAAAAAAAATAAAAGTGACAACGGGCGCGGACGTCACGACGCGAGTTAAGTCCGAGCTTCTAAAGCCCGGCCCTTAACTGGCCAACCCTACGCATATGCGGAACGAAGTCCACGAGAACGGTTCATGCGTAGGAAGTAAGCTCGCGGAATATAATTATATGCGGAACATTATAATAGAGACTATCCTACCAGTTTTAGATAGCAAGGAAGTATGGATCGCGTACCGTTTGCGACGTCCCGATACCTGATTATACATTTACCAAATTAGTCCATATTTTATCCATGATTAAGTCCCTAACTGATCACAACCTTAGATCCATTAATGATCCCTAATTATGTTACAAGGTTATCAAAAATCAGCCCTTAGCTTAGCCTCATTTCCATTGATTTAAACACATACATGATTCCAAATTTTGCCCATTTAAACATTCTAATTTGTGAGCCAAAAACGTAGCAATCCTAAGTTTCATTTAATCACTCATAATGTCATCTTAATGCACCCAAGTTCATGTCCAACCTACATGGGGTTCGGCCATGTACCATGGCTGAACCCACGGTTCTTCATTGTGGCCCATAATTACGGTTTTGCCACTACATTTCCATGACTTAATATCTCCTCCATCCACGTACATTTTTGTCCATAATTCATCCATATACTTAGTCCCATTAATGATTTAATGACCATGACATAACATCCCTAAAATCAGCCACTTAATTTAATTAAATTTCCAATTATCTAATCCCATACATAATTCAATTTTTAGCCCATAACATGACCTACCAATGGGTCATGGGTTCGGCCATACACCATGGCCGAACCCATGATGCCTATTTTCCATTTTTCTTGGGTCCATTTTACCTCATTTGGCCCTACCATAAATGAATTTAAATCATACATTTAAATTACCCTTTCATAATCATCATGAGATATACTTTGGTTCATTTAATTTAACCATCATTCCATTTCATTTTTCTTGGTTCCAAAAACACCAAATTCCTCAAAGTTTCCCCATGGGGTTTGGCCATGATACATGGCCGAACCCATGGTCCATAGTTTTTATTTTAAAAACTTCATTTCCACCCATTTAAACCTTATTTAAAATACTAAATAAAAATCCACTTAATTACCATTAACATTCTCCATTAATTCCCATACTCTTATAACCATTAAATTCATCATTCCATCACCATAGGGTTCGGCCATACACCATGGCCGAACCCATGGTTCATGATTCTCCTTCATTCACCATTTTTGGAGGCCATTAAATCATTTACATATCCCATGATTTCCTTGTTTAAAACCCCTTTAAAAAAAATCATTAATTTTTACTCAAAATCATCTTGACATCATAGGTTACCCTTTCATGGTTCTTAATTCCAAAAACCCTATTTAAATTTCTTAATTGCTCACCATGGGGTTCGGCCATACTACATGGCCGAACCCTATGGCCTAAAATTCCTTAAAACACCCATACTTCCATATTTAATTAATCTTAATGGTGTCCATAATGTCTATTCATTTTCCTTAATCTATCTTTTCCATTTCATCCATTTCTCATCTCATCATTGAATGAATCTTAGATCTAAGGCACATAACATTTGTGGCCACCATCCATTCTAAGAAATGGATTCCATAAACACATCTTAACCTAAAAAAAATATAAATTCTTGTTTAAGAATTTCTTACCCCACCGACGACTCCTCCGGCCTTTCTTTTGACCTCCTTAGCCCTTTCTCTTCTTCTTCTCCTTGTTGCTCGGCCACTATGTGCTTGATCAAGATGGAATCTCCAAGGTTAGGGTTCGACTAAGGTGAGGTTAGATTTTGAGAGAGGGAGAGGGGAGGAAGGGATGAAAAATTATCTCAAGCTTGGGTCTTGGGGTGGTGGTTGGCCAAGCCTAGTTTTTTCCTTCTTTGCTTCTAAGTTTCTTCTTCTTTCTTGGTGTTTTCCTTGGGAGAGAGAGAGAGGACGGTTTTGGGAGAGGGAATCAAGAGATGGAGATGAGATGAGACTCTAGACCCATTCCCATCTCATCTTGGTGGCTTGGGTTACACTCCTCCATCATTCCATTTGACCAACCAACATGGGTAAGCATGGCTTGTATGTCCTTGGTGGTGGTGGTTGGGATGAAACCACCACCATGCCAACGGTTTTGGGTCTTTAAGGTGGGTGGTTTGGTCTTCCCATCAAGTCCATTGACTATCCATCATGGAGAGGGGTATGGGCTCTCATGTCTTTGGTGGTGGTGGTTGGGATAAAACCACCACCCTAAGTCCATGGTTTCTTTTGTGTTTCCTTGGGTGGTTTCAATGGAATGAAACCACTCTTTGACTTGCCCCTTTGACTTATTCACTTGACCCTAATTTGACCAACCTAATTAATTAAATTAGATCCTTACTTAGGTTAATTAATTCCTATTTAATTTAATTCCATTAACTTCTCCTTCTAAGAAATCCACCCATGGTTGACCAAGTCAACCATAGTGGACGGCCCCGCCCAACACCTACCCTACCCACCACCTCACTTGATGAGGTGGAGGTGGGCCCCATTCGGCCATGTCAATTAAACCCCATTAATCTTAACTTAGATGATTTAAAATCATTTAATCAACTTAATCTAGTTTAATTCTCCTTAGTCCCCTTAACTTATCCATGGTTGACCAAGTCAACTATGATGGTCGGCCCCACCTTTTCCTTGGTCCACACGCCACCTCACTTGGTGAGGTGGAGGTGGGCCCCATTTGTTATGCTATCTTAACCATCTCATCATTAACTTAGGTGGTTTAATTCCAATTCAACCCATTCCAATCAATTGGGTCACCATTGGGCCCATGGCCCAATTAAATTATTTTCTATCCTTTACCTTAGAGTTTGACTAATTTTGACCCATTGGATCCCAAATGGTTATCGGGCCCACTTTGACCATTATTGACCCCTTAAATGAATTCCATCCAATCCATGGTCCATTGGACCCTACTTGGGCCTTTGCCCCAAAATTTGATCAATTTAACATCCATAACATCAAAATTCCAATTTTTTCCATTATTAAAATAAATAAATGCCATATATATGTTGATTTAAAAATTCGGGCTATTACAAAATCAAGTGACCTCGTCACATGCATCTCAATGCCCAAGTCTTCATAAACTCTTAAATTTGCATACTTTATTGAAAATCATTCAAACTTTCATCACAATACAAGGGTTGGTAGGGTTAGAACAAACCCTTCAAAACGTACCCACAACCCTTACAAAATCTTTCCCTTTTCCCCGACATTTCCTTACCCTTTCTTAGCCTAATCTTAAGTAGAAGGCCCTGCATCATCACCAAAATCGAAGAAGTTGTCAAGGCATGTCGTCGACGTGTGCCCCAACACTCCACAAGTCAGACAGGGTATTAGTCCTGGTCCCCCAATGTATGGACAATTAGTCCTCTCCTTCCCATGCCCGAGAAGTCCACAAACAGGGCAAATAACCTCAATAGGGTGGGGGCTATAAGTATAGTTGGGCCCCTCCTGATTGCATAATTTGCACATATAATCTATCAACTTATCCGAAGTCGGAGTAGCCGAAGTATACTCGGGCGAGCCTATCTCCCCTACGGATTCTTCTAAGTTTGGGACATCTTCTTCATCCTCTTCGGGTACAAAGGCTGGAGCAACCCCAACATTGTACTCGAGTGATTCTACTTCCATGTCCTGACTGATTTCAACTTCATTGTTGAAGTTTGGTAAGTTCGAATCGTCGGAAGAAGAAACCAGATCTATTGGATAGCTAGGTGTCCCTCTGTCCCACAACTCTGTATACTCTATGTTGCCTGACATATCTGTATCACAACAACCGAAGTATGTCAATGCCAATATCAGTTCTAATCAAATTAAAACCTTTGTTTGGGGAACTTCTCTATGTATCACATAATGTCTCTTGTTTGGGGAAAATTGCCAAATAATCATCTTGTGTTTCTTGTCTTTGGGGAAAAATTTCCAAATAAGCACTCTTTGATTTTTCTTTGTTTCTGGGGAATATATCCTATTTTCCTATGTTGGATAATTCCAATTATTTTGACTGTACTTCCTTTGCTATCATCCGTCTGCGTCTAACGAAGTAAATTAATGCACGGAGGCCGGATTAATTTACTCCGAAAGATTCAATGTTTCAAGTTCGCTCTGATACCAACTGTAATGCCCCACTTTTTTTCACTCACTTCTTCCCGTAAATCAGAGTCTATTTTTTTATAACAGAGTAGAGTGATAGAGAGCTGGACGTCACGACGCGAGCTAAGTCCGAACTCCTAAAGTCCAACCCTTAACTGGCCAACCCTATGTGTGCATGGACTAAGTCCACGAAAATGGTTCACACATAACAATATCAACATACGGAATAAAAAATCATAACCTGCAGAATTATAATCATATCATGCGGAATCATAATAGAACCAAGTTCTATTCCATTCAGATAGCAAAGTACGTCAAGTCTTTATTCACAATTTATCCAATAAAACATCCAACTATAGCAAACTCCTCTAAGTTATTATATCCGAATTCTAGATACTCAAAATACAAGCCCATGAGTATCTTAAACAAAATATAAATTAAAAGCATCCAAGCTCCTATGCTTGGCTCGTTTCGCGTTCCTCGTTCCCCTTGTTTCCTGTATCATCCACTAGGGTAGAAGTAGGGCGTTAGAACAATGCGCCCAGTAGGTATTCCAATTAGGGTTAACACATGGGTTAGTATCAAAAATCCAGATATAATATATATCAAAACCAGTTATAATAAATCATACCATACTTATAAAGCATCGCATCCAAAACAGTGTATGATAATAGAGATCCAATCATACCGATAAAAACCAGAAATATTGCATGATAATAAAGATCATAATCATGCCGATTCAATGCCATGCCATGCTATCATATGCAATGAGTCCCACCCATCACAAACTCATAGTAACCTTTGATGGAAAACTCCTCATCAAGGTATCGGACTTAGCTCGCATCGTGACATCCCGCGCTCTATCACTCTACTCTGTTATAAAAAAAAAGAATAGGCTCTGAATTTACGAGAAGAAGTGAGTGAAAAGGACGGGGCGTTACTGATATTGTGTTACAATGATAATAATGCTATGATATGATTCATTATTATGCATGTGTAAGATTATGGATGTTGGATTTTGATGTTTTAGAACATATATATGATGCTTACATCAATTTGAGATCATATAACTATGTTGGAGTATAATGATTAGATTCATGGCATGTTAATATGATACGTAACATGTGGCATGATGGTAGAGAAACTGCATGGTAGGGATGGAGGTGTACGCTGTGATATTTACTGATGACCACGATGGTGGTAGTGTAAGGCTTCGCTTTTAGTGAGAAGTACCACACATGTGGTAGGTTTGGTTTGTAAGGCCATGAAAGATCACGAAGACTGTTATTTGGTGGTGGTTGTGTTGTGTAGGCCCCATTTAATATGGGAAGTACCACACAGTGGTAGGTTGTAAGCCTCGCATCGGCGGGAAGACTACCAAATGCAATGGCTATTGATGTGGAAGGATGATGAACTAAACATGTGCATTGAGCATTTTTGCATTGACTAGGGTTTTTCATGCTCAATAGTATCATATTTAACTCAATTTACTTTTAGTTCACCAGTGAACTATTTTTCCTTAAGCACGGTGTCTAGGAAAGTTTTGTCACAAAGACGCACACGTCTAAGGATAACTGGGATTTATGAAGATGTTGTTGTGCTCCCCAACTTACCTGGGAACTTACCTAGCGGTGCTTGTGGTTAAACTCTTATTGGAGACTTAATAATTTTTGGGAAGAACATTAGGCATTGTCTAGACTCCTAAGGTTTTGCTTTTAGGTTTTTTAAAGTTAGGTCATATATTGTGTGGTCTTTGTTTTACCTTGATTTGTCGTTGTGTGTTTTTTAGTTGAGTCCAAATCTGTCTAGTCTAGGAATGTTTACTTCTGTTGAGTCTAAGTCAGTCTAGAGTCTGATTGTGTGTCTGTGCTTTTGTCTATTCATTTTTGCAGGACATTGTAGATTAGGGAGCATTGAGGACAATGTTCGATTCAACTTTGGCGTATTGGGGGGCTACACTTTTGTGTGTTTTGTTTTCTAGTCCAAAAAAAAAAATTGAGAAAAATTGGTTTTCAGCCCTAATATGTGAATAAAAATTTTATATAATGCTTTTCAATTGAATTTTATGAAATTTATGCTTGGACAATTTTTACACAGCCATATTAATGTTATCCTGAAAAAAAAAGAATATTCATGAGTCAAGCAATCGTTAAAAGAATATCAGTAGGAGATTTATACGCAGTGAGATTTAGAGCCATTCGATTTTTTTGAGGGCTATAAGTAATTCTTGTTTTCTTTGATATGCGCATTATTTCGTTGTGAGATCTCATTATTCTTGATTTTAGTCAAATACTGAGAACGACATCAAAATTGAAGTATTACACCAAAAAAATTTCTGAATTTATTTGAAGCATTAGAAAATATCCGTATGAAGCTTAGGAAGTAACATAGACCATTATTTTCGATCGTTTGAGCCTCTGAAGCCTACCTATTTTTTATCATATTATCCTGTTAGCTCCCACTCCTGAGCCTTTATATGATAGCTTGTTTTGTTGATTAGCCATGTTATCCATATCCAACTCTAGTTATGGAGTTTGAGCCAAAATTGAAATATCTATGACCTATTCTAAGGATCCAAAAAAAGTTTGTCACACCCCGCTCCTTCTACCGCCTAAACGGGGTGTGAGCCAACGCTGTAACATCTCGGATTTTCAGTTAATTATTTTATATGAAATTACCCATTTTAATTGTGAATTTTAGATTGGATTTGTATATGGATAAAGAATTGGGCCATGACCCAATTAGGACCCAATTGATTGTCGAATTGGTTTATTAAAAATTTAAATGGGTTGAATTATTTTAGTAATGCATTATGTCCAAAGAACTAATTAAAAAATTTTATGGCCGTGTATGGGATAAGTTTGGCCGAATTTAGATGTAAAAATCTATGGTTATGTGCATGGGATCTTTTAAAAAGGGTGTGCATATTTTCTCAAAATAAATAAAAGAAATATCTAAATTAAAAGAAAGGCCCACGGCATTGCTATATTTATTTTTAGCATTGGCCGATTGGGAGGTTGCTAGATAAGCAAGGGAGGTTGGCAATTACTGGATTAAGCAAGGGAGGTCGGCAATTACTAGATTAAGCAAGGGAGGTCGGCAATTACCAATTTAAGACAAAGGGGTACACGGCATTACTATCTCAAGCATGGGCTAAATGGAAGCTTAGAAAGAGGGAAGCAAAGAGGAAGGGCAATTTCTATCTTAATGCTTTCTATGTTGATCAATTGGAATTGCATAAAAGGAGAGACAAAAGGGGGGTGCACGGTTTTTACAATCCCATTGCCGAGTTTTATTTCTTTCTCTCCCTCTCTCAAGTTCTCTCTCACGCCACAGAGCAAGGAAGAAGAAGATTGGAAGAGAAAGATCAAGAAGAAGAAGAAAGAGGCTAAGGAAAGAAGAAAGATTGGAAGAGCAAGAAAAGGTTGGTATTCTTATTTGATAATTTATTTTGAAATAAAGAACCATAGGGTTCGGCCATGGTGTTTGGCCGAACCCCATGGAAGAAGATTGTAGATTGGTTCAATGATTTAATGGAACGATATGATTTGTTTTGTTGGTTTATGAACATTGAAAACCATGGAACAAGATCAAAGATGATTATGATAATTTGGAAAGGTTGATAGGATTGATCATAAGAATAGAAAAGAATGAGTGAGGTTCGGCCATGGTATATGGCCGAACCCCACCAAATATTTATATGGATTTGAGGTTCTTGGACATTAAATCATGAGGACCGATTTATTAAATTTAAAGGACATGGGTTATACTTTGATGGAAGATTAATGGTGAATTTTAAACAAGAGTTATGGGAAATTCGAATGATAAAAACCATGGAGAATTATATTGTTTTAAAAGAGTTTAAAATGGAAGTTGGGAGGATCATGGGTTCGGCCATGATGTATGGCCGAACTCCATGAGGTTCTTTAAGGATATAATTTATTAAGGAATTATCTTATGTATTAAGAGAATTTTTAAATGAAAACCATGGAGTTTTGATAATCTTATTATTGAATGTTTTTAATGGATCTAAATTGATGGACAAGATCATGAACCATAGGGTTCGGCCATGGTGTTTGGCCGAACCCCATGGGGTAGTTTTGGAATGGAGATTAAAATAGGAAACTATCTAATTTTAGAATTGGTTGCTAAAATTGGAAAGCATCCAATTTTGGAAAGATGGTGTCTAAATTTGGAAACTATCCAAGTGTGGAAGGTATTTGCTAAATTTACAAAGTTTCCAATTTGGAAGGTGTTTGCTAAAATTAGAAGCTACCTAATTAAGGACTTTCTAAATAAGGATTTTTGGAAACCATACGGTTCGGCCATGGGTATGGCCGAACCCCATGGAATTGTTTTGGTATTTTTAGTGTAAATAAATTTATGGTTATTAATTTAGAAAGTGGAGATAAGATTGGAAACAAAGGTATCATGGGTTCGGCCATGTGTATGGTCGAACTCCATGAATCAAAAATTGTGGGTTAGGCTTTGTGTTTTGTAAATAAAGTAAAAGATACAATGTATGTTATGGAATGATAGACATGGATGGCATTCTTGGTAATTATGTGAAAAATATGGAACATTAGGTTCGGCCATGATGTAAGGCCGAACCCCATGAATTATTTTATGGACTATGTGTTTTGGATTAAAAGAAGCATGTATGGATGATTTCGAATCTAAGCAAAGAAAAAGGGCTATGGTTATGAACAATGGCATTTTCGTAAATAGGTATGAAAAATGGTAAGCCATGGGTTCGGCCATGGTGTATGGTCGAACCCCATGGGGTTTTGTTTATGGACTTAGAACCTTGTAATCAAATGGGACTTGGTGTTGATTTATCATTATATTATAAGGTAACGGGATCTCGCAAGCGGTGTGCGATCGGTGATCGAATCTTGGACTGAAGCGCAAGAACTTGTGAACGGTCTTTGGTAGGATTCCACCTTTTTGAAACCATGGATTTTTTTTACAATGTTTCTTATCTTATATTTTGATGAAATTATGTTTCAAAGGATTGGTTTTATATTGATTTTAAGTGCTATGTTTAATTGTATAAATAACATGTGTTGGATATATTTCAAAAGGTGATTTTCAATGCTATGTTTATGCTATAAAATAACATGTGTTTCATTGACATCTCATGCATGGCATGGGGTGAAGGATTTGGTAACCGGAGGGTCCACACTCCGTCGGGGCGTCCGAAAAACCTATGTGGTGTACCTTGATGTGTTTTTCCATCAAGAAGAAACCGGAGGGTCCACACTCCACCGGGGCGTCCGGAAGACCTATGTGGTGGGTACATTTATGTACATGTGATGGGTGGGACTCATTGCATTAGTCATCATTGCATGGCATGGATTTTACATGGTTTTATATATTATGTTATAATATATGTTTTGTACTAACCATGTGTTAGCCATAACTGGAATACCTACTGGGCGCGTTGTTCTAACGCCCTACTTCTACCCTAGTTGATGATACAGGTAATCAGGGGAACGATGAACATAGGACAGACCATGCATAGGAGCTTGGAAGACTTATTTTATATGTTTTGAATAAAATTACTCATGAACTTGTATTTGAGTATCCAGATTACGGAATGTAATAACTTAGATGGTTGGATGATTTATTTGATAATTATGATGTTTTAATTATGGACAAGGACTTGACGTACTTTGCTATCTGAATGGAATAGAACTTGGTTCTATTATGATTCCGCATTTTTATGTTATGATTCCGCAGGTTATGATATTTATTCCGCAAGATTGATATTGCTATGTGTGAACCATTTTAGTGGACTGAGTCCATGCACACATAGGGTTGGCCTGTTAAGGGTCGGACTTTGGAAGTTCGGACTTAGCTCGCGTCGTGACGTCCCGCGTTCTATCACTCTACTCTGTTCTAAAAAAAATAGGCTCTGAATTTACGGGAAGAAGCGAGTGAAAAAGGGCGGGGCGTTACTATTGGTATCAGAGCGAACCCGAAACTTGAATCTCTCGGAGTAAATTAATCCGATCTCGTGCATTAATTTACTTCGTTTGACTCAGACTGATGATAGCAAAGGAAGTACAGTCAAAATAATCGGATTATCAAACATAGCGACATAGGATGTATTTCCCCAGAAACAAAACAAAATCAATTTGGAAATTTTCCCCAACAGGTAGGAATTACAAATTTTGTTTATGGAAACGAAGTCTTGATGTTTTCAATGGCTTAGGGAAAAATGGCTCCATGGGGAAGGCACCCGACAAAACTCAAAAGGGGGTGAAGAGGAGGAACGATGTTCTCATCACGAGGAGGAACAACATTCTCATTATGAGGAGGAACAACATTCTCATCATGAAGAGGAAGAACATCAATCCCACCAAGAGGAAGAACAACAAAACAACGTACACATACCAGCGGTACCTCCTGAATTGCAGAATCTGGTTCAATCAGTGGCTACTTCAGTGCTCCAACAACACATGAATGAGAATGGAACCACCAAGGAAAGCAATGACAGGAGCATGGTCGGAGACTTCCACCAACAGTGCCCTCCTTACTTCAAAGGGAGAGAAGGGGCTGTCGGAGCGGAAAACTGGCTGAAGAAGATTTCACAGATTCTGACTCTATTGAATATCACGAGTCATGCTCATAAGATTTTACTGGCCACATCACAGCTGATTGATGATGCTGGTAAATGGTGGGAGGTGATAGGGAAGTAGCGATCACTTATTCCGGAAAGGGAGAGGACTGCCATGACTTGGGAGCAGTTCTCAGCTACCTTCCTGGAACATTATTTTTATGAGGAGGAGAAGGAATGCCAGACCTGGCTTTTCTATCTTTGGTACAGGGTACCATGATGGTGGCAGAGTACCACCAGGAGTTTCTCAGTTTATCTGTGTATGCATTCTATATGGTGGATACTGAGTATCGATGGGCACGGAAGTTTGAGAGGGGCCTTCGGCCAAGCATAAGGGCCAAGGTAACAATATTCAGATGGTAACCTTCCAAATTTGGATGAGGGTCTCAAATTAGAGATTTTCTAAGTTTAGAAGCTGTCCAAAATCAGATGGTAACCAAAATTAAACACCTTCTATAAATAACAATTTCTAAAATGAGACAATGTTGAGACTTTCCGTAACAGAAATTCCAACATTGAAACTTCCCAAATTTAGATCTATTTTCTAAAAATAGAATGCATCTAAATTAAACTATATTTCCAAGATTAAACAAATCTAAATAGAGAAACTAGCTAATTTCAAAAATTTCTAAAAATAGAAGTTTCTGAAAATGACAAGTTTCTAACTTTAGAAGTCTTTCCATATTTAAATAATCTTAAGTATTTTGTTATTTTAGAAACTTCTTACCTAGGTAACATTCTAAAACACTTCTCAAAATAGAACCTTCCAATTTTAAAGAGTTGTCATAAATAGAAATTTTCTAAAATTAACATTATTTCTAAAAATACAAGATTCAATAACAGTTTTCTAAGTTCCTTGACAACAGTGCCAAAAACTTCTTCGGTTTTAAATTTATACTCGTAAGCGTAGCAACTATTTATAGTATAGCATAGGAGTGCGAGGTCGAACCTTCATAGACTTAGGAAAATATTTCCATGAAAAACATAACACTGAATTATGTAGTTTTAAGAAATTTACAAGATATGAAAATAAATCATAAACATGGAATTAATTATCTAATACAGGAAATTTAATTTTAATTTAGAAATATTCTAAAAATAGAAAACAAGTCCAAAAATAGGAACAACATCTAAAATTAGAAATTAACCATTAAAGAGACTAGTTTTCATGGAAAATACAAAATTTAGCTAATTTCAATTAAGATGGTGGAATTAACAAAAAAATATGAATAATCTTAATCTAACTTAAAACACAAAATTAAGATGCAATTAAATTATTTCCAACCGTGTTCCACGATTTTTTTAAGAATTTGAATTTTATAAACACTAAAGATAAAACACCTAAAATTACCTTTATACATATTTACAATGGAACTAGCTCAAAGAATCAAGGAGGCATTATTTTCCATATTTTGAAAATAAAATAAAGGCCTAGACTAAAGAGCTCACGTAAATTACCAATCATGCATTCAAATTTTTCATCCATAATTATTCTAGAAATAAGATCCGTGAACTTCATTAATTCAAGAATTCCAAATTAAACCTTAGACTAAGAAAAATTTAAACTTTTTCTCCAACCCTAAATATTTCAGTGCACTTTTAAAAATAGGGATCTTAATAAGAGCCTTAGATTGAAGAAGAAAGTCTATTTAATCTAAATATTTCAATGCATTTAATTTGGAAACTTTAAATTAAATCCACACATAATCTTATTAAAAGAATACAAATAAAATCAAACTTTCATCATACAATAATTGAATAATTGGAAAATCATAGACTAATATTTCAGTACAGCTTTAATTTATTAATAAAACATGAAATTGAAATTATAACTCAATGGGATTTTTGGAATAAAAAGAATACAAAAAATACAATGGAAAATTAAAATCACCAACCTTAAGAACCCAATGTGAAAATCAAAATTTCCAAAGTCTTCTCTTCTCCTTTTCAATCCCTCTCCAAAGCACAACCCTTGAATTTTCTTTAGTCAAGTTCAAATTCTACATGTACAGGGGAAGGGCTCTATTTATAAGATTTGGGAGGAAGAATCAATGGTCAAGATCGATTGGAATTATAGATTATATTTTACTGATTACAACAAACTGCAGCGCTAGCTGCTTTTGCTTGGAACATCTGTATTTTTTTTTTTTCTGATTTCTCTGACATATGTATAAAGATGCCTTTCTACATGAAAATGTAACACCCCGGATTTTTAAGATATCAATTTACATGAATATTGTTCATTTAAATTATGAATTAATAGAAATGGACCTTAGATGGGTAAGGTGTTGGGTAATGACCTAATTAAGACCCAATGGTTATGGAATGGTTGTTCAATGTAGAGTAAATGGGTAAGTTACATTTATTTGGCCATGGTGGCTATTTGGGTCAAAAGGCCCAATTGGGACCTAATGGGTCGTGGTTGACTAGGTTGACCACTAAGTGAGCTCAAGTTTGATTAGGTTGGGGCTGAATTGAGTTGGAAATGGAATCAAATAATTGAGTTGATTTAAGTGAATTAAATGAGTAGAATTAAATGAGTGAGTTGAGCTAAAAGAATAAGTTGAGTTGAATGAGTTAGATTGGAAGTTATGGAGACCTTCATCTCAAGTGAGTGGAGTGGGAAGATGAGGGGTTGTAGTCATTTCAAAGACTCAAGTAAAAGCACACACGTTGGATGCATGGAATTTTATATCATGCATGAAACTCCAAATGGGAATCAATGGGACGGTTTTGGGTTACTCAAACCACATCAAGCTAGCACATGTTGGGAAGCTTGGAGGGTTTCCCTCTCAAGATGGAAACCCAAGAGCCACTCGTTGGGAGTGTTTCATCTCAAGGATGAAACCTCCAAAAGAAACTTAAATGAGGGAGGTGAAAGGACATGAGAGTTACCAAGGGGTGTCACCAAAGGACACCACCTTTGGCCAACCCTCATTAACCAAGGAAAGAGTTTTATTTCAAGTCACTCTCTCCCTTGGCCGTTTTTCCCCTCTCAAGACAAGGAACCTTGGCTGGTTGTCTCTCACACAAATCATTCCTTGGCTGATCACTCCTCAAAGAGAAAGTGGACTTAGAACAAAGGAGTTTGCATCTCAAGGTTTTATCATTCACACCCAAGGCTGAAATACTCTTTCTCTTAAATCTATACCTTGGCCGAACCACTCCAAGGACTGCATCAAGATCAGTCTTGGCTAAAGGACAAAAAGGAAGGAAGGAAAGGCTAAGGAAAGAAAGAAAAGGAACAAGCCGAAGAAAAAGAAAACCGGAGGAATCGCGGAACCGGTGAGTAATTTACTAGTTTTTGTTTATAAGAACCATAGGGTTCAGCCATGGGTATGGCCGAACCCCATGGAGGAAAATTAAGGAATGTATGATTATTTTTAAAAGAAGTAGACGAACCCCATGAAAAGATAATTGTTTGTATGTAATGGAAATAAGGATTAAGTAAATGGATAACACATTTTGGATGATTAAAGGATGGAAATAATAGATCAAGGATTAAAAAGGTGGACCAAAGATAATTAAGTGACGTTTGGCCATGAAGTATGGCTGAACCCCACTAGGGTTATTTTATGGACTGATTTATTTTAGAGGTATGCAAAACATGAAAACCATAGGGTTCGGCCATGTGTATGGCCGAACCCCATGGACCATTTTTATGGGTTAATTGGAGTTAAAAACATGGTTAGAGATTATTAATGGTTCTATGCTTTTGATTAAGGAATCACATATGATTATCTTGGGACTTAGTATTAAGTAAGTAATCAGCCATGATAGATGATAACAAAAGGGACAAAAATCAATATGGTGAGGTTCGGCCATGTGGTATGGCCGAACCCCACTAATGGTTATTTGGTGGACTTAGTTTCTTTTGAAGTGGTCAACTTGTAATATAATTGGTCAAATCAAAATGGAGACTTATGTATGATGGATTAAAGTAAATGAAAGGTTAAACAAGGGTTAGGCTAATGGCAATATTGTAAATATGGAATGAAAAGATCAAAGGACTTGAAGAAGGGGCCAAAACCAAAATGGTGAGGTTCGGCCATGTTGTATGGCCGAACCCCACCAAGGTGTATTTGGTGGATTGAGGTTTTTAAATGAGTTATTTGAATGGTATTGGTTAAATAAAAAGAGAGATCAAATTCAAGTGAGTGAGGTTCGGCCATGGTGTATGGCCGAACCCCACAAGATGGTGTTCTTGGTCTTAGACTTAATGGAAAATCAAATGGAACATGGATTGATTGGTTGATGTGTAACAAGGTAACGGGACCACACAGAAGGGGCACGATTGTGAACGGTTTCCGGTTTAAAGCTCAAGGACACCTTAGTTGTCTTGGGTAGGATTCCTACATCATTGAAACCATGGATATGTATTATGTACTTATGATGATTTTATTTCATGTTTGATAAGTTATTTTGGTATCAAACAATATGTTGCAATTATGGGATTTTCATGCTATGTTTTGTAATATTCTATAGCATGTTGGCATTTGCATCTCATGCATGGCATGGGAGGGATGGAATGTAACCGGAGATCCACACTCCGTCGGGGCTTCCGTAAAGTGAGGGGTATTGTAACAGAAGGCCCACGCTCCGTCGGGGCGTCCGTAAGTCGTGAGGGGTATTTTAACCGGAGATCCACACTCCGTCGGGGCATCCGTAAAGTGAGGGGTATTGTAACCGGAGATCCACACTCCGTCGGGGCGTCCGTAAAATCGTGGGGGATACCTTGATGAGGAGAATTCCATCAAGAGGATACATGTGTTTGTGATGGGTGGGACTCATTGCATATGGTAGCATGGCATGGCATTGAATCGGCATGATTATGATCTTTATTATCATGCAAGGTTTCTAGTTTTTATCTATATGATTGGATCTCTATTATCATACACTGTTTTGGATATGATGTTTTACAAGTATGATATGGTATATTATATCTGGATTTTATATACTAACCCATGTGTTAGCCCTAATTGGAATACCTACTGGGCGCGTTGTCTAACACCCTACTTCTCCCTAGTTGATGACACAGGAAGGGAACGGAACGAGGACGTGAGTGGAGCCAAGCTTAGGAGCTTGGATGATTAAGTTATATTTTGTTTAAGTTATTCATGGACTATGTATTTGAATAGCTAGCATTCGGGATTGTGCTAACGTAGGTATATTTGCTATGGATTGGATGGTTAATGTCTGGATATTTAAGTTATGATAAGTATGGCTAAGTGTGGGACTACTTTGCTATCTAAATTGGAATAGGATTGTTATCCTATTGTTATTCCGCATATATGTTTTATTCCACAAGTTAACTTGAGCACGTGTGAACCATTTTAGTGGACTTGGCCCACGGACACGTATGGTTGGCCAGTTAAGGGTCGGACTTTAGAAGCTCGGACTTAGCTCGCGTCGTGACGTCCCACTCTCTCTCACTTTTCTATTCAAAGAAAAAAAAATAGACTCTGATTTTTCGGAAAGGAAGTGAAAAAGGGCGGGGCATTACAGAAAATGTTGTTGTGTTGTCTGCTGATTTTGTTTTCTTTATCTTGCCACCTTGCTCAACAATTTCTATTTGCTGGATAGCCTCAGAATGGACCCTTGAAAAATAATCTGAAAACCATCCAATTTCTATTTGCTGGATAGCCTCAGAATGGACCCTTGAAAAATAATTTGAAAACCATCCATTTGTTCCATTCATGGTATTCTTACTAGCGAGTAGTAACACTCAGGAGCCTTTCTTAATTCCCCTCATGCTCAAACATGACAATTTGAGATGTCAACTTGTGACTAGTTAATCCCATATATGATACCAAGTTCATTGATTTGTCTGACCACTGCAGCTCGTGGTTCAATATTTGGTTAGAGCCGGTCCACCCAAACAGTTTTCTTCAACAACACATGTCACTTATTCGTGTCAATGTATTGATTTCCTTTGCATAGCACATGTGTGAATGCAACAACTTAAAAATATGGTGCATTGCACTTAAATGTCTATGAGCAACGACTGTATATGGCTCTATGCAAGCATATGTCCTCAACCTCTTTCTTTGCTGGAAACCACTTTGAATAGCCCATTTCTCCCATCAGAGAAGGTCCACTGATAACATGACACAGCGATGTTTTGATATGCTGGCTGATTTCTTTTTGCAACATTAACATAAATCTTTTAATTTCTTTTTGCCACGTTGCTTGCTTCTGCTTGCTTGAGTTCTTTCTCCAGGCTCTCAATATTATGATCTCTCGTGTACAGTCAGACCCAATGAGTAAATGGGTAACTCAAATCTTCTGAGCCTTATTTGTGGGCTCTGGGCTTTTCACATGGGCTTCTTTTTATGGAAATTTTAATAAATAGCATTTTATGCACAAAATTTCCATTTTCTTTTTATTTCATGTGTTTCCCTATATTTCCTGTAAAACTCGCAAAATCTTATTAAAAATATCAGAAACACACTAAACAAGGGCTAACTAATCTAAATAAAAAGGTAAAATATGTCAATTTCTTGTGTACATTAAAATATAAGAGATAAAATTTGTATTCACGTTGTTGTTATCGTGCATTTTATTTACTCAGTTTTAACATTTTACAATTCAACCAAAACTCTCGCCAATTTACGATGAGGAGATTCAACCACACTATATTATTTTAAAATGCATTGCATATTTGCATTTAAAATCTGATATTTTTACACTGTAAGCCTTGCGGCAATGAATGGGAGTTTGTGGTTATTATATTGACGAAAATGATGTGAACGGGACTAGAACGTGATACGGACATTGTTCACACGTAACGGGATGAGATATATGTTTCTATATGGGAAATGTGAACCTGAGAGTGTGCGGGATGCCGAGGCCTAACCATCTTTAGACAAAGTACGGAACCAATTTATGTACCTAGAAACTGACTTGTTATCAGTTGGAGATCCTATGATAGATTAGTTTCCAACCCGCTGTTCCAATTGGAACGCACGTATTTGTGCACCTGTGTATATAACAATATGTTGCACGGTGGGTATCTTTAGGCGGTAAATGGTAAATAAAGGGTAGACGTACCCGACATAGAGATGACGGTAACGGATATGGTATTCTTATATAATTTTTTACATACTGCAATTTATCTACCCGTTGGTGGGGTTTTGAACTGAGTTATTTTTACCACAGTATAGTTTTTAAATACGAACTGCAGTATATGTGTATTGTGTATGATTCCATGCAGATGGGCTTAGGAATCCATGTTAGCTAAGTCAGAATTTATTATGATCACATGAGATACATCAGTGGGTTGAATGGGGATTTAGTCCATGTATTGATATGCAATTAGTTGATATGTTGTGCATATCAAATTGCCCTCACATTTTAGGTGCAACATTGGGTTGTGAATAACCACAGTGTAGAATGTATGTACGTGCTGGGTGGAGCACTTGCACAGGTAACACGGTCGCTTGTGTGGGACATATTCGCAGCTAAGTGTACCGCAGATGTCAATTGACAGGGGTATTATTTTGAGAAGAAAGAGCATGCATATTAGATAACCATGTTAGATGTTGTTCTAAAAGAAAAACTGTATGATTTCTGAGTGTTTAAAATGTTAGGTGATAGCATGTTTATTATGATAATATATTGTATTATCTATTCTACTCTCTTTGTTGGCCTATTTAGCTCACATCCCTTATGTTACAGGGAACCCGGATGAGGAAGGACGGGATGATCCTCAACTACAGTAGGGTGGAGGCTCTCTATTTTCTTTTCCCACTATTGGGAATTCTGTTGTATTTATCTATTGTCTTTATGAACTCTGCAATGTAATAAACCCTTATTGATGTTAGGTTGAGGCACAATAGACATGTAATAAAACTACTTCATTTCTTACGTGCAATTCTGATATGAATGTTGTTGTGCAATAAAAAGTTTTACATTTATTTTACTGCAAACGCTTTAAACATTTAATAGTATAGCAATTGAGTGCGAGGTCGAACCCAGAGGAATTACAGAAAGTATATCCTAAGTATTTACACATATTTATCAATTATTTAATTTAAAAGTTCTAATTGAAACTAGTGTTGGTGGATTATTTTAGAAAACACAAAAAATAACTTAGATCTGACATATATTTAATAAAAAATAGTTTATTTAATTTCAATCCTAGTTCAAAATTGAGGTTTGGAGTTGGAAAAGAATAATAAATCAAAGAATCAAAGAATTAAAGGATTGAATCAAATAAACAATTAAACAAATAAACAGATAAATTAATCAAATAAATCAAATATTTTACATATCATATAGTGGAATTGACCTCAGGATATCAGCATGACATTAATATTGTAACGCCCAGCCCTTTTTCACTCTCTTCTCTGCTTTCCGAAAATCAGAGTCTATTTTTTTTTATAAACAAAGAGTGATAGAGAGCGGGACGTCACGACGAGAGCTAAGTCCGAACTTCTAAAGTCCGACCCTTAACTGGGCAACCCTATGTGTGCATGGACTAAGTCCATGAAAACGGTTCACACATAACAATATCATCATGCGGAATAACATCATAACTTGCGGAATTATTGTAATGCCCCGCCCATTTTCACTCGCTTCTTCCCGTAAATTTAGAGTCTATTTTTTTTATAACAGAGTAAAGTGATAGAGCGCGGGACGTCACGACGTGAGCTAAGTCCGAACTTCCAAAGTCCGACCCTTAACTGGCCAACCCTATGTGTGCATGGAACAAGTCCACGAAAATGGTTCACACATAGCAATATCAACTTGCCGAATAAAAATCATAACCTGCGGAATCATAACATCAATTTGCGGAAACATAATAGAACCAAGTTCTATTCCATTCAGATAGCAAAATACGTCAAGTCATTAATCATCATTATCATAACACAATTATCCAATAAGACATCCAACCATAGCAAATCCATCTAAGTTATTACAATCTGAATTCTAGATACTCAAATACAAGCCCATGAGTATCTTAAACAAAATATAAACAAAAAGCGTTCCGAGCTCCTATGCTTGTCCCTTTCCACGTTTAGCGTTTTCCTCGTTTCCTGCATCATCCACTAAAGGGTAGAAGTAAGGTGTTAGTACAACGCGCCCAGTAGGTATTCCAATTAGGGTTAACACATGGGGTAGTACCAAAAATACAGATATAACATATATCAAAACTAGTTATAATAAATCATGCCATACTTATAAAGCATCGTATCCAAATCAGTGTATGATAATAGAGATCCAATCATACCGATAAAAACCAAAACCTTACATGATAATAAAAGTCATAATCATGCCGATTCAATGCTATGCTATGCCATGCCATGCTATTATATGCAATGAGTCCCACCCATCACAAAACATAGAGTATACTCTTGATGGAATTCTCCTCATCAAAGTAACTTCCTAGTGGAATGCTCATCACCAAGGTCTTCTCTCTTGATGGAATTCTCCTCATCAAGGTATTCCCCACAGTTGCCTTATGGACATTCCGACGGAGTGTGGGCTGCGGTTACTTAGTATCCTCTTGATGGAATTCTCATCATCAAGGTATTCATACATAGTATCCTCTTGATGGGATTCTCATCATCAAGGTATCCCCCACGAGTGATTTACGGATGCCCCGATGGAGTGTGGGTCCCCGGTTACCTATTATCCCTCCCATGCCATGCATGAGATGCAAATACCACATCTATGCAATTATACAAAATCATAGCATTTAAAAGCTCATATTTAAAACACATGCTATTTTATCAAATAAACATAGCATATAAAATCACCATTTGAAACATATCCTTTGCAATATAAATTCATTAAATCAAGATAAAAACAATGCACATAAACCCATGGTTTCAAAGAGGTGGAATCCTACCAAAGACCGCTAATGTGTGCTTGCGTTTTTCGTCCGGTAACCGCTCACGATCGTAAAGCCTTGTGAGATCCCGTTACCTTATATCATAATAATAAATCAAAAACCAAGTCCCACTTGATTTACAACATCTAAAGTCCATTAACCAATTCCCATGGTTTATCATTTTCAGCCGATATTACCAAATTTCCATTGGCCTAATCCTTAATTAACAATTCATTCAATTAACCCAACATACGTAACCCTATGTTCATCAAACAATTCCCATGGGGTTTGGCCACGCACCATGGCCAAACCCATGGTCCCTTATTTTCACTTAATTACCAAAATGCCATTATACATATCTATAGCCATATTTTCACTTATTTACCTTCCTTATTTTCATATATTTACAACTTTGCCATTGTCTTCAATCACCTCATGTTTATGTTCTAAAACATAGGTTCATTAATTCTACATAATTACCATATTGCCATCCATGATTATAATTTCATTATTCTCACCCTTCATCCCTTGGTTTGGTGAACCATTCAATTACATTATACCAAGGCCCATTATACAAGTTCACCATCTTAGGTCCATAAATGACCCACAATTCCTTAACCACTTAGGTCCATAAAGAACCTCATGGGGTTCGGCCGTACACCATGGCCAAAACCATGATTCTCCACTTTGGCCTTTAATTACAATTTTGCCATTACCTTCATCAATAATCCACAACACATATTTGTATCCTTCACTTTATTTAAAAAACACAAAACATAACCCATAAATTTGATTCATGGGGTTCAGCCATACACATGGCCGAACCCATGATGTCCTTGTTTCCATTTATTTCCACCTTCTATCTTTAGAAGGTTTCCAAAATATCATTCCATAATTATAAGGTTCCTAAATTAAAACTTTCTAATTTAGTCTTCAACTTCCAAAAATAGAAACTTCCCAAATAAAACAACTTCCATAAACAAATGCTTCTAATTTGGCAATCTCCTTTCATAATTAGAAGGTTTCTAAATTTAATATACCATTTCCATAATTAAAAGGTTTCCATAAATAAACTCCACCTTCCATTTTAATCTAATGTCCATATTTAGATAGCTTCTAATTTAATAATCAACTCCATAATTAGATAGTTTCCTAGATTATAAACTATCTTCCATAATTAGATAATTTCCTAGATTAGAAACCATCTTCCATAATTGGAATGCTTTCCAAATTTAGCAACCAAAATCCATCTACCATTGCAAAACCACCCCATGGGATTCGGCCATACACCATGGCCGAACCCTATGGTTCATGACCTTGACCATTTAATCCCTCATTAATTTCCTTTCCATGGGGTTCGGCCATACCCATAGCCGAATTCTATGGTTCCATTCCTTTCCTCTTTTTTAAATCCAAACCACTTAACCATCAAAGGTTTCCATGATCTGAAATTTAAGAACATAAACCCATAATTATTTCCAAATCCCTTATTTATATAAATTGCATTACTAATTAAATTCAACCCCATTTAAATTTATTTGAAACCATTTATTAAAATCGTTGGGTCTTAATTGGGCAAAGACCCGACATTTTACCCATCTAAGATCCATATCTAAAATTTCATAATTTAAATGGGTAATTTCCGTAAATATTTATAACTTGAAAATCCGGGGTGTTACAATTATAATAGAACCTAGTTCTATTCCATTTCAGATAGCATAGTACGTCAAGTCTTTAATCATAATTAAAGTTAACTCAATTATCCAAATAAACATCTAACCATAGGAAATCATCTAAGTTATTACATGTCCAAAGTCTAGTTACTCAAATACAAGTCCATAAGTAACTCAATCAAAAATATAAACTAAAATCATCCAAGCTCCCATGCCTGGCCCATTTAGTGTTCATCCTTCTCCTTGTTTCCTGTATCATCCACTAGGGTAGAAGTAGGGCGTTAGAACAACGTGCCCAGTAGGTATTCCAGTTAGGGCCAACACATGGTTAGTACAAAACATATATAATAATATCATAATGTCAAAAGCCATATAAACCATGCCACGCAATGATGACAAATGCAATGAGTCCCACCCATCACATGTACATTTAAGTACCCACTGTAACACTCTGGATTTTCAAGTTATAAATATTTACAGAATTTACCCATTTAATTGGTGAATTATTAGATATGGATTTACTTATGGGTAAAGTGTTGGCTCATAGCCCAATTAAGACCCAACGGTTTTGGAAATGGTTTCAATAAAATTTAAATGGGGTTGAATTAAAAGGATATGCGCATGAGATGTATGTGGGATTTTCATATCCAATAGATATGATAGAATATCTTGAGAAGATATCTAAAATTAAATAAATATTACATGGACGAATTTTAGATATCATATCCAAGATTATATGCTTGAATAATTTTAAAAAGAATATGTTTAATTAAATTAAGAGGATTGTTTAGGCTATGTATAGAAGATATGTGCATGGCACCTTCTAAATTAGGATTGATTGGGAGTCTAATAAAAGAAAGGCTCAAGGCAAGGGCGCACGACATTGCTATTGTTATCTTAGCATTGGCCGATTGGAATGATATTAAGAAAGAGGGAACGGAGGCGCATAAGATTGGAAGGTTGGCAATTGCTATCTCAAAAACCTTCTAAGATAGGACAATTGGTTTTTTAAAAAAGAGAGACATAGAGGGGCCCATGGCTCACATACACAACCATAGCCGAATTCTCTCTCTCTCTCAATTCTCATTCAAGGCAAGAACAAAAAGAAGGAGAAGGCCACCAGCAAGTGGTGTTCTCAGTTTTGGGAAAAATCAAGAAGCAAGGAGAAGGATTGGAAGAGTAAGAATCAATCGGAACCGGTTAGTATTTTATAAATTTTGTTTAAAAGAAAAGAACCATAGGGTTCGGCCATGGTGTATGGCCGAACGCCATGGAAGAAAAGTGAGGAAATAATCATGGAGTATTAATGGAAAAGATGGACCATAGGGTTCGGCCATGGTGTATGGCCGAACCCCATGGAGGGACTGGTGATTTTATGGAAAGACATGATTATTTTTATGGGTTCGGCCATGGAGTATGGCCGAACCCCATAAATAATTATGGATTTATGTTCATGAATTTAGATATTGGAAACCATGGAAAGGAAATTAATATGTTGATTAGATCATGGAGGATCAAGGATTAATAATTTTAAAAAGGGGATTATGAACCATAGGGTTCAGCCATGGTGTATGGCCGAACCCCATGGAAGATGTTTTATTAATTTAGAAAGTGAAGGAACGGTTGGATTGTCTCTATGGGTGAGGTTCGGCATGGATGGCATTGTTGTAAATATAAACAAAATTGAAGGATCATGGGTTCGGTCATGGCCGAACCCCATGAGGGAGGTTTGTGGATCAAAACATGGATTTAGGCATGTGTTAATAAATGAAAGGTTTAATTATGGATTAGACCAATGGCAAAGTTGTAATAAAGGGTGAAAGTGAGGAATCATGGGTTCGGCCATGGTGTATGGCTGAACCCCATGGGGATTGGTTTATGGACTGAAAATATTGTAAATCAAGTGGGACTTGGTTTTGATTGATTTTATATTATAAGGTAACGGGACCTCACAAGGTGTTTACGATCGTGAGCGGTTACCGGACGAAAGACGCAAGGACACATTAGCGGTCTTTGGTAGGATTCCACCTCTTTGAAACCATGGATTTTATGTACAATGTTTTTATCTTATTTTGATGAAATTATATTGCAAAGGATAGGTTTTAAAATGTGAATTTTAAATGCTATGTTTATTTGTATAAAATAACATGTGTTGGATATGTTTCAAAAGGTGATTTTAAATGCTATGTTTATGTTATAAAATAACATGTGTTTCATTGGCATCTCATGCATGGCATGGGGTGAAGGATATGTAACCGGAGGGGCCACACTCCGTCGGGGCGTGCGAAAAACCTATGTGGGATACCTTGATGTGTTTTTCCATCAAGAAGAAACCGAAGGGTCCACACTCCGTCGGGGCGTCCGAAAGACCTATGTGGGGGTACTTTTATGCACATGTGATGGGTGAGACTCATTGCATTTGTCATCATTGCATGGCATCGTTTTATATGGTTTTGGACATTATGATATTATATATGTTTTGTACTAACCATGTGTTAGCCCTAATTGGAATACCTACTGGGCGCGTTGTTCTAACGCCCTACTTCTACCCTAGTGGATGATACAGAAAATCAGGGAAACGATGAACGCAAGGAGGGCCAGGCATAGGAGCTTGGATGATTTAGTTTATGTTTGAATAAAGTTACTTATAGACATGTATTTGAGTAACTAGTTTCTGGGCATGCAATGACTTAGATGGTCGGATGTTTGATTGGATAATTATGATATTTTAATTATGATTAAGGACTTGACGTACTTTACTAACTGAAATGGAATAGAACTAGGTTCTATTATGATTCCGCAGTTATGATTTATGTTCATGAATTTAGATATTGGAAACCATGGAAAGGAAATTAATATGTTGATTAGATCATGGAGGATCAAGGATTAATAATTTTAAAAAGGGGATTATGAACCATAGGGTTCAGCCATGGTGTATGGCCGAACCCCATGGAAGATGTTTTATTAATTTAGAAAGTGAAGGAACGGTTGGATTGTCTCTATGGGTGAGGTTCGGCATGGATGGCATTGTTGTAAATATAAACAAAATTGAAGGATCATGGGTTCGGTCATGGCCGAACCCCATGAGGGAGGTTTGTGGATCAAAACATGGATTTAGGCATGTGTTAATAAATGAAAGGTTTAATTATGGATTAGACCAATGGCAAAGTTGTAATAAAGGGTGAAAGTGAGGAATCATGGGTTCGGCCATGGTGTATGGCTGAACCCCATGGGGATTGGTTTATGGACTGAAAATATTGTAAATCAAGTGGGACTTGGTTTTGATTGATTTTATATTATAAGGTAACGGGACCTCACAAGGTGTTTACGATCGTGAGCGGTTACCGGACGAAAGACGCAAGGACACATTAGCGGTCTTTGGTAGGATTCCACCTCTTTGAAACCATGGATTTTATGTACAATGTTTTTATCTTATTTTGATGAAATTATATTGCAAAGGATAGGTTTTAAAATGTGAATTTTAAATGCTATGTTTATTTGTATAAAATAACATGTGTTGGATATGTTTCAAAAGGTGATTTTAAATGCTATGTTTATGTTATAAAATAACATGTGTTTCATTGGCATCTCATGCATGGCATGGGGTGAAGGATATGTAACCGGAGGGGCCACACTCCGTCGGGGCGTGCGAAAAACCTATGTGGGATACCTTGATGTGTTTTTCCATCAAGAAGAAACCGAAGGGTCCACACTCCGTCGGGGCGTCCGAAAGACCTATGTGGGGGTACTTTTATGCACATGTGATGGGTGAGACTCATTGCATTTGTCATCATTGCATGGCATCGTTTTATATGGTTTTGGACATTATGATATTATATATGTTTTGTACTAACCATGTGTTAGCCCTAATTGGAATACCTACTGGGCGCGTTGTTCTAACGCCCTACTTCTACCCTAGTGGATGATACAGAAAATCAGGGAAACGATGAACGCAAGGAGGGCCAGGCATAGGAGCTTGGATGATTTAGTTTATGTTTGAATAAAGTTACTTATAGACATGTATTTGAGTAACTAGTTTCTGGGCATGCAATGACTTAGATGGTCGGATGTTTGATTGGATAATTATGATATTTTAATTATGATTAAGGACTTGACGTACTTTACTAACTGAAATGGAATAGAACTAGGTTCTATTATGATTCCGCAGTTATGATTTTATTAATCCGCATGTTGATGTTGTTATGTGTAAACCGTTTTCGTGGACTTAGTCCATGCACACATAGAGTTGGCCTGTTAAGGGTCGGACTTTAGAAGTTCGGACTTAGATCGCATCGTGGCGTCCCGCTCTGTATCACTCGTTGTTTATATATATATATATATATATATATATATATATATATATATAAAATAGACTCTGAATTTTCGGAAGAGAAAGCGAGTGAAAAAGGGCAGGGCGTTACACCCACCACATAGGTCTTTCGGACACCCCGACGGAGTGTGGACCCTCCAGTTTCTTCCTGATGGAAAAGCACGTCAAGGTATCCCACATAGGTTTTTCGGACGCCCCAACGGAGTGTGGTCCCTCCGGTTACATATCCTTCACCCCATGCCTTGCATGAGATGCAAATGAATCACATGCTATTTTATCATATAAACATAGCATTTAAAATCACAGTTTGAAACATATTCCACACATGTTATTTCATCATATAAACATAGCATTGAAAATCACAATTTGAAACATATTCCTTTACAACATAATTTCATCAAAAATAAGATAAAACAATTGTACATAAACCCATGGTTTCAAAGAGGTGGAATCTTACCAAAGACCACTACGTGTCCTTGAGTTTTTCGTCAGGTAACCGCTCACGATCATACACACCTTGTGAGGTCTCGTTACCTTATAATGCATTAATCAATTAAAACCATGTCCCATTTGATTTACAATAATGTTTAAGTCCATAAACACAATCCCCATGGGTCATGGCCGAACCCATGGTTCCTTATTTTCAATTAATTACCAAATTGCCATCCATGGCTATCATTCCATTAACCTAACCCTTCATACGTTAAAACCATAAATCATTCCCCATGGGGTTCGGACATACACCATGGTCGAACCCATGGTCTATCATTTTCACACTTATTTACATCATTGTCATTGTTCAAATCCATAAAAACATTTCTCATGGGGTTCGGCCATACACCATGGCCGAACCCATGATTCCTCACTTTCACCCTTTATTACAACTTTGCGATTGGTCTAATCATTTCAAACCTTTCATTCACTAACACATGCCTAAGTCTATGTTCTGATCCACAAACCTACCTCATGGGGTTCAGCCATACATCATGGCCGAACCCATGATCCTTCATTTTTGTTTATATTTACAACATTGCCATTCATACCACTCCATTCATTTAAATCTTCCATAAATAGACCCTAAGTCCAAACCGATCCATAATCATTAGTTCATGGGGTTCGGCCATACACCATGGCCGAACCCTATGATGTCTAACCTTCCATTTTGATCAAAAGTCCATAATTAGAAACTTCCTAATTTTAATAACCATCCTCCATTTTAGAATGTGTTTACAACTTTTCCATCATCTCCATGATTAGAACCTTTCTATTTTTATATTGCCACCATTACCATTTTTGAATCCATAAAATAAACTCTAGTGGGGTTCGGCCATACACTATAGCGGAACCTCACTCATAGAGACAATCCAACCGTATTAAATCCATCTATATTTTTCCATAGTTTTCATCTTTCAAAACTTCCATTCATTTAAAATAAATCTCAAGTAATCTTTCCCATCATTTTCCATGATTTAATTTCATGAACATAATTCCATAAATATTTATGGGGTTCGGCCATACTCCATGGCCGAACCCATGGTCTAGGATCCATTAAAAATCCATACATTAAACCATGTCTTTCCATGGTTTCTAACCCATAGAAATAACCAAAGTTCCTCCATGGGGTTCGGCCCTTCATCATGGCCAAACTCTATGGTTCAACAACTTCTCTTTAAACCATTTAAACCCTTTTAAAAATCACAAGCATACATCTATAATTTTTCTGTTTCAATTCTATTAAAATAACTAATGTCCTTCATGGTTTTCTTCCCTCCAAAAATCATATACCATTACCAACAAACTCCCATGGGGTTCGACCATACAACCTGGCCGAATCCTATGGTCCATTAATTCGTTTTTAAATCATATATCTAAGATTTCATCATTTGATGGTTCTCATTCATACATTCATCCAAACCTTTTAAAACCATTCTAAATTATTAACCATCTTCCATTAAAACCCAACATTCATCCCTTAATCTTCTTCCATGGGGTTCGGCCATACACCATGGCCGAACCCTATGGTTCTTTTCTTTTAAACAAAATTATCAAATACTAACCGGTTCCGCGACTCCTTCGGCTTGTTCTTGCTCTTCCAATCCTGTATGGTCGAACCCTATGGTTCCTTTCTTTGAAACAAAATTATCAAATACTAACCGGTTCCGCTTCTCCTTCGGCTTGTTCTTGCTCTTCCAATCCTTCTTTTCCTTAGCTTCTTCTCCTCCTTGATCTTTCACAAAGCTAAGAACACCTCTTGCTAATGTGCAAACCAGTGTCAAGACCCTTGTTTAATTGTGTATTGCCGTGCGCCTCTCCTTCTTCTATTTTATAGTTTCCAATTGATCCAATATTAGAAGGTGCCTTGCGCCCCTACTTAGCAAGTGCCTTAGTGCCGTGCGCCTATAACACATCCACTCGGCCAAGCAACTTATTTATTTGGATTTAAACATCTTCTTTATTTAAGAAATAGGATATCATTGCCTAATTCTACGTATCCCAACGTGTGACCAATTTTAGGACCGTCCTAAAATCTTTCCATTTAATCTTAGATATCTTCTTAAGATATTCTAGCATATCAATGTGGATATGAAAATCCCACATACATCTCATGCGCATATCCTTAATCTAGATAGATATTGTTTCATATCAACCTCACATACACGGCCAAATTAATCCATATCTAATTTTTAGACATATTGCATACCCTTTTAATTCAACTCCATTTAAATTTTATTGAAACCATTCCCAAAACCGTTGGGTCTTAATTGGGCAATGACCCAACATTTTTACCCATATAAGGTCCAAAACTAATAATTCACAAATTAAATGGGTAATTTTCATTGAAAATCCAGGGTGCTACAATACAACCCTCTTTTTAAAGTTTTTGTCCCGAAAATCGAGTGAAGTAGGGTTTCAAACATTTACATAAATTGCTCAGGATGAGATGTCCTCATTTCCGACTCGAGTTCCCATGTGGCTTCCTCAATGCCATGTCGATCCCATACCACCTTGACAAACTGGATCGCTTGGTTTCGTAATACCATTTGTTCTGTGTCCACCAGTCGGACTGTAACGCCCCCCCTTTTTCACCCGTTTTCCGAAAATCAGAGTCTATTTTTTTTTTTTAAATAGACGAGTGAGAGAGGGCGCGGACGTCACGACGCGAGTTAAGTCCGAGCTTCTAAAGCCCGACCCTTAACTGGCCAACCCCACGCGTACGCGGAACTAAGTCCACGAGAATGATTCACGCGTAGGAAGTAAGCTCGCGGATTATAATCATTGCGGAACATGATAATAGAGTCTATCCTACCGGCTTTTAGATAGAAGGGAAGATACAACATTGAATTTACCAAAATGCCCCTATGTTCATGATTACATCACAAAATGTATTGTCCATAAGTAACGTCCAAACCATCGCAAGAAATGTAAATTTATACAACCCGACAAGCTAAGTTACTTTAAAATTACATCTCCAAACTGTAAACACAATATAAACTAGGACTGTGCTTTCCAAGCTCCTAAGCTTGGCCTCCGGTATTTCCACCGCTTCCTGCCTCTCCTGCGTCATTAGCTAGGGTAGAAGTAGGGCGTTAGTCAACGCGCCCAGTAGGACTCCGAGTAGGGCTAGCACATGGATTAGTGATACACACATACCGATAACATAAAATACAACAAAATAAGTATGTGATGAATGCTATGTCATGGGTGCTTATGTCATGTGTCCCACCCATTATCCGTATGATCATACAATATCCTGTTCCCCATGTTTGCTTCTCGGTCGCCCCGACGGAGTATGGACTCCGGTTATAGCCCTCAGGCTATCCCCATGTCTGATTCTCGGTCGCCCCGACGGAGCATGGACTCCGGTTATAGCCCTCAGGCAATCCCCATGTCTGATTCTCGGTCGCCCCGACGGAGCATGGACTCCGGTTTGTTTATTTTTTTTCTGCCCATGCCATGCATGAGATGTAGGTGCATTATGCTATGTAGTATATAGATAGACCATATGCGATATACCATACATAGTCATATGATGCATAATATTAAA
Source organism: Chimonanthus salicifolius (assembly GCA_013350335.1). Lineage (NCBI taxonomy): Eukaryota > Viridiplantae > Streptophyta > Magnoliopsida > Laurales > Calycanthaceae > Chimonanthus > Chimonanthus salicifolius. Next base: position 91,911,390 of record CM023532.1, read on the forward strand.
ATATAATCCATGATACTATCATGTAATTCATAAGTTAAAACCCATCATAGTACAAGTCCCATAAATCATAAATTAAAATCATAAATCCATAATAAGCCAAGTCAAAATAATTTAAAACACCATCACATGTTCATCGCTTACAAAAACGTAGGAATCCTACCGAATACCGTGTCGCGTTCCGTTACGCTTCCCGTTCGATAATCCGGTCGCCAATCGCGTACCGTTTGCAACACCTGATACCTTATTACATTTACCGAATTAGTCCATACGTCATCCATGATTAAGTCCCTAACTTAGCCCATTATCCATTGGTTTTAGACTCATACATAAATCCAATTTTGGCCAAATTTAAAATTCCGATTTGCGAGCCTAAAACGCAGCAACTATCCGCTTCCTTTATTCATTAATAATATTTCCATTTTCATGTCCAATCCCCATAGGGTTCGGCCATGTATTATGGCCGAATCTATGGTTTTTCAATGTGGCACTTATTTACCGTTTTGTCATCCTTTCCTCCATGGTTAATCTTCCCTTCATTTATGTGCATTCTAAGTCCAAGATTCATTCATACTTAGGTCCCTTCAATCATGACCTAGCATCATAAAATCAGCCACCTAATATTTAATTTTTGAAAAACATTACTCCCACACCTAATTCCATATTTTGGCCTAAGGTGTGGCCCACATATCATTTTTATAAATCCATCAAAATCTAGTATTCTTCTACATTATTTTCCATTTATTAAATCCACTAATCACTACCCATAAGGTTCACCTTTATGGATACCATTTTCAAAGACTAGGTTTTGTCCCAAAATAATCCAATTTAAAATCACAAATCTTCATTCTTTTTGGCCCTTTAAAACCAACTCCTAGGCATTGATACATGCATTAACCTTAGCCTAAAATTGGTCAAAATTTGGGTCATGGGTTCGGCCATACACCATGGCCGAACCCATGATGTTTCTTTCCCCATTTTTCTTGGTTTCATTTACCCATTTAAACATACCTCTAATGAAAATTAAATCATCCATTGATGTTATTCTTAGACCAATGTTTTTGTCCAAAGGACATCCATTTTTAAAATCAATAATCCCCATTCATTTTGGCCCAAAAAAAATATCATACACTTTGTAAATCCATTTAAATTTTACTATTAACTTAGCCTAATTTCCATTCGTTTAATCCATGTATAACTCATGACTTAGTCCACAAATGACCTAAAACATTGGCCATGGGTTCAGCCATACACCATGGCCGAACCCATGATGCCTTTCCCTCATTTTTAACTTGGGTCCTTTAATCACATTTAAAGTCCATTAAAACCACCAACATTTCCTCATGATTTTCTCATTTTAACAATCCTTTAAAAAAAAACCCATTTTTAATCATTTGAAAACTAATTTTCATTAACCATTCTCCATACTTCTAATCTTATAAAAATTCTAAAATATCATCCATGGATTCCATCATAAAACTTTTTTTCCAAAAATTGCCTACATTTAACCCTTTAAATCCTTGGAACCCTAAACCATTCTCCAACTTTTTATTTTTATAAAAACCCTAATTAAAATGCATAATATTAAAATATAATCCAAATTAAAATCATCCTCATTTACCATGGGGTTCGGCCATGCTACATGGCCGAACCCTATGGTCCATCCATTCATTAAAAAAAAATTCTATATTCTCCATGCTTTAATACAACCTTAGAATTCCAAAAATTTGAAATCATAAATCACTAATGTTTACTCATTTAAAAACCTAAATCTCATTAGCCATTCTCCAAAATTTTAAACCTTAACATCTTAATAAATTCATCCCACATTGGCCATGGGGTTCAGCCATGCTACATGGCCGAACCCTAAGGTCCATTCAATCCATTAAAACTTCCATCTTTTCCATACTTAATCCATTCATTTCATTTTTTTCTTAGACCATCTCTTCCATTTCTTTGCCTTCCATTTGATGGATTTTAGATCCATTCATAGCCTAAAATAATTTGGCCACCATCATATGGCAAGGATGGATTTCAAAATTAAAAAACCTAAATAATAAATTTCTTGTTTAGAACATACTTACTATCCGACGACTCCTCCGGTCTTTGTCGCTCCCGTCAACTTCCTTGGCCTCTTTTCTTCTTCCTTTCCTTGTTTGAACGGCTAGATGTGATTGATCAATGATGGGACACGTTTGGATCGGCTAAGGTAAATGGGGTTAGGTTAAGAGATAAAGAGAGTATGGAGATGAGGGAGAGATTTTCAAAGGTCTTGGTGGCCCAAAGCTTGCCTTCTCTTCTTTTTTCTTCTCTTCTCTTTCTAAGTTTTCTCTTCTAAGTTTTGTTTTCTTTTCCTTAGTGCATGGGACATTTCTTGAGAGTGGAGACGATGGAGATAGTGAAATGAGATGAGATATCATCTTTTGGTTAGTTTAGGTCATGCTCCACATTAATTCCCCCACCAACCACCATTGCATTAATGGTGGTGGTTGGGATAAAACCACCATTCAAGCCCATGGTTTTATTTTTGTGTCTCTTAGGAGTGGTTTGTGTTTGTTGGAGTGGTTTTGACTCCCTTTTGACCAATCCTTGGATTAGATTAATTAACTTAATTAATTTGATTATTAGGTTAAGTTAATTAATTCCTATCTAATCTAATTCCATTAATTTCCCTCTATAAGATCCACCCATGGTTGACTAATTCAACCATGGTGGTCGGCCCCACTATCCTTGGGTCCACACGCCACCTCCATGGGTGAGGTGGAGGTGGGCCCCATTTGGTCATACCATTTAATCTTGATACATCTTAACTTAGATAATTTTATAATTATCTAATCCATTTAATTTATTTTAATTGGATTACCATTGGGTCCATGACCTAATTATATTCTTGTCTTATCCATTTATCTTAGGTCTTAGTTACCTTGGCCCATTGGGTCCCCTATGGCCCTTTGACCCAAATTGACTATCTTGACCCAATTACTTACCATTGACCAATTAAATGAATTAATTCTAATTCATGGTCTATTGGGTAATCATTGGGCCCATGGCCCAATTAGATTCCCTCTTTGCCCACTTACTTTAGGGTTGGAACCGATTATTTTGATCCATTGGGCGCCACATGGCTATTGGGCCCCCTTTGACCATCATTGACCTGCTTGGTCCTCATTGACTCATTAAATGGATTTCATCCAATCCATGGCCCAATTGGGCCATCCTTGGGCCATTGTCCCAAAATTTGGTCCATTTGGCATTTTATTACATCAAACTTCAATTTAAAATGAATAAATGCCAATATATATATATTTATCAAAAATTCGGGTTATTACACGGACAAGCTTTTTGACATATGTTATGTTGCTCTGGACATCTATTTCTTGTATGTTCAGTACATGAGAAGGATCAGGATTGTACTTCCTCAACATCGATATATGGAACACATCGTGCAAAGATGCCAACTGTGATGGGAGTGCCAATTGATAAGCCACATCCCCCATCCTTCTTATGATTGAAAACGGTCCCACATATCTTGGCGACAATTTCCCTTTTTTTCCAAATCTCATGTGTCCCTTTCGTGGCGAGACTTTCAAGAACACCATGTCTCCCACTTCAAATTCGAGAAACCTTCTCTTCTTGTCAGTATAGCTCTTCTGATGACTTTGCACAGTCAATAGGTGCTGCCGTATCAACTGTATCTGCGTTGTAGTATCTGCAACCAACTCAGGTCCAATCAGTGTAGGCTCACTGGCCTCTGTCCAGCATACTGGTAACCTACAAGGTCTACCATATAATGCCTCAAATGGAGCCATCTGGAGGATTGCCTGGTAACTGTTGTTGTATGAGAATTCTACCAACGGCAAGTGATCCTCCCATCCACCCTTGAAATCTAGTATACATGTCTCAGCATATCCTCCAATGTTTGTATTGTCCTCTTAGACTGCCTATCAGTTTGTGGATGGAATGTTGTGCTAGTAAGTAGATCTGTTCCCATGGCCGACTGCATGCTCTGCCATACTCTGCCAGTGAATCGACCACCTCTGTTGGACACAATAGTTCGAGGTATACCATGCAATCTGATGATATCCTTGATATACCGCCGACCTAAAGTCTTGGATGAGTCTGTCATCTTAATAGGAATGAAATGTGAAGACTTGGTCAGTCGGTCCACCACGACCCATATTGCATCATTGCCCTTTGAAGACCTTGGCAACCCTGTCACAAAATCGATGGAAATGTGCTCCCATTTCCATTTTGGCACTGGTAGGGGTTTGAGTAACCCTGGTGGCTTCTGATGTTCCGTCTTAACCTGCTGACACGTTAAGCAATGAGCCACAAATTCTGCCACATCTCTTTTGAGTCTGTGCCACCAGTAATATCTCTTTAGGTCGTGATACATCTTGGTGCTGCCCGAATGAATTGAGAGTTTGGTCGATGTGCCTCAATTAGTAACTCTTTTCTGCAGTTCTTAGGCACATATATCCTTCCTCGGAATACAAGACCCTGTCTTGATCGTAACTCCCATTCCGGTATGACTTCACTAGTAAACATCTTGGTCCATATCTCCTCCATTTCCTGATCTATCCGTTGTTCCTATTCAATCTTGTCAAGTACCACTTAATTACATCAAAATCACTCATAGCAACCTATGAGTTTCATTCTCGCTAAATTTACTCTGTCTCATGTTATCTCTTTTTCTCGTGAACCCATTTGCGATCTTATGTAGATCAATGTACTCTGTTTCACTTTACCTGTTACCAAGATATTTTCCATACGTACTTGCTCAATACGTTCATTCGTCTACTCTCTGTGTGAGGTAGCCTGCCAATACGAGCGTATGCTCAAGTCTTTTGCTGATTCCATTTTAACTAGGTTTCTAGCTGCACTCTCCTGGAACTCCATTGGCTAACTACAGAGTCAACTGGCCAGTCTAACTCGGCAGTAGCCCATAGCTTCCCATTCGAGTTTCACTAGACTCTTAACTTTGCCCTTAAGTACATTTCACAAAAGTAAGCATATCTTCATTTGCACATAAGTCACTATGTGACTAACACCTTCTGTTCAAAACTTCTATGATACCGAATATCTCTCCACACTAATTTTCCTGTGATACAAGTCGTAATACGATTAACGCCTTTTTCTTTTAACGTGGGACGTAAATTGAAACATGTCCCAATCATTAGATCTATATGTCATCTATGAGACCAACAGGTCCATCATACTACTAACATGTCTACCATGGTACCGACACCTGACATTAATCCAAACCACCATGGGAACCACCATCCATGGTTATACACATCCATCCCTGGTACCACTCTATCAGTGAGTATCATCTGTCTATGGTTAATAACTATCCATAAATATAACCCTCCTATGGGTATAATCCATTCATGGGCATAATTAATCCATAACACATCATCTACCGTGAGATATTCTATCCGTAGGAACAACACTCGAATGAATCACTATTTAACTATGGCAACAATACCAAATCATAAATATACCCCGACCCCTGGCAAGACTTAGGACCCATGACTTACTAAGCGGAAGATCCACGTCCAACGTGGTCAAGTCTACCCCGTCCTGCATCCCTTCACTCCAAGGGTGATTCAGTCAAACTCTAAGGCGGTCGGTCCGCGTCTGACGAAGCTAGCACCACCCCCACGGGGTAAAATAGTACCTAGCTCTGCGCATCCATGCACATCAAGTGTACGAAAAAGCCGTGAGAGCGCCCTCCAGCGCTTACCATGCGAGGGACACACTCCTTAACGGTAACCCTACGGGACCAAGTCTCCGTAATTTCGTATCGACTTTCCACAGTTTCATAGCTACTCTGAGCCATACTCATAGAATCTATATACTTATCTCATCAATATTACGTGAGAGACACACCCATGCCACATCTCAATAAAATCAAGTGACCTCGTCACCCACATCTCAATGCCCAAGTCCTCATAAACTCTTAAATTTGCATACTTTATTGAAAACTATTCAAACTTTCATCACTATAAAAGGTTTGGCAGGGTTAGAACAAACCCTTCATTATGTAACCACAACCTTTACAAAATCTTTCCCTATTTCCCCTACATTTCCTTACCTTTTCTTAGCCTAATCTTCTGTAGAAGATCCTGCATCATCACCAAAATAGAAGAAGTTGTTGGGGCATGTCGTTGACGTGTGCCCCAACACTCCACAAGTCAGACAGGGTATTATTCCTGGTCCCCCAATGTAAGGACAGTTAGTCCTCTCGTTCCCGTGCCCGTGAAGTCCACAAACAGGGCATATAACCTCAATAGGGTGGGGGCAATAAGTATAGTCGTGCCCCTCCTGATTGCATAATTCGCACATTTAATCTGTCAACTCATCCGAAGTCGGAGTAGCCGAAGTATACTCGGGAGAGCCTATCTCCCCTACGAATTCTTCTAAATTTGGGACATCTTCCTCGTCCTCTTCGGTTACAAAGGCTGGAGCAACCCCAACATTGTACTCGGGCAATTCTACTTCCATGTCCTGACTGATTACAACTTCATTGATGAAGTTTGGCACGCTAGAATCGTCGAAAGAAGAAACCAGATCTATTGGACAGCTAGGTGTCCCGCTGTCTCACAACTCTGTATACTCTGTGTTGCCTGACATAACTGTATCACAACAACAGAAACATATCAATGACAACCAGAATTCTAATCAAACTAATCTTTGTTTTGGGGAATTTCTCTACGTATCACATAATGTCTCTTTTTTGGGGAAAATTGCCAAAACGGCACTCTTGATTTTGCTTTGTTTCTGGGGAAATATATCCTAAGTATCATGTATTCGTTTTCTCCATTTGGGGATATCGGGAAAGTATCTCCTAATTTGCTATGTTGGATAAATCCATTTATTTTGACTGTACTTCCTTTGCTATCATCCATTGTTGTTCTCAGATTGAGTCTAACGAAATAAATTAATGCCCGGGGGCCGGATTAATTTACTCCGAAAGATTCAATCTTTCTGGTTCGCTCTGATATCAACTGTAACACCCCGCCCTTTTTCACTCTCTTCTCTGCTTTTCGAAAATCCGAGTCTATTTTTTTTTTATATAAACAAAGAGTGATAGAGAGCGGGACGTCACGACGCGAGCTAAGTCCGACCCTTAACTGGCCAACCCTATGTGTGCATGGACTAAGTTTATGAAAACGGTTCACACATAACAATATCAACATGCGGAATAACATCATAACTTGCGGAATTATAATAGAACCTAGTTCTATTCCATTTCAGGTAGCAAAGTACGTCAATTCTTTAATCATAATTAAAGTTAACTCAATTATCCAAATAAACATCCAACCATAGGAAATCATCTAAGTTATTACATGTCCAAAGTCTAGTTACTCAAATACAAGTCCATAAGTAACTCAATAAAAAATATAAACTAAAATCATCCAAGCTCCCATGCCTGGCCCGTTTCGCGTTCATCCTTCTCCTTGTTTCCTGTATCATCCACTAGGGTAGAAGTAGGACGGTAGAACAACGCGCCCTGTATGTATTCCAGTTAGGGCTGACACATGGTTAGTACAAAACATATATAATAATATCATAATGTCAAGAGCCATATAAACCATGACATGCAATGATGACAACTGCAATGAGTCCCACCCATCACATGTACATTTAAGTACCCACCACATAGGTCTTTCGGACGCCCCGACGGAGTGTGGATCCTCTGGTTTCTTCCTGATGGAAAAGCACATCAAGGTATCCCACATAGGTTTTTCGGACGCCCCGACGGAGTGTGGCCCCTCTGGTTACATATCCTTCACCCCATGCCTTGCATGAGATGCAAATGAATCACATGCTATTTTATCATATAAACATAGCATTTAAAATCACAGTTTGAAACATATTCCACACATGCTATTTCATCATATAAACATAGCATTGAAAATCACAATTTGAAAAATATAGTCCTTTACAACATAATTTCATCAATAATAAGATAAAACAATTGTACATAAACCCATGGTTTCAAAGAGGTGGAATCCTACCAAAGACCACTACGTGTCCTTGCGCTTTTCGTCCGGTAACCACTCACGATCGTACACACCTTGTGAGGTCCCGTTACCTTATAATGCATAATCAATTAAAACCATGTCCCATTTGATTTACAATAATGTTTAAGTCCAGAAACACAATCCCCATGGGGTTCGGCCATACACCATGGCCGAACCCATGGTTCCTTATGTTCATTTAATTACCAAATTGCCATCCATGGCTATCACTCCATTAACCTAACCCTTTATACGTTAAAACCATAAAATCATTCCCCATAGGGTTCGGCCATACACCATGGCCGAACCCATGGTCTATCATTTTCACACTTATTTACATCATTGTCATTGTTCAAATCCACAAAAACATTTCTCATGGGGTTCTGCCATACACCATGGCCGAACCCATGATTCCTCACTTTCACCCTTTATTACAACTTTGCCATTGGTCTAATCATTTCAAACCTTTCATTCATTAACACATGCCGAAGTCCATGTTTTGATCCACAAACCTACCTCATGGGGTTCGGCCATACATCATGGTCGAACCCATGATCCTTCATTTTTGCTTATATTTACAACATTGCCATTCATACCACTCCATTCATTTAAATCTTCCATAAATAGACCCTAAGTCCAAACCGATCCATAATCATTGGTTCATGGGGTTCGGCCATACACCATGGCTGAACCTTATGATGTCTAACATTCCATTTTGATCAAAAGTCCATAATTAGAAACTTCCTAATTTTAATAACCATCCTCCATTTTAGAATGTATTTACAACTTTGCCATCATCTCCATGATTAGAACCTTTCTATTTTTATATTGCCTCCATTACCATTTTTGAATCCATAAAATATACCCTAGTGAGGTTCGGCCATACACCATGGCCGAACCTCACTCATAGAGACAATCCAACCGTATTAAATCCATCTATATTTTTCCATAGTTTTCATCTTTCAAAACTTCCATTCATTTAAAATAAATCTCAAGTAACCTTTCCCATCATTTTCCATGATTTAATTTCATGAACATAATTCCATAAATATTTATGGGGTTCGGCCATACTCCATGGCCGAACCCATGGTCTAGGATCTTCACAAAATTCATCCATTAAAAATCCATACATTAAACCATGTCTTTCCATGGTTTTTAACCCATAGAAATAACCAAAGTTCCTCCGTGGGTTCGGCCCTTCATCATGGCCGAACCCTATGGTTCAACAACTTCTCTTTAAACCATTTAAACCCTTTTAAAAATCATAAGTATACATCTATAATTTTTCTCTTCCAATTCTACTAAAATAACTAATGTCCTTCATGGTTTTCTTCCCCCCAAGAATCATATACCATTACCAACAAACTCCCATGGGGTTCGGCCATACAACCTGGCCGAACCCTATGGTCCATTAATTCGTTTTTAAATCATTTATCTAAGATTTCATCATTTGATGGTTCTCATTCATACATTCATCCAAACCTTTTAAAACCATTCTAAATTATTAACCATCTTCCATTAAAACCCAACATTCATCCCTTAATCTTCTTCCATGGGGTTCGGCCATACACCATGGCCGAACCCTATGGTTCCGCCATACACCATGGCCGAACCCTATGGTTCCTTTCTTTTAAACAAAATTATCAAATACTAACCAGTTCCGCGACTCCTTCGGCTTGTTCTTGCTCTTCCAATCCTTTTCTTCCTTAGCCTCTTCTCTTCCTTGATCTTTCACAAAGCTGAGAACACCTCTTGCTAATGTGCAAACCAGCGTCAAGACCCTTGTTTAATTGTGTATTGTCGTGCGCCTCTCCTTCTTCTCTTTTATAGTTTCCAATTGATCCAATATTAGAAGGTGCCTTGCGCCCCTACTTAGCAAGTGCCTTAGAGCCGTGCGTCCCTTTTCTATAACACATCCACTCGGCCAAGCAACTTATTTATTTGGATTTAAACATCTTCTTTATTTAAGCAGTAGGATATCATTGCCTAATTCAACTTATCCCAACGTGTGACTCATTTTAGGACCATCCTAAAATCTTTCCATTTAATCTTAGATATCTTCTTAAGATATTCTAGCATATCAATGTGGATATGAAAATCCCACATACATCTCATGCGCATATCCTTAATCTAGATAGATATATGTTTCATATCAACCTCACATACACGGCCAAATTAATCCATATCTAATTTTTAGACATATTGCATACCCTTTTAATTCAACTCCATTTAAATTTTATTGAAACCATTCCCAAAACCGTTGGGTCTTAATTGGGCAATGACCCAACACTTTTACCCATATAAGGTCCATAACTAATAATTCACAAATTAAATGGGTAATTTTCATATAAATTAATAACTTGAAAATCCAAGGTGTTACAAATATTCCATAATTTCAAAATAAAATTAAAGCCTAGACATGTAGCTCTTGTGAACTAATCATAATTACATTCATGTTGACATCAATAATTATTTGTACAATTAAATCCATGGAGTTCGTTAAAATGCATATTTCAAAATCAGACCTTAGACTTGAATGATTATAATCGACCCCTCTTTCAGCACTAAAAAGACATTGCACCCTTATGAATAAGAGCGTTAGCAACCAAATTGGGATCAAACAAGCTAAAAAACTTTCCATCCAATTTTTCAGTCCACAAATTAAATCCGACTATTGAGTTTAATTAAGAAATTAAAATCAGCATACAATCATAACATAGCCATAAAGTAATTGGAAAACCATAATCTAAAAGACATTGCACTTTGAATTTCATTCATAATCATGGAAATTGAATTACAATAGTTGGAATTGAATAAATGAATTATTGGAAAATAACATAAAAATCAAACGACTAACGCTTTTAAGCACACGATTTTCCATGGTTTTTCTTTCTTCTCTTCCTTTGGTCCATGCCTATGCTTGATTTCCTTAGAGTCAAATTCAAATTTTACTGTGTCTGGAACCTCGTATTTATAATGTTTGCAGAGGTGGAAGAGACAAATCAGGAAACTCCATGAGCGAATCATTGAAAGAAAATCTCCATTTGCACTCTATCTCTTCTTTCTCCACAAGGGTCACACGAATTTGACATGTGTCCTCCTTGCCTTCGGTGAATTTTCCATGTAGATTTCTATGAGAGATTTTCTCCACAAGTTTCTCATCTAAATATTTTCTCCATGTTTCTCTCAAATCCAAATCTCCTTGATTTTCTCTCCATTTGAATTTATCCTCCATAGTGGCGAGCAATATTTTCTGCCATAATCTCTCCATTCCACATTAGCGTGACTTGCACAACACTCCATAATCCATGCGAATTTAATCTGCTATTTTTCGATAGGACAGGGTAATGAAGAACCACTTGGGAATGGAATCGAAAATAAGCGCCTCTCATCCTGAGTTATTTGTGTAAAATTTTGTTTTTCTTTTGGAATCCAACCTTCGTCTAATTTCGGGACGAAAATTCCAAAAGGTGGAAGTATTGTAAGGACTTGGAGTTTTAACTCCTTATTTTATGTAATTTATTTCTCATATAAATGAAATATATGATTTTGGTCCAAATAATGTAAATATTTATTAGATGAAATAAAAGGAAAGTAAAATTTCCTCAGACGATACATCGACCTGGTCAATGTGTCGGGAAGTCTGAACATTTCCAGACAATACATCAACTGGATCGATGTATCAGGGAAAAGACAATCAAATGGATCAAGTCATCGACAAAGTCGTTGTGTCGAGTAGCCAGAACGTCTTCAGCAGACGCTCTGTCTACCACCTCCCAAACCTTTCATTTTTCCATGGATGGGCATTCACCATGCATTTTCCATTTTCAAGGGCTCAATTAAGAGTCTACGGATAGAAAGATAGGTAGATAAAAAGAAGAGAAAATGAAGGAAAAAGAAAGAAAGAAAGAAAATAAAAGGAAAGAAAAACAGATAGAAGAAAACAGAGAAGGAGAGTGCCTGATCACCCCTATTACTCACCCGAGTTCAGCCTATCACTCACATCTCAGCCCTCAACTCAATCAAGAACCTCTTCACCTCCCCACTAGCTTCCTCTGTTCTGGGAAAGGATGGAGATATCAAGCAACGGGAAAGAGAAATCGAGCTAGCAATGAGGGAGGAGAGCAAGGAAACAAGGGAGATCAGATTACACCCATTCGGTACACCTAAGAATCACTCGAGGTAGGCGAATCTATAATATTTTTGAATAAACCAATAACACTAGGTTGTTTAGAAAACTTGTATGATTGAAATTGAAAAGAATGAACCTAAGAAGGATGAACACAGGAGTAAAGGGAAGCCATGGATGATGAGTCCATGACTTTTGACTCAACCCAGTTGACATACGATTTTGTCGATGTGTCATCTAGGATGAGAACCCAGTAAATGGAAACTTCCAAATTGTAAGACCAAAAAAAATAAACCCAGGGAGACACATCATCAGCGTCGGTGTATCTGCCTGGGTATCACATAAATGAAAAGGGACCAATGAACGAAGAATTGACTTCGAACAACCCATCGACATGGTCAATATTTATATATACTGGCCTAGGACGATGTATCGACCAGGTCGATATATCGGCCTGGAAATGATCTGAAATAATCATAGAAATAACCAAGGAAGAATGGATCAAGGAACATATCGACATTATAGATAATTCATAGACCTTTGACAGATACATCGACCAGACCAACATATCAGTCTGGGTATGCTGAAATAGTATATGGACAAGGACTGGTTCAAGGATGATAAATTGATAGAGCCAATGTATCGACCTGTGAACAAAGATTGAATATAAGTTCAAATAAACCAAAACCCATAAGACACATGTATTGATTTGATCGATATTATGGTTTGAGAATAGTGGACGAACACAGGTGTAAATAGATCAGAAAATCAGAAGGATGTGTCGATGTCCACGACACATCGAATTATGTATAAATAAATGTATCGATTGTATTCATACATATGACAGAAGAACAGTTGGAAAATATAAACTAAAATCAATAGAACCCTATAGACATATCGAGATTTTCGACTTGTCGACTGTGTCCAGAGGCGATGTATTCACAGTGTCGACATGTCAGCCTGAAACAGAGACAGTTTGACAAGGTTAATATATTTGTTATTTAGAACCAAATATGAATGGAATCTATTAGACTGTGAAAATCATACAGTTGATCTTTAGATCTAGATTAGACCTACATAGATTAGACAAGGACTTTATGTGATAACCTCCAAATTATAATTTTATCGTGTACATGGACAAAAGGAGTCTAGGGTAATTCCGACGCCATTCAAACAAATGTGGGAATCTTCTTTGGTTGATCACTTTTGATCAGGTATGAGTTTCTACTTTATTGAAGCACAACGATGTGAATGATTTTGTTAAATATTGACTTATGGGATTTCGATTTTATTATGAATGTATTATGTTATATAAAAATGATGTGTGATGAACGAAACTATTTGATGCATGGTTTTATCATATTTGCACACATTAACTCATGCATGGTTTTATCATCATGTTTGCACACATTAACTCATGCATGGCTGCATGGGAGGGTTGACAGTACTAAGCCAAGATGGAAATGTCCGGACCTCACTTGGACTCATGTAAAATGATTATAAAACTATTAGACTTTGGCCCCATCCTTTGATAAGAATGTTATAGCATAGTTGGGCCAAAGAGCTCCTGGGAAGATTTCGAAACATTGCGCAGAGGGAGGATGTAACGCCCTCCCTTTTTCACCGAAATCAGAGTCTATTTTTTTTTTTGAAGTAAAGAGTGACAAAGGGCGGGAGACGTCACGAAGCGAGTTAAGTCCGAGCTTCTAAAGCCCGGCCCTTAACTGGCCAACCCTACGTGCGCGTGGAACGAAGTCCACGAGAACGGTTCACACGTAGACGTAAGCTCGCGGAATATAACTTAATGCGGAACATTATAATAGAGACTATCCTACCAGTTTTAGATAGCAAGGAAGTATGGTGCTTAAATTACTAAAATACCCCTAATTTCATAATTATATCTCAAAATGATAATGTCCAAAGTAAAGACCAAACCATAGTAAGAAATCTACATAATTACAGTCCGACGAGCTACATTACACAAATTACATTTTCAAAATAAATCTTAATAAACTAAGTAGCTCGCTTCCCCAAGCTCCTAAGCTTGGCTCCCGTCTCGTCCTTCGTTTCCGCCATCTCCTGCGTCATCAGCTAGGGTAGAAGTAGGGCGTTAGACAACACGCCCAGTAGGACTCCGAGTAGGGCTAACACATGGATTAGTGATAACAAAACATATAGATAATATTATATCAAAACCATGCAATTTGGTGCAATGTCATGCAATGGGTGTCCCATGTCATGAATCCCACCCATCAAGCTCATCATCATTGTACAATGTCCCTTTTTCAACCATACATAATGTCCCCCTTGATGGCAAAGCCTCCTCAAGGTATAACTACAAATACAAATATCCCCTTGATAGAAAAACCATCATCAAGGTATAAAAATAAATACAACATCCCCCTTGATGGAAGAACCATCATCAAGGTATAATAATAAATACAACATCCCCTTTGATGGAAGAACCATCATCAAGGTATAATAATAAATACAACATCCCCTTTGATGGAAGAACCATCATCAAGGTATAATAACAAATACAACATCCTCCTTGATGGAAGAACCATCATCAAGGTATAATAATAAATACAACATCCCCCTTGATGGAAGAGCCATCATCAAAGTATAATAATAAATACAACATCCCCCTTGATGGAAGAACCATCATCAAGGTATAATAATAAATACAACATCCCCCTTGATGGAAGAACCATCATCAAGGTATAATAATCAATACAACATCCTTATTTGAATAACCTTATCAACATATCATAGAGCCCATAGTAACCTCCCTGATGAATCAAACACATCAAATATCCCCATGCTTGTTTATCGGTCGCCGCGACGGAGCATGGACTCCGGTTTCATTTCATCCTTCCCATGCCATATCCCTCCCATGTCCTGCATGAGATGTAGATGCCATATGCCATGTAATATATATGATAGCACAAACCATGGCATTTAAAATCCCATCAATAAAACATATAATTTGATTATCAAAATAGATCAAGCAAAGCATCAATATACACATCATAGCCTTAAAACCCATCTTAAAACAATCATATGCTTACCAAAATAAATCAACGAAAAACCCATACATCACACATAATCCATGGCTTACAAAAAGGTAGGAATCCTACTGAATACCGACTAGCATCCCTTTACATTTCCGTTCACGAATCCGGTCTCCGATCGCGTACCGATTGCGATGTCCCAATACCTTATTACATACGAATAATCAGTCCGTGTTTTTAACCATCATTAAGTCCCTAACTCATGCCTTAGTGGGGTTCGGCCATACACCATGGCCGAACCTCACTATGTAGTTTTGTGGGTCCCGTTTAATCCATTAAATCTTTTAATTCCATGAGTCTAAAAATCAGTCACCCTAGGCTTTATTAATCATACATAAGGTTATTACTTAGAGCCCCTAAGTCCATGATCATCTTCCATGGGGTTCTTGAATTTGGCCATTATTTACGGTTTTACCACTACTCATTTCCATGACTAATCACTTCATTTATCCATGCATAATTAAGTCCATAATTGATCATTAACTCAAATCCATTAGTGACCCATTTAATCATGCCATAACATCATTAACGTCAACCGTTTAATTAACCTAACCCTTATTCATTTAAACACATACATAGCCCCATACTTAGCCCATCAATTGGCTTGTAAAATGGGTCATGGGTTCGGCCATACACCATGGCCGAACCCATGATGTCTTTCTCCCCATTTTTCTTGGATCCATTCACAACATTTAGATCCACCATAATTCTTTCCATGAGGAGATTCCATCATGCATTTAAACCACATTGAGTCCATTATCTTAACCACATTCTCCATTCATTCCATGGTTCCAAAATACCCAAGTCCACCAAAATTTCTCCATGGGGTTCGGCCATACACCATGGCCGAACCCATGGTCCATGGCTCACCTTTATTTGCAACATTTGAGGCCATGCATAATCACTAATTTTCCTCCATGGTTTATCATTATTTCCACCCCTTTAAAACATTATAAACTATGCTTAAAAATCCATTTAAACCATCAACATTCTTAATCATTTTTCCCTCTTTTACACCCTTTAAATTTACAAACACATCACCCTAGGGTTCGGCCATGGTGAATGTTTGATTCCCATCTACCATTTTTTGAGGCCATTAGAATTCATTAGTACCTTCCATGATTTTCTTCACTAAGATCCCTTAAAAAATTACAAACATTTGACCCTTTTAAGCCTACCAATTCATTAACACATTACTCCATATTTTCCATCCTTTTAAACCCATTTAAAACCACCATTACATCACCAAAGGGTTCAGCCATACACCATGGGCGAACCCATGGTCCATGGTCCATTATCCATTCATGCCTTTTGAGGCCATAAACACCATTCACATCTCCCATGGATTTCCTCATTTAAAATCACTACATTTAATCATCTAAACCCTAAAAATCATAATCATCTTTCCATGGATTTCATTCTTTAAAACCCTAATAAATCACTTAATCACTTACCATGGGGTTCGGCCATAACCCTATGGCCCATAATTTCTTCCAACATTACATACCTCCATGCTTAAGTAAATTTTAATACATAAAATCCTTAATGCATCCTTCATTTTTTTTGACCTAATTTACCCATTAGGGTTTGCCCATTCTTCCTCCTTTCATTGGATGGATTTGAGATCCAAGGGCCATGACAATTTGGTCACCAACCAATCCAAGAAATGGGTTCCATAATTACCTCTTAACCCTTAAAATGTAAAATTCTTGTTTAAGAAATACTTACAATCCGACGACTCCTCTGACTTTTCTTTCTCCTCTTGGATTCCTTGGCTTTCTCTTCTCTTCTTCTCCTTGATTGGTCGGCCAAGATGAGCTTGATCAAATAAAAAACATCAAATCTTGGGTCGGCTAAGATGGAGTGTGTTTGGGAGAGGAAAAGGAGGAGAAGATGGGAAGAACTAACCCAAGGTCGTGGTCTTGGAGTGATGGGCCAAAGCTTGCACTTCTCCTTTCTCTTTTCTTCTCTTCTTAGTTTTCTTCTTCTTTCCTTGGAGGTGAGGGACGGTTTTGAGGGAAAGTAAGAGACGGAGAGAGTAAAATGAGAGTGGGATGGAGAGAATGAGATGAAACTCATCTCATCCTTTTGGTTACTTAAGTTACACTATCATTAACTTTCCCACCAACCAAGCATGGGCTCCCATGCTTAGTGGGGGTGGTTGGGATAAATCCACCATTAGCCAACGGTTTTGTGTGTTTGAAATGGGTGGTTTGGTCTTCCCATTTTGACCATTTGACCCTCATTTGATTAACTTAATTAATTAATTAATTAGATCATTAGGTTAATTAATTCCCATTTAATTTAATTCCATTTCCTTACATTCCCTCCATGCATCCACCCATGGTTGACCAATTCAACCATGGTGGCCGGCCCCGCCAATCCTTGGTCCACACGCCACCTCACTTGGTGAGGTGGAGGTGGGTCCCAATCGGCCATGTCACCTTGGTCAATTCATCATCAACTTAGGTGACTTAATTTTAATCAAATCCATTCCAACTAATTGGATCACCATTGGGTCCATGGCCCAATTACATTCACCCTTACCCATTTACCTTAGAGCTTACATTATCTTGACCCATTGGGTCCCAAATGGGTATTGGGCCCAATTTGTCCATCCTTGGCCCAATTGACCATCCTTGACCATTTAAATGATTTTAAATCCAATCCATGGTCCATTGGGCCATACTTGGGCCTTTGTCCATATTTTGATCCATTCACCATTTATTCCATCAAATTTCCAATTTCCACCATTAAAATAAATAATAGCCACATATATATTGATTTACAAATTCCGGGCCATTACAGAGGAGACCACACTCCACCGATAGTTTCCGTTAATTTGTGGATGGGTAACAACACCTTGGTGGTCGCCGCCTCAAATGTTGTGGACATAAGTGGCCAATACTGAGAATCATTGTTTGAAGTGATAGGTATGATCTGACGAAAGGAAATGGGTGGGCATATCATTGATGCATGGCACTCATGGCATATTATTTTTTGATTTCCGAGTTATAAGACTTTGGTACATCTTCTATCTTGTATTTGAGAAACATGTGTTAATCATACTTTGAGATTTTCCACATTGTTATCCTTATTATATGATATTATGAGATTTCACACTTTGTACATTTTATGATCGAAACTTCCTACTGAACAAGTTGACTAAGCCCGTATGTTTTTGTAACGCCCGCCCCTTTTCACCGAAAATCAGAGTCTAATTTTTTTTTTTGAATTAATAAGTGACAAAGGGCGCGGATGTCACGACGCGAGTTAAGTCCGAGCTTCTAAAGCCCGGCCCTTAACTGGCCAACTCTACGGGTGCGTGGAACGGAGTCCACGGAGAATGGTTCACCCGTAGAATTAAGCTCCAGGAATAATACATTAAATGCGGAATGATAATAGATACTACCCTACCAACTTTTCTAGATAGCAGGGAAGATTTCATCATTTAATTACTAAAATGCCATAACATGATATGTCTACAATAAAATCCAAATCATAGTAATAAGCCTAAAATATTACATTTCCGACAAGCCAAACTATATAAATACACATTTCCCAAAATAAACTTAAACAACATAATTAGTCCGCCTTCCCAAGCTCCTAAGCTTGGCTCCCGTTTCGTCCTTCTGCTCCGGCATTTCCTGCGTCATCAGCTAGGGTAGAAGTAGGGCATTAGACCACGCGCCCAGTAAGACTCCGAGTAGGGCTAGCACATGGATTAGTGATAACAAGCATACAGATAATAATATCGTGAAAAATGGTAGACAATCATATAATGAAACTATAAAGTGAATGACATGCCATGGGTGTCTGTTTTTTGAATCCCACCCATCATCCCCACCATCATGATATCATATCCCCCTTAACGAAAAAACCTCGTCAAGATATATCCAATCATAAAATATCCCCCTTGACGGCAAAGCCTCGTCAAGGTGTCCCCATGCCTGTTCTCTGTAACGCCCCGCCCTTTCCGAGAATTTCAGAGTCTAATTTTTTTTTTTAAACAACGGAAGAGAGCGGGCGGCGTCACGACGCGAGTTAAGTTCAGACTACCCAAGTCTGAACCTTAACTGGCCACCCATGTGTACATGGAATAGACCATGATAGTGATTCACACATGGAACTAACATCAACATGCGGAATAAAAAGACGAGATAGCAAGTAATAGTCTTAAATAATAAATAACATAGATCAACCATCCACAAGTTATTATCCTAAACAAACCATAGCAAATAACGAATTATTACATGTCCAACAATAGTATTCAAATGACAGTAATAAAACGTAATCCAAATCCATTATTAAAGCACTTAGGCTCAGCTCCCCTCTTGGTCAATGACCTTTCCTTTCCCCTTGCTTGTACCTGCAATCTCCTCTGAGGATAGAATTAGGGCGTTAGATCAACGCGCCCAGTAGGTTCCCGAATCAGGGCTACCACATGTTAGCATATAAAACATGCATATACATATCATAATACATGATCATCAAAACAGGTAAAACAATGCTATGAAATGTGCACATGCAATGAGCATCCCCCATCATGTACTTTCATAGCCATCACTTGACGTGCCTTGCACCGACAAGGTAAATTACAACACACCTTCATCTCTTCTATAAGCGATGTACATGTAATGAGCAACCCCCATCATGTACCATCGTATCCATCACTTGACGTGCCTTGCACCGACAAGGTAAATTTCAACAACATTCATCTCTTCTATACAATATGTACATGCAATGGGCAACCCCCATCATGTACAATCGTAGCCATCACTGTAGAACTTCATTCATTATCCCATGACTATGCATGAGATGCCAATGCCTGTATGCCATTTGTTAATGCATAATATATCATTTGAAACACATATATTAAAACAAGAGTATCATAAGAAAAACTGGGTAAAAACCGTGGTTACAAGTAGGTAGGAAACCTACTTAAGAATCCCTTCAGTAACTGATCTTTCTTTCGCGTCACCCGGTCACGACTAGCACGTCGTTCGACTTCCGGTACCTTATCCATATACCAAACAGCAAGACATAACATTATTTACTTATTCAATCACATCTACGACCCATCCGCATCATGTGGGGTTCAACCATGCCCTTGGCCGAACATCACCAACTTAGGACTTAACTTCCTACTTTATTTAATCAACTCTTAAGCACTTAACCCTTTTAAAAATGACATGGTTCAGCCCTATGTTGGCCAACCAATAATCAGCAAGTTAAACTTCCATAACCCACATCAAACACCATATTTTATATGGTTTAAAACTCACCAACTTCATCAAAACTAACATGGGGTTCACTTGATCTGGTTGATCCCTCTACTTCTCATGATTATACATGATTTAATCATGTTAACACAACCATGAATTACACATGGTTCAGCCACATAACCAGCCACCGAAACAGTAATTTAACTTCACCAAAACACATCACTTACTTACATGGGGTTCGGCCATCCAAGGTGGCCGAACTCAATGTCCATATCTTGGTCTTTTAACCATGCTTTAGGCATTATTTAAATATGCAATATCAGTATTATATTGCTGCCTTTAAACCTCTTAGAAACCATCTAATTAAATTCATTCACAACAGTCCATAAAGTCCATGGTTTCCATGTTTCAAACACCTTAAAACCAACCATCATTTGCATGGGGTTCGGCCCTCCATGGTGGCCGAACCCAATGCTATGTTTGCTGTTTTTGAACCTCATATAAACATGCATAAACAGTATATTAATATCAAGTTTTAACTCTCAAAGAAATCATCCAAAACAGTCCATAAAAAAAGTTTATGGTTTACATGTTTTTCCAACATGAAACCAACATTCTTTTACATGGGGTTCGGCCCTCTATGTTGGCCGAACCCAATGGTTATGTTTGCTGTTTTTAAACCTCAATCATCATGTAATTAACAGCGTATTAACATCAGGTTTTAACTTTAAAAGAAACCATCCAAAAACCAACATGATATCATGGGATTCGGCCATCCAAGATGGCCGATCCCCATGGTCCATCTTCTCCAATTTTACTCCACTGATTAGACCACATATCTTCAGCCTTTTCTGATATCCAAACCCATGTTTTAACCCTCTTTAAGCATGTATTTTAAATCTTAATAAAATATGTAAAAACAGTCCCCAAATGGATGGTTTTAAATTTCAAAAACCATAACCATTAACCAACTCTTTTCATGGGGTTTGGCCACCCAAAGTGGCCAAACCCAATGGTTCATTTCATTTCTTTTGACACCTTCTTCCATGGTTTAGACTCTTGTCAAGTTCGACCATGGTATGACATGCAAATCCATGTTTTCAATCTTTCCAAAGCATGTATCTTAGACCTCTAAAATCGGTCCTATTCTTGCATGGTTTAATCCTTACAAAACCATCAACACTAACCATAAAATTTCATGGGGTTCGGCCATCCAAAGTGGCCGAACCCTATGTCCATGTTTTCCATCTAATTGAGCATAAAGGAATCATATTTTAACCCTTTGATAGATTTGACCATCACATGGCCAAATCATGTCTTATTTTACCCATTTTATTAACCATAAATCAATGGGAAAAACTTACCACTTTCCTTTGCCTTTTGCTCTTGACTTTTAATCCTTGTTTCCTTAACTCCTTGCTGATTGTATGCTTGAATATTTGGTACCAAAAGCCTCTGCTGTTCCAGCCAAGAACACCAATTGAAGAGAGGGAGAGAGAGATGGGAATTCTTGGATTCCTTGGTGTGAAAAACGGCCATGTATGGTAAGGTTTTTCTTTTATAGTTTCAGCCCCAAAAACCTCTCAATTCCTCATAATTTCTTGCTCAAAACGGTGGGCATTGGGTGCCATCCAAGGCACCCCTTGGCAGCTACCAATGCAGCCATTCAAATCCCCAAGCAACCCACCTCAAACCCATGCACTTATATTTAATATTTACCATGGAACTCACCAAAACAAGTCCCCAACGTGTGGGACTTGTTTTGGCTGATTTGAGACCAGCTAAACTCTTCCAATTCCCCTTGGACTCACTGAATTTACAGCCCCTTGAGTTTCCATTTTGACTCACTCAACTCAAGGTATTTTTTATTCCAACCCAACTCATCACATTTAATGCATTTCATTTAATGCATATGAGTTAACTCACCTTTTTGATTTAATTCCAACTCACCTCCATCCCACTCAACTGATTTGAATCGTGTTTGAGCTCCCTTGAGGGTTCACACGGTCAACAATAGTCAACTCGACCCGTTGGGTCCACTTTTAGCTCCTTGACCCGTTTTGACAACATGACCCATTTATGGTATTTTGGTCATTTTTAATTGGTTTTTACATATGGATCAAGCCTACCCATTTTTCCTCCACTTGATTTCCAATCAAATAGGCTTAACCCCTTTTAATTTAAAATCACAAAACGGTCAAATAACCCAGCAAGACCCGATGGGCCCCATTTGGGCCCTTTGACCCATTTAGCCATTTTTGACCCAAATGATGAAAATTACCCAACCAATAAAACTTAACATTCATAATGTGCTCAAATGATTTTATTTTGAGCAATGGGCCCCACTATTTCCTTACTTAACATCACAAAATAATTAATTTAACAACTCAGGGGCATTTTGGTAATTTTCCACTTCATTGAGAAATTGGGGTGTTACATTCTCGGTCGCCCCGACGGAGCATGGACTCCGGTTTGTTATTTTTTTTCTGCCCATGCCATGCATGAGATGTAATGCATTATACTATGTAATATTTATAACTCATAACCTTAACATATCATACATAGCCTTAACTTATAATGCATAACCTTAAGCATAATTCATAGCCATATTCCATATAATACTGAATCATAGCCATAAGAATCCATCTTAAACATATCATAATCTTAAAACCCATCATACAACCAATCAATATAATTACTAAAAATAAACCAATAAACCAATCACATAGCATCTAATCCATGGCTTACAAATAGGTAGGAATCTTACCGAATACCGACTCGCGTCCTTTTACTGTTTCGTCCGATAATCCGGCTACCGACAAGCGTACCGCTCACGTATCCAATACCTTATTACATACACATAATTAGTCCATGTTTTTAACCTTTTAAATCCATTAATCACATACTTAAGGTTACCATAATTGCACTTATGTCCATGATCATTTCTCATGGAGTTCTTGAATTTGGCCATTATTTACAATTTTGCCACTACTCCTTCACATAATTAATTACTCATTTACCCTTGCCTAACCAAATTCATAATTGATCATAAGCCTGGATCTCTAACTTAGGTCCATTAATTTACTTAAACTCCATTAACCTAACATACAAATGCACATTAATCTTAGGCCTTAATTGGTTTACACAATGGGTTCATTGATGTATTATTACCCATAACATAACAACACTAGAAAAATTAGGCATTTATTTCTCCCACACATAATACCAAATTAATCCACAAGTTTACCCACAAATGGGTCACGGGTTCATTAAAAAATCAGCCCTTTTGTTAACCTAATTCCCATTTTTTTTCCTTGGGTCCAAAACATCAAATTCATCAAAGTCTCCCCATGGGGTTCGGCCATGCAACATAGCCGAACCCATGGTCCATGTTTTCCCATTTTTCTTGGATCCATTGTTACACATTTGAATTCATCACAAGTCCCTCCATATGGGGACTTCATCATTCATTTAGATCACCCATTTGATCAACATTGGTTTCATCTCTTGAGCCCATCAAAACTACTAACATTCCCTCTCATCTTTTCATGGTTTCAAGCATACGTAAACCATTAAATCTATGCTTAAAGTCCATCTAAACCATCACCATTCTCAAATATGTTAGTACATCCTTCCAAATCCATTAAATTCACACACAACAACCTAGGGTTCGGCCATACACCATGGCCGAACCCATGGTTCATACTTCATTCTCTTCTATGCCTTTCAAGGCCATAAAACCCCTTTGCATTATCATCATAAAAACCCTTTTAAAACTTACCCACATTTATTCATTTATAACCCTAAAATTCATTAGCTACCCTCATTGTCTTCCATTCTTTAAAACCCTAACCAATTAAACCAAACATCTAATCACCCACCATGGGGTTCGGCCATGCTACATGGCCGAACCCTATGGCCCATGATTTTCTTCCAATCACATAATTCCATGCTTAATTAACTAAATTACATAATGTCCTCCATTCCTTAAAACCCAAACAAATTCACAATTAATTACATACCCTTAATCTATTTTTCTTTTTCTTTCCCTAACCCTAATTTATCCATTAGGGTTTCCTCCACTTTCCATCCTTCCATTTGATTGATTTAAAAATCCATGGCATAAAATCATTTGGCCACCATTAAATTTAACAAAAATGAATCCCAAATCATAAACCCTAAAAATCCAAAACTCTTGTTTAAAAAATACTCACAATCCGTCGTCTCCTCCGACTTCTACCACTCCCGTCGACTTCCTTAGCCTCCTTTCTCCTTCCTCTTGATCTTTGGTCGGCCAAAACGCTTGATCAATGGTGAAACCCTCCAAACTTAGGATAGGCCAAGGTGGGGTTTGCTTGAGAGAGGGAGAGGGAAAGATGATGAGAGGGAAGACAATAGACCATAATCTTAGAGTAATGGGCTAAGAAACCCACTTCTTTCTTCTCTCCTTCTCTTCTTTTCTCCTTAATTTTTCTTCTTCTTCCTTCCTTGGGTGTGGGACGATCTTGAGAGGGAGCAAAAGAGAGAGATAACGTGAGATGGGAAGGGGGTTGGAGAATGAGATGAGAGTTATCTCATTTGGTTAATTAATTCCAACATTAACTACTCCCACCTACCACACAGATATTTTCCATGCTTTATGCCAAGCCCAACGTTGGTTTGTTTCTTTGGGTGGTTTTTGCTTGTTAAAAACCACCATTTGACTTATTTGACCAACTTAACTAATGTGATTAATTAAACCCTTAGCCTAGGTTAATTATTTCTTATTTAATCTAATTACCTTTCCTTAAATTCCCTTCATGTATCCACCCATGGTTGACCAATTCAACCATGGTGGTCGGCCCCACCAAACCTTGGGTCCACACGCCACCTCACTTGGTGAGGTGGAGGTGGGTCTCAATTGGCCACATCACCTTGGTCTAATTCCATCACCAACTTAGGTGATTTAGCTTTAACTAAGTCCGTTCCAACCAATTGGATCCTCATTGGGCCCATGGCCCAATTAGATTTATCCATACCCATTTATCTTAGGGCTTACATTATCTTAATCCATTGGGTCCCAAATGGGTATTGGGCCCAATTTGACCATCCTTGGCCCATTTGACCATCTTTGACCCTTTAAGTAAACTTAAATCCAATCCATAGTCCATTGGGCTCTAGTTGGGCCTTTGTCCATATTTTGGTCCATTTACCATTTATTCCATCAAATTTCCAATTTTCACCATTAAAAATAAATAATAACACATGTATTGATTTACAATTTCCGGGCGATTACAGTTTTCCCCCTAGATGTTAACACAGACTAGGGCAAAGGAGAAGAAGTTGGTGTAACGCCCCGCCCCTTTTCAGTAAGCCGAAAATCAGAGTTTATTTTTTATTTTTTGAAATAAAGAGTGATAAGAGAGTGGGACGTCACGACGCGAGCTAAGTCTGAGCTTCCAAAGCTCATCCCTTAACTGGTCAACCCTATGTGAACGGTTCACACGTAATAAGTTAAGCTTACGGAATGTAAACTTAATGCAGAATTATAATAGGGTCTATCTTACCAATTATTAAATAGCAAGGAAGTACATCACTTAATTAATAAATACCTTAACTTAGAATGTCCAAAAGTAAAGTCCAAACCATAGCAAATAGTCTAAGTTATTACAGTCCAACGAGCTAATTACTCAAATTACATTTCCATAAATAAAACTTAAATAAATCAATCTAGCTCCTCCAAGCTACTAAGCTTGGCTCCGATCACGTCCTTCGCTTTGTCCATTTCCTGTATCATCATCTAAGGTAGAAGTAGGGCGCTGGACAACGCACCCAATAGGTACACCGAGTAGGTCAACAAATGGATTAGTATAACATAAACACATGGATATAAATAATATCAAAACCATGCAAGTAAATGCAATGCCATGGGTGTCATATGCCATGAGTGTCACCCATAAGCTATGTTACAATCACATAATATCCCTCTTGATGGAAAATCCTCATCAAGGTATCACAATCACATAGAATTCCTCTTGATGGATAATGCACATCAAAGTATCCCCACAAATGCCATACGGACGCCCCGACGGAGAGTGGATCTCCGGTTACAAATTAGTCTCTTCATGGATAATGCACATCAAGGTATCCCCACGAATGCCTTACGGACGCCCCGACGGAGCATGGATCTCCGGTTACAAATCAATCATACATCCCTCTTGATGGATAATGCACATCAAGGTACCCCCACGAATGCCTTACGGACGCCTTGACGGAGCGTGGATCTCCGATTACATTTCATCCCTCCTATGCTATGCATGAGATGCAAGTGTAAACATGCTATGTAATAATACAAATCATAGCATTAAAATCCCATCATTAAGACATATCATTTGATACCAAAATAATTCAAGTAAAACATTCATATATACATATTCCTTGGTTTTCAATAAGGTAGGAATCCTACCAATGACCAACTAATGTGTCCTTGCGTTTTTGCCCGAAAACCGCTCACCGATCGCGTCAAGCCTATCGTACACCGCTTGTGAGATCCCGTTACCTTATTACATATCAATGAATCAAACCAATGCTCTATTTGATTTCCAATCATGTTTAAGTCCACAAACATGCCTTAGTGGGGTTCCAAGATCACTCCATCTTTGGATTTATTAACCAATCACACATGAGTTAATCATTTAGTATTAATAAACCCTAAGTCCACAAAAAAACATTCTCCATGGGGTTCGGCCATACACCATGGCCGAACCCATGGTCCTTCATTTTCACCCCATTTACATCTTAGCCATTATTTCCATCACCTAATTTATTTACCCATGCTTAGGTCCAAAACATAGATCCATAACTAAACATTTCATGCATGGATCCACAAATGATCCATCAACATAGACCCATAATTAAATCCCTCCATTTCCTAGCTTAATCATTCATTTATTTAAACATGCGTAAATCTCTAAATGACCCATTAAAATGGTCCATGGGGTTCGGCCATACACCATGGCCGAACCCATGATGTCTCATTTCCATCTTCTCCTTTAAATCATTTACAATCTCAGGTCCATAAACAAAGTCCCTCCAAGGGGGGGGGTTTAATCATACACTTAGGTTCATCATTTTAAATCATCATCTACCATATTTAAAACCCATTAAAATTACCAACATTCCTCCATCATTTTCATGGTCTAAATACATGTAAATGATTCAATATTTCTCCATGGGGTTCAGCCATACACCATGGCCAAACCCATGGTCCATGGTTCTCCACCCTTTACAACATTTGAGACCATTTACATTGTTAATATTCTTCCATCATTCTCACTCTTAAAAACCCTTTAAACATCAATAATCTCCCTCCATGGGGTTCGGCCATACAACATGGCTGAACCCTATGGTTCATCATTTTCTTTAAAAAAATCATACATCCATGATTTGATCCTTTGATGGGGTTTGGCCATACATCATGGCCGAACCTCATCCAACCCCTTTTTGTCCTTGGTGGTTTTTATACATAAAACCCTAGGGTTTGGCCATACAAGGGCCAAACCCTAATCCTTGATCATTCACCATTCCTTACATGGGACATGTATAAGGTCCTTAGCCATAATAAAATTAGGGTTCGACCATGCAAGGGCCGAACCATGATCCTTGACCATTCTTCATGCTTAAGCCATGCATGCATACATATTGTCCTTAATAGTCCTTATTTACATAACCTATCTTACCCCTTAGCAAGATTAGGGTTTTGTCCTCTTTCTATCTCATTTCTTGGATGGATTTTAAATCCATGGCCCATAATATTTTGGCCAACTCTCCAATCCAAAAATGGAATTCCATGGTTTCCTTTAACTCCTTCAAATTAATAAAATCTTGTCAAGTGATACTTATCGATTCAGTGACTCCTCTAGTTTCTTTCACTCCTTCTCGCTCCTCCGATCTTCTCCTTCGTTAGCCTCTTCTTCCTTTCTCCTCCTTGATCTTCGGCCAAAGTGTGAGCTTGAGAGGGAGAGGGTCTAAGATGAAACCCCCAAGAGATGGTTTGGCCAAGAAGTGTAGTTTTGAGAGTGGGAGAGGAGGAGAGAATGTAAAATCCCTTAGTCTTTTCTTGCTCAAGGAGAGGGTCGCCCTTGAGTGAGAGGGAGAGAAGCTTGAGATAAAAAATGCTCTAAGTGTTTCTTGTCATTGAGAGGGGGATCCGCCAAGAGAGAGAGGGAGAGAGTGAGATCAAAAGTCTCCTTTCCATCTTGTCTAGGGTTTGCTTGGGTTAGACTCCACCCTCATCAATGTGGAGTCTTCCCCATGAGTCCATTGACCAAACAAGGCAGTGCATGTCCTCCACATGGCACATACCACTCCCATCCCCAACGATTTTGGCTTGGTTTCCTTTGGTGGTTTGGTGGTTTCCATGAGATGGAACCACCACCTCTCTTTTGACCAATGTATGCCCTCCACCTAAGCTCTTGGTCTAGCCAAGGGGGTGCATGCCCTCCACATGGCACACACCACCCTCATCCCAACGGTTTTGGTTTGATGGTTTCCTTTGGTGGTTTGTGGTTTCCATGAGATGAGACCACCCTCTTGACTCGCTCCATCTTTTGGTCTTTTATGTGACTCACTCCCCACTTGACTCACTCCATTTAAATGCAACTCATTTCCCAACTCAATCATTTGAATTTATATCTAACTTAGGTCATTACAATTAAATAATTTAATTCCACTCTCTAAATTTAATCTTCTTTAATTTGTCTTTGACTCACCCATGGTTGACTAAGTCAACCATGGTGGTCGGTCCCACTTGTGCCTTGCTCTACACATCACCTCACTTGATGAGGTGGAGTTGGGTCGCACTTGGCTATGCCACTTGGATTTCCACTACTACACTTGCCACCTCACTTGATGAGGTGGAGTTGGGTCCCACTTGGCTATGCCACTTGGATTTCCACTACTACACTTGCCACCTCACTTGATGAGGTGGACCCCATGCCTTTGATCACAATTGGGTCCATGACCCAATTAAATCCATCTTTTACCCATTTACCCGAATGCTCAATCCATCTTGACCCATTGGATCCCAATTGGGCATTTGACCCAATTGACCATCATGGACCCAATTAATTGGAAATAATCCAATCCATGGTCCATTGGACCATACTTGGGCCATTGCCCCAACTTTGATCCATCTAACATCCATTTCATCAAAAATTCTTAATTTCAACAATTAAAATAAATAACAGCCAATAAAAGATCTCTTAGTTCTTATTTTGGCATTTTGATAGAACTATGTAATTCCATAGGATTCAATTATGTAATAATTTAGATAACTTTTATTTTGGATTTGGTTTGATGTTTTGACTTATATCGTTAAGAAATCTCCATCTTTCTATTGAAATGTTTGATAGTATAATTCCACAAGTATTATTTCCGCATATTTTATTTCATAAGTGTTATGCTAGCACACACATAAATATTTGGTGGGTTGACCCACCCGTCGGGGGTCGGGTCTTTGGACTCGGACTCGGCTCACACCGTGACGTATCCTTCCTTTCTCCGTATAAAGTTTTTTTTGTACTCTGATTTAATCAATAGAAAAAGGGCGGGACATTACAGTTGGTATCAGAGCAAACTTAGGCTTATAACTTAACTGATACCAACATTACGGTTGGTATCAGAGTGTAATGAAAAAACATAGGAAGGAAATTATTATAAGTCAAACTTATCCAACAAACTTAAAGAAAAATTCCCCTCAAAACAAAGAATGTCAATAAAACCTAGGAGATTGCGTCAATCCAGTCAATATTAATAAATAATTGACTATGCATGAATCATGGTTGCTTGAAGAAGCATTTATATAAGATTACTAAGCGGATGCTTCGTGACTTAGGAAACATGCCGCCATGAAGAAGGAACACCCGACGCAATGTGGAACGCACCGAAGAGACAAGTGGCAATATTCCACCCGTGACTTTAGAGCTCCAAAGTTTCGTACAAGCAGTAGTGAATTCAGTACTGCAACAGAACCAAGCAGGCGGTAGTGCCAATGCCGCAATTGATGCTCAAGACATAGCTTTGGTCAAGGATTTTCAACAGCAACGTCCCCCATACTTTCATGGAAATGAGGGACCCATTGGAGATGAAAAGTGGATCGTGTAACACCCGGATTTTCAAGTTATAAATATTTACGGAAATTACCCATTTAAATTATGAATTTTAGATATGGATCTTAGATGGGTAAAATATTGGGTCTTTGCCCAAATAAGACCCAACGATTTTAATAAATGGTTTCAAATAAATTTAAATGGGGTTGAATTTAATTAGTAATGCAATTTATATAAATAAG
Source organism: Chimonanthus salicifolius (assembly GCA_013350335.1). Lineage (NCBI taxonomy): Eukaryota > Viridiplantae > Streptophyta > Magnoliopsida > Laurales > Calycanthaceae > Chimonanthus > Chimonanthus salicifolius. The sequence goes on from CM023532.1 coordinate 91,942,172, forward strand.
GGATTTGGATAAATTGCATGCGCATGAAAAGTATTGATGGAAAATTTAAGATTGCTTATGGCCATGTATGTGGGATTTTTATATCCACATAGATATGCTAGAATGTCTTTAGAAGATGTCTAAGATTTAATTGAAAGATTACTATGGTCGAATATGAAGGATTTGCACATGTATGGGATATGCGCATGGATCATTTAAAAAGGGGCTTTCTTGATTAAGAATGGCATTTAGGCAATGGCTAATTAGAGAGCCAATGCAAGTGTACGCGACATAGAGAATGATCTATCTTAGCACCTTCTAAGCTAAGATTAATGGGAAGGATTTATAGAAATGCAACAAGGAAGGGGCGCATGGCACTTTCTATCTTGTATCAAATGGAAGATTTTATAAAGGGCAGCCGACCAAGGGAAAGGAGCATTAGAAATTGCTATCTTGATACCTTCTAAATATGGGACTAAGGAGAACTTATAAAGAGATACATGCAGAGGGGCGCACGGCATTACCACTTTAGCTAAAGTTTCTCTCTATCTCAATCCACATTCACGCCAAAAACAAGGTAGACAAGAAGGTTGTTCAGCCAGCAAAGGGAAAGAAAAATATTGGAAGAGAAAGATCGGAGCAAGGGATAACCGAAGGAGTCGCGAAACCGGTAAGTGATTCCAAATTTTGATTTATGAACTATGGTTATTTTTAATGGAAAAATGGACCATAGGGTTCGGCCAAGGTTAATGGCTGAACCCCATGGAAAGACATGGTTTAGATAATGGACTTTTATGGGTTGGAAACCATGGAAGTAATTGGAGAATTTTTATAATGGATTTAAAACCATGGAAGGACATGGTTATTGTTATGGAAATTATTTGATTAAAAATGGAAGGGTGATGGTTTATTTTATTGGATTGTTAATAATGAAAACCATAGAAGTTGTTAATAAGTTTATGGGATTTCAAGCATAAAGATTATGGATTCATGATTTTAGAAAGGTTGTTAAGTTGATTGTTGGATCAAAAGAATAGAAAAGAAAGGGGTGAGGTTCGGCCATGGTGTATGACCGAACCCCACCAACTATATTTATGGATTTAATTTATTAAAGGAGTTTGATTGGATGAATAATTTTTAGAAATAACATTATGAACCATAGGGTTCGGCCAAGGTGTATGGCCGAACCCCATGGAGGTGTATTGGAGTTGGTTAATAGGGGTTTAAATCATTTAATAAAAACGATTGTGAACCATAGGGTTCGGCCATGGTGTATGACCGAAACCCATGGAGTTGTTTTGTTAAAGTTGATGGATTTTGATTGGTTTAATGGAAACTTTCTAATTATGGAATCTAAATTTGGAAACTATCCAAGCATGGAAAGATGCATGCTAAGTTTGGAAACCTTCTAAATATGGAGAATGGTTATTAAATTAGTAAGTTTCTAAGTTTGGAAGATGGAGTTTAAATTAGAAAGTTTCTAAGTTTGGAAGATGGAGTTTAAATTAGTAAGTATCTGATTTTGGAAAGTAGAGATTAAATTAGAAGCTATCTAAGTATGAAAACCTTCTAAATATGGAAGGTAGAGATTAAAGTTGGAAACTTTCTAAGTATGGAATTTATATATTAAATTTAGGAAGTTTCTAGGACCAAAATGGTAAGTCACGCATCTTAGGGTTCGGCCATGGTATTGGCCGAACCCCATCAATAAAGTTTATGATTCAATTATGAATTTATAATTCTAAATAAATCAAGAGGAGAGGAGTATGGAACTATGATATCATGGGTTCGACCATGGTGTATGGCCGAACCCTTTGAATCAATTTTATGGGCTAGCATGGGTCTATGCATGTGTTAACATGAAAGTGATTAACCATGGAGGAACATTGCTCATGTTCTATGGAGAATGGTTACTAGATTAGAAAGTATCTAATCATGGACCTTGAATGATTATGGATTTTATGGACTTGATATAGATTATGGGTCATTTATGGTCCTAAGATGATGAACCAATTTTTATGGGTCTTGAATGAGCCTAATATGATTAAAGGAAGGGAAGGTTTTATTTATGGATCTATGGTTGTGGATTATTGGAGTGTTATGTATAATGTATAAATTTATGGATCAGTTTTAGAAACCTAAACCTAAGGTGATGAAGGTGACGGTAAAAATTGGTAATAGGTGAAATAAATGGACAAAGGGTTCAGCCATGATGTTTGGCCGAACCCCATTAATCAGTTATGAGTTTATGTTTGGGTGTATTTTAAAGGGATGAAGGGTGAGAACAATGGAATTATAGCCATGGATGGCAATCTTGTAAATATATGAAAATAAGGAAGGTAAATGGCTATGGATAAGTATAATGACATTGTTGTAATTAATTGAATTAATGGACCATGGGTTAGGCCATGGTGTATGGCCGAACCACATGGTAATTATTTTGATGAACATAGGGTTACGTGTGTTGGATTAAATGAATGAATTGTTAATTAAGGTTAGACCAATGGCATTTTGGTAATATTGACTGAAAATGACGAACCCCATGGGAAATGGTTTATGGACTTAAATATTGCAAAACAAGTGGGACTTGGTTTTGATTGATTGTTATATTATAAGGTAATGGGACCTCACAAAGGTGTTTACGATCGTGAGCGGTTACCAGACGTAAGGATACGTTAGCGGTCTTTGGTAGGATTCCACCTCTTTGAAACCATGAGTTTATGTGCATTGTTTTTATCTTGATTTAATGAATTTATATTGCAAAGGATATGTTTCAAATGGTAATTTTTTATATGCTATGTTTATTTGATAAAATAGCATGTGTTTTAAATATGAACTTTTAAATGCTATGATTTTGTATAATTGCATAGCATGTGGTATTTGCATCTCATGCATGGCATGGGAGGGATGACAGGTAACCGGTGACCCACACTCCGTCGGGGCGTCCATAAAGCACTAGTGGGGGATACATTGATGATGAGAATCCCATCAAGAGGATACTATGTATGCAAACCCTAGTGATGAGCATTCCATTAGGGGATACCTTGATGATGAGAATTCCATCAAGAGGATACTAAGTAATCGGAGCCCATACTCCGTCGGAATGTCCGTAAGGCAATTGTGGGGAATACCTTGATGAGGAGAATTCCATCAAGAGAAAAGACCTTGGTGACGAGCATTCCACCAGGAAGATACTTTGATGAGGAGAATTCCATCAAGAGTATACCCTATGTTTTGTGATGGGTGGGACTCATTGTATATGATAACATGGCATGGCATTGAATCGGCATGATTATGACCTTTATTATCATACAAGGTTTCTGGTTTTATCGGTATGATTGGATCTCTATTATCATACACTGTTTTGGATACAATGTTTTGAAAGTATGGAATGATTTATAACTGGTTTTGATATATATTATATCTGGATTGTTGGTACTAACCCATCTGTTAACCCTAATTGGAATACCTACTGGGCGCGTTGTACTAACGTCCTACTTCTACCTTTTAGTGGATGATGCAGGAAACGAGGAAAACGCTAAACGCGGAAAGGGACAAGCATAGGAGCTCGGAATGCTTTTAGTTTATATTTTGTTTAAGATACTCATGGGCTTGTATTTGAGTATCTAGAATTCGGATTGTAAACTTAGATGGATTTGCTATGGGTGGATGTCTTATTGGATAATTGCATTATGATAAATGATGATTAATGTAACACCCCGCCCTTTTCAATCTAAAGTTTCAGAGTTTATTTATTTTTTATTTTTTAAATATAATAATCATGTGATCGGGGCGATGTGTCACGACGCGAGTTAAGTTCGGATCTCTAAATCCGACACTTAACTGGCCAAACCCATGTGCGTATGAACTAAGTCCATAAAACTGATCCGCACATGGTATATATGTAACTTGCGGAATTAACTTAGTCTAGATCTAACTGAGGTTATAATAGAACCTATGATTAATCCAATTTCCATTTTTAGATAGCAAAGTACATAACTTATTTTCCAAAATCACTAATCGATCTTAACTATTCGTTTAATCCAAACATCCAACATAAAACAAACCATAGCATCTAATTAACTACATTATTACATGCCCACAACATCTAGCTAACAAATTACATTGTCCAAATAAATCAACTAACAAGTCCATAAATAATCCATTCATAGTCCATTCCAATCATTCAAACCGCCCAAGTTTTCGTGCTTGGTCCTCTTCTCCAACCACATTCTTTCCTTTCCCTGCATCATCCACTAAGGATATAGATAGGGCGTTAGATCAACGCGCCCAGTAGTGTTTCCGAAAAGGGCTACCACATGGTTAGTCAAAAACATGCAAATGGTATAATAGTAATACATGTGTGACAAAATTCTATAAAAATATGCTATGTATGGAATGATCATGTAATGAGTCCCACCCATCACCATTCAACATAGCCATCACTTGACGGGATTCTCATCGTCAAGGTAACCCACAGTGTTCTTTCGGAGGCCCCGACGGAGTGTGGCCTCCGGATTCCTCCTGATGGGATTCTCATCATCAGGGTACCCCACAGTGGTATTTCGGACGCCCCGACGGAGTGTGGCCTCCGGTTACAACACCATTATCCCATGCCATGCATGAGATGTCTATGCAAACATGTCATTGGGAAATATCATTTCATTCAAATAACTTATTCAAATAAACATAAAACAGCGAATAAGATATGTGGTTACAACAAGGTAGGAAACCTACAATAGTTTACTTTGTTCGACCCTTTTGGACCGTCTTTTGATCACGGCTTGCTCACCGTTCTAAAAATCCGAATACCCTATGTACATGGCAGCAAGTTAATCATTTATCCACCTAATTTCCAGCAAAGCTTAATGTTCCAAGAACCACCTAGTGGGGTTCGGCCAAAGCCATAGCCGAACCTCATCCATTAAAACTTTGGTCATTCTTTTATTTAATTAAAACCATCTAATTACCCAAACTTCTAAATGAACCTTGGTAGGGTTCGGCCATACATTATGGCTGAACCTTACCACTTTGGTTTTAGCCCATTTATCCCATCATATGATCATTTTATTTTTGATCATTTCAGCCATAATTCTGATTGTGCCATTGAGACCAACCTTTGCTTTAAATTAGCTAACTTCCATCACCTAACATAAAACCATCTTTAGTGGGGTTCGGCCATACACACGGCTGAACCTCACCACTTAATTTGATCCTTCTTAAACCTTCCATATCTTCATATAAACTAACCATTATGTCCCACAATTACCATTAGTGGGGTTCGGCCATACACATGGCCGAACCTCACCAATGTGATTTTTATCCCCAATTTCCATCATTCATGTTGGCTGATTACTTACCCATACTAACTCCATAAACAACATATATTATTCTTAAATCAAAGCATATAAATAATACCTAATGTCCATCATAAACTTAACCCAATTATTCCACAAAACAGTCCATGGGTTTTCATGGTTTCCATGGGGTTCACAACATGAAACCAACATCCTTTTACATGGGGTTCGGCCCTCTATGGTGGCCGAACCCAATGGTTATGTTACTGTTTTTAAACCTCAATTAATCATGTAATAACAGTATATTTAAATCAGGTTTTTACCTTTCAAACAACCATCCAAAAATTAGCCCAATTTCATAGGGTTCGGCCATGCTCATTGGCCGAACACCATGAAATTGATTTTGAACATTTAACCCTTTATCTTGGGTCTGAAACCAGCACCCAAATCCATGTTTTTAACCATTCTAAAACATGTATTTACATCTTAAATCAAAATCCAAATCCATCCTCAAAACAGTCCATGGGGTTCGGCCATGTGGTTCTCTTAATGGAAATCCACCCATATTTATCTATGAAATTAATCAGCAAATTAACATAAGATAAATATGATTCAGTCATGTCATATCTACTCCAAAACAGTAAGCTTAATTCCATATAAAAATCTTTTAAAAACCCCACTCCAAAATATGGATTTTAACTTTCAAATACCATAGAATCCACCAATTTTCTCATGGGGTTCGGCCATCCAAAGGGCCGAACCCTATGGTCCATATTTTTTTATCTCATTCATAAACTTCCATCAAATATCTAACCCTTGTTAGATTCAGCCATCCAATGGCCGGATCATAATTCTTAATTAAAGATAGTTTATCGAAAACCTACCGTTTCCGCGACTCCTCCACTTGATCTTCACTCCCGCTTGTTCCTTCCCTTTTGCTGAACTTGTCTTGATGAAAAGGGATCAAACCAAGGACTGATTAACAACCACCTGCTACTCTTAGTGTTTGGGAAGACAGAGAACGGCCAAGAGAAAGAGAGAGAGAGAGAGAAATGGGCACCCTTTGTTTCATCAAAACCAGCCCAAGGTTAACCTTGTGTAACTCCCATTGCCTTAACCCTAAACCTTATGTTACTTGGGGGTTTCATCATGAGATGAAACCTCCCCATGCTCCCAACGTCCCTTGTTGGTTGGACTTGTGTAACCCCCCTTCTTAACTCCTTCTCTCATTACCATTGCATGTGAGAGTTTCATTTGAAAATGAAACTCTCCTAGGCTCCAACGGTTTTAGCCCTAGCTTAATTTGTATCACCTTCATCTTCCATTAGTGAACCTTTTGGGAGTTTCCATCCTTGAGATGAAACTCCATGTCCATTCATTTCTCATGCTTGATTTGAATATTTGAAATAAGTAACTCCTCACCCTTGATGCAGCCCATGTGTAACCGCCACCTCTTAATGCTCATCACCGTCCCATGTGATTCCATTTCATCTTTGAGATGAAACTCTTGCATTAGTAACTCTCCAAACAGCCATCCCACTAACTCCATTGTAGCTGTTACATGCATGCAATATTCTCATGCATCCAACGTCCCTATGCATTCCATGTAATTTCAAAATGTATCTCCCATTCAAAATGTAACTCCCATTTTATTCATCACCTAAATGGGGGTTACATGCATGGTAATGTCTCCCATGCACCAATGTTTTTCCTTGCTCAAAATTTGGAATTAAAACACTTCCCCTCTCATTCACACACTTCACTCACTTACAATAAAAATACATATTCATCCAACTCATTTATTCAACTCACCCAACCTAAGTCATTCATTTAATTTAACTTAACTAATAAATTAATTTGGACAATGGCCCAAGTATGGTCCAATGGGCCATGGATTGGAATGAGTTCACTTAATTGGTTCAATGATGATTAATTCGGCCAAGGATGGTCAATTGGGCCCAGTACCCATTTGGGACCCAATGGGTCAAGATGATTTAAGCTCTAAGGTAAATGGGTAGGAGGAGAATTTAATTGGGCCCAATGGTGATCCAATTAGTTGGAATGGATTGAAATGGAATTAATTAAATCACCTAAGTTAGTTATGAATGAATCAAGATGGCATGACCGAGTGGGACCCGCCTCAACCTCATCAAGTGAGGTGACGGGTAGGCTAAGAATTGGTGGGGCCGACCACCATGGTTGACTTGGTCAACCATGGGTGGATTCATGGAGGAGAATTAAGGAAATTAAATGGAATAGAATGATGAAATTAAGTGACCTAAGATTAAGTATCAAATTAATCAAATGAGTTAATTAAATAATTAAGGGAGTCAAATGAGTCAAAGGGGTGAGTCAAAGGGGTGGTTTCATCTCATTGAAACCACCCAAACCACTTGGACAAACACACTAAAGTCGTTGGCCAAGGGTGGTGGTTTCATCCCAACCACCACCACCAAAGGCATGAGAACCCATACCCCTCTCCATGATGTTGGTCAATGGACTTGATGGGAAGACCAAACCACCCATCTAAAGACCCCAACACTGTTGGCATGGTGGTGGTTTCATCCCAACCACCACCACTAAGGCATGTGAGCCCATACTTGGTTGGTCAAATGGAATCGTGGAAGAGTGTAACCCAAGCAAACCAAAAGGAGAGGGAAAGGTCTAAGGTCCCATCTCATTCCCATTCCCCATCTCATCTCACTCTCTCCATCTCTCCAAACCGTCCTTCTCTCTCTCTCCCAAGACTAAGAAGAAGGAAAGACTTAGAAGAAAAACAAAAGAGAGGGAACCTCAAGCTTGGCCGACCACTCTTTGAAACCAAGGAGACTTAGAAGATTTTTCCATCCTCTCCTCCCCTCTCTCTCTCAAACCTACTACACCTTGGCCGAACCAAAACCTTGGAGATTTCGTTGGATCAAGCCCACACCTTGGCCGAGCATCAAGGAGAAGAAGGAAGGAGAAAGGCTAGGGATCAAGAGGAGCAAGAGACAACTGGGAGAGCCAAGGATTGGTAAGTATCTCTAAACAAGATATTATGTTTTTAAGGATTAAAATGGAGTCCATTTCTTGGATTAAATGGTGGCCAAAATGTCATGGGCCATGGATCTAAAATCCATCCAAGAAAATAAGATGAAAGATGGACAAACCCTAATGGGTGAGATAGGTTAAGAAAAAAAAAAGGACTATTAAGGACATTATGTATTTAAGGTTTATTAAAGCATGGAGATGTAATTTTTGAGGAATGATGGACCATAGGGTTCGGCCATGTAGTATGGCCGAACCCCATGGAAGGAGATTAAGTATTGCTTAATGGGTTTAAATAATGGAGGCTATGGAAGGTGGTTAATAATTTTTAAAGGTTTTAAGTGAATGAATGTTAGTGATTTTTAAAGGGATTTTAATGAGGGAAATCCATGGAGAAATGTGAATGGTTCTTATGGCCTCAAAAGTGGTAGAGGAAGATGAACCATGAACCATGGGTTCGGCCATGGTGTATGGCCGAACCCTATGGTGATGTATTAGTATTTTAATAGGTGTAAAAAATATGGGAAATAATGGGGGAATATTGGTAGCTTTGATGGACTAAAAAATGTACCTAAAGATGATCTAAAATGGTGATCTAAATGCATGATGGAAACCCCCCCTCAAGGAAGGACTGTTTGTGGATCAAAAATGTTGTAATGGATCCAAGGAAAAATGGGGAAAAAACATCATGGGTTCGGCCGTGGTGTATGGCCGAACCCATGACCCATTTGTGAGCCATTTTATGGGCTAAGATTAAGGTCTATGTATGTGTTTAAATTAATGGGGATTAGGTTAAGTAAATGGCTGATTTTAATGATTTTATGGCATGATTAAATGAGGTACTCATGGATCCAAATTATGGATCAGTTATGGAAAAAAATGTACAAGGTTGGAGGAAGTGTTTAACCATGGAAGAGGAGTGGCATAAAACGTAAATATGGCCAAAATAAAGAACCATGGGTTCGGCCATGGTGTATGGCCGAACCCCATGGAGGTTGATCATGGACTTAAGTGCTTTGATGATGACCTTATGTGTGGATTAATGGAGCCTAGGGTTGCTGGATTTTAAACTCACATAATTAGAATGTTTGATGGACTAATGGGACCCACAAACCTAGATAGTGAGGTTCGGCCATGGTGTATCGCCGAACCCCACTAAGGCATGTGTTAGGGAGATGGACATGATTAAAACATGGGTTTAATTGTTAATGTGTAATAAGGTATCGGGACGTTGCAAGCGGTGCGCGTTTGGTGACCAAATTCTTGGACGGAAGTGCTAAGGAACAATAGTCGGTATTTGGTAGGATTCCAACCTTATTGTAAGCCATGGATTATGAGTGTATGGATGTTTTCTTAATTTATTTTGGTAATCATATGATATGTTTAAGATGGGTTTTTATGGCTATGGTTTATATATTATATGGCATATTGCATTTACATCTCATGCATGGCATGGGAGGGATACAAATGGAACCGGAGTCCATGCTTCGTCGGAGCGACCGAGAAGCAGACATGGGGATACCTTGATGATGGTTTTTCCATCAAGGGGGATATTTGTATTTGTTATTATACCTTGATGAGGCTTTGCCATCAAGGGGAACACTTGTGTTGATTTATCTTGATGAGGCTTTTCCATCAAGGGGGACTTTATGTATGATTGAAAAAGGACATTGTACAATGATGGTAAGGATGATGGGTGGGACTAATGACATAAGACACCCATGACATGGCATTGATTTCATGGTTTTGTTATATTATTTCCTATATACATTGTATCACTAATCCATGTGTTAGCCCTACGCGGAGTACCTACTGGGCGCGTTGTCTAACGCCCTATTTCCACCTTAGCTGATGACGCAGGGGATGTCAAAAATGAAGGACGCGACGGGAGCCAAGCGTAGGAGCTTAGGGAAGCGGGCTAGTTAAATTACTTAAATTTATTTTGGAAATGTAATTTGAGTAACTTAGCTCATCGGACTGTAATAATTTATATTTCTTGCTATGGTTTGGACTTTACTTTTGGATGTTATGATTTTGAGGTAATTTAGTAATTTAAGTAATGTGACTTCCTTGCTATCTAATAAATTAGTAGGATAGTCTCTATTATAATTTCACATTAAGTTATAATTCCGCGAGCTTACTTTCTACGTGTGAACCATTCTCGTGGACTTAGTTCCACGCACATGTAGGGTTGGCCAGTTAAGGGCCAAGCTTTAGAAGCTCAGACTTAACTCGCGTCGTGACGTCCCGTGCCCTTTGTTACTCCCTTTAAAAAAAAAAAAATAGACTCTGATTTTTGGCTAAGTAGCATAGTGAAAAGGGGCGGGCGTTACATCATATACATGACATTATAAGGCAAGGAAAGCCAATCACCATATACTTAACTGAAACTTAAGTTTCATCAAACCATAGCATAATAATTCTAAGTTATTACAACCCAAAGCATCAGTCCTCCCAATACATCAGAAATATTAAAGACAAGTAAATTAAACTTCATTCATTCCAAGCTCCTACGATTCGCTTCCTTCATGTCTCATGTCCGTTTCCTTGTCATTTCCTGTTCCATCATTTATAGGGTAAAAGTAGGGCATCAGTCAACAGGCCCAGTAGGAATTCCAAGTAGGGTTATGGTACACATAGGATCAATATAAGATGAAGAATAGAAACATCATACCATATTTGTAAAACATCTCATAAGTAGTAAAAACAATGCATGATATCCATATCGTAATCATGCTTACTTATGCATCATGTCATGGGTGTCAATGCCAAATGATCACTCACCCAATTCCATATCCAATCACATCCTATATAAATAGTTTCCTTGATAAATCACCATATCAAAGTGTTCCCTTGGCCAATTACGTCTGCAGTGTTTTGTGACGACAACACCAGGTCACTGTTATACCTCCCCACATATGTTAATCGGAATTACCGATGGAGTGTGGACTCCTCCCTCTGCGCAAGGTTTCGGGACTATATACCCAGGAGCTCTTTCGCCCAAATTATGCCGTACCCATTCCTAACAATCCCGGACAAGTCCAATATATCAATAGTTCACATAGCTTCATACAACCTAGTTTCAAGCCCAAATTATGTCCAAACCGCTCGTAACTTGGCTTGCTGGTCCCATGTATTTCCTCCCATGCCATGCATGATATAATGAATGTAAGAATACCATTTCATATCAAATTACATAATATCAGTGAAATTCAGTTTATAAACATATATCATTTGTTTAATCAAAGTAAAACATCATAATTGGAAATAAAGACCAGTGTTACATGTATAATCCATAGTCTCTCAATAAGGTAAGAATCCTACCAATGTCCGATTACTGTCCTTTTCTTGTTTCGCAAGAACAACGCTAACGCTCGCGTGAAAACGAATCGAACCTCGTTACCTTAACAAATTCAACCACATATATATATATATATATATATATATATATATATATATATATATATATATATATATATATATATATATATATATATCAATTTGATTATTTATTAATTTTCATCACCCATTACATCCCACTGGATAAATAGGGATATCTGGAAAATTAACCAAAGATAAAACATTCAAATTCAATCGACTGAATCACACCCAGATATAGTCTTTGCTTTACCCGCAAACTTTCAGTCGACTGAATAATAATATTCAGTCAGCTGAAACACAACTCAGTACCGTATAAACTTGACCCGTAACATTTTACCTATTTACTGTAACCTTACCCAATTACTTTAAAATCAAGCTCATTCATAGTCCATTGGGTCTTAATTGGGTAGTTGACCCATTTACTTTAACCTTACCCAATTACTTTAAAATCAAGCTCATCCATAGTCCATTAGGTCTTAATTGGGTAATTGATCCATTTATCCTGTCCACCTAATATGCATTTCAACAATTTAATTTCACATTCATTTAATTAGCAATTCCAATGGACTATTCCAATATATTCATAAGTACGTAAAATTCGGGGTGTTACTGTTATGGTACACATACATAGTGTCGTTTCATTCCAAGTTCCTAAACTTGTGAATCCTATTTGGAATGAAACATGCTCTATGTCGTTAAATGGATTTTGAGTTTGGGATGACATACCAAAAGTAATAAATCCAATAATCCATTTAAATACCAGCTCTTTTTAAGAAATTAAAGCATTCTTGAAATAATGGTAAAAATGTTTATCATGTTTTGGGTAATAACATGACAATAGACATAAGTGCTGTGTGTGTAGCATCATACTTCATTTCTCTGTGCATTGCTACACACTTCATTTCTCTATGCATGATTAATGTAATAAAAAATTTGAAACAAATGTATGATGTGTGTGATTTGTGTCTCATTCCATTTTTCGTAAATTTATACATTATGTGGAATGACTCATGTTCATAGACATCTTGTCTTTGCTAAAGCTTGGAAATGCCGCATCTCTTAACATCACACTTGGGCAATATACTTAAATTGGTGAATTAATTGTTTCCAAGAATCTTGGATTGAATTGGATCTAGGAAAAGAGATCCGTAATCCATAGTCTGTGCCTATCTTCAGAAGGGTGAATTGAATCTTCAAATGGCACGGATGCGGTGTGGATGCATGTATCACCAATAGCGTTAAAAGGTGTATAAGCAAAGCTCGATGAACTATGAACATTGCAAGCACACACGCATACACATACCTAGTCATCCTTCAAGTTTGAAACCAAGGTCGAAGGATAGACTAGTCGGAGAAACAGATAGGTTGGTACTATTGGAAATCAGAAAACTGTCTAAAAAGGGCTGAGAATCAAAAGGGGGGACAGGTCGATACATGTTGACATATCGACACAGGCCGGTCGTTGGTCACGACCGGTCAGTAACTTAGAAATAGTAAGTTAAAAAGTCTCTTTCTGCAAAAACGACAGATCATTTCGAACTTGTCGTTCTTCATCTAGCTAAGCTCTGCCGATGTCATCCTCTCCTTCCGTGCCCTAGACCAGCCGATAGGAACCTCCAAAGCAAAATCTCACCTGAAAACCATAGGGTTTTTGCTTCTCTCACTTCAAAAAGAAAGGGTATCATGAGTTTGAGAGATTTAGTGTTTGCATAAGGCTTGGTCAGCTCTTCCCAAGTATCCATGTAGAAGAAAGAGATAGCTAAATCTCGGTCTTTAACCACCGGAAAAATCCCTGAGTCCAGCTCCCATTTTCTCAAGAGATCACCTAGGGTCATACCAGATGTTCAAGAACCTAGCTTTGCCGGCCTTGCTCCGAAAAGTACCCCTCGCAGAAATCTCCTGACCCAGAGAAAGAAGTGATTTCAATTGAGGATGCTGAAGAGGAAGAGGCTCACATGTCTGAGATATTTTTGAGAGAATTCCAATATCCTTGACAAAGGAATATCACTCTGGATGAAAGAGTTTCCTCGGTTGAAAAAAGGTTAGATGACCTTGAAGAATGTGTATATGAGATCAAGGTGTTTGTCCAAGAACTTAGCTCAGAAATCCACAGAGATGGTATTTTTCCTGGATCTCAACGTCGATCCCCTTTTCCTCAAGCATCTCCTCCAGATGGATCTGCTTAGGAAAGTTTTTCATGACTTATGTTTCATGTTTTGGAAAAACTATGTTAATATTTTGACTAAGTATCCATTTGCCCCCTCCAAGAACCATATGTAATGAACATTTTCAAAATGATATGGTCTATTATTAGTATGTGTGCTAATTTGATGCAATGTCTTCTATCTCTTGTTAATTGTTTACATGGATTTTGTGAAATAGACTAACATGCAGGTTGTTAGGAAGATAGGAATCTGACTGTGAAATTGTGCACACTTTGGAGTTTGGAGGAGCATAAAATATGTGTTAATTAGCTACTGTCACTGGGCATGATAGTCTGTGGATGAAGGTAAATGCAGGCTTAAAAGGAGCTTGGAGAAAAATGAACTTAAAGGCAGCTAAGTTTATGGGGGAAAAAACTATAGATGGTAGCTTGAAGAATGGGGGAGAAAACTCCAAAAAGGGAAGCTGGAACAATGGCTTGACCCCACGGGAAGGAAAGGAAAAAACAGTAATGCATGAGATATGCATTGGACTATAGGGAAGAATAAAATGAGTTGGAAGAAAAACTTATGGAAGCATTAAATACAAGAAGCATGTGGGAGTGCTTAAAACTTGATGTTTGCCTACTAATCTTTGTCAATTGGATGACAAAATGGGGGAGAAATTAGTAGAAGTTAAAAGACATCAAACCCAATGGACATAGGGAGAATGTCTATGCTTAGAGTTTGGGAGATCAAACTCAAGAAGATTGGGGGAGAAATCTTCTCAACACTGAAAGCTTGGATAAGCTATGGATAGTGTTGGTCACTAGGAAATCAGGGACTATGGGGGAGCTTGAATATAAATCTTGTTTAGTCCATGAATGCATATTTATGTTTTGGGACTAACCCCTCTAATGATTTTCTAGTGTTGCTTGCTTATGTGCTTGAACCGGTAAACATGAAATGAAACAAACTAAACAAGAATATGCGAAGGTCATAGTCTTGTTGTTCATTTGAATATGTAAATGTAATTCAATGTAATATTTTGTATTCAAACGAGATGTAATAAGGTTGGAATTGTAATTGGGTTAGCTTTTAGGATTTTTGTCGTGAAATTGACAAAGGGGGAGATTGTAAGTGCCTTGGCTTGGCCAAGTCCCTATGTTGGTCAATTCTATGACTTGGAAAGAAGCATTTGTTGGAAGTTTGAAGACCCAAGGTGATCAAGAGTAAAGATCATGCTCCACCAAATTGAAGCTCATCATAATGGCAATCAGAAAATAGGTAGTATGGCCATAGATGAGTTTAGGTGCTACCCACACCTTAGAGAGGATTATCCCTAGCCCTAGTAAAATAAATGGTTAAATCATAAAAATCCTAGACAGGATGGTTGACAGTGAATTCGAACCCAACTTGGAAATATGTATTCGGTTTCACTGTCAGCACGACCAATCGTTCTCACGGACCACTCGGTGCAGACAGGATCAACCCATCATGGGCAAGGACTGGTCAGTCATATTGACTATGTTCTGGATCATTGAACTGCCATTCTGGGTATGCCTCTGATCGAGAGTCTCGTATGCACCGACCTCTAGATGAAAGGCTGAAACGACCCCTTGTGGTCAATGACTCCTCGATCAAGATATATTAGTTCTAGAACTTAGAACTCAAATGTACTCTCAAAGAAACAGACATATCGGCATTTAAAGACAGATCGAGAGTACCAGGACCGGCCCCTGGGTAAAGAGCGACAGGTCGGTCTGGGTAACAAGTTTCTAGATTTGAAACTACTGTCAGCATGATTTTGCCCCAGACCGAGCCTCTCATATGGACCAACCTCACGGTGCTATAAATGTCGGTCCATCAGCGAAAACGACATGTCGACCGGGAAAAATATATTACCGTTGGGAGTGCACTTAAAGTACAACGATTGGATTTGTAACGGTAACATTTGTAGTCACCAACCCCTCGGTGCTACCGACCTGTCGGTACATTACCATTACTGCAACTAGTTGCCTTCTCTATAAAAACCAATCTTTTTGCAACCAGTTGGTATCCTTTGGTAAGATCAGTTGGACCCTCATATTTATTAGTGAGCTTAAACAAGGGCCAACAGAAGGATCACTTTCTCTCTCATGCCTACACTTAGGGAATCTAATACAACCAATCATATGGATTGAGTTTCTGAGAGAGAGAGATAGGAAAGGATCATATCTAGGAAATCTTTGGTAAATCAGTTTCCTTGACACCCTGGATTGTGATTACTATATTATGACTAGGAGGTGGAACGTCGGTAACGGCACATATTGGGTGGGATCTTGAAGAGGCACACATCAAGAGAAAGAGCTTCTAAGGCAAGTGCTTATTGGTTTTAATTTTCTTTTAAAACCTTTGTTTCGAAAGTGGTTTAACGAATCTTGCTTTCGGAACCACTATAAAAAATCTGAAGCATCGTCTCTGGTACAGTGGTGGGTGGAATTTCCAGCCAAATGGATAGCTGGAATTCCTATTCTACAGTTGGGTGAAATTCCCAGCTGATTGAGTGAAGTGGATTTCCTAGTCTAATTGTGAGGGTGTAAGTCCCCACTTAATGGATTTTGGGGATAACTCAAGGTTAAAGGAGTCCTAACAGTGGATGTAGGTTGGCTAATTGAACCACTTTAAACATGGTCTTATAATGTTTGATCCTTGTGTGTTTGTATTTAGTATTTAATTACTATTCTCAACACACATCACTTTGCATATTGATTATCTTATTTTATACATTGTGCACAAGCATCGATTATCAAACAATATGTAAAGGGTCATAATCTTAGCTTGATCGCTTAATGAAATCATCAAACTAAACAAATCTCTTAATGAATGTTCCGTTGCACTTAAGACAATCAAGAAATTTGTAAACACCATGAAAAATGGGATTGACCTATTCACCCCCGCTCTAGGTCAATCATGTTGTTCTAGCACATTGAAAATGGGAATTTTCACCTTGTTTGTCCAAAGGACCAAGAGATCCATCCTTATTACTCAAATGTAAGTAGATGACATAGTTTGTGGATCTACTTGTGAAAAGGATGCTATGGCCTTCTCCAAGCTAATGAAATCAGAATTTGAAATGAGTATGGTTGGAGAGTTGAACTACTTCCTTGGTCTCAAAATGAAACAACATAAGGATGGGTTATTTATCTCTCAAACCAAATATGCAAAGTTACTAGTGAATAAGTTTGGTCTTGAAGGATGTAAGCATGCAACTACCTCCATGAGCACAACAGTTAAGTTGTCTAAGGATGAGAGTGGGAAGGATGCTGATCCGAGCCTTTATAGAAGTATGATTGAAAGCCTAATATACCTTACAGCACCTGGCATCTCCTTCAATGATGGAGCATGTGCAAGATTACAAGCAAATCCCATGGAGTCATTAAAATTGTAAAGAAGATAATCAAGTATGTGGCAGGTACCGCTGTGTATGGGATATGGTTTCCTTACGAGACCTCATTTAAGATTGCCTGATATACAAATACAGACTAGGCAGGAAACATTGATGATAGGAAATCCACAAGTGGAGGTTACTTCTACATAGGAAATTTCTTAGTGGCTTGGCATAGCCGAAAGCAATCATTTGTTTCGCTCTCTACGACTGCAAGTTGTTGCACACAACTAACTTGGATGAAGGAAATGTTGGCAGATTATGGGATTGGACAAGAGGCCATGAACTTATTTTGTCATAATACAAGTGCAATCAACATCTCCAAGAATCTAGTTCAACACTCAAGGACAAAGCACATTGATATAAGGTATCATTTCATTAGGGAGCTAGTGGAAGAGAAGACCATTGGATTTGAACAAATTGGGACAGAGAACCAATTGGCGAAGATCATGACCAAACCCTTGGATTCAACCCGGTTTATCTTTCTTAAGATGTCCATACGCATTTTTGTTTGTCCCTAGTTTGCTTTATTTCTTGCATGCATTCATCTCATTTGGCATAATTTTTGCATGTCTTGTACTCTACCCCTTTCCCCTCTTCTCCATATGAGCATCTTTGTAGCCCTTTGTCATGTTATGACAAAATGGGGGAGAATTTTGGAGAAGCTAAGCATTTGTGGGGGACATATACTTATGGGGGAGTTAGAATTGCTTAGTTCATAAATTGTGGGGAAGTAATTAAATTTTGGAGTCACATACTAATGGGAATATCTAGATTCCATATTGCTTGCTTGTTTGTGTTTGTTAGGTAAACAACAAAATTTGGAACAAGTTAAGCAAGGTGTTGTGTCATTTAAATTTGTTATATAGTTTGTATATCATTAATTTTCAAATGATGTATTTTGGGTTTGGGGATGTCTATTGAGTCTGTAATTCTTAGCTTCTAGGTTTTGTCATGAATTTCACAAAGGGGGATATTGTTAATGCCCCCAATTGCCGAGTCCCTTGTTTGTCAAATCCATGACTCGATGAAGCATTGCATTGAAGATATAAGCTCAAGAATAAAGAATCAAGTGGTGATTGAATCAAGCTCAAGATGGAAGATCAATCAAGATTCAACAGATCATCATCATGTATGGCAATCACACAAGGTAAAATGGCCATAGAAGACTTTAGGTGGACCCCACACCTTAGGATGAACTTGCCTAGTCTTAGAGACCACATCTGGAAAATTTAAGTACCCTAGTGTGTGTTTGACCTATAACCAGAACATGAAGTTAATATGGGAAAACATTGATTTTCCTGCCAGGCCGACTCATCGTGTCTGGCGATCAATCGCCTTTCACAGTGGACGACCAATCGTCCTAGAAATCAAAGGTTCTGCTTGGAAATGGTCTTTAAAACACCAAAGTTCCCAGGGTGATACATTTGTGCAGGTGATACACTACTGGGACATGAACGATCCAATCGTGCAATACAATCCATCGGCATGACTTAGGATGAAATCTGGACTGTTATTCATAGTCATGTCTCCGGACGACCAATCATGCAGACGAAACACCGTCTGGGTACAGGGTCTACCATTCGCCCTCGCGATCGATAGCCTAGAGCCTGGGTTGAATACCCTTTGGCAAATTACAGTTAGGCTCAGGACGATGCATTAGTCAGGCGGTGACCTTTCTTGTTGTAAAGAGCATGATCAATCAGTCGCACGACCTATTGGAAAGACAGGGCATACATCGGTCCCACAACCAATCGCCCTGGATCTGGATATTACTATCGCCTTGCATCAATCTATTGCGAGTAAACATGGAGGATCAATCGGGCTCGAACTTTTTCTATCCATTTGAAGAACATTTAATGCGGAACGGTCATTTTTCAAAGGTAAATTTGAATGCACGGTCGATCGTGTAGGACGACCAATCGCCCGTGTCGATATTTTTCAAATCTCTATTTAAGGTCTGACGTTTGTTGAGGGAGTTAGAGCTTTCATTGGTAATTGAAAACCTTGAAGAAAAATCTAGACACTCCACTCCTCCCTCACACACTCTCTCTAATCTATATATTTGGTAAATCATTTAGAGATTTAATCACGTAGTTGATTGAAATCAAGAGAGAAGGAGAAGACATGCGTAGGATTTACATTGGCAAATTATATATTCTAGGAACCCTCTCCAGATCCTGTGATTGCTCAATACAAGAGGTACATCTTCATCATCAAGAAAATCTTTGGGAGAGCTTTTCAAGAAACACACTTCACCAAGGTTGAGCTTCGATGGTAAGTGTTTCTTTATGTTTTATTTTCAATTTATCATTGTGAAGTGGACTAGATCAAGGAGATCAAACCACTATAAAAAAAAATAGAGCATCAAGGACGTAGACCAGGGTTGGTCGAACCTTTCAAAACTAAGATTGCGTAGATGAAAGTCCTACATTATTAGTGATGGTGTATTTCCTCATTTAGTGATTTGGAGTTAACCCAAGGTTGGGAGAATCTTAACAGCTGATGTACGTTATTTAACTAAACCATTATATATCGGTCGCCTATGTTCTTGATTTTATGTGTGTGTAATTATTAATTGGCACATCTCTTGTTCACACACATTGAAGCTTCTTGATCAATATCAATATTACATTTTACTAACTCTTGTTAATCAAGAAATTTAAAAAGGACCAAAAATTGGGGATTGTTCTATTCACTCACCCCCCCCCCCCCCCCCCCCCCCCCAAAGACAATCGGGTTCTAGCACTTCGTGACTTTCACGCTTTAACTTCAAACCTCACTGGACATATCTCTAAAAAAAACTAAAGTTCAGAGGTTTGGATTTATTTTCACTCAAAGTATTTGTAAGCAGAGTTTATGTTTTCAAATCAAAATGTCTCACATATGTATTAGAAAAGACAACACATATCAAATAATATAAAGATCTCATGAATGGATGCCACTTTCTTGAGAACGTTGAGTCAAACACAACCAATTTTCCTCCTCTATTCTCTACGTGAAATACCCTATGAGACTTAAGATCAACGTGACTTCTTCATAGGACGAAACGTGCCTTAGGACTGGTTCATGTCAAAGAAGGGTATAAAGACTCTAAAAGTAAAACTTTGAACAGGAATAATTGGAGGTCTTCATAATGTGATTGGGATATTTTTCCTTCATTTGTCTTTCAGCACTTCTCGAAGTATTTCGTTTTCTTTTCTATTAATTTTCACATCTTTCTTTTGATGTTTGGATGTTCCTTTTCTTTTTCTTTTTCTTTGATACTATATATTTTTTTTCTTTTCGTTTTTCTTTTTCTGCATCAATCATTTTTCTTTTCTTTTGAATTGCCATTTTTTTAGAATATGTCACAGATATTTCAGTTTTGGCTCAAACTCCATGACCGAAGTTGGGTATGGTAAACATGGCTAGTCAATTAACAAGTTTTAATAACAAGCTCAACTGGGAACTAGGAAGATAAAACTACTAAAAATGGGTAGGCTTGAAGGCTAAATCAATCCAAAAATGGCCTATATCATAGCCTAAGCTTCATAAGATGATTTCTATGTTTCAAATAAAGTCAAAAGAAATTCTGGTGTAGTGACTCAATTTTAATGTCGTTCTCAATAATATGACCAAAATAAAGAATAATGAGATCAACAACGACTTGTTGTGCGTAATAAAGAAACATGCGTGTACTTATAACCCTCAGGAAAAAAATTGAATGGCTCTAAAGTTCACTGAGTATAAATCTCCACTAGTATTCCCCCAGTGATCACTTGACTCATTAATATTTATCCTTTTTGGACTAAACTTAATCTGGCTGTGTGAAGAAATTTCCAGGTATAAATTCTATAAATGTCTTTCTGGACAAGTATGATATAAAGATTTTTATTTATGTCTTAATGCTAAAAATGTGTCCTTTTTTTATGTCAGATCGTCAAAACGTTTCTTCTTTAACCAAAGTTGACAGTATTTTTCAGCCCCAATGAGTCTTAGTCTTCTAAAAATATTAAATCTGTCCCATTTTTTTAATACTCCTTCTGTACCCCCAAACTTTAATTGAACATTGTCCTCAACGTTCCCTATCTACACTGTCCAGATTCAAATGAGAAGAAAATTTCATCAAATGAACAATCAGGGTTCAGATATACTTCAGAGTCTGCATGATGTGTTAAATGGATTAACTCCTAGGCTAGACTGAGTCGATGACAACCTAAACTAAACACTTAAGACTCAGACCAACTCAGACATAGACAGATAGCTCGATGGATATAAGTAGAAGGGTGGATGGGTAGAAATGGGTGAATGGGTGAATATGGATGAATGGGTGGATGGGTAAATTTTGTTGAATGGTTGTAGGGGTAAATATGGTTGAATGGGTGGATGGGTAAATATCGGTGAATGGATGGATGGGTAAATATGGTTGAATGGGTATGGGTGGATGGATAAATGAATCTTCTTCATTAGTTTTGGTCAGATGTTGGACCTGCAAGCTGGTCTATTGGGTTCGGGATGGGTTGATATGGCAGATCCTGTAATGGTCCTGGTGTAGGTGAAATGGCTGATTGGCTGGTGATCAGGGTGGACTATTTATATCTAGGACTTGTAAGGGCCCGGAATTTTTAAATTAATAAAAAAATGTGGATATAAGTTATTTTAGTGATGGAAATTGGAAAATTGGTGAAGTAAAGAGTAAATGGGCCAAAAAATTTGGACAAAGGCCCAAGTATGGCCCAATGGACTATGGAGTTGATTTAAATTCATTTAAAGGGGCAATGAGGGTTAAATGGGTCAAGAATGGTCAAATTGGGTCACATACCCATTTGGGACCCGATGGGTCAAAGTACTTGAGCTCTAAGGTAAATGGGCTAGATGGAAATGTAATTGGGCCATGGGCCCAATGGTGATCCATTTAGAGGGTATTCAATGAAATTAAATCACCTAAGTTAAGTTAAAAATTAAACCAAGGTGGTGTGGCCAAGTGGGACCCACCTCCACCTCATCAAGTGAGGTGGCGTGTGGGCCAATGATTGGTGGGGCCTGCCACCATGGTTGACTTGGTCAACCATGGGTGGAATAATGGGAATTAGGTTAAATAAAAATAAATTAACCTAAGTTAATTACCAACTTCATTAAATACTTAAATTAATAAGTTGGTGGCTAAATGGGGTTAGATTGGTCAAATGGAGACCAAGCTACCCCACCTCAAAATGTTAAACACGTTGGGCATGGTGGTGGTTTAGATAACCACCACCATAAAGCAAATAAGAGATATTTAAAAATATCTAAGAAAATATCTTAGGGTTGGTGGAGTAATAAATGGTAAAACAAGTTAAGTTAAGTCCATTTTTTCTTTACCATTTCTTATTCTCTTTTCATTCTACTCTCTCCATTTTCATTCTCCCATGGTCGTCCCCTACATCCAAGTGAAGGAGAGAAAGAGAATTAAGGAAAAGAGAAGAGAAGGAGAGAAGAAAGAAGTGGAATTTTGAGAGAAATCACTCTAAGGTAAAGGGTTATCATCTTCCCTCTCATAATTTTCCCCTCTCTCTCTCTCACACAAAACTTATCTTGGCTGATTCTAGGGTTGGGGATTGCCACCCTTGATCAAAAATCTTAACCTACCAAAGATTAAAAGGAAGGAGAGAGGAGGCTACGGAGACCGACGGGAGCGGCGGAAATCGGAGGAGACGTCGGATAGTGAGTATTTCTTAAACAAGAAATTTTGGATTTTAGGGTTTAAGATTTGGGTTTTATTTTGTGAATTTAATGGTAGTCAAGTAAATTTATGCTATGGATTTTAAATCCATCAAATGGAATGAATGGAAAAGTGGGCAAAAACCCTAAGTTGAAAAATTAGGGTTAGGGAAAAGAAATAAATACTTGGATTATGTGCATTGGGTAATTTATGAAATTAAGCATAGAATTGGATGATTGGAAGAAAATTATGGGCCATAGGGTTCGGCCATGTGGTATGGCCGAACCCCATGGTGGGTGATTTGGTATTGGATTTAAATAATTAGGGTTTCAAAAAGATGGAAGACAATGAGGGTTTTATCTAATGAAAGTTAGGGTTGTAGATGAATGAATGGGAGTAAGTTGTAAAATGGTTTTATGATGAAAATGCAAAGGGGTTTATGGCATTGAAATGCATGGAGGAAGTGAACCTTGAGCCATGGGTTCGGCCATGGTGTATGGCCGAACCCTATGGTGATCAAATGGTGGAATGAAGGGTTGTGAATAATGGAAAGTAAATGGGAATGTTGGTGGTGTTGATGGACCCGAAAATGGTTTTAGCATTGATATTTGTAATGGACTCTAATGTAGCTAAGGATGATGGTTTTAAGTGTATGAATTAAACCCTTCATGGAGGGATTTGTGATAAACCCAAATGTGTAACAATGGACCCAAGAAAAATGGGGAAAGGACACCATGGGTTCGGCCGTGGTGTATGGCCGAACCCATGGCCCAATTGTGATCCATTTTGGTGGGTTAAATTGGAGGATGAGTGATGTTCATGGTCTCCAAAGAGTATGAATGGGTAATGGATTCATTGTAGTTTAAATGTATGAGCTAAATCCCATGGGAAGAGTTGATGAATGAGGTATTTTGAAACCATGATTCATTACCCATCTAAAGGGTTAAGTGTGGGATTTTGTATGGGTTTAAATGAATGAGGGGTAGGTTAATAAAATGGTTAATTTTAATGGCTTTGTGACATGGGTCAATGGGTAATTAATGGACCTAAGTTGGGGATCTAAGTTTATGATCAATTATGGACTTAATCATGCATGGATAAATGAGTGATTAAGCATGAAAAAAGGGGGTAGTGGCAAAACCGTAATTAGTGGCCAAATTCAAGAATTCCATGGAAATTGATCATGGACTTAGGGGAGCTAATGTAATAACCTTATAAGTGATTGATAAAGCCTAGGGTGGCTGAATTTTAAGACTTATGGGAGTAAAAGGTTTAATAGATGATATGGGACCCACAAAACCTAAATAGTGACCGGTTTTTTTTTTTTTTGCATATGGGCTTAGAAATGGTTAAAACATGGACTAATGATGAATGTGTAATAAGGTACTGGACATCGCAGGCAGAGCGCGATCGGCGACTGGGTTTATCGAACGGAAAACGTAAAGGGACGCGGGTCGGTATTCGGTAGGATTCCTACCTTTTTGTAAGCCATGGATTTGGGTGATGTTTTCTTTAATCTATTTTGGAAATCATGTGGTTGTCTTTAAGATATGTTATGGATTATGTATCATGTGATGTTTTACTCTAAATTATTTTGGAAATTATGTGAATGCTTATGATGGGTTTTGGATTAAATATTGTGGGATGTTTTCCCTTGGATTTAGTTGGTAATCTTGAAATTGTTTTAAGATGGGTTTTATTACTATTGAATTTCATATATTACATGGCAAATGGCATCTACATCTCATGCATGGCATGGGAGGCATAGGACAGGGGAAGGATGAAATGAAACCGGAGTCCATGCTCCGTCAGGGCGACCGATAAACAAGCATGGGGACATTTCACATATGTATTATTGTACCTTGACGAGGCCTTACCGTCAAGGGGGATGTTGTATTTATTGTTATACCCTTATGATGATTCTTCCATCAAGGGGAATATTGTATTTGTGGTTACGCCTTGACGAGGCCTTACCGTCAAGGGGGATATGGCATCGGGATAGTAAGGATGATGGGTGGGATTCATAACACAGACACCCATGGCATGACATTCATTCTATGGCTTTTCGTTATGTATTATCTATCTGCTTTGTTATCACTAATCCATGTGTTAGCCCTACTCGGAGTCCTACTGGGCGCGTGGTCTAACGCCCTACTTCTACCCTAGCTGATGACGCAGGAAATGCCAGAGCAGAAGGACGAGACGGGAGCCAAGCTTAAGAGCTTTGGAAGGCGGACTAATTATTTTATTTAAGTTATTTTGAGAAATGTGTATTTGATGTAGTTTAATTTGTCAGAAATGTAATAATTGAGATTACTTACTGTATTTTGGACATTATGGTTTTAAGGATGTTTGGTGATTGAATGAATGTAACTTCCCTTCTATCTAAGAATTTGTAGGTTAGGCTCTTTTATAATTTTCCGCAATTGGTTTAAATGTTCCCCGATGTTACTTCTACGTGTGAACCATTCTCCGTGGACTTCATTCCACGCACACGTAGGGTTGGCCAGTTAAGGGCCGAGTTTTAGAAGCTCGGACTTAACTCGCGTCGTGACGTTCGCGCCCTTTGTCACTTTTCTTTTTTTAAAAAAAAAAATTAGACTCTGATTTTCGGTGAAAAGGGGCGGGCATTACAGTTGGTATCAGAGCGAATTCGGAAGAATGAATTTCTCGAAGTAAGATTAAGACGGTTGCACGTCTCACTGACGGCTAAGAATCCCAACCGACCGACTCTTCGGAGTCCGCTGCACGGGGGCCGGGTTAATTTACTTCGATTGACTCAAACTGAAGTGTTTAATCTGAGAACAACAATTGACGGAAAGGAATGATAGCAAGGGAAGAAAGATTCATTCTAGGAGAGATTTATTGAAACATAGCAAGATAGGGTTTACTTCCCCAGAAATGAGAAAACATCTAGTTTTTTTTCCCCCAAATTGATGAAACAGTACTAGATTTATCAGTCATAGCAAAGTAGGATGTACTTCCCCGGTATTCCCAATTTGAACAACAGACAATAGGAATTTAGAGATTCCCCCCCCAGAAACAAAGGAAAAACAAGTGTGCTTATTTGGCAACTTTCCCCAAACAAAATATATTGTGATATACATAAGAAATTCCCCAAAACCGAGATTGGTTTTATTGGAAATTGCAGTTGATGATTTTTGGGTTCTAATTGTATTCTATGAATACAAGTGTGTCAAATGAAGGGGAGTGTACGGAATTATGGGATAAGGGAAACCCTAACTGTTTCATAGATTTGGTGTCTGCTTCTAGCATAACAGTTAGCCTGGACTTTCAGGAGGGACCTCCCGAGGAAGATAAAGAGAATTTAGCATCTCTTTCTGAAGAGAATGTGGAAGACTTTCTGATGACAAGATAGTCGGTAGGGGAATTTGAACCCAGTTATATGTGCGAGTTGTGTAACCAGGTTGGGCACAACTGCACATATTGCCCCTACCCTCTTTAAGTGGTATACCCGATTTGTGGACTACATGGAGACGGGAAAGAGAGGACTAACTGTCCTTATATTGGAAGATAGTTAATGATTTTGGGGTTTTAAATGAAGAAAATAAGTGTGATATTAAATTGCACAAGCATACTTGTATTGTGAGTGCATGTGAATATACATGTGTTGAATTCTTATTGTTGAGTGTATGAGGTGATGAAATGTGGAAAGATTAATAGTTATGATCATACTAATTAAGTGAAAAAAAAAATGTACAATGAGGAACTGCATGCATCAAATGAGGATAAGAGGCATGAACTTTTGATGTGGGGTATATGTTGCATATGCTTATGAGTGAGGTAAATGTGAATAAAAAGGGTGGGGAGTATTTGTTAATGTGATGTATGGGTATACTTGGGGGATGGTACAATGGCTTTTAGAAATGGTTTTTTATATTGGTGATAACCCATGGTTTGATAATTTGTCATGACCAAGTGAAGAGATTTATGTTATGCCATATAATGGGTGATGATGTAAACGCTTTGTGAAGGGGTATAAGAGGTTCTCATGTGAACAAAATGCCATTTGAGAGATGTTGGATAAACAATCTACTTGAAAGAGACCGGAATGCATGGGTTAACTTGCCACATGAAACTCGTGAGAAGATGATATTATGAGGAGAATGTGAAGGGTCTAGCTTGCAAAGACTAATATATTGTATGAAAAAAAAAAAAAATCTTGTATGTATAATGCAATTGCATTCTCCCAATGTGTTGTAGAGATTATGAACGAGTGATGATAGGCCTTGAAATGGGTTTATGGCCTTAAAAAGCATGAATGAATGATGGACCATGGACTTATGAAAATATTTTATTTAGTGATTGCATGAGGATTCTCTATGATGTTACTAAATTGTGAATTATCAATCATTGCAATGAGTTTATATGATATTGCTTTGATAATTGATTCTATGCAATGAATAGTCAATGAGGAAACAAGGATGTGTTATAGGTTATGTATATGATGATGAGTTGATAAGGTGCCTTGAGTTGTGAATATGTAGTATGCATGAAGAGGTTGTGACATGCCAATGCGTTTGGTTGGAAACCTAGGTGGGGCTGATGGAAAATTCCAAAGTTTAGGAATTCATGGATGGTCTTTGAATGTATTGGGATGACTTGCTTTGGATGAGTAGGATTGTTATTTCAAAGTCTCTAGGTGTATGTTGTAAATGGGGTAGGGTAACCTAACCATAATTAGGTTTAATCACTAGATCTTATTAATGTGTTATTTCTTATGTTACCTCAAGTTGTTGTTTGATGTGAATGGAGGTGAAAGATCTGGTTACACATGAATTGTGTTATTCGAAGATTGTGTGATTTCAATTCTACGTGGCTTGCTAATGAAGGAATATGAACCATATGATGTGGTAACCATTGATAACATAGGCATGTAGGGTGGAATTTGGTGGTTGGTGAAATTGGTAATACTTGTGAATATTTTATTGGTGAATGGGCACTATTTGACATAATCTAAGTAAGCTTAGATATATCACTGTTTTTATGGAATCTATGAAAATATGTGGAATAATCCAGAAGGGTAGGAAATTAGTATCTATATGATTTGGATTGATGTCGGGTATTGGTATTGTAGGAGTTATGAACAAAAAGGGTTAGTCACATAGTGGCTTATATGCAAATAAAGGTATGATTGCTTTTGAGAGATAGGCCTAAAGGAAAGGTTAAGAGTCTAGTGAAACTTGAATTAGGAAGCTATGGGCGACTGCCGAGTGAGACTGATCACCTGACTCTGTAGTTGGCCGATGGAATTCCAGGAGGGTGAAGCTAGAAACCTAGTTAAAATGGAATCAACAATGGACTTGAGCATAGGCTTGTATTGGCAGACTAACTCACACGGAGAGTAGACAAAAGAACGTATTGAAGGAGTACGTATGAGAAATGTTTTGGCAACACATAAAGTGAAATAGAATACGTTAGTCTACATAAAATCGCAAATGGATGCATGAGGAAAAGAGCTAATACGAGGCAAAGTGAATTCTGTAAGAATGAAACTCATAGGTTGATATGAGTGGTGTTGATGTGAGTAAGAGATACTTGACACGATTGAACGGGAACAACGAATAGACCCAGAAATGGAGGAGACTTGGACCAAGATATCTACATGTGAGGTAGTATCGGAATTCGAGTTACGACCGGGATAGGGTCATGTGTTCCGAGGTAGGACGGAGGTACCTAAGAGCTGTGGAAGGGAGTTGTTGGTTGAGGCACACCAAAACAAGCTCTCTACCCATCCGGACAGCGCTAAGATGTGCAAGGATCTTAAGAGGCACTAATGGTGGCATGGACTTAAGAGAGGCAGAGTTTGTTACTCGCGACACCAACTTGTTGGCAGAATAAGGCGGAACATCGGAAGCCACCGGGTTTACTCAAACCCTTACCAGTGCCGGAGTGGAAATGGGAGCATGTAGCCATGAGCTTTGTAATAGGGCTACTAAGGTCATCTAGGGGCAGCGATGCAATATGGGTCGACGGTACATCCGAAATATTATCGGACTACGTGGTGTACCCCGGACTATTGTGTCCGACAGAGATGGCCGATTCAATAGCAGAGTATGGCAGAGCGTGCAATCGGATATGGGGACCGATGTGTTGACCAGCACAACGTTCCACCCATAGACTGATGGACAGTTGGAAAGGACAATACAGATATTGGAGGATATGCTGAGAGCATGTATGCTGGATTTTAAGGGTGGATGGGAGGATCATTTGCCATTGGTGGAGTTCTCTTACAATAATAGTTACCAGGCAAGCCTCCAGATGGCTTCGTTCGAGGCCTTATACGGCAGGCCATGTAGATCACCAGTGTATTGGACAGAAGCTGGTGAGCCTGCGCTAATTGGACCGGAATTGGTTGCAGAGACCACAGCATAGGTCAAATTGATACGGCAACATCTACTCACTGCACAGAACCGTCAGAAGAGTTATGCCAACAAGAGGAGAAGGTTCCTCGAATTTGAGGTGGGAGACTTGGTGTTTTTGAAAGTCTCACCACGGAAGGGACACATGAGATTCGGAAATAAGGGGAAGCTGTCACCTAGATGGTGGGGCCGTTTCCAATCCTAAAGAGGGTGGGGGAGGTAGCTTATTAGTTGGCGCTCCCTCCGCAGTTATCCTCTTTACATGATGTGTTTCATGTGTCCATGTTGAGGAGGTACAACCCTGACCCTTCACAGGTGTTGAATGTACAAGACGTCGATGTACAAAGCGACGTGATGTATGTGGAGAAACCGATCAGAGTGATCGGGAGCGAACAAAAGGTACTTCGGAACTGCGCTATTCAGTTCGTCAAGGTGGTATGGGAACGACGTGGCAATGAAGAGACCACTTGGGAACTCGAATCAAAGATGAGAGCCGCTCATCCGGAACTATTTGTGTGAGATGTTTTGAACCTCTACTTCGCTCGAATTTTCGGGACGAAAATTTTAAAAGAGGATTGTATTGTAAGGGCCCGGAATTTTTAAATTAATAAAAAAATGTGGATATAAGTTATTTTAGTGATGGAAATTGAAAAATTGGTGAAGTAAAGAGTAAATGGGCCAAAAAATTTGGACAAAGGCCCAAGTATGGCCCAATGGACTATGGAGTTGATTTAAATTCATTTAAAGGGGCAATGAGGGTTAAATGGGTCAAGAATGGTCAAATTGGGTCACATACCCATTTGGGACCCGATGGGTCAAAGTACTTGAGCTCTAAGGTAAATGGGCTAGATGGAAATGTAATTGGGCCATGGGCCCAATGGTGATCCATTTAGAGGGTATTCAATGAAATTAAATCACCTAAGTTAAGTTAAAAATTAAACCAAGGTGGTGTGGCCAAGTGGGACCCACCTCCACCTCATCAAGTGAGGTGGCGTGTGGGCCAATGATTGATGGGGCCGGCCACCATGGTTGACTTGGTCAACCATGGGTGGAATAATGGGAATTAGGTTAAATAAAAATAAATTAACCTAAGTTAATTACCAACTTCATTAAATACTTAAATTAATAAGTTGGTGGCTAAATGGGGTTAGATTGGTCAAATGGAGACCAAGCTACCCCACCTCAAAATGTTAAACACGTTGGGCATGGTGGTGGTTTAGATAACCACCACCATAAAGCAAATAAGAGATATTTAAAAATATCTAAGAAAATATCTTAGGGTTGGTGGAGTAATAAATGGTAAAACAAGTTAAGTTAAGTCCATTTTTTCTTTACCATTTCTTATTCTCTTTTCATTCTACTCTCTCCATTTTCATTCTCCCATGGTCGTCCCCTACATCCAAGTGAAGGAGAGAAAGAGAATTAAGGAAAAGAGAAGAGAAGGAGAGAAGAAAGAAGTGGAATTTTGAGAGAAATCACTCTAAGGTAAAGGGTTATCATCTTCCCTCTCATAATTTTCCCCTCTCTCTCTCTCACACAAAACTTATCTTGGCTGATTCTAGGGTTGGGGATTGCCACCCTTGATCAAAAATCTTAACCTACCAAAGATTAAAAGGAAGGAGAGAGGAGGCTACGGAGACCGACGGGAGCGGCGGAAATCGGAGGAGACGTCGGATAGTGAGTATTTCTTAAACAAGAAATTTTGGATTTTAGGGTTTAAGATTTGGGTTTTATTTTGTGAATTTAATGGTAGTCAAGTAAATTTATGCTATGGATTTTAAATCCATCAAATGGAATGAATGGAAAAGTGGGCAAAAACCCTAAGTTGAAAAATTAGGGTTAGGGAAAAGAAATAAATACTTGGATTATGTGCATTGGGTAATTTATGAAATTAAGCATAGAATTGGATGATTGGAAGAAAATTATGGGCCATAGGGTTCGGCCATGTGGTATGGCCGAACCCCATGGTGGGTGATTTGGTATTGGATTTAAATAATTAGGGTTTCAAAAAGATGGAAGACAATGAGGGTTTTATCTAATGAAAGTTAGGGTTGTAGATGAATGAATGGGAGTAAGTTGTAAAATGGTTTTATGATGAAAATGCAAAGGGGTTTATGGCATTGAAATGCATGGAGGAAGTGAACCTTGAGCCATGGGTTCGGCCATGGTGTATGGCCGAACCCTATGGTGATCAAATGGTGGAATGAAGGGTTGTGAATAATGGAAAGTAAATGGGAATGTTGGTGGTGTTGATGGACCCGAAAATGGTTTTAGCATTGATATTTGTAATGGACTCTAATGTAGCTAAGGATGATGGTTTTAAGTGTATGAATTAAACCCTTCATGGAGGGATTTGTGATAAACCCAAATGTGTAACAATGGACCCAAGAAAAATGGGGAAAGGACACCATGGGTTCGGCCGTGGTGTATGGCCGAACCCATGGCCCAATTGTGATCCATTTTGGTGGGTTAAATTGGAGGATGAGTGATGTTCATGGTCTCCAAAGAGTATGAATGGGTAATGGATTCATTGTAGTTTAAATGTATGAGCTAAATCCCATGGGAAGAGTTGATGAATGAGGTATTTTGAAACCATGATTCATTACCCATCTAAAGGGTTAAGTGTGGGATTTTGTATGGGTTTAAATGAATGAGGGGTAGGTTAATAAAATGGTTAATTTTAATGGCTTTGTGACATGGGTCAATGGGTAATTAATGGACCTAAGTTGGGGATCTAAGTTTATGATCAATTATGGACTTAATCATGCATGGATAAATGAGTGATTAAGCATGAAAAAAGGGGTAGTGGCAAAACCGTAATTAGTGGCCAAATTCAAGAATTCCATGGAAATTGATCATGGACTTAGGGGAGCTAATGTAATAACCTTATAAGTGATTGATAAAGCCTAGGGTGGCTGAATTTTAAGACTTATGGGAGTAAAAGGTTTAATAGATGATATGGGACCCACAAAACCTAAATAGTGACCGGTTTTTTTTTTTTTGCATATGGGCTTAGAAATGGTTAAAACATGGACTAATGATGAATGTGTAATAAGGTACTGGACATCGCAGGCAGTGCGCGATCGGCGACTGGGTTTATCGAACGGAAAACGTAAAGGGACGCGGGTCGGTATTCGGTAGGATTCCTACCTTTTTGTAAGCCATGGATTTGGGTGATGTTTTCTTTAATCTATTTTGGAAATCATGTGGTTGTCTTTAAGATATGTTATGGATTATGTATCATGTGATGTTTTACTCTAAATTATTTTGGAAATTATGTGAATGCTTATGATGGGTTTTGGATTAAATATTGTGGGATGTTTTCCCTTGGATTTAGTTGGTAATCTTGAAATTGTTTTAAGATGGGTTTTATTACTATTGAATTTCATATATTACATGGCAAATGGCATCTACATCTCATGCATGGCATGGGAGGCATAGGACAGGGGAAGGATGAAATGAAACCGGAGTCCATGCTCCGTCGGGGCGACCGATAAACAAGCATGGGGACATTTCACATATGTATTATTGTACCTTGACGAGGCCTTACCGTCAAGGAGGATGTTGTATTTATTGTTATACCTTGATGATGATTCTTCCATCAAGGGGAATATTGTATTTGTGGTTACGCCTTGACGAGGCCTTACCGTCAAGGGGGATATGGCATCGGGATAGTAAGGATGATGGGTGGGATTCATAACACAGACACCCATGGCATGACATTCATTCTATGGCTTTTCGTTATGTATTATCTATCTGCTTTGTTATCACTAATCCATGTGTTAGCCCTACTCGGAGTCCTACTGGGCGCGTGGTCTAACGCCCTACTTCTACCCTAGCTGATGACGCAGGAAATGCCAGAGCAGAAGGACGAGACGGGAGCCAAGCTTAAGAGCTTTGGAAGGCGGACTAATTATTTTATTTAAGTTATTTTGAGAAATGTGTATTTGATGTAGTTTAATTTGTCGAAAATGTAATAATTGAGATTACTTACTGTATTTTGGACATTATGGTTTTAAGGATGTTTGGTGATTGAATGAATGTAACTTCCCTGCTATCTAAGAATTTGTAGGTTAGGCTCTTTTATAATTTTCCGCAATTGGTTTAAATGTTCCCCGATGCTTACTTCTACTTGTGAACCATTCTCCGTGGACTTCATTCCACGCACACGTAGGGTTGGCCAGTTAAGGGCCGGGTTTTAGAAGCTCGGACTTAACTCGCGTCGTGACGTTCGCGCCCTTTCTCACTTTTCTTTTTAAAAAAAAAAAAATTAGACTCTGATTTTCGGTGAAAAGGGGCGGGCGTTACAGGACTGGGCCTGACTAAGCCCCGGAAGCAACAATCGGTGGACAAGCGGGATGTGTAACTCACACCAAGTGATTGGTGGAGTCACAAGACCAATGAAACTGTAACACCTCGGATTTTCAATTATGATTTTATATGAAAATTATCCATTAATTTGTGAATTTTAGATATGGATTTTAATTGGACAAAGAGTTGGGTCATTGGCCCAATTAAGACCCAATTGTTTGTGGAATAGTTTTCATTAAAATTAAATGGAGTTGAATTAATTTAGTAATGCAATCCATGATTATGCGCATGGAGAGGATTAATATAGATTGCCTTAGCCGAATTTTAGATAATAAATCTAAAGATATGCGCATGGAAGAAATTGATGAAAGATTTTGGGAGTTGCATAGGTTTATGTGGGATTTTCATATACACATAGATATGATACAATATCTTGAGAAAATTAGATAAGTGTGCATGGCCGAAATTTAAAGATAGGATTAAGGGAAGGCTTTAAAATAAAAAGGGGAGGTCGACAATTACTAAACTAGTACAAGGGACGCACGGCCCTAAAGGGGGTTGCCTATCTTAAGCACCTTCTAATTATGGGACCAAAGGAAGATTATAAAAAGGAGAGGTAGCAAGGGGCGCATGGTTTACACACCATAGCCGAATTTCTTTCTCTCTATCTCTCATTCTCAACAATACAACAAGAAGGAAAGAGGGCAGCCAGCAAGAGGGAAAAATTAAGAAGAAGGAAAAGGATTGGAGGAGCAAAGAACAACCAGGAAAAACCGAAGCAGTCGCGTAAACGGTTAGTATCTTATTTATAAATTTGTTTTAAAGATAAAGAACCATAGGGTTCGGCCCTGATGTTTGGCCGAACCCCATGAAATAAGATTGGGTGTTGATTGATTTTTTAAAAAAGGGAAGGAAAAGAACAATAGGGTTCGGCCATGGTGTATGGCCGATCCCTATGATTAATTAATGGAAGCACATGGTTTATTTAATGATGTTTGAATGAAAAAAAAAAAAAAAAACCATGGAAGTTGTTAATAAATTTATGGAGTTTCAAGTATGAAGATAATGGATTTATACTTATGTTTTAAGAGGATTTTAATGGAGATATGGTTAGGGATGTGGGTCGGCCATTGCATGGCCTAACCATGATTTGATTATGGCTAAGATATAAAATCAAAGGAATGGAAGAAAAGGGGTGAGGTTCGGCCATGGTGTATGGCCGAACCCCACCAAATATGTTCATGAATTTTTATGGGAGTTGTTGATAATGTTAATGCAATTCGATTATGGAATTAATGGAAGAAAATTATGGAGTTATGTTCAAGGAAAGAAATTAAAGAACCATAGGGTTCGGCCATGGTGTATGGCCGAACCCCATGGAGATGTTTTGGAATGGTAGATGGATTTTGGTTGCTAAAATTGGAAAGCATCCAATTATGGAAACATGGTTTCTAATTTAGGAAACTATCTAATTTTGGAAGGAGGTTGCTAAATTTGGAAAGCATCCAATTATGGAAAGATGGTTTCTAATTTAGGAAACTATCTAATTTTGGAAGGAGGTTGCTAAATTTGGAAAGCATCCAATTATGGAAAGATGGTTTCTAATTTAGGAAATTATCTAATTTTGGAAGGAGGTTGCCAAATTGGAAAGCATCTATTTATGGGAAGTAATATGATTAGAAAGTTAGACATCATGGGTTCGGCCCATGTGCATGGCCGAACTCCATGAATCATTTTCTGTAAATGTATGTCTATAAATATTTTTAAATGGAAGGTGGAGTTTAATTTAGAAAGGATCTAAGAATGGAAAGAATGGATTGTTTCTGAAAAGATGGGGATTAAATTAGAAAAGCTTCTTGTTATGGACTTGCTATTTATGGATTTTCTTATAATGGCAAAGTGGTAATTAAAGGTTAAAAATGAAAGGTCATGGGTTCGGCCATGGTGTATGGCCGAACCCCATGAGGTTCTTTATGGGCTTAATATTTAAATGAATGGTGGACCAATTGGAGAATGCAAATAAATGATTATGGATTTTTTGGACTTGATATGCTTAGGTTAATGGATCATTAATGGAGCTCTAACATGGATTGGTCATGGATTTAACATAAGTGATTGATTAAATATTAATTGGAGCATACCAATTTATGTTTATCAATTATATTATTGGACTACGGGCTATGTTAGCCATGGATGGCATTGTTGTAAATATAAGTGAAAGTGTTGGATCATGGGTTCGGCCATGGTGTATGGACAAACCCCATGAGGAATTAGTTGGAGAACTTAGATGTTTATGATCTATGTTTTTGGACCTAAACATGGGAATTGTTTGGCGGACCTAGGGTTATGTATTTTGGATTAAAATAAATAGAATATTAACTAAGGTTTAGACCATCGACATTTTGGTAATTAATGGAATAAATGAACAAAAAGGGTGAGGCTCGGCCATGGGTATGGCCGAACCCCACAAGTTTGGTTAATGGACTTTAAATGTTGTAAATCAAGTGGGACTTTGTTTTGATCGGTTATTATATTATAAGGTAATGGGATCTCGCAAGCAGTGCGTGATCGGTGATCGATTCTTGGACGGAAGCGCAAGGACTCGTGAGTGGTCTTTGGTAGCATTCCACCTCTTTGAAACCATGGGCTTATGTACACTTGTTTTATCTTATGTTTGATGAAATTTATGTTTCAAAGGATATGCTTTATATGAATTTTAAATGCTATGTTTATTTGTTTAAATAGCATGTGTTAGATATGTTTTAAAAGGTGATTTTAATTCTATGTTATGTTATAAAATAGCATGTGTTTCATTGGCATCTCATGCATGGCATGGGGTGGAGGATTTGTAACCGGAGGGGCCACACTCTGTCGGGGTGTCCGAAAAACCTATGTGTGGTACCTTGATGTGATTTCCATCAAGAAGAATCCGAAGGGTCCACACTCCGCCGGGGCGTCCGGAAGACCTATGTGGTGGGTACTTTTATGTACATGTGATGGGTGGGACTCATTGCATTTGTCATCATTGCATGGCATGGATTTATATGGTTTTTGACATTACGATATTATATATGTTTTGTACTAATCATCTGTTAGCTGTAACTGGAATACCTACTGGGCGCGTTGTTCTAACGCCCTACTTCTACCCTAGTTGATGATACAGGAAATCAGGGGAATGATGAACGCAAGACGGGCCAAGTATAGGAGCTTGAAGGATTTATTTTATATGTTGAATAAAATTACTCATGGACTTGTATTTGAGTATCTAGATTTCGGAATGTAATAACTTAGATGGATAGATGTTACTTTTTGATAATTATGGTATTTGAATGATGATTACGGACTTGACGTACTTTGCTATCTAAATGGAATAGAACTTGGTTCTATTATGTTCCGCAATTTGATGTGATGATTCTGGAAGTTATGATTTTTATTCCGCAAGTTGATATTGCTATGTGTGAACCATTTTCGTGGACTTGGTCCATGCACACATAGGGTTGGCCAACTAAGGGTCGGACTTTGGAAGTTCGGACTTAGCTCGTGTCGTGACGTCCCGCGCTCTATCACTCTACTCTATTATAAAAAAAAAAAAAGTGGACTCTGAATTTACGAGAAGAAGCGAGTGAAAAAGGATGGGGCATTACAGAAGCATACACAGACACGATCAGTCACGCTCAAACGAAAATCACACAAAATATGGACCATGGAGTTTATTGGACTTGGGCTTTGGATTTGGATCTAGACCTCAACTCGGCCCATTTGAATTGGATTTGAGAGCTTGGGCCTTAGTTGGAGTGATCTTGCACACTGGCTTGGCCCAAAGTGTGAAATATGCATCGGCTTGCATATCGCTTGGCCCATTTGAAACTTTGTGGAGCACAACTTGGCCCTTTTGAATTGAGTCTTGGCCCAATGACTTGGAATTTAGGCTTTGGCACTTGGATTGTAACTTTTAACCTCTAGAATTAAATAATAGCCACTTTAAATCTAAAAATTGTTAATTAATCATAAACTCTCATAACTGGATCTAGATTAATTAATTTATATGAAAATCCTAGAAAGTGAAATAAAATAATTATAATAATTCTAGGTCTTCTCTTTAAAGCTCTAAACTTGCAATCTTCTGTTATTTTAACTTGATTTTCTTGAACTTTCCATTTTTTACTATAAAACTGACAAACTACATTAAATACATCATTATATACAAATTGAGTATTAACTGACCCAATAATTAAGGGTAAAAATGTAATATTTCAATGCTCAACAAATATCCGCAAACTTAGATTTTATTAGTCCTCGAGCAAAACTAAAAAATTCTAAAGACACAGAGATCCTATTCTACACCAATTGAATAAAATGAAAATCCTAAACTAAACACTTTCACTGGTACTCTCGATTGCATTTAGCGTATGCAATAAGCCTTAAACCCCTTGCTCACCACTAGTGGACGAGTTATAGTCTCGTGAGAACTTTCAGTGATAATACCCACAAATATCAACATGTTTAACAGGAACACAAGGATGAGAGGTCTAGACATCACACAACTCTAAAATTCATTTTACAAGGCTTATACTTGGAGTATGGTGTGTCATTTAGCCAATATCAAGATAAACCTTTTTTTCCAAATAGGCCCAAGTTTTGTTCACACCGTTGGAAAATGCGCTTTGACTGCAAACCTCACTGGATATATCTCTCGGAAAAATTAACACTCAGAGGTTTGGGTTCATTTTCTCTCAAGGTATACGTGAGCAGAATTTATTTGTTCAAAATCATAAGTATCTCAAATATGTATTAACAAAGACGGCTTAATTCAAAGAAAATGAGTGATCTCATGGATATGTGCCACTTTCCTGGGAATGTTGAGTCAAATACCATCATTTATCTTCCTTTATTCTCTACTTGAAACACGCTATTTAGACCTAAGATCAATAGGACTTCCTATTAAGACGAAGCATGGCTTAGGATCGGGTAAAATCAAAGAAGGATAGACGGCTCTAAAGATAAATACTTTGAATTTGTTAGAGGTCTTCATTGTTTTGAATGGGATATTTTTCTTATATTTTTCTTTTTGGCACTTTTCAAAGTATTTTCTTTTTCTTTTATTTTTCACACCCTTATTTTGGTAACTAGATGTTTGCTTTTTTGGATGCTATTTTCTTTTTCTTTTTTCTCTTTTCTTTCTTGTGCCATTATTTTTAGAGTATCATCTCTTAATTTTTTTCATCTCTAACCTTTTCTAAAAATAGGTTATGGATATTTTTCAATTGGCTCATACTCTTGGACTGGTGTTGGGTATGGTAGACATGGCTGGTCAAGAAAATAGGTTATTTTGAAGGCTCAACTGGGGAACTATCAAGATAAGATGACCAAGCATAGGTGGGCTTTTAGGCTCAAATGATCCAACAATGGCCTAAATCATGTCCTAAGTTTCAACAGGTGATTTCCTTGTTTCAAATAAATTCCAAAAAAAAATCAGGTATAGTGACTCAATTTTGATGGCGTTCTCAGTAATATGACCAAGATGAAGAATAATGAGATCAACAACGACTTATTTGCGCTACTAAAGAAAATGGAATTGACTTATAACCCTCAGAAGAAAGAATGGCTCTAAAGCTCACTGGGCTAAGTCTTCACTGGTATTCCTCTAGTGATCACTTTACTCGTGAATATTTTTCTTTTTCATACTAAACTTAATATGGTTGGGTACAATGGTTTCCAAATATAAATCCTATAAAAGTCTTTTCGGAAAAGTATGATATGAAGATCTCTATCTAAGTATTAATGCTAAAAATGTGACTTTGTTTACGTCAGATTGTTAAGACGCGGGTAATCCTTTTCAAACTAAAAATTGGCAGTCTTTAAGCTCCAGAAGTCTTAGTCCTCACTTACTCTTCTCTAAAATGATTCTGCCTATTTTTGTCTAAACAAGATTATGACTCGTTTAAAGTTGGATTGTCAGGACATTTGTAAGCGCTTAATCAGAAATCTTTAATTCTCTATAGTTCAAGGCGTCTCAGTCTTTCTGGACTTACTCTACCCTTGCATAGATCTACATAGATCTATCGGTTTCCTACAAGTCTACTTATTGTTGTCTCACAGCGAACTACATAATCTGATTTTATTCCATTACAATTCCAATGTCTGCATTTATGACAGATACCTAGCCTCTTAGCTTTCTTCTTTGCAGCCAGAGTGCTTCAACCACAGAGAGGTCTTGGTTGCTCCTCTTGGATTTCCAGCTTCCTCACCCTCATAGCTAAGGAAATGATTTTCCTACACAAGTCTGGGGGAACTTGTGTTCTAGACAGACACAATGCAAAAACGAAAACTTGACCGTCTACGTGCATGACTTTTATCCAGTTCTTTAACATCTGTTGGTCATAAAGACAAAGATGGATGATGGATGCTGATTTTTTTTTTCTAAGGGGTCTCAGTTTTAAACTTACTCTCCCTTAAGATTTTTTTACGGAAAATGACACATGATGACCTTAGTACCCCTAGACTCAAATTGAACATTGTCCTCAATGTTCCCTAATCTACATTGGCCAAGTGTAAACAAAGAAATATCTTACAAAACAAACAATCGAAATATGAGTGGTACTGTGGGATGAAATGACTGACTTCAAGGCTAGATTGACTCAAAGAAAAACTAGACTCACGAAAAACTAGACATTGACGACTCTAATGAACTTAGACCAACTCAGACATAGGCAATTGGGCAGGTGGGTCTGGGTAAAGATGAGTAGGTAAGGGTAAATGGGATTGTGTAAATGGGAGGATAATGGATGTGCAAATCAGTTTTGGTAAATTGGACCAATGAACAAGATTTCCTTTGTTCCTTCTGGAGTGTAGGGCTCTAAAGATGGTTTCAAACGATGACCAATTTTAGGATTCTTGATCTGGATGGCACTATGTCGGACCATTTAGACTTCAATTTTCCAAGAAAAAAATGTAACCTAGAGTTTTACAATAGGACCTTTTGACCAATAGTAAACACTTTCCGAAGAATGTGTTTGTCATGAAAGATTTTCATTCGGTCTTTTTACTTTCTAGCCGTATCATAAACTTCATTTTTTATTTCTTCCAACACAGCTAATTGAAGCTTTCTGAGTTGTCCAACCGTGTCTATAGCAAAATTGAATTGTCCAATAAGCTTTGTCTTCTATTTTGATTGGAAGATAACAAGTCTTTCCATACACTAAGCGATAGGGTGACATTCCTATGAGTGTCTTGAACGTAGTTCGATAAGCCCATAGTGCATCAGTGAGTCTGGAAGACCAGTCCTTCCGAGATGGATTGACTATTTTCTCAAGGATATGTTTGATTTCTCTGAAGAAGAAGAAGAAGAAGAACATGCTCATCTTCCTGGTCGTGAGACTGCCAGTCGATAGTACTTTGAAGAAATAGTTGGTGCTCTTGAAGGCTGTTTGGATCACTTTCAAACCGAGATAAAGGAAACCATCAAGAATGCAGTGATGACCATCATCTTGGCCATTACCTCATCCTGTAGATCCGATGATATAGTCCCCCATCATTGATCACATCCTCCTCCTCCAATTGGTGTAGCATAGTTTCCTAGTAGTTGCGATTTTGTTTTTGAAAAACTACTCT
Organism: Chimonanthus salicifolius; assembly: GCA_013350335.1. Taxonomy (NCBI): domain Eukaryota; kingdom Viridiplantae; phylum Streptophyta; class Magnoliopsida; order Laurales; family Calycanthaceae; genus Chimonanthus; species Chimonanthus salicifolius. The sequence goes on from CM023532.1 coordinate 91,983,412, forward strand.
TTTTGGAGTGTAAACTTAAGCACGCATGGTGCAAACCTCTCTTGTGCTTTGACTGGTATATTTCAATGTTTGGTTTACATATGCTTTTCCATGGTTTGGATTATGCATTGATGCATATTTATCTTATCTCGCTTTTGTGTTTCTCATATCTATTTGAATGGATTGTTATAATATGACTACATGAGTGGCTGGCATCATTAGGAGATGAGGTATATTAGCACTAGGATCCTTACTCAAGGATGCCTCTTGAAGTTTGGGGAAACACAACTTTGTGTTTATGAACCTTTGTCAATTAATGACAAAATGGGGGAGAAATGTAAGAGAAGCTAGAAATATTAGAAGCTTGAAAGAAATCTTGGAGGAAAATATAAGCATGTGTTATGGGGAGAGAAAATTGTGAAATTTTGAGAATAATTTCTCAAAGAATCATTCCATGTAGTATGGGGGAGTAACTTTTATGATATTACTCATTTTTGGACTAACATACTAATGTGTCAACTCTTGCCACTACATAGCTTGCTTGAGATGTGTGTTAATAGGTAAACCTTGAAAATGAAGCAAGCTAAGAAAGAAATTGAAGCAAGTCCGAATCTCTTGTGTCATTTGAATTTGTAATGTAGTTTGACGTATCATGAATAGTCAAATGATTTGTAATAAGGGATGGTTTTATGTTTTGAATTGTAATTCATAGCTTCTAGGTTTTGTCATGAAATTGACAAAGGGGGAGATTATTAGTGCCCCGACTTGCTGAGTCCTTTATTTGTCAATTCCATGACTCAAGAAAAATATTGTCTAGAAGAATTGAAGTCTCAAGTGATCCGAAGATTTGAATATCAAGCTCAAAGTTTCCAACTTCATCATGTATGGCAATCACTCAAGGTATATTGGCCATAGATAACCTTAGGATGGAAACCACACCCCTACGTGGACTTTGTCTAAGCTCAGAAAACATCATGATAAAAACATAATGAAGCCTAGGTGCACCTATGACAATCACAGAACCAGATGAACGGAAAATTGGAAAATCTGATATACTGTCAGGTTGATACATCGAGTCCACCGACCCATCGGTGAGACAGGACAGACCCATCGAGGTCTTCGATACATCGACCTGAATGACCAAGGTTCTGGTTGGAAAATACTGTCTAACTAGGTTGCTCTCAGATCGATAGTATTGTGCACACCGATCCATCGATGAGGGAATGTAAGGTCCTACCCGATTAACCTCATCAAATGGCTCCTCACATTAATAAACGACCGGACGTCCGACATGGCTGTTTTTTTTCCATTTATCATCAATATGATAACATTTGCATGGTTCACAAATAGTTTCAGAGTTGCAAAATAATCTAAATTTAGCCATGATCGAACAACACAACATCCCATATTAAAATTTGCCCATTTATAGGTATGAATTATCAAGCCAAACCACAAACATAAATAACTAATGAGAATTATAACTAAATCTCATTGTCTAACATCCACCGCAAATAAATAATAGTAATAATCCAATTCTCTAACCAACTAAAATTATTACAACTCTCAGTGACACTTAATGTGCCTCAAAACAAAGCAAACAACTCAACTGTTAAATTTTGTTCTAAAATAAATAAGTTAAGACTGGCATCTAACAGCTCCAAGATCTAGTCCTGTTTCTACGCCGCTATCTGATCTAACTCGGAAGAAACTCCTGAAACGTAAGGGTATGAGCTCCGTCAAAGAGACAAATACAAGCATGCAATACAATTGTACAAGAATTCCATATAGATAAAGGTAATGAAAGAAATGCCAAGTTGATACATGAATCCCAATCCCAGCCATCATCCAAACTCTTGCGTGTACAAAAACATGGTCCGTAGACCTCGCTCATCAGTCACAAGGTAAGCTTCCGCTACAGTGTACCACCCAATATCGGCTTGTCAAACGACATGACTACCTCTTAGTCACTAGCATAGGCATGACCCGTAACGCAACCCTCATCGGCCTACAACTTAAGTTGATGGTCATATAGGCTCATCTCCTTTGGTCATCAACGAAACATCCAAGGACATGACCAAACTGATCCCCATCAGTCCAAGGAACAATCTGACCCAACTAGTTCTCTGTTGGTCTCTGACTCAAAGTTCACCAACACAAAATAATTCAAAGACATGACCAAACCGGTCCCCAGCAGTACAAGGAACAATCTGACCCAAATGGTCCACTATTGGGCTCTGAGTCAAAAGTCACTCTAGCACCCACCCAAAATGTGGATACTCATGATTGATAACAATAACAATCCATGCATGAATGCCATGACCAATAAATATGGAGATTTAACAACATAAACATATGCCATAACGAACTAAAAAATCTCAATAATTTAGCAATTCTAAATTATAATCCCAAACACATATAATTCCATAAGAACATATGTAGTAATCAAGGTTCAACAAGATATGGCATAACATGGTCCAACAATGAACACCAAATTTCCAAACATAACATAAAACCATTCCAAATCAGCTTTTGAATGCATATCATGTGTTTTCCAACAAGGTAAAGGGTACGAACACTAGTCCAATCTAACTGAGTCACTCACTGGCTTAAGCACTTAGCCGAAAAAAAAAAATATATATATATATATATATATATATATATATATATATATATATATATATATTCCCCTATACGTTCTGTGAGATGCACCGGACTTTACCCGTTAAATCAAATAAATCTCAATCCTTTTGTTCTAAACTCATTATTTATGCATTCCAACACACAAATCATAATCTCATAGGAATTCAGCAATAAAAATACACATGAAAGTATTTGAATCCCTCACCTCAAGTTGCAAAGTAAAATTACACCAAAAATCCAAGGTTTAAGTTAGGAAGCTTTCAATTCAAATCTCTGCAGTTATTTAAAAATTCCAAAACCACTCAGGAATTCATTCTCCATTATTTTATATTAAAATATTCCATCTCTTAAGATCATAGGACATTTGGTCCAGCAAATACAAATTCAGAAATCCAAGTTTTACGTACTTTTCTAGAAAAATCCCTATAGAGAATAATTCGATCATCTTACAGAATTTTCTGGAAACAACACGTTTACCAATTAATTGTCATCTTCCACCAATAGATAGGTCTCTAAATTACGATCACAAGGATATCTCGTACGTCCCAAGGAGATATTCTGGCTCGAGTTATGATCGTTTTACCCGGATAGTCCCGTAATCAAATAAATTGTAGTCTGTCTAAGGGACCTGTGTTGTAAACCAATTTTCACCCAACTTTCACCGTTTCAATACATGGAGATTGAGTTATGATTTTATGAAATCGGGTCTCCAAAACTGCCATCAAACTAAAAATCCAAATTATGCACAATTTACAACAATTAATTGGGGTACTTAAACTCATTAAGATTTCACCAAAATTTTTTTGGGATTTATTTTTTTATATACTACTCCCATGAAACATTTCAAAGAAATATGATAACCAATAAAATAAATAAAAATCAAACACTAAATTAGGGTTAAACTGCCTAGGAATTGCAATCTGAAATTTTGTCCGATATTGGGATCCTTTCTGAGGCATATCTGCAAATTACTTTTGCTCTAAAATCCTATAGTGGTTATATCTAGAGGTCTGGCTTCCATGTAACTTAGTTTCATCGAAAAATTCAATCGGATACCCGAGTTATGGATTTTTTAGCATAAGGTACGAAGATTAGAACCGCAGAGTGCTTCACCCGAATTTCCTTTCAATTTCAAACGAATTCTTGGAATTTTGATTTCTAATTGGTTTCAATTCCTAAATTAGGCCTTCTATTTCCTTTTCTTTCCCTTTCTCTCATCTCCATGTGTTAAGCATTGAAATATTACATTTTTACCCCTGATTATTGGGCCAATTAATCCTCAATTTTGTATATAATAGTGCATTTAATGTAGTTTGTTAGTTTTGTAGTAAAAAATGGAAAGTTCATGAAAATCAAGCTAAAACAACAAAAGATTACAAATTTAGAGCTTTACAGAGAAGAACTAGAATTATTATAATTATTTTATGTCACTTTTTAGGATTTTCATGTAAAATAATTAATCTGGATCCAGTTATGAGAGCTTATGATTAATTAATAATTTTTAGATTTAAAGTGGCTTAATAATTATTTAATTTTAGAGGTCATGTAACACCCCAATTTCTCAATGTGATGGATAATAACGAAAATGCCCCTACATTGGTAAATTTATTAATTATGATGTTAAATGAGAAAACAGTGGGGCCCATTGCTCAAATTAAGACCCTATGAGCACATTATAAATGTCAAATTTGGTTGGATGGGTAATGTACATCAATTGGATCGAAAATGGCTAAATGGGTTAAAGGGCTCAATTGGGACCCAATGGGTCATAATGGATTATTTAACCATTGGGTGATCAATTTAAATAGGGTTAAGCTGATTTTATTGGAAATCAAGTGGAGCAAAAATGGGTAGGCTTGATGCACAAGTGAAAACCATTTAAAAATGGCAAAATCAGCCCATTATTGGGTCAAGTTGTCAAAACGGGTCAAGGGACTAGTTGGGGACCCAATGGGTCGGGTTGACCAGGTTGACCACGGATGACCGTGTGGGCCCTCAATTGAACTCAAGTGTGAGTTAGTTCAGCTCGAGTTGGACTGATTTGGAGTGAGTTTAAATTAAGAAAAGAGTTGACTCAAATTTGGTGCATTAAATGTATTAAGTTGGATGAGTTGAGTTGGAATAAAAAAATCACGAGTCAAGTGAGTCAAGAGGAAGTGGAAAGGTGTTCTAATCTCACACAACTCTTAATTAAATCAATCCCAGCCGTTGGATGAAGGGGTGCCTTGGCCAAAGCCAAGGGACACCAAGCTTGGGCAGCATGCATCTCATCTCATGAGATGCATGGGCTGAAATGAATGGATGCAACGTTTGGTACCAAGGGGTGCCTTGGATGGCACCCAATGACCCATCGTTTTTACCAAGAAGTTATGAGGGAAATGAATGGATTTTGTGGCTGAATTACAAAAGAGATAGACCACCTCATTTGGCCGATTTTCACATAGAAAATCTTGAGAATCTCCATCTCTCTCTCTCCCTCTCTCCAAACTCTTTCTCTTGGCTGGACCAGCAGTGGTGTTTGCACCAATTGATCAAGCATAAACCAGCAAAGGAAGGGAGGTTAAGAAAGATAGGAAGTAAAGAGCAAAGGCAAGAAGAAGATCTTGGAATTTGGTAAGTATTCCCACGGGTATTTTGTTTATTAAGATGGAACAAACGGAACATGTCTTGGGCCATGGGTATGGCCGAATGCATCAAGGTTTAAACCTTGGGTAATGGAGGTTTAAAAATTATAAAAAGGAATCATTGGGTTCGGCCACCTTGGAGGGCCGAACCCCATGGAAATAATTGGTTGGTTTTGATGGTCTTTGAAGCATAGAAACCATACAATTGTGGGACTGTTTTGGATGTTTCTATTAGACCTAAAATGCATGTTTTAAAAAGGTTTAAATCATGGATTTGGATGTCATGAATGGCTGAATGTATCATGGGACCTTGGTTGTAAATTGATAAAATGGATCATTGGGTTCGGCCACCTTGGATGGCCGAACCCCATGAATTGATGTTGATATTTTGATGGTTTTTGGAAGGTTAAAAACCATGCAAAACCATACTGGTGGTGGATGTATTTACATGTTTTAATTAGGTCATGTTATGATGAATTTATCAATGATCTAAAGTAAGATGATGAGGTTGAAAACGATGGAAATTTAGAGCATGGAGTTCGGCTACTTGGGATGGCCGAACCCCATGGAAATCATTGGTGAATGATATGGTTTTTGAGGATAAAAACCATACCAAGTGTATTGATGTTTAAAAGGATTGTAAAATGGAATTAAATAACTATATGGGATCGGCAATGGATGGTTAAACCTTACTGTTTTTATGGCTGAAAAACAGTGGATAAATTATGTAAGATCGTTGGAAAAATTATATCCAAAGAACCATAAGGTTTGGCCATGTGAATAGCCGAACCCCATGGGTTGCTGTATGGGTTGTTTCATGCGAATTACTTGGAGTTATGGTTACTGATTTGGCTCAGCCTATGGATGGCTGAACCATGTAATTACCTTGGTAAAAGGGTGTAGAACCTAAGTTAAGAACATAGGAGGGAATCATTGGGTTCTGCCATATGTATGGCCGAACCCCGTGGCCCATTTTATATGGACTGATTTGGTTGAATCAAAGGGGTTTCAAGTTTGAATATTATGGAACAATATGAGGTATTTAAAAGGGTTCTAAGTGAACAATTGGACAACATATGGGTCGGCCATTTCATGGCCAAACCCTAGGGTTTCTATGGCTAATATATGATGGAAAGGTTTAAATGGAAAAGCCATAGGGTTCGGCCATATGTATGGCCAAACCCCATGATCATGTTTATGGGTTTTATGATTACATTTCATGGAAATAATTAGTGATTCTAAAGTGTAAGCATGATACAATTATGAATGGATAAAGAGATCAAATTAAAGTGGGTGAGGTTCGGCCATGGGTATGGCCGAACCCCACAAGATGTTTTTGGGTCTTAGATGTGAATGAATATTTAAATGATAGTATGATTTACTTATTGTTATATGGACAAGGAAACGGAAGTTGAACGACGTGCGAGTCATGACCGGGTAAAGCCTAAGAAAGAACGAACGCTGAAGTGAATCTTCAGTAGGTTTCCTACCTACTTGTAACCACAGTTTTATCTTGGTTTTTATGAGACTCATGTTTTATTTTATTGGTTTTGAATGATGGATATTATTTACATGTTTTATATATACATTGGCATCTCATGCATGGAGATGGGATGATGATTATAAACACCGGAGCCCACACTCCGTCGGAATTCCCGTGATGCAATTGTGGGGCCTCCTTAGGCGGTGAAAGTCCCTCCAGGAGAATTACCTGATGATTATAAACACCGGAGCCCACACTCCGTCGGAATGCCCGAGATGCAACTGTGGGGCCTCCTTAGGCAGTGAAAGTCCCGCCAGGAGAATTAATATGTTGATATAAGACACGTCAAGTGATGGCTATATGTATGTGTGATGGGATGGGGCTCATTACATTTGCATACATACATAGCATGGTTTTATATGTTTTTTATAATCCAACATTTGATATATGCATGATTTATAAGCTAACCATGTGGTAGCCCTGATCGGGAACCTACTGGACGCGTTGATCTAACGCCCTAATTCTATCCTTAGAGGATAATGCAAGAACAAGGAAGGGGAAAGAGAAGGTCGATGACCAGGAGGGGAGCCAAGCCTAAGCGCTTGATCGTTAATTGGGATTTCTTTATTACTGTCTTTCTAGTTATATTTTGTGGACATGTAATAAGTTGATACCTTGCTATGGTTTGTTTAGGATATTAACGATGGATGGTTGGTTTATGTTATTTATTAATTGAGACTGGTACTTGCTATCTATTCAACCTAATTCCACTGTTAGTTTAGTTTATTCCGCAAGTCATTGTTTAGTTCCATGTGTGTATTATCTATCATGGTTTAGTCCATGTACACATGGGTGGCCAGTTAATGGTCGGACTTTGGGTAGTCCGGACTTAGCTCGCGTCGTGACGTCTCTCTGCCCTTGTTCGGTTTATTAAAAAAAAAAATAGACTCTGAAAATCTCGAAAAGGGCGGGGAGTTACAATTGGTATCAGAGCGAAACGGGAAGTTGAATCATCGAAGTAAGATTAAGACGGTTTCATGTCTCACTGACAGATAAGAATCCCAACTGACCGACTCTTCAGAGACCGCTGACTGGGGGCCAGATTAATTTACTTCGAGTGACTCTGACTGAACAATCAATCTGAGAACGACAATGAAAGATAGCAAGTAAAGTACAGTAAACATAATTGGTTACATCAAACATAGCAAAGTAAGATGCACTCCCTGATATCCCCACACTGAGAAACAAACAACAGGAATTTGGAGACTTCCCCAGGAACAAAAGAAAACAAAGTGTGAAGATTTGGCAATCTCCCCAAACAAAGCACATGTGATTATACATGAAAAGTCCCCCCAAAATCAAGACTGGTTCTTTATTGGAACGGTTGTTATTGATTTATATGTTTTATATGTTGTGACACAGATATGTCAAGCAATGTGGAATATATAGAGTTATGGGATAAAGAGACACCTAGTCGTCCAGTAGATTTGGTGTCGGCTTCCAACAATACCAGCATGGAAGTCAACATGGACCTTCAGGAGGGACCTCCCGAGGAAGATGATGTGGACCTAGCATTAAGTAATATGGCCAAATGGGGTCCACCTCCACCTCAACCATTGATAAATTTAAGAAGACTAAGGTGGATTAAGGTAAATTAAATTGATTGAAATTATTGTAAAATTATCTAAGTTAAAATCAATGGAATTAAAATAACATGGCCAAGTGGGGCCCACCTCCACCTCATCAAGTGAGGTGGCGGGTGGGGTAGGTATAGGTGGGGGCCATCCACCATGGTTGACTTGGTCAACCATGGGTGGATTTATTAGATAGATAAATTAATGGAATTAAATTGGATGGAAATTAATTAACCTAAGTGAGGACTTAACTTAACTAATTAGGTTGATTAATTAGGGTCAACATAGACAAGTCAAAGAGGACAAGGGAGCCATGCTTGGTGGTTGGGTCTCAACCACCACCACCAAAGTCAAGCTAGCCCATGCTTGGTTGGTGAGGAAGTTAATGTTTGAGTGAAGGCTACTCCAACCATCTCCATCTCATTTCAAACAAACATTTTTCACTCTATCTCTCCCTCCCACTCTCAAAAACCGTCCCATGCATTGGAGGAAAGAAAAGGAGAAGAAAACTTAGAAGAAGAAGAGAAGAAAAGAGAAGGAGAGAACAAGCCTTGGTCCACCCCTTCAAGATCAAAGGCTAAGATCTTGTTTTCCATCACCTTCCCCTCTCCCTCTCTCAATCTAACCCCATCTACCATAGCCGATCCAAGCATATCTCACCGTTGATCAAACTCATCTTAACCGTACATCAAGGAGAAGAAGAGAAGAGAAAACTAAGGAGAGCAAGAGGAGAAGCAAAGAGAGACCGGAGGAGTCGTCGGGTGGTAAGATTTTCTTAAAACAAGATTTTATTTTTTTTAGGATATGGAATCCATTTCTTAGACTAAATGTGGCCAAAAACATTGTGGGCCATGGATCTAAGATCCATCAAAAGGTAGGATAGGAAATGGATAAAAATGGAGGAATGGATTAAGAAATGGATGAAATGGAAGAATGGAATTGTTAATGGAATTTTTAAGTCCTTATTAAGCATAGGAAAATTTGATTTTTAATGGATTAATGGGCCATAGGGTTCGGCCATGTAGCATGGCCGAACCCCATGGTAAATAATGGATGACATTTAATTAAGGTTTGAGGTTTAAAATGTTGGAGAATGGTTAGGGTTTCAAGGGTTAAATGTAGTCAAACTTTTGGAAAAAAAAAAGTTTTATGATGGAATCCATGGATTTTATTTTAGAATTTTTTTTATAAGAATGGAACTATGGTGATGGCTAACTATTTTTATAAAAATGAAAAGATGGAAGATGATGGAGGAAGTGATAATTTCAATGGATTTGAAAGTGTATGATATAAAGTATTAAAGGGACTAAATGAATGAAAATTAGTGATTTTTAAATGGAATTTTAGCAAAGAAAACCATGGACTAACATTGAGGAAATAATGGCCTCATATGGCTCCAATGAAGGGAACCATGAACCATGGGTTCGGCCATGGTGTATGGCCGAACCCTATGGTGATATTTTAGGACTTTTATGAATAGAAGATGATGGAGGAAGTGATAATTTCAATGGATTTGAAAGTGTATGATATAAAGTATTAAAGGGACCAAATGAATGAAAATTAGTGATTTTTAAATGGAATTTTAGCAAAGAAAACCATGGACTAACATTGAGGAAATAATGGCCTCATATGGCTCCAATGAAGGGAACCATGAACCATGGGTTCGGCCATGGTGTATGGCCGAACCCTATGGTGATATTTTAGGACTCTTATGAATAGAAAACGATGGAGAAGAATGATTAAATTTAAATGGATATATGGGACTATGTAATGTTCAAAATGGGATGAAAAACAAGGTTTTAAATGAATGATTTAAATTTCATTGGAGATTGGATTAAAGGGAGTAAAATGGACCCAAGAAAATGGAGATAGGGTACCATGGGTTCGGCCATGGTGTATGGCCGAACCCTATGGTGATATTTTAGGACTTTTATGAATAGAAAACGATGGAGAAGAATGATTAAATTTAAATGGATATATGGGAATATGTAATGTTCAAAATGGGATGAAAAACAAGGTTTTAAATGAATGATTTAAATTTCATTGGAGATTGGATTAAAGGGAGTAAAATGGACCCAAGAAAATGGAGATAGGGTACCATGGGTTCGGCCATTGTGTATGGCTGAACCCATGATCCCTTTGTGGGCCACCTTTAGGGCCAAATGTGAAAGGACATATGGGGATTAAATGTTTTTCAAAATTAAACAATAGGTGGCTGATTTTGGATATGTTATGGAATTATAAATGGGTCTAAGTTATGGATGAAATTTAGACTTAAAATAGACATAAGTGGGTGAATGATTAATCATAGAGGAGAGAGTGGCAAAATGGTAATTATTAGCCACTTTGAAGAACCATGGGTTCGGCCATGGTACATGGCCGAACCCTATGTGGATTAGACATGAAATCGAATGCATTATGAATGATTAACTGGAACGAATAGTTGCTGCGTTTAGGTTCGCAAATTAGAGTATTTAAATGGCCAAAGAAATTGGATTTATGTATGTGTCTTAACCAATGGTTAATGGGCTAAGTTAATGACCAATTTTTGATAAACTTGTAATATACTTAAGGATCATTGAATGGATCTAGGGTTCTGATCAGTTAGGAACTTAATCATGGATAACGTATGGACTAATTCGGTAAATGTAATAAGGTATCGGGACGTCGCAAACGGTACGTGATCGGCGACCGGATTATCAAACGGAAAGCGTAACGGAACGCTAAGTGGTATTCGGTAGGATTCCTACCTTTTTGTAAGCGATGGATATGTGATGGTATTTTAGATTATTTTGATTTGGCTTATGATGGATTTATGATTATGATTTATCTTATGATGAGTTTTAATTTATGAATCATATGGATTATATTTTAACATTATGCATTATATGGCTATGTATGTTATATCAAAATTATGGTTTATCTATATACTACATAGCATAATGCACGTACATCTCATGCATGGCATGGGCGGGAAAATAAGGAAACCGGAGTCCATGCTCCGTCGGGGCGACTGAGAATCAGACATGGGGATAGCCTGGGGGCTATAACCGGAGTCCATGCTTCGTCGAGGCGACCGAGAATCAAACATGGGGATAGTTCTATAACCGGAGTCCATGCTCCGTCGAGGCGGCCGAGAAGCAAACATGGGGATAATACATTGTATGATCATACGGATGATGGGTGGGACACATGACATAGGCACCCATGGCATAGCATTCATTACATGCTTATTTTATTATATTTTATTGTATCGATATGCGTGTTATCACTAATCCATGTGCTAGCCCTACTCGGAGTCCTACTGGGCGCGTTGACTAACGCCCTACTTCTACCCTAGCTGATAACGCAGGAGAGGCAGGAAACGGTGGACATACTGGAGGCCAAGCTTAGGAGCTTGGGAAGCGCAATCTTAGTTTATTTACGTTTACATTTTGGAGATGTAATTTTAAAGTAACTTAGCTTGTCGGGTTGTATAAATTTACATTTCTTGCGATGGTTTGGACGTTACTTATGGACAATTACATTTGGTGATATAAATATGATCATAGGGGCATTTTGGTAATTTAATGTTGTATCTTTCCTTCTATCTAAAAACCGGTAGGATAGACTCTATTATCATGTTCTGCAATGATTATAATCCGCGAGCTTACTTCCTACGCGTGAACCATTCTCGTGGACTTAGTTCCGCGCACGCGTGGGGTTGGCTAGTTAAGGGTCGGGCTTTAGAGCTTGAACTTAACTTGCGTCGTGGCGTCCGCGCCCTCTCTCACTCTTCTATTTAAAAATAAATAAATAAACTCTGATTTTCAGAAAGTGGGTGAAAAAGGGTCGGGCGTTACAGTTGGTATCAGAGCGAAATCGAAAGAATGAATCCTTCGAAGTAAGATTAAGACGGTTGCATGTCTCACTGACAGCTAAGAATCCCAACTGACCGACTCTTCGGAGTCCGCTGTACGCGGGGCAGATTAATCTACTTCGATTGACTCAGACTGAAACATTCAATCTGAGCGCCACATTTGACGTAAGAAAATGATAGGAAGGGAAGTACAATCATTGTAACATTGATAGGTTTATCAAACGTAGGAACATTTCCCCCAATGTCACAAAAATAGACAAACATAGCTAGATGGGAAGTTTTCCCCAAACCAAGTATGATTATTTGGCAACTTTCCTCAAATGAAAGAAACGATATTCGATACTTAGGAATTTTCCCCCAAAAATGAAGTATACTTGATCGATAATTCTCCCCCAAATTGAAGGAAATATTTGATACTTAGGAAAATTGTTCTGAACTATGAACATGCCAATATTATGAGGGAACTAAGTCAATATTTTTCGATGACTTAGGAAATACCGCCAAAAAGAAAAACCCGCTGCAACCCACGGGTAGAGAAAGAGGTAACACCCCCTCGTCAGGACGAGGAAGTACAACCACCACCTCATTCAGCTGAGGGACAAAATAGTATAAACATAGAAGGTGTACCTCCCGAGTTAAGAGACATAGTCCAAGCAGCAGTCGCTTTTGCTCTCCAACAACACTCAAGTCCAGTAAACGGAAGATGGTTAAGGACTTCCAACAACAGCGCCCTCCCTACTTCAAGGGAAAGGAAGGGGCTGTGGGAGCAGAGCACTGGTTAAAGAGGATCAATCAAATCTTGAATTTGCTCCAGGTTTCCAGTCCTGCTGATAAGATCTTACTGGCCACATCCCAACTGATCGAGGATGCCAGTAGTTGGTGGGAAGTGGTAGAAAAGCAACAAACGCTGGTACCGGAAAGAAAAAGGATCCCCATGACATGGGAGTGGTTCTCAGCCACCTTCCTAGAACAATTTTTACCGGAGGAAGAAAGAGAGAGCCAGACTGAAGCCTTCATCTCATTGGTACAAGGCAACATGATAGTGGCGGAGTATCACAGAGAATTTCTTAAGCTGTCTTTCTATGCGTTCTATATGGTGGATACTGAACACCGAAGGGCCCAAGTTTGAACGGGGCCTTCGGCCAAGCATCAAGACTAGAGTGACCATTTTCAAAGAGCCCACACTGGCAGGGGTGGTTAGGAGGGCCACCATCGCAGAACGAGAACTAAATGAGATAATGCGGTTCGACAACCGCCGAGGGCAGGTTGGGCGGGGAACATTCCAACCCAACAAGAAATTTCGCCCGAATCCTAGCAGGCCCTCACCCTCCACGGGATCTACCGGGGGCTTTCGCCCCAGTCAGCCTTCTACATCAGCATCAGTCACACAGGTTCCCCGGGGTGGGAACACCTGTTATCAGTGTGGCCAACAGGGCCACTACAAGCGAGAGTGTCCACAGACTAGCTGACCCTCCAACTTCAAGGGCTCTTTCTGCCCTCCAACTAGACCAACACAGTCATGGGGAGGAAGAACATATAATCAGGCGGGGCGGGCACCAAAACCTGCGGGATCTGGACGACTTTTCACCATACCATCTCCAGTAGCAGTGGACAGTTCAGTGATGCAAGGTATGGCTGTAATTGGTAGTTCCTATGCTGTTACTTTATTTGACTCTGGAGCATCACATTCATTCATATCTACTGCATTCATATCTGCCACGGGTACACTAGTACAAAACCTGTCCACGTCACTCACCATTGTATCCCCCGTTGGAGACACATCATTAGGACTTATATGTACGGCATTGAACACGGAACTCGCGGGATTCAGATTCGAGTTCAACTATTTAGTAATCGATATGGCGGAATATGATGTCATATTTGGCAAGGATTGGTTGACTACGTATCAGGCCCATATTGACTGCCATCTTCGTAGGGTGATATTTTGGTCACCCGAAGGAAAGCGGTACGTGGTACACGCTGACAGGCAGGGTACCCCTAGGAGGCTGCAGGAGGAATTGAACCATCTCGCCTTGAACAAGCTCAGACTAGATAAGGCACCAATGGTTGAACTTCCGGCGGTAGTCGCAGATTTTGCCGAGGTATTCCCAATAGAACTCCCTGGTTTGCCACCCAAGAGAGAGATAGACTTTGAAATAAAATTATACCCCGGCGCCGCTCCAGTATCATTACCCCATTATAGAATGGCACCAGCTGAGATGACCGAGTTGAAGAAGCAAATTGATGAACTACTCAGACTGGGTTTTATACCGAACAACACATCCGCATGGGGGGCCCCGGTGTTATTTGTGAAGAAGAAGGACGGCACCCTTCGGATGTGTGTGGACTATAGGAAATTAAACCAACTGACTGTCCGGAACAATTATCCCCTACCCAGGATTGATGATTTGTTTGATCAACTTAGGGGTTCCTCTCACTTTTCCAAGATTGATTTAATGTCCGGGTATCACCAAATCCGGGTTAGAGAGGAGGACATAGAGAAGGCAGCCTTCAGGACACGGTATGGTCTATATGAGTATGTAGTCATGCCGTTTGGGCTTACTAATGCACCGGCGGTGTTCATGGACCTGATGAATAGGATATTTCATCCATACTTGGATCAGTTTGTGATCGTATTCATCGATGATATTCTGATCTACTCCAAAAGTCAGAACGAACATGCCGAGCACCTACGGATAGTCCTAGACACCTTACGAAAGAACCAATTGTATGCCAAAGGCAGCAATTGTGAATTTTGGCTATCTGAAGTCAACTTCTTGGGGCACATCATATCAGAGGAAGGTATCGCCGTGGACGCGGCTAAGGTAGCAGCCGTCAAGGAATGGAAAGCGCCGACAAATGTGACCGAGATCCGTAGTTTTCTGGGATTGGCCGGTTACTATCGGAAATTCATCATGGACTTCTCCAAGATTGCAGCTCCACTAACCCGACTCACTTAGAAAGGAGTCAAGTTTGAGTGGTCCAATCTGTGCAATCAAAGATTTGAGGAGCTTAAGTAGAGGCTTACGACAGCTCCTATTCTAATCTTGCCAGAGAAAGGCAGAAATTATGAGGTGTACTGTGACGCCTCGGGTGAAGGACTGAGGTGTACACTCAGTCAAGGTAATCGTGCGGTGGCGTACGGATCAAGGTATTTGAAAATTCATGAACGCCACTACCCCACACATGATGAAAATTCATGAACGCCACTACCCCACACATGATCTAAAACTAGCAGCAGTGGTCTTCGCTCTCAAAAGCTGGAGACACTACCTCTATGGGGAAAAGTTTGAGGTGTTCTCGGATCACAAAAGTCTGAAATACTTATTTGATCAGAAAGAACTCAACATGAGACAGCGCGATGGATGGAGTATCTGGCAGATTATGAGTTCGCACTTCGATATCATCCTGGCAATGCAAACAAAGTGGCGGATGCCCTCAGCCGCATGTCACATGCGACAGTAGCCAGCTTGATCAGGACGGAATGGGAGGTATTGAATACCATCAGAGAATTTAAACTCTACCTCAATGATCATGGAACCATATATAATCTGATCATATGATCCAACATGGTCTCTGAGATTGAACGGGAACAACGGACAGATGCAGAAGTGGAGGAGATTTGGTCTAAGATGTCTACCGGTGAGGTCGTATCGGAATGGGAGTTACGACCCGGACAAGGTCTTATGTTCCGAAGCAGGACATACGTACCTAAGAATTGCAGAAGAGAGTTGCTGATTGAAGCACACCAAACCAAACTCTCTATCCACCCGGGCAGCACGAAAATGTATCATGATCTTAAGAGGCACTATTGGTGGCATGGACTTAAGAAAGATGTGGCAGAGTTTGTTGCTCGTTGCCTAACTTGTCAACAGGTCAAGGCAGAACATCGGAAACCACCGGGCTTACTCGTACCCTTACCGGTGCCAGAATGGAAATGGGAGCACATATCCATGGACTTTGTAACAAGGTTGCCTAGGTCATTAAAGGGCAACGATGCGATATGGGTCATAGTGGACCGATTGACCAAGTCTGCACATTTCCTTCCCATCAAGATGACAGATTCATTAGAGACTTTGGGTCGACGGTACATCTGGGAAATCATCAGGTTACATGGTATTCCCCAGTCTATTGTGTCCGACAGGGATCGCCGATTCACCGGCAGAGTATGGCAGGGCCTACAGTCGGCTATGGGAACCGACGTATTGACTAGCACGGCATTTCACCCGCAGACTGATGGACAGTCAGAGAGGACGATACATACACTGGTGGATATGCTGAGAGCATGCATGCTAGATTTCAAAGGCGTAAGGGAAGATCATTTGCCAGTAGTGGAGTTCTCTTACAATAACAGTTACCAGGCAAGTCTTCAGATGGCTCCATTTGAGGTCTTGTATGGTAGACCGTGTAGATCGCCAGTGTGTTGGACGGAGGCCGGTGAGCCTGCGTTGATTGGGCTGGATTTGGTTGCAGAGACTACAGCACAGATTAAGCTGATACGGCAACATCTACTCACTGCACAGAGCCGTCAGAAAAACTATGCCGACAAGAGGAGAAGGTTCCTCGAGTTTGAGGTGGGAGACTTGGTATTTCTGAAAGTCTCACCACAGAAGGGGCACATGAGATTCGAGAAGAAAGGGAAACTGTGGCCTAGATTTGTGGGGCCGTTCCCGATGCTGAAGAGGGTGGGAAGGGTAGCTTATCAATTAGCGCTCCCTCCACAGCTGTCATCTTTACATGATGTATTTCATGTGTCCATGGTCAGAAAGTACAATCCTGATCCTTCCCACGTAATAAATGTTCAAGACATCGATGTACAAAGCGATGTGACATATGTGGAGAAGCCGGTCAGAGTTATTGGAAGCGAACAAAGGGTGCTACGGAACCATGCCATTCAATTCGTCAAGGTGGTATGGGAACGACATGGCAGTGAAGAAACCACCTGGGAACTTGAGTCGGAGATGAAAACCGCTTATCCGGAGCTCTTCGCATGAGTTGTTTTGGACCCCTACTTCGCTTGAATTTTCGGGACAAAAATTTCAAAAGAGGATTCTGTTGTAATAGCCCGAATTTTCGAATCAATATATGTTTGGCATTTATTGATTTTAATTTGAATTTTGACATGATGGAATACCAAATGGATCAAAAGTTGGGACAAGGTTCCAAGAATGGTCCAATGGGCCATGGATTGGATGAAATCCATTTAATGGGTCAATGAGGACTAATCGGGTCAAGGATGGTCAAATTGGGCCCAATACTCATTTGGGACCCAATGGACCCAATTGAGGTAAGTCTAAGGTAAGGAGGGAATTTAATTGGGCCATGGGCCCAATGTCTACCCAATAAACCATGAATTGGAATTAATACAATTAATGGGTCAATGGTAAGTAATTGGGTCAAGATAGTCAATTTGGGTCAAAGGGCCATATGGGACCCAACGGGCCAAAGTAGGTAAGCCCTAAAATAAATGGGAAAGACAAAATATAATTGGGCCATGGACCCAATGGTGATCCAATTAAGATAAATTAAATAGATTAGATAATTATAAAACTATCTAAGTTAAGATGTATCAAGATTAAGTAATATGGCCAAATGGGGTCCACCTCCACCTCAACCATTGAGGTGGCGTGTGGACCAAGGAAAAAGTGGGGCCAACCATCATGGTTGACTTGGTCAACCATGGATAAATTTAAGAAGACTAAGGTGGATTAAGGTAAATTAAATTGATTGAAATTATTGTAAAATTATCTAAGTTAAAATCAATGGAATTAAAATAACATGGTCAAGTGGGGCCCACCTCCACCTCATCAAGTGAGGTGGCGGGTGGGGTAGGTATAGGTGGGGG
Organism: Chimonanthus salicifolius; assembly: GCA_013350335.1. NCBI lineage: Eukaryota > Viridiplantae > Streptophyta > Magnoliopsida > Laurales > Calycanthaceae > Chimonanthus > Chimonanthus salicifolius. The sequence goes on from CM023532.1 coordinate 92,001,476, forward strand.
CCGTCCACCGTGGTTGACTTGGTCAACCATGGGTGGATTTATTAGATAGATAAATTAATGGAATTAAATTGGATGGAAATTAATTAACCTAAGTGAGGACTTAAGTTAACTAATTAGGTTGATTAATTAGGGTCAACATAGACAAGTCAAAGAGGACAAGGGAGCCATGCTTGGTGGTTGGGTCTCAACCACCACCACCAAAGTCAAGCTAGCCCATGCTTGGTTGGTGAGGAAGTTAATGTTTGAGTGAAGGCTACTCCAACCATCTCCAACTCATTTCAAACAAACATTTTTCACACTCTCTCTCTCCCTCCCACTCTCAAAAACCGTCCCATGCATTGGAGGAAAGAAAAAGAGAAGAAAACTTAGAAGAAGAAGAGAAGAAAAGAGAAGGAGAGAGCAAGCCTTGGTCCACCCCTTCAAGATAAAAGGCTAAGATCTTGTTTTCCATCACCTTCCCCTCTCCCTCTCTCAATCTAACCCCATCTACCATAGCCGATCCAAGCATATCTCACCGTTGATCAAGCTCATCTTAACCGTACATCAAGGAGAAGAAGAGAAGAGAAGACTAAGGAGAGCAAGAGGAGAAGCAAAGAGAGACCGGAGGAGTCGTCGGGTGGTAAGATTTTCTTAAAACAAGATTTTATTTTTTTTAGGATATGGAATCCATTTCTTAGACTAAATGTGGCCAAAAATGTTGTGGGCCATGAATCTAAGATCCATCAAAAGGTAGGATAAGAAATGGATAAAAATGGAGGAATGGATTAAGAAATGGATGAAATGGAAGAATGGAATTGTTAATGGAAAATTGGATTTTTAATGGATTAATGGGCCATAGGGTTCGGCCATGTAGCATGGCCGAACCCCATGGTAAATAATGGATGACAGTTAATTAAGGTTTGAGGTTTAAAATGTTGGAGAATGGTTAGGGTTTCAAGGGTTAAATGTAGTCAAACTTTTGGAAAAAAAAAAGTTTTATGATGGAATCCATGGATTTTATTTTAGAATTTTGTTTATAAGAATGGAACTATGGTGATGGCTAACTATTTTTATAAAAATGAAAAGATGGAAGATGATGGAGGAAGTGATAATTTCAATGGATTTGAAAGTGTATGATATAAAGTATTAAAGGGACCAAATGAATGAAAATTAGTGATTTTTAAATGGAATTTTAGTAAAGAAAACCATGGACTAACATTGAGGAAGTAATGGCCTCATATGGCTCCAATGAAGGGAACCATGAACCATGGGTTCGGCCATGGTGTATGGCCGAACCCTTCAAATTAAAATCAATAAATGCCAAACATATATTGATTTGAAAATTCGGGCTATTACAGCAGCAGTGAAAGATTGGAAAGCGCCCAAGAATGTAACCGAAATTCGTAGTTTCTTGGGATTAGCTGGTTATTATAGAAGATTTATCATGGATTTTTCCAAAATAACGCTCCATTGACTCGACTCACTCAGAAAGGAGTCAAGTATGAGTGGACAGATCTGTGTAATCAAGGTTTGAAGAGATGAAGACAAGACTCACCACTGCCCCTATTTTAGTTTTGCCGGTAAGTGGCAAGTGTTACGAGGTATACTGCGATGCCTCGGGAGAAGGACTGGGATGTACACTCAGTCAGAGTAATTGTGGGGTGGCATATGGTTCAAGGCAGTTAAAAATACATGAACATCTTTACCCCACACATGATTTGGAATTAGCTGCAGTGGTTTTCGCCCTCAAAAGTAGGAGACACTACCTCTACGGCGAGAAATTTGAGGTATTTTCTGATCATAAGAGCTTAAAATATTTATTTGATCAGAAGGAGCTCAACCTCAGGCAGAGAAGATGGATGGAGTATCTGGCGGATTATGAGTTTGCGCTTCGATACCATCCAGGCAAGGCAAACAAAGTAGCGGATGCCCTCAGCCGTATATCACATGCATCCGTGGCATGTTTAATCAGATCGGAATGGGAGATGTTAAATACCATCCGAGAATTTAAACTCTATTACAACAACCGTGGGACCATATACAATCTGGTCATACAATCCAACATGGTCACCAAGATTGAACAAGAACAACGTATGGATCCAGAGGTAGAAGAGATATGGGCCAAGATGTCCACTGGTGTAGTCTTACCGGAATGGGAATTACGACCGGGACAGGGTCTTTTATTCCGGAGAAGAACATATGTGCCAAAGAGCTGTAGGAAAGAGCTATTGATTGAAGCTCATCAATCCAAGCTCTCCATCCATCCAGGTAGCACCAAAATGTACCATGATCTAAAGAGGCATTATTGGTGGCATGGACTAAAAAGGGATGTGGCGGAATTCGTGGCACATTGTCTAACTTGTCAGCAAGTAAAGACTGAACATCAAAAACAACCAGGGTTACTCAAACCCTTAGCAGTGCCAGAATGGAAATGGGAGCACATTTCCATGGACTTTGTGATGGGATTGCCGAGATCTTCAAGGGCAATGATGCCATATGGGTCGTGGTAGACCGACTGACCAAGTCTGCGCATTTCATTCCAATTAAGATGATGGATTCATCTGAGACGTTGGGTCGGCGGTACATCAGGGAAATTATTCGGCTGCATGGCATCCCCCGAACTATAGTATCTGACAGCGATGGCCGGTTTACCGACAAAGTGTGGCAAAGTATGCAGTCAACTATGGGGACAGATCTACTGACTAGCACCGCTTTCCATCCACAGACTGATGGACAGTCAGAAAGGACGATACAAACCTTGGAAGACATGCTGAGAGCGTGCATGTTAGATTTCAAGGGTGGATGGGAGGACCACCTGCCACTGGTAGAGTTCTCATACAATAATAGTTATCAGGCAAGCCTTCAGATGGCTCCATTCGAGGCTTTATATGGAAGGCCTTGTAGATCACCAGTGTGCTGGACAGAGGCTGGTGATCCTGCACTGATAGGACCTAAGCTAGTCGCGGGGACTACAGCACAAATTTAGTTGATACGTCAGTACTTATTGACTGCACAGAGTCGACAAAAGAGCTATGCTGACAAAAGAAGACGGTTTCTGGAATTTGAAGTGGGAGACATGGTATTTTTAAAGGTCTCGCCACGGAAAGGACACATGAGGTTTGGGAAAAAGGGGAAACTGTCACCAAGATTTGTGGGACCGTTTCCCATCATGAGAAGAGTGGGGGATGTGGCTTATCAGATAGCACTTCCTTCACAATTAGCAGCTCTACATGATGTGTTTCACGTGTCGATGCTAAGGAGGTATAATCCGGATCCGTCCCATATTTTGAATGTCCAAGATATTGAAGTGCAAAGCGACATGATGTACGTCGAGAAGCCGGCCAGGATAGTGGAGACCGAACAAAGGGTGTTGCAAAATAGAGCGATTCAGTTCATAAAAGTGGTATGGGACCGACATGGTGATGTAGAGGCCACATGGGAACTTGAATCGGAGATGAGAACAGCTCACCCCAAATTATTTATGTAATTTGCTTTGAGAACCCTACTTTGCTCGATTTTCGGGACGAAATTTTTAAAAAGAGGGTTATATTGTAACACCCCAATTTCTCAATGTGATGGATAATTACGAAAATGCCCCTACATTGGTAAATTTATTAATTATGATGTTAAATGAGAAAATAGTGGGGTCCATTGCTCAAATTAAGACACTATGAGCACATTATAAATGTCAAATTTGGTTGGATGGGTAATGTACATCAATTGGGTCGAAAATGGCTAAATGGGTCAAAGGGCTCAATTGGGACCCAATGGGTTATAATGGATTATTTGACCATTGGGTGAGCTCAATTTAAATAGGGTTAAGTTTATTTGATTGGAAATCAAGTGGAACAAAAATGGGTAGGCTTGATGCACAAGTGAAAACCATTTAAAAATGGCAAAATCAGCCCATTATTGGGTCAAGTTGTCAAAACGGGTCAAGGGACTAGTTGGGGACCCAATGGGTCGGGTTGACCAGTTTGACCACGGATGACCAGGTCGGCCCTCAATTGAACTCAAGTGTGAGTTAGTTCAGCTCGAGTTGGACTGATTTGGAGTGAGTTTAAATTAAGAAAAGAGTTGACTCAAATTTGGTGCATTAAATGTATTGAGTTGGATGAGTTGAGTTGGAATAAAAAGATCATGAGTCAAGTGAGTCAAGAGGAAGTGGAAAGGTGTTCTAATCTCACACAACTCTTAATTAAATCAATCCCAGCCGTTGGATGAAGGGGTGCCTTGGCCCAAGCCAAGGGACACCAAGCTTGGGCGGCATGCATCTCATCTCATGAGATGCATGGGCTGAAATGAATGGATGCAACGTTTGGTACCAAGGGGTGCCTTGGATGGCACCCAATGACCCATCGTTTTTGCCAAGAAGTTATGAGGGAAATGAATGGATTTTGTGGCTGAATTACAAAAGAGATAGACCACCTCATTTGGCCGATTTTCACATAGAAAATCTTGAGAATCCCCATCTCTCTCTCTCCCTCTCTCCAAACTCTTTCTCTTGGCTGGACCAGCAGTGGTGTTTGCACCAATTGATCAGCATAAACCAGCAAAGGAAGGGAGGTTAAGAAAGATAGGAAGTAAAGAGCGAAGGCAAGAAGAAAATCTTGGAATTTGGTAAGTATTCCCATGGGTATTTTGTTTATTAAGATGGAACAAATGGAACATGTCTTGGGCCATGGGTATGGCCGAATGCATCAAGGTTTAAACCTTGGGTAATGGAGGTTTAAAAATTATAAAAAGGAATCATTGGGTTCGGCCACCTTGGAGGGCCGAACCCCATGGAAATAATTGGTTGGTTTTGATGGTCTTTGAAACATAGAAACCATACAATTGTGGGACTTTTTTGGATGTTTCTTTTAGACTTAAAATGCATGTTTTAAAAAGGTTTAAAACATGGATTTGGATGTCATGAATGGCTGAATGTATCATGGGTCTAAACCTTGGTTGTAAATTGATAAAATGGATCATTGGGTTCGGCCACCTTTGATGGCCGAACCCCATGAATTGATGTTGATATTTTGATGGTTTTTGGAAGGTTAAAAACCATGCAAAACCATACCGGTGGTGGATGTATTTACATGTTTTAATTAGGTCATGTTATGATGAATTTATCAACGATCTAAAGTAAGATGATGAGGTTGAAAAAGATGGAAATTTAGAGCATGGAGTTCAGCCACTTGGGATGGCTGAACCCCATGGAAATCATTGGTGAATGATATGGTTTTTGGGGATAAAAACCATACCAAGTGTATTGATGTTTAAAAGGATTGTAAAATGGAATTAAATAACTATATGGGATCGGCAACGGATGGTTAAACCTTGCTGTTTTTATGGCTGAAAAACAGTGGATAAATTATGTAAGATCGTTGGAAAAATTGCATCCAAAGAACCATGAGGTTCGGCCATGTGAATGGCCGAACCCCATGGGTTGCTGTATGGGTTGTTTTATGCGAATTACTTGGAGTTATGGTTACTGATTTGGCTCAGCCTATGGATGGCTGAACCATGTAATTACCTTGGTAAAAGGGTGTAGAACCTAAGTTAAGAACATAGGAGGGAATCATACATGGCCGAACCCCATGGACCATTTTATATGGACTGATTTGGTTGAATCAAAGGAGTTTCAAGTTTGAATATTATGGAACAATATGAGGTATTTAAAAGGGTTCTAAGTGAACAATTGGACAACATATGGGTTGGCCATTTCATGGCCAAACCCTAGGGTTTCTATGGCTAAGATATGATGGAAAGGTTTAAATGGAAAAGCCATAGGGTTCGGCCATATGTATGGCCGAACCCCACGATCTTGTTTATGGGTTTTATGATTACATTTCATGAAAATAATTAGTGATTCTAAAGTGTAAGCATGATACAATTATGAATGGATAAAGAGATCAAATTAAAGTGGGTGAGGTTCGGCCATGGGTATGGCCGAACCCCACAAGATTTTTTTGGGTCTTAGATGTGAATGAATATTTAAATGATAGTATGATTTACTTATTGTTATATGGACAAGGTAACGAAAGTTGAACGACGTGCGAGTCGTGACCGGGTAAAGCCTAAGAAAGAACGGACGCTGAAGTGAATCTTCAGTAGGTTTCCTACCTACTTGTAACCACGGTTTTATCTTGGTTTTTATGAGACTCATGTTTTATTTATTGGTTTTGAATGATGGATATTATTTACATGTTTTATATATACATTGGCATCTCATGCATGGACATGGGATGATGATTATAAACACCGGAGCCCACACTCCGTCGGAATTCCCGTGATGCAACTGTGGGGCCTCCTTAGGCGGTGAAAGTCCCACCAGGAGAATTACCTGGTGCTTATAAACACCGGAGCCCACACTCCGTCGGAATGCCCGAGATGCAACTGTGGGGCCTCCTTAGGAGGTGAAAGTCCCGCCAGTAAAATTACCTGATGATTATAAACACCGAAGTCCACACTCCGTCGGAATGTCCGTGATGCAACTGTGGGGCCTCCTTAGGCGGTGAAAGTCCCGCCAGGAGAATTATTATGTTGATATAAGACACGTCAAGTGATGGGTATATGTATGTGTGATGGGGTGGGGCTCATTACATTTACATACATACATAGCATGGTTTTATATGTTTTTGATAATCAGACATTTGATATATGCATGATTTATAAGCTAACCATGTGGTAGCCCTGATCGGGAACCTACTGGGCTCGTTGATCTAACGCCCTAATTCTATCCTTAGAGGATAATGCAAGAACATGGAAGGGGAAAGAGAAGGTCGATGACAAGGAGAGGAGCCAAGCCTAAGTGCTTGATCGTTAATTGGGATTTCTTTATTACTGTCTTTCTAGTTATATTTTGTGGACATGTAATAAGTTGATACCTTGCTATGGTTTGTTTAGGATATTAACGATGGATGGTTGGTTTATGTTATTTATTAATTGAGACTGGTACTTGCTATCTATTCAACCTAATTCCGCTGTTAGTCTATTTTATTCCACAAGTCATTGTTTAGTTCCATGTGTGTATTATCTATCATGGTTTAGTCCATGTACACATGGGTGGCCAGTTAAGGGTCGAACTTTGGGTAGTCCGGACTTAGCTCGCGTCGTGACGTCTCTCCGCCCTTGTCCGGTTTATTAAAAAAAAAAAAATAGTCTCTGAAAATCTTGGAAAGGGCGGGGCGTTACAGGTCAAAAGCTACAATCCAAGTGCCAAAGCATGAATTTCAAGTCATTGGGCCAAGACTCGGATCAAATGGGCTAAGTTGTGCACCACAAAGCTTCAGTGGGCCAAGCGACATGCAAGCCCATGCGCATTCCACACATTGGACTAGGCCAATGTGCATGCTCAATCCAACTAAGGCCCAAGCTCTCAAATCCAATTCAAATGGGCCTGAGTTGAGGTCTAGATCCAAATCCAAAGCCCACGTCCAATGAATTCTATGGTCCATGTTTGAATTTCACCTAAATCCAACCCAACTACCTATGTCAAAAACCCATAACCTAACTTCACATCCACACCATCCAAGTTCCATCTTAGATCTTAACCTTCCATCTACATACCAAACTAGGTCAAACCATTGATCCATCATCAAATCTAACCATCCATTCATCTATCATTAGATCTAGGTCATCCATCATCATCATGATCATCTCAACCTTAGATTAGTGTTCATCCATGTATCACCTACTAATTCATGCATTCATTTCATGCATTGAGCATCTTAACCATTAGATACTAGGTCATCTAATCTCATTCACTCATTCATCTCTTAGAAACCCTAGAGCCTCCACATGCATCCATCACATATACACATTACCTTAGGTTTAAGTCATGCATTTCATCATCCATTTAGATCCACCGGTGCATCTAAACCCTCTATCAATCATCTACCCATTCTTATATTTGTTTTACCCAAAATACCTTAGAGCCATTAGATCAAAACCCCATTTAATCTAAGCCCTCCATTCATAAAGCCTAAGCAATGAACAACTTGAACCTCAAGATAGCCTCTATGCGCATTTTACACATGATCATCCCCATGATTTTTGCAACCTAAAACCTCTCCATGCACTTAGACCTAAAACCATGTAGATACAATCCTAAGATCTTAACACACTTGATCATCCACATCACCAACACCTCACACTATTTTCTCAATCCCAATCCAATCCATTCGAATTTCACACCTAGTCAACCCTCCATATCATCTTCCTATCATCCATCCAGTCATTCATCTCATCTTTTAATCTCATCCATTCATTCGTCATCTCATTGCACAAAACCTAAACTACATAGCAAATTTAAATTTCCCATTGCCAAATCTAAATCCTATTTTCTCTCCTAATCTCCTATGTTCCCTCCACCTTGACTTAGCCTCCAAGCCAAGCCACCTACACACTCACCAAATTCGTGTGACCTCCCTTTAGTAACCCTAAAAACCAAACTTAAATCTCCATCATCCATTCCCATTTAGATCCATCCAATCCCTTGATTTCCCAACTTAAAACTTGATTTAATCCAAGCCACCCATCTCTTTTTTAAAACCTATAAATACCCCATTACCCCAAGGGTAAAATTCGAATATGACCTGGAATTCAAGAGGCCTAGAGTGTAACACCCCGGATTTTCAAGTTATAAATATTTACGGAAATTACCCATTTAATTTATAAATTTTAGATATGGATCTTAGATGGGTAAAATGTTGGGTCTTTGCCCAATTAAGACCCAAAGGATTTTGGTAAATGATTTCAAATAATTTAAATGAGGTTGAATTTAAGTGGTAATGCAACATAATTATATATAAGGGATATGGATTATGAATATGCGCATAAGGGGATTACTAAATAAAAGAGGTGGCTTGGCCGAATTTTAGATATTCATATCCATGATTTTATGCTAGAATATCTTGAGAAGATATCTAAGATTAAGTGGAAAGATTTTAGGATAATCCTAAAATGGGTCACACGTTGGGATTAGGCAATGATATCTTATTGCCAAATAATAAGATGTCTATATTTAATTATATGCGCATGATGTGTGGATTTTTTTTTAAAAAAAGTAGTCATTTCTTTTATTAAGAGAAATACTAGGGATTTGCAAGAAATAAAGGGGCGCATGGCACTTTCTATTTAGGAATAAGATATACGAATAGGATCAATTAAAAGAGGCAACAAGGAGGGGCGCATGGGACTTTCTTAATATGGAACCATGTGGAGTTTTATTAAAAAGAAAGAACCACAACAAGGGCACACGACATTCACATTGCATTCAAAGAGAGGCAGCAACAAGCACAAGAGTAGCCAGCCGAGTGAAAGATCTAGGAGGAGAAAAGGCTAAGGAAAGAAGAAGATTGGAAGAGCAAGATCAACTGACGGAAAACCGGAGGAGCCGCAGAACCGGTAAGTAGTTTAGATGTTTTTGTTTAAGAAAAGAACCATAGGGTTCGGCCATGGTGTATGGCCGAACCCCATGGAAGAGAATTGGGAAGGATTATGGTATTAATTTCATGGAAAGAAAGAACCATAGGGTTCGGCCATAGTGCATGGCCGAACCCCATGTAAGGTTATTGGTTAATTTTTAAATGGGAGGTTGATGTTAATAGTATATGATTTTTTGGAAGGGGTTAAATGGAAACCATGGAAGGACTTAGTTAAATTTTTATGGGATGGAAACCATGGAAGGAAATTAGATGATCATGATGTTCTAAATGGAAAAGGAGGAAACATAGGGTTCGGCCATAGTGCATGGCCGAACCCCATGATAGAATATTGATTAATCTAGAAATGGAGTTTGAAAAGGTTGAACATCATAAGTTGATACATGATTTAAAAGGAATTAATGGACCATAGGGTTCGGCCATGGTGTATGGCCGAACCCCATGGGAGCTTGTCGGTAAAGGTCTATGATTTTAAAGGGTTAAAATGGAGAAGTATTGGTTATGTTTTAAAGGAAGGCAATTTTGTAATCCATGATAAAATGGAGGATCATGGGTTCGGCCATGATGTATGGCCGAACCCCCATGAGGTTTAGTTGTGGATTTAAATTATTAAGAAATTTATGCTGGAGTTGGTTAATGAATCCATATGGGTTTTAATGGTTTAATAAAAAGGGTTGAACCATAGGCTCGGCCATGGTGTATGGCCTAACCCATGGAGGTGTATAGCGATTTTTTTAATGTATGTTAATTGTTTTTGGAAGGTGGAGTTTAAATTAGAAAGTTTCTAAACATGGATTTTTGGATCAAAAAGGAAAAGAACCTTGGATTATGAATTCAAGGTAGAGATTAAATTGGAAAGCCTCTAATTTTGGAAGGTAGAGATTAAATTGGAAAGTCTCTAATTATGGAAGGTGGATTTTAATTTAGAAAGGATTTAAGAATGGAAAGATAATAGAAGGGAAGGATGGACATTAATTTAGAAACTTTCTAGTTATGGACCTTCTAATAATGGACTTGCTAATTATGGAATTTTCTACTAATGGCAAAGTTGTAATTAAAGGCTAAAATGAAAGATCATGGGTTCGGCCATGGTGTATGGCCGAACCCCATGAGGTTCTTCATGGACTTAAATGGTTAAGGAATTTTTATGGGTCATTTATGGGCCTAAGATGGTGAACCAATTAAATGGATCATATGGATTTTTTATGGAACAACATTATGGATCGATTATGGAATTAAAGTTTATACATATTAAATGAAAGATCATGGGTTCGGCCATGGTGTATGGCCGAACCCCATAAACTTGTTAATGGGCCATTTGTGGGCCTTTGTATAATGTAATTGAATAGTTCACCAAACTAAGAGATGAAGGGTAAGAATAATGAAATTATAGCCTTGAATGCAATTTTGTAATTAAGTGAAATTAAGGACCATGGGTTGGCCATGGTGTGTGGCCAAACCCCATGGGGATTGTTTTGATGATCATAGGGTTACGTATGTTGGATAAATGAATGAATTGTTAATTAAAAATTAGACCAATGGCAATTTGGTTGTAACGACCCGCTCTTTCTCACTATAAATCAGAGTATTTTTTTTTTAAATAAATAAATAAGTGATAAGAGCGGAGTGTCACGAACGCGAGTTTAAGTCCGGACTTCTAAAATCCGACCCTTAACTGGCCAAACCCATGTGAGCATGGACTAAGTCCATGAGAATGGTCTCACATAATAAGTACTAAACATTACGGCATAATACTTAAACCTAACTAACGGATTATAACTGGAACCTAAATCTGCTCCATTTTATAGGATAAGCAAAGTACATTGTCATTTTTCCAAAGTTATCTGAACTTAATCAATCAATCCAAACCATACCAAACCATAGCAATAATACTAATTATTACATGCCCACATCTAGCTAACAAACATGTCCATGTAAACTTAAACAAATATCCATAAATAAGTCCATTCAAAGCCCAAGCTCCTATGCTTGGTTTCCTTTGCAATCCTCGACCTTTCCCTTTCCTGTGCCATCTACTGAGGATAGAAATAGGGCGTTAAATCAACGCGCCCAGTATGTGTTTCCGATTAGGGCTACCACAAGGTTAGTATAAAACATGCATATATCATAATAATACATGATCATCAAAAACTCACAAAAACAATGCTATGTATGTATGCAAATGTAATGAGTCCCACCCATCACAAATATACATAGCCATCACCAAAGTACCCCAGTGGTCTTTCGGACGCCCCGACAGAGTGTGGCCTCCAGATTCCTCTTGATGAGATTCTCATCATCAAGGTACCCCACAGTGGTCTTTCGGACCCCGACGGAGTGTGGCCTCCGGTTACATACCATCACCCCATGCCATGCATGAGATGTCTATGAATACATGCCATTTGTAAATAAATCTTAATATTCAAATCCACGATGAAACATAATAGTTTAACACATATATCTCATCAAAATAAAGATAAAATATCAAGTATAAGTGTGGTTACAAAGAGGTAGGAAACCTATAGAAAGTTACTTAAGTTGTCCCTTCTTCTCAATCCGTCACCATTCACATTGCGTACCGTTCAAGGAGTCCCGATATCTTGTTTATATAACAGCAAGTCAAGATACTAAACATTTGATTTCCATTTAACCCAAAACCACCTTGTGGGGTTCGGCCATACCCCATGGCCGAACCTCACCCACTTTGAATTTGTCCTTTCTTTTTTTTATTTAATCACATTAAACCACCTCACACTTCAAACACACTTTGGTAGGGTTCGGCCATACAACATGGCCGAACCTTACCATTTTGGTTTTGGACCCCTCTTTCAAGTCTTTGATCAATCCATTCATATTTACAATTTGACTTGTATTTACGGTTTTGCCATTGGTCTAACCAATGTTTAATTTGCTAACTACAATCATCCAAAACAAATCTATCTTAGTGGGGTTCGGCCATACACATGGCCGAACCTCACTATCTCAAACTTGGTCCTTTAATCCTCATACTTAAGGCTAGTTACTAATCTATTCATGTAATTAACTAGTCCTTAATCTTCCATCATTTTCTTGGTTCCAAAATTACTTAAACCCATCAAATCACTCCATGGGGTTCGGCCATTCATATGGCCGAACAATAGGTTCTTTATTTCCATCTATTTACATACTAAAAATCCATTTAAGACATTCATGATTTTCATGATCAATACCTCTTTCTATGGGGTTCAGCCATACCCATGGCCGAACCCTATAGATCACCCTTGGTTCTTTTATTCATTAAAGAGATTAGGGTTCGGCCATGCAATGGCCGAACCATGCTTTACCCATATAGTCATAATTTAGACCCTTTTAAAACATTATAAAACCAACAATAATTTCTAATCATATACTTAAATCCAAATACCCATACAAGGGTCCATGGGTTCGGCCACACACATGGCCAAACCCTATGGTTCTCTTGACTCAAACATTCCATCCTTTGTGCGTGGTTCATACCCCATATTTTAGCCATAATCATAGTATGGTTCAGCCATCCCATGGCCAACCCAAAACATACATCTTATCTCTAATTAAAAGATCTAAAATCTCCATAATATTGCATGGTTTTTAAGTTTCAAAAACCATCAAAATAACCCAATCTCTTCATGGGGTCCGCCATCCAAAGTGGCCGAACCCTACATCCATGTTTCTACCCTTTTAAACCTCATCATCCATAATTTAAACCTTTGGTAGATTCGGCCATATACATAGCCGAACCATGTCTTAACCACTTTCTTATTTACAAAGACTTAGTAGAGCACTTTCTAATTCCGCGACTCCTCCAATTTGTTCTTCACTCCGCTTGTTTCTTTCCTTCCTTAGCCTCTCCTTCTTTTCTTGATCTTTTGGCCGATTGTGAGCTTGATCAATATAACTCCTCCAAAAATGGTTTGGTCAAGAGGTATAGGTTTGAGAGAGGATCGGCTTGAGTGGAATGTAAACTCTAAGCTCTTTTTCTCTCTTATCTTTGAGAGTTAATGGCTAAGAGAGAGTGTGAGGGAGAGAGAGCCAAGAGGGATTATCTTCCCTATCTCCACATGAGATAGAATTCTCAAGACTACAACGTGTATGCCATTTGAAATTTGAATATTTTTAAATGTAAAACTATCTCCATTATCTTTCCATGTGCATCCTTGTTTTGATTTGAAATAAGCCAAAACCACCTCCAATATCTCTCCATCGCGTGCCTTTGAATTTGAAATAAACCCATCTCCTCTTTGTTTGAATTTGAACATTAAGCCATATCCATCTCCATTATCTCTCCATCGTGCCTTGCCTTTGTATTTTGAAATAAACCAATATTCCTTCATCTCTCCAACGTGTATCATTATTTGGAATTTGAATTAAACATAACTTCCTCCATCTTATTTGTTTGAATTTCAAACATAAAACTGTCCACCCCATTATTTTGAATTTGAATTTTAAACCACCTCATCTCCCTGAGTTTAAATTTTGAAACAAACCAACCTCCTCCATCTTCTCCAACGTGTATCATTCATTGCCTTTGAATTTGAATTCCAAATGTAAAGCCATCCAACCCAACTCATTTGGATTTGAAATAAAAATAAATCCTTCATCTCACTTAAATTTGAAATAAAATAACTCCTTCATCTCATTTGAATTTGAAATAAAAATAACTCCTTCATCTCATTTGAGTTTGAAATAAAACCGTCCAACCCATCATTTGAATTTAAATTTAAAATGCAACTGTCCAACTCAACTAACTTGGTGGTCAACCAAGTCAACATGACCCATTGGATCCCAATTGGACATTTTGACCCAATTAACAACTTTGACCCATTGAATACATCTTATCCAATTATTCCAATTGCTACCATATCCACAATCCGTTGGGTCTTAATTGGGCAATTGACCCAATCCTTTACCCATCTAAGGTCCAATCCAATAATTTCACAATTAATAACAAATTTCATAAATATTAATAATAGAAATTCCAAGTGTTACATTGGTAATATAGGTTGAAAATGATAAACCATGGGATTGGTTTTGGACTTAAAATCTTGTAAATCAAGTGGGACTTGTTTTGATTGATTTTATATTATAAGGTAACGGGACCTCACTAAGGTGTTTACGATCATGAGCGGTTACCGACAAAAGACGCAAGGACACGTTAGCGGTCTTTGGTAGGATTCCACTCTTTGAAATCATGGGTTTATGTACATTGTTTTATCTTGATTTGATGAATTTATAGTGCAAAGGATATGTTTCAAAATGTGAGTTTTAAATGCTATGTTTATATGATAAAATAGCATGTATTGTATATGTTTCAAATATGAGTTTTTAAATGCAATGATTTGTATAATTGCATAGCATG
>CM023532.1:92016362-92097128 GCA_013350335.1 Chimonanthus salicifolius
AATGGATCTATGTGTTGGAACCTAAGCCTAAGTTGTTGGAGGCAATGGCAAGGTTGTAAATACTTGCTAAAATAGTAGGTAATGGGTTATGTTAGCCATGGATGGCATTGTTGTAATTATGGTAAAAAATAAGGGACCATGGGTTTGGCCATGGTGTATGGCCAAACCTCATGGGGATTGGTTTATGGACTTAAAATATTATAAATCAAGTGGGACTTGGTTTTAATTGATTTTATATTATAAAGTAACGGGACCTCACCAGGTGTTTACGATCGTGAGCAGTTACCGGACGAAAGACGCAAGGACACGTAGCAGTCTTTGGTAGGATTCCACCTCTTTGAAACCATGGGTTTATGTACATTGTTTTTATCTTGATTTAATGAATTTATATTGCAACGGATATGTTTCAAATGGTGATTTTATATGTTATGTTTATTTGATAAAATGGCATGTGTTTTAAATATGAGCTTTTAAATGCTATGATTTTGTATAATTGCATAGCATGTGGTATTTGCATCAAATGCATGGCATGGGAGGGATGACAGGTAACCAGGGACCCACACTCCGTCGGGGCGTCCGTAAAACACTCGTGGGGGGATACCTTGATGATGAGAATTCCATCAAGAGGATACTATGTATAATACCTTGATGATGAGAATCCCATCAAGAGGATACTATGTATGAAGACCTTGATGATGAGCATTCCATCAGGAGGATACTATATATCCGGAGATTCACACTCCGTCGGGGCGTCCGTAAAACACTCGTGGAAGGATACCTTGATGATGAGCATTCCATCAAGAGGATACTATTATTTTGTGATGGGTGGGATTCATTGCATATGATAGCATGGCATGGCATTGAATCGGCATGATTATGGCATCTATTATCGTGCAAGGCTTTCCGGATTTTATCGGTATGATTGGATCTCTATTATCATACACTGTTTTGGATACGATGCTTTATGAGTATGTTATGATTATTATAACTGATCTGATATATTTATTATATCTGGATTTTTGGTACTAACCCATGTGTTAACCCTAATTGGAATACCTACTGGGCGCGTTGTACTAACGTCCTAGTTCTACCCTTTAGTGGATGATGCATGAAACAAGGAAAACACTGAACGTGGAAAGGGACAAGCATAGGAGCTTGGAACGCTTTTAGTTTTATATTTTGTTTAAGATACTCAGGGATTAGTATTTAGAGTATCCAGATTTCGGAATGTAATAACTTAGATGAATTTGCTATGGTTGGATGTTTTATTTGGATAATGGTTAATGTGATTATTTGACTATGTACTTTGCTATCAATGGAATAGAACTTGGTTCTATTATGATTCCGCAAACTGGATGTTATCATTCCGCATGTTATGATTTTTATTCCGCATGTTGATATTGCTATGTGTGAACCATTTTAGTGGACTAAGTCCATGCACACATAGGGTTGGCCAGTTAAGGGTCGGACTTTAGAAGTTTGGACTTAGCTCGCGTCGTGACGTCTCACTCTCTATCACTCTACTCTGTTATAAAAAAAAAAATAGACTCTGAATTTACGGGAAGAAGCGAGTGAGAAAGGGCGGGGCGTTACACCAATAAAATGGTTCACACATAGCAATATCAAGATGCGGAATGAAAATCATAATCTGCAGAATCATAACATCAAATGCGGAATCATAATAGAACCAAGGTCTATTCCAATTAGATAGCAAAGTACATCAAGTCCTGAGTCATCATTCAAATACCATAATTATTAAAATTAGACATCCGACCATCTAAGTTATTACATTCCGAAACTAGTTACTCAATTACAAGTCCCTAAGTAACTTTATTCAAAACATATAAAAACAAATCATCCAAGCTCCTATGCCTGGTCCGCCTTACGTTCATTGTTCCCCTGATTACCTGCATCATCAACTAGGGTAGAAGTAGGGCTTTAGAACAACGCGCCCAGTAGGTATTCCAGTTACGGCTAACACATGGTTAGTACAAAGCATATATTATAACATAATATATTAAACCGGGTAAAATCCATGCCATGCAATGATGGCAAATATGCAATGAGTCCCACCCATCACATGTACATTAATGTACCCACCACATAGGCCTTCCTGAAGCCTCGGCGGAGTGTGGACCCTCCGGAATCTTCTTAATGGAAATCACATCAAGGTATCGCACATAGGTTCTTCGGACGCCCTGACGGAGTGTGACCCCTCCGGTTATAAATCCTCCACCCCATGCCATGCATGAGATGCCAATGAAACACATGCTATTTTAATAACCTAAACATAGCATTTAAAATCACCTTTTGAAACATATCAATCCATGCTATTTAAACAAGTTAAAACATAGCATTTGAAATTCAATAATAAAGCATATTCTTTGAAACATATTTTTATCAAACATAGGATAAAAACAAAGTACATGAGCCATGGTTTCAAAGAGGTGGAATCCTACCAAAGACCGTTCACGAGTCCTTGCGCTTCCGTCCAAGATTCGATCACCGATCGCACACCGTTTGTGAGATCCCGTTACCTTATAATATAATAATAAATCAAAACCAAGACCCACTTGATTTACCACATTTATAATCCATTAACCAAACTTGTGGGGTTCGGCCATATACATGGCCGAGCCTCACCCTTTTTGTTCATTTATCCCATTAATTACCAAAATGCCATTGAGCATAACCATAGACTTCTTTCTTACTAAGATTTCAATAATCCATTCATACTTCCAAAGCACATAATCCCATAATATAATTCATGGGGTTTGGCCATACACCATGGCCGAATCCAATGTTCCATAGTTTTTTCACGTAATTACAAAAATGCCATCCATGGCTATTATTCCATAGTCCCATCTTTTCCATCATTAAAATAGTTGTCTAAGTTAATGTCTAATCCACAAATCATCATAGGACCATAAAATTGTAACACCCCGATTTTTCAAAGATATCAATATTCACGAAAATGCCATTGAAATGGTGAATTGAAAATATATGAACCTTAGATGGGTAAATGTTGGGTTAATTGCCCAATGGAAGGTAGATGTGGATCAATGGAAATAAATGGGTAAGAATTATTTAAGATTGCCAATTGGGTCAAAAGTTCAATTGGGACCCAATGGATCATATATGAGCTAGTTAGAAGTAAATGGGTAAGGCTTGACAAATGTTTGGTCAATTGCCCTGTAACGCCTCGCCCTTTTCACCCTTCCAAAAATCAGAGTCTAAAAATTTCTTTAAAAGAAAGTAGAGCGAACAAGAGCGGGCAGTGTCACGACGCGAGCTAAGTCCGGACTACCCAAGTCCGACCCTTAACTGGCCACCCATGTGTGCATGAACTAAACCCATGAAGGACAAACCACACATGGAACTAAGTTAAAACATACGGAATAACAATAACTAATTGCAGAACTAAACTGATGAGGAATATAATCAATCTTAAATTAACCATACACTCCTAGATAGCAAAGCACAGGTCATCCATTATAAACTACTTATACCAAATCAAGGTTCACCAAACAGTTCCCAAACCATAGCAAAGTTTACTAGCTATTACATGACCATAAAAATGTAATTCAAAAGACAGTAATGTAGAAATCCCAAACATCATTCAAGCGATTAAGCTTGGGTCTTTCCTTTTTCCTTTTCCTGCATTATCCTCTAAGGATAGAATTAGGGCATTAGATCAACGCACCCAGTAGATTTCCGATTAGGGCTACCACATGGTTAGTATATAAAACATGCATATATCATAGTATATATGGTCATCAAAAACAGAAAAATCAATGCTATGTATGTATGCACATGTAATGAGTCTCTCCCATCACACATATACATAGCCATCACTTAACGAGACTCTCATCGTCAAGGTAAGTCACATTACTCTTTCATTTCATGTTGATGATATTCCTCCTGGCGGGACCCTCATCGCCTAAGGAGGCCGATATGGCTCTCATCATCAAAGTATTTCTCCTAGCGGGACCCTCATCGCCTAAGGAGACCAATGTGGCTCTCATCATTATAACATTCCTCCTGGCGGGACCCTCATCGCCTAAGGAGGCCAATGTAATTCTTATCATCATGATACTACTCCTGGCGGGACCATCATCGCCTAAGGAGGCTTTCCATAATCATCATCCAATGCATGAGATGCCAATGAATATATGAAGTACATAAATAAATCTCATGATTCAAAAACCAATTGAAACATAATAGTAATAACAACATATCTTATCAAATCATGATAAAACCAATCATCATAGTGGTTACAAGTAGGTAGGAAACCTACTTAAAATTCGCTTAAGTATCCGTTCCTTCCAAGCGTCACCTGTTCACGACTAGCATGCAGTCAAAGAGATCCGTCACCTTATTCACATAAACCATTAATCAACTTTAATCCCATACTTCATTTGGATGGGGTTCGGCCATACAACATGGCCGAACCTCATCATCTAAGTTTGGTCTCTATTTCCCATTTTTTGTCATTCTTTTAAAGTCCCCAAATCAAGTCCCTTGATTTAATAATTCCATCCATTAGCTTCATTAAAACAGTCCATTAAAATTAATATCCAAAAATATTTATAAGTGGGGTTCGGCCATACACCTTGGCCGAACCTCACTTATTTACTTAGGTCCCCTCTTTCAACTCTTGATGGTTACCCTTATTCACAAAACTGCCATTGCTACCAATACATAATTATATCATGCTTAAACATTAAACCCACCAATAGTTTCCATGAAATTGATTCATAAAACCCATAGCCATGGTCCATGGGGTTCAGCCATACATATGGCCGAACCCTATCGCTTTCACATTTGAATCTCTTTGTCATAACTTAGCCATAGTAACCCCATGGTTCGGCCATGAAATGGCTGACCTATGTCTTAATATTCACTTAGAACCCTTTTTAAACCCTTCATATTGTTCCATGATCTTCAAGTTTGAATTCAACAAAACAGTCCATATAACTCACCATTCTTTCCATCCTTTAAATCCATATAAGATGGTCCATGGGGTTCGGCCATACCCATGGCCGAACCCTATGGTTCACTTGGTTCAATGATTCCACCATATGTTCTTAATTTAGGCCCTACTCTTTAATCATAAGAACCATATGGTTCAGCCATCCAATGGCCAACCCAAAACAGCAACCCTATTTCCATTTAAATCACATAAAATTCTCCACCACTGGTATGGTTTTATCTCTCCAAAAACCACACCAAATTATCCAACACTTTCATGGGGTTCGGCCATTCAAGGTGGCCGAACCCTATGTCCATGATTTGGTCCTCTTAAACACATATTTTGTAACGCCCACCCCTTTTCACTATGCTTAATTGACCGAAAATCAGAGTCTTTTTCTTTTTTTTTTGAAAATAAAGAGTGACAAAGGGCGCCAGACGTCACGACGCGAATTAAGTCCGAGCTTCTAAAGCTCGGCCCTTAATTGGCCAACCCTACGTGTGCGTGGAACTAAGTCCAAGAGAACGGTTCACACGTAGAAAATAAGCTCGCTGAGTTATAACTTAATGCGGAATTATAATAGAGTCTATCCTACCAATTTATTAGATAGCAAGGAAGTATGTCACTTAAATTCTAAAATATCTCAAAATCATAATGTCCAAAATAAAATCCAAACCATAGCAAGTAATCTAAATTATTACAGTCCGACGAGCTAAGTTACTCAAATTACATTCCAAAATAAATTTAAGTAAATCATCTAGCCCGCTTCCCCAAGCTCCTACACTTGTCTCCCGTCACGTCCTCCGTTTCCTGTATCGTCATCTAAGGTAGAAGTAGGGCGTTAGACAACGCGCCCAGTAGGTACTCCGAGTAGGGCCAACACATGGATTAGTGATAACAAAATACATAGATAATATTATATCAAAACCATGCAATTAGGTGCAATGTCATGCAATGGGTATCCTATGTCATGAATGCCAGCCATCAAGCTCATCATCATTGTACAATGACCCTTTTTCAACCATACATAATGTCCCCCTTGATGGAAAAGCTTCATCAAGATAAAATCACACAAAGTATCCCCCTTGATGGCAAAGCCTCCTCAAGGTATAATAATAAATACGAATATCCCCCTTGATGGAAAAACTTCATCAAGATAAAATCACACAAAGTGTCCCCCTTGATGGCAAAGCCTCCTCAAGGTATAATAATAAATACGAATATCCCCCTTGATGGAAAAACTTCATCAAGATAAAATCACACAAAGTATCCCCCTTGATGGCAAAGCCTCCTCAATGTATAATAATAAATACGAATATCCCCCTTAATGGAAAAACCATCATCAAGGTATAATAAACACATAGTAACATTCTTGTTTGAATAACCTCATCAACATATCATAAAATCCATAGTAACCTTCCTGATGGATAAAGCACATCAAAATATCCCCATGTTTGTTTATCAGTCGCCCCGACGGAGCATGGACTCCGGTTTCATTTCATCCTTCCCATGCCATATCCCTCCCATGTCATGCATGAGATGCAAGTGTTAATATACTATATGATATCACAAACCATGGCATTAAAATCCCATCAATAAAACATATAATTTGAGTACCAAAAATAAATCAAGCAAAGCATCAATATACACATCATCCATGGCTTACACTGAGGTAGGAATCCTACCAAATACCGAGTAGTATTCCTTAGTGTTTCTCTCCAACAATCCGGTCACCAATCGCGCACCGCTTGCGATGTCCGATACCTTATTATACATCAATGAATCAGCCCCCGCTTTTGCCATGTTTAAGTCCCTAATAAATGCCTTAGTGGGGTTCGGCCATACACCATGGCCAAACCTCACTATCTAGGTTTGTGGGCCCCATTTAATCCATTAATCATTTAATTATGTAAGTTTAAAATCCAGCAACCCTAGGCTTCAATGATCCACAACTAAGGTCATCTTAAATCGCCTAAGTCCAAGTTTATTCTCCATGGGGCTCGGCCATCGCATGGTTCTTCATTTTTGCCAATATTTACGTTTATGCCACTCCTCTTCCATGGTTAAATTTCCTCTTCTATCCATGCACATTTAAGTCCATAACTGACCATAAACTTGGATCCATTAATGACCCATCAACCATGTCTTAAAATCATTAAAATCAGCCACTTAATTAACCTAATACCCATTCAATTAATCTCATACATAGACCTTAATCTTGGCCCATAAAATGGCTCTCAAATGAGTCATGGGTTCGGACATACACCATGGCCGAACCCATGATGTCTTTTTCTTATTTTTCCTTGGACCTATTTACATCATTTAGATCCACCATAGGTTCCACCATGAGGGAATTTAAATCATACATTTAAATCATCATTCCTTAATCATCATTAGATACATTTTGGTCCATCAACTTAACCATTATTCCCATTTATTTTTCATGGTTCCAAAATACCTAATCCATCAAAGTCTCCCCATGGGGTTCGGCCATACACCATGGCCGAACCCATGGTCCATGGTTTATCACTATTTTCACCCCTTTAAAACATTATATACTATACTTAAAAATCCATTTAAAACTATCAACCTTCTCCATCATTTTCCACCTTTTTACCCACATTAAAATTATTAAAACATCACCATAGGGTTCAGCCATACACCATGGCCGAACCAATGGTTCATGGTACATCCCCATCTACCATTTTTGAGGCCATTAAATTCATTAATCATCTTCCATGATTTTCCTCATTAAAACCCCTTTAAAAATCACTAACATTTAATCATTAGAACCTTAAGATCATAAATCATCCTTCCATGGTTTTATCCCTTAAAACTCCATTAAAATTATCTAATCACCTTCCATGGGGTTCAGCCATACTACATGGCCAAACCCTATGGTCAATGGTTTCTTCAAAAATCACATTTCCATACTTGAATAAATCTTAATACGTAGTGTCCTTAATACATCCTTTATGTTTTTCTTAATCTAATTTATCTTTCCCATTTTGTCCATTTCTCATCCTTTCCTTGGATGGATTTTAGATCCATGGCCCATGATATTTTGGCCACCATTAAATTCAAGGAAAATGGATTCCATGGTCTCTTTTTAATCTTTAAAAAAAAGTAACCTCTTGTTTAAGAACACTTACCACTCCGACAGCTCCTCCGGCTTCTCTTTTTCTCCTCTTGATTTCCTTAGCCTTTCTCCTTTCTTCTTCTCCTTGATGTTCGGCCAAGATGTGCTTGATCAAGATAAAATCCTCAAGGTTTGGGTTCGGCCAACATGGAGTGGGTTTGAGAGAGGGAAGGGAGGAGAGGATGAGAAAATGTCTAAGTCTCCTTGGTCTTGGAGTGGTGGGCCAATGCTTGAATTTTTCTTCTCTTTTCCTCTAAGTTTTTCTTCTTCTTTTCTTTTGTGTAGGATTAGCAATGAGAGGGAGGAAGAGAGGGAGAGCGTGAGATGAGAGTGGGATGGAGAGATGAGATGAAAACCCATCTCATCCCTTTGGTTTGCTTGGGCCACACTCTTCCATCATTTCCCTCCACCCACCAAGCATGGGCTCACATGCCTTAGTGGTGGTGGTTGAGATAAAACCACCACCAAGCCAACGGTTTTGGGCCTTTGAAATGGGGTGGTTTGGTCTTCCGATCTTATCCATTTGACCATCATCATGGGGGGTATGGGTCCTCATGCTTTGGGAGGTGGTGGTTGAGATGAAACCACCACCCTTAGTCCATGGTTTTGTTTTGTGTTTCTTTAAGTAGTTTGGGTGGTTTCAATGAGATGAAACCACCCATTGACTTATTCCTTTGACTCCCCATTGACCCATTTGACTAACTTAATTAATTAATTAATTGGATCCTTAACTTAAGTTAATTAATTCTCAATTAACCCCTTTAATCTCCTTGATTCTTCTCCATTAATCCACCCATGGTTGACCAAGTCAACCATGGTGGCCGACCCCACTAACTCCTAGCCTACCCGCCATCTCACTTGGTGAGGTGGAGGTGGGCCCCATTCGGCCATGTCACTTAGGCTTAATCAAAATTAACTTAGGTGATTCACATTAATTAAATCACATTAATTCACTTTGATCCTCTTTAATTCCTTTTGACTTATCCATGGTTGACCAAGTCAACCATGATGGTCGGCCCCACCTATGCCTTGGTCCACACGCCACCTCACTTGATGAGGTAGAGGTGGGCCCCACTTGGTTATGCCATCTTGATCATTTTATCACTAACTTAGGTGGTTTAATTCCAATTCAATTCATTCCAACCAATTGGGTCACCATTGGGCCCATGGCCCAATTAAATTTATTTCCTACCCATTTACCTTAGAGCTTAACCATCTTGATCCATTGGGTCCCAAATGGGTATTTGACCCAATTTGACCATTCTTGACCCAATTAATCATTATTGACCAATTAAATGAATTTCATCCAACCCATGGTCCATTGGACCATACTTGGGCCTTTGCCCCAAATTTTGATCCACTTAACATCTATTCCATCAAAATTCCCAATTTCCATCATTAAAATAAATAATAGCCACATATATATTGATTTAAAAATTCCGGGCTATTACATATTCTATGTCTCATTAAAACATGTAAAAATCAACATAATATTACATGGTTTTTACCTTTCAAAAACCATCCAAATACGAAAACAATTTGATGGGGTTCGGCCATCCAAGATGGCCGAACCCAATGATCCATTTTATCAATTTATACCACCTTTACCCAAGGTTTAGACCCTTGATGCATTTGGCCATTCCATGGCCCAAACATGTTCCCTTTTTACCAATTCAAATAAACTAAAGTCCATGGAATGCTTACCAATTTTCTTTGCCTTTCCTCTTGCTTTTGATCCTTGCTTCCTATCTTTCTTAGCCTCTCTTCCTTTGCTGATTATATGTTTGATCAATTGGTGAAGACATCACAAGCTGGTTCGGCCAAGGAGGGGTGTTCTTGAGAGAGGGAAAGAGATGAGAATTCTAAGGTTTTGCAATGACAAATTCGGCCAATTGATGGTGTTGGTTGCTTTTGTTAAACAGCCCCATATCACCCATTTAATCCTCATCAAATCTTGCTCAAACCAAGGAGTCACTTGCTGCCAAGCAAAGCACCCCTTGGCACTCCCAACGCACCCTTTGGCACTCCCATGCATCTCATCCAATTCCCATTCATTTCATTTAAAACTATGCATGGGAAACCCACTCCACAAGTCCCCAACGTGTGGGACTTGTCTTGGGTGGCTTGAGACCAAAGCACTCTTTCATCTCCCATTTGACTCAATGAATTTACAAGACCCCTTTGGTTTCCATTTCAACACAACCAACTCATAAGCCCAACTCACCACATTAAATGACACTCATTTAATGCACTTGAGTCAACTCCATTACTTAATTTAAACCCAACTCAATTCAGTCCCAACTCAACCTGATTTAACTCACAATTGAGCTTACTTGAGGGTTCACACGGTCAACCATGGTCCACATGGTCAACACGACCCATTGGGTCCCCATTTAGCTTATTGACCCAATTAACGCCTAGACCCAATTATGAGTGGTTTAGCCCCTTTGAATGTGGTTTACCCATTTGCATCAAGCCTACCCATTTATGCTCCACTTAATTTCCAATCAATTCAGCTTAACTCCATTAAATTTGGGCTCAGCCAATGGTCAAACAAGTCCATTATGACCCATTGGTCCCAATTAGGTCCTTTGACCCAATTAACCATATTGACCCAATTTGATGTTCATTATCCATTCATGATAAATTGACCCTTATACTATGTTCATAAGGTCATAATTTGAACAATGGGCCCCACCATTTTCTTATCTATGATCATAATCTTCTAATTTACCACTCCAATGGCATTTTTGTAAATATCAATATCTTTGAGAAAACAGGGTGTTACAATATAACCCTCATTTTAAATTTTTTGTTCCGAAAATCGAACGAAGTAGGGTTCCAAAATAAATTACATAAACCCTTCAGGATGAGCTGTTCTCATGTTATATCTTTTTCTCGTGAGTCATTTGTGATCTCACATACATCAATCTACTCTGTTTCACTTTAGCTGCTCTCATAATATTTTCCATACGTACCTGCTCAATATGTTCTTTCATCTACTCTTTGTGTGAGGTAGTCTATCAATACGAGCCTATGCTCAAAGCTTTTTCTGATTCCATTTTAACTAGGTTTCTAGTTGTACTCTCCTGGAATTCCATCGGCTAACTACAGAGTCAGGTGATCAGTCTAACTCGACAGTCACCCATAGCTTCCCATTCAAGTTTCACTAGACTCTCCCGTTAAATACGTCTCCAAAATTTTGCAGATCTTCATTTGCACATATGTCACTATGTGACTATCACCTTTTGTTCCAACTTCCACGATACCAATACCCGTTATCAATCCAAACCACCATGGGAATAATCACCCATGGTTAAATACATCCATCCCTGGTATCACTCTTTCAATAAATATAATCTATCCCTGTTTAATAATCATCTATGAATATAACCCACCTATGGGTATAATCCATTCATGGAAACCATCCATCCTTGGTATCACTTTGTCCTTGAGTATCATCTATCCATGATTAATAATCATCCATGAATATAACCCACCTATGGGTATAATCCATTCATGGAAACAATCCATCCTTGGTATCACTCTGTCCATGAGTATCATCTATCCATGATTAATATCCGTAGGAACAACATTCAAATGAATCACTATAAGACTGTGGCAACCATATCAAGTCACAAATATTCCTCGACCCCTTAGCAAGACTTAGGGCCCATGACTTACCAAGCAGAAGACCCACGTCCAACGTGATCCGGTCTATCTTGCCCTGCATCCCTTCACTTCATAGGTGATTCAGTCAAGCTCTAAGGCGGTTGATCCGCGTTTGACGAGACTAGTACCAACCCCACAGGGTAAAATAGTACCTAGCTCTGCGCATTCCCGCACATCTAGTGTGCAAAATAGCCGTGAGAGCGCCCTCTAGCGCGTAGCATGCCAGGGACCCACTCCTCAACGGTAGTCCTACGGGACCAAGTCTGTAAGTGCCCCGGTTCGTCCGAGTCACCCTTATTGTCAATTGCGTGACTCAGTTGGACTTGCCTTGGATGTATAAGAAGATCTACTATGAAGTTGAAGCGTCTACACCGAATACGGTATTGGCACACAGGTAAGTGAACCGTAGGAGACCTTAGGCTAAGTCTGTAACACCCCAATTTCTCAATAATATGAATATTTACGAAAATGCCACTAGATTGGTGAATTTAATAAATGTGATTGTAAATGAGGAAATGGTGGGGTCCATTGCTCAAATTAAGACCCTATGAGCATATTATAAGTGTCAAATTTGATTGAATGGGTAATGAACATCAAATTGGGACAAAATGGTTAATTGTGTCAAAGGACCCAATTGGGACCCAAGGGGTCATGGTGGATTTAATTGACCATTGGGTGAGCCCAAATTTAATGGGTTTAAGCGGAATTGATTGGAAATTAAGTGGAGCATAAATGGGTAGGCTTGATGCACATGTGAAAACCAAATGCAAATGGCTAAAACAACCCATAAATGGGTCATGGAGTCAAAACGGGTCAACAAGCTAAATGGGGACCCAATGGGTCGGGTTGACCATGTTGACCATGGCTGACCGTGTGGGCCCTCAAATGAGCTCAATTGTGAGTTAAATCAGGTTGAGTGGGACTGAATTGAGTTGGTTTTGAATTAAGAAATGAGTTGACTCAAGTGCATTAAATGAGTGTCATATAATGTGGTGAGTTGGACTAGTGAGTTGGGTGAGTCAAAATGGAAATCAAAGGGGCTGTAAATTAAGTGAGTTAAAGGGGAGATGAAGAGTTACTTGGGTCTCAAGCATGATGATTAATGGAATTGAATGAGATTGAGATAAAAGTCTCATGGGAATATGGAGGGGTTTCCATCTCATATGGAAACCCATGCCTCCAACGTTGGGATGCCAATGGGTGCATTGGTTGGCAGCAAGTGTCTCATTGGTATGAGCAAGATTTTATGAGGGAAATGAGTGGATTAAGTGGCTGATTTAACAAAAGGAATGAACACCTCCTATGGCCGAATGCACATTGCAAACCTTGGAGTTCCATCTCTCCCTCTCTCTCTGTCCAAACTCATTCTCTTGGCCGAACCAGCAGTGGTGTTTTCCACCTTTGATCAAGCACCAATTTGGCTAGAAGCTAAGGAAAAAGGAAGGAAACAAGAGGGAAGAAGGCAAAGAGCAAAGACAAGAAGAAAAGCTTGGAATTTGGTAAGCATTTCCATGGAATTTTGTTTAATAAAATGGGATAAATGAAACATGGTTTGGCCATGGGTTGGCCGAATCTACCAAGGGTATGGAGTAGGTATATTGATGGTTAAAAGATAGAAAACATGGACCATAGGGTTCGGCCACCTTGGTTGGCCGAACCCCATGAAATGTGATGGTCATGTTGATGGTTTTTATAAAGTGAAAACCATGCAAAGTGATGGACTGATTTGGATGTTTTATTTAGACTGAAGATGCATGTTTTAAAAAAGAATTGAGTGTCATGTTTTGGGCCATGGAATGGCCGAATGTATCAAGGAATTTAACCTTGGGTAAAGGTGGTATAGATCGGCGACCTTGGATGGCCGAACCCCATGAAATTGGGTTGGTTGTTGGATGGTTTTTGAAAGGTAAAAACCCGGTAATATTATACTGATTATTACATGGTTAATGAGACATAAAATATGTTTAAGAGGACCAAGTCATGGACATAGGGTTCGGCCACTTTGGATGGCCGAACCCCATGAAAGTGTTTGATGATGGGTAGGGCTTTGGAGAGATAGAAATCATATCAATGGTGGAGAGCTTTACATGTTTTAAATAAGTCTAAGTATTTGACAAAAGGGGTTTAAATCATAGGCCATAAGGTTTGGCCAATTGGGATGGCCGAACCTTATGAAATGGTGTGCTAATTTTTTGGTGATTTGTAATGGTTTTGAGGGATAGAAACCATGCAATATTATGGGATTTCTATGTGATTAAAATGGTGATATAGGTACTGTTCTGGGTCAGCCATTGGATGGCTGAACCATATGGTTCTTATGATTAAAGAGTAAAGCCTAAGTTAAGTACATAGGATGGAATCATTGAACCAAGGGAACCATTGGGTTCGGCCATGTGTATGGTCGAACCCCATGGACCATTTTATATGGACTGTTTTGTTGAATCAAAGGGTTTCAAGTTTGAAGATTATGGAACAATATGAAGTATTTAAAAGGGTTCCAAGTGAACATTTGGACAAGTCATGGGTCGGCCATTTCATGGCCGAACCATGAGTTTTCTATGGCTAAGTTGTGACATGAAGGTTCAAATGTGGAAACCATTGGGTTCGGAACCCCATGGACCATGACTATGGGTTTTATGAATCAATTTCATGGAAATAATCGGTGGTTTTTAAAGTTAAAAGCATGATATAACTAAGTATTGGTAGCAATGGCAGTTTTGTGAATAAGGGTAACAATCAAGAGATGAAATGAGGGACCAAACTTAGATGATGTGGTTCGGTCATGTTGTATGGCCGAACCCCATCAAAATAAATGCTTGGGATTAAAGTTGATTCATGGTTTATGTGAACAAGGTGACGGATCTCTTTAACGGCGCGCTAGTCGTGAATGGGTGACCCATAAAAGGATCGGACACATAAACAAATTTTCAGTAGGTTTCCTACCTACTTGTAACCACTATGATGATTAGTTTTATCATGATTTTGATAAGATATGTTGTTATTATTATTATGTTTCAATTTGTTTTTGAATCATGAGATTTATGTACATGCTTCATATATTCATTGGCATCTCATGCATGGACATGGGATGATGATTATGGAATGCCTCCTTAGGCGATGAGGGTCCCGCCAGGAGGAATATCATCAAGAAGAAATGAAAGTGTATTGTGATTTACCTTAATGATGAGAGTCTCGTCAAGTGATGGCTATGTATATGCATGATGGGAGGGACTCATTACATGTGCATATTTACATAGCATTGATTTACCTGTTTTGATGACCATATATATTATGATATATGCATGTTTTTATATATTAACCATGTGGTAGCCCTAATCGGAAATCCTACTGGGTGCGTTGAACTAACGTCCAAATTCTATCCATAGAGGATAATGCAGGAAATGGAAAAGGGAAAGAGAAGGTCGTGGACCTGGAGGGGAGTCAAGCTTAAGCGCTTGTCTTTTGAGTTATATTTTATGGACATGTAACAGCTAGTAAACTTTACTATGGTTTGTTTATGGTATTGACAATGGATGTTTGGATTAAGTTATTTAATAATTGAGACTTGTACTTGCTATCTATTCAGTCTAATTCCGCAGTTAGTCTAGTTTATTCCGCATAACTTGTTTAGTTCCATGTGTGGATTGTTATCGTGGGTTTAGTCCATGCACACATGGGTTGCCAGTTAAGTGTTGGACTTGGGAAGTCCGAACTTAACTCGCGTCGTGACGCCGCCGGTCTCTTCTGGTGTTTTTCTATTATTATTTAAAAAAAATTAGACTCTGATTTCTCGGAGAGGGCGGGGCATTACAAAGTCAAATACCTTAGATGTCAATTGGAAAAATAAGATAATAAGTGATTTTCAACCTCGAGACCTCATGCAATCTACCGAGGCCTCGCAGCCAGTTATGCGGAGCTGAGTTGAGTCTAGCTGACCCTGTGTCAAGCTGACTCAGTCTCTTACAGATTTAGAAAATTTAAGTCTGTGTCTATTTAATTGAGAGGAAATTATGGTAAATTGATTGGAAGCTTATTTTGGTAAATAAATTTATCCACATGGTGAATGGGTAATTATGGTAAATTGATTGGAAGCTCATTATGGTAAATAAATTTAACCATATGGTGCGATGCTGTCACCTCTCTTAAAATTTGAATTTGAATACCCTTGAGGAGCTGTCCATGACAAGTATGGAAAGGCTCCTCCATGAGCTTTAATCCATCTTTCAAATCTTCCATCTAATCTTTGATTGATGGCTAAGATAAATGTTACAAATCATGCACGATGGACTTGAGCTGGCTGCTATCTGGATGGATTTTGTCTGTCAGATTAAGCAGCACATATGTGCTGTCTTTCCAACAAATTACCACTGGCGAGGCCTCACCAGAATCAGCGAGGCCTTGCAGGCGTGACTAACTGCAGACCTTAAGACTGTTTATAAAATAACAGTAAGGTTGTTGTTCAGAGTACCGAATACACTCAGAAAAAACTCAGGAACAGAATTACCAATGAGTGATCATTCGGCCTTCCCTCTAAACACCTTCTTCATCATCTTCCTTAGTGAATGTTTGGGTAATCAATACCACAATCCTGATAAAAAGTAAGGTGTTCATATCGGACTATAAAACCAGTCATACCCTTGTCCTATACTACTGTGCCAATAATCATTTTGATGGAGCTAAACTAATGGAAAGGAGCACACAGATTCAGTAAAGAAGAAAGAGCTTAAAGGAAAACGGTCAAGGTCCAAGGCAAGTATCTCTTCTTTGTTTTATTTCAAACATTGTAAAGTGGATTAGAACATTGTGTTCGAACCACTCTAAAAAATAGGTGTAGAGGATTAGACCGATTGGGTTGAACCTCTATAAAAAACTAGGTTGTACTATTTGGGTGTGAGACCCATTGATAGTATATTTGGGATAGCCCTAGAGAGGGTGAGCCCAACAGTGGATGTAGGTTCAGGTGAACCGAACCACTATATATCGTTGTGCATGTGTGGTTTGCATTAATGGTTTGATTCATATGTTTATAACTTGTACACACATTTATTCCGCTGCACATATTGTTAAATTTGATAAATTATTTAAAAAGGAACTAAAATTGAAAATCGACCTATTCACCCCTCCTCTAGGTCGTGCATACTTCTAGTAACGGAATTTCAATTGGCATCAAGAGCCAGGTTACTCTGAGTTGGACTTAATCGTCCGAGTTGATCTGGTACTAGAATCATGTATAGAGGTGATAGTCACCCTGTTTCCAAACCTCCCTATTTTGACGACTCTAACTATGCCTCTTGGAAGGCAAAAATGAAAAGCTTCTTTTTATCACTTGATGGAGCCGTATGGGAATCAGTAGTAAGGGGTTGGGAACATCATGTTATGGAAATCTATGAAAAATCAACCAAAGATGAAGTAGGAAAATCTGTTCAACTAATCATTGGTACTAAATCTAAGGATTACTTCACCTGGACAGACATGGAAAAAACTCTATATACTGCAAACGGAAAGGCTTTAAATGCCATTAATTGTGTTGTCTCACCAGATGAGTTCAAGCGTATAATGACATGTGTGACAGCTAAAGATGCTTGGGACATCTTAGAAAAGACACATGAAGGAACCTCAGTTGTTAAAAGGTCTAAACTTCAAATCCTCCAGTCACAATTTGATAACATACGAATGGAGGAAAATTAAATGTTTATGAAGTTCTATTCGAAATTAAGTGACATTGTAAATTCCATGTGGGCCTTAGGTGTAATAATCCCTGAATCTAAAATTTGTACCAAAATATTAAGAAATCTGCTCAAAAGTTTTAAGCCCAACGTAGCCGCCATTGAAGAATACAGAGATGTGTCTCTAATGAGGGTTGAAGACTTGGTAGGATCCCTTCAAACCTATGAGCTTCACTTTGATGATGAAAAACCTAAGAAAAAATCAATTGCTCTAAAATCTTCTCTAAAAACTAAATTTAAAAGGGATGAAGAATCTGATGACTCACAAAGTGATACAAATGAAGAGGTTGCCACTATTGCTAAAAATTTCTTAAAACATTTTAATATGAGGAAAGAGTTAATAAAGAAGACTATAGAGAATTCAATAAAAGTAAAACACATTTTTTAAAAGAAAAGTCAAAAGATAGATTTAAAGAAAAATCCAAGCCCAAAGAAACTCAATGTTTTAATTGTGATGGATATGGTCACTTTGCTAATGAATGTCCTTCTAAGAAGAGATCTAAAAAGAACGCCATGACCACTATGGTGGAAGAAGACACATCACAATCTGAAAGTGAATCCGATGTGTCAACCCATGAAGATGTTGTCAAGACAAAATGTTTCATTGCTTCCATCTCTGATGATCCTCAAAATGCTCCAAATGTTGAAAGTGATAGTGAGGATGATGGCTTACAAGAAGCTTATAATGCTTTGTTCTTATAAAGCAAAGATTTAGCTAAAAGACTTGGTAAATCTAAAAATGAAAATGTAAAATTGAAAAATCAATTAAAAACTGAAAAAGAAACATTTGAAAAAGACTTAAAAATTGTTAAAAATGAAAATCTATGTCTTCAAGAAAAGCTAAAATTGGCTCAAGATGAAACTTTAAAACTAAAGAAAGATGAGTCAAAAATTAGAAGTGAAAAAAAAAAACTGGAATTTGACTTAAACCAGTTAAGGAGTTAGAAAATAAAATTTGAAGATAAATTTACTCAAGGGGAAGAAAAACTTGAAAAACTCTTAAGTATTGGAAAACATTTTGGAGATAAAACTGGTCTAGGTTTTGATAAGAAATCTAACTCCAAAACTGTTTTTGTGAAAGGTGAGCATTCTTTCTCTAAATCTTCTAATGTGACATGCTACTATTCTGAAAAGTTAGGTCACCTACAGTTTGAATGTCCCCTAAGAAAGAAGCATCACAAAGAGAAGTTCACTTTTGTCCAACCAAAGGTACATCATAGAAGGGACAATGTCAGGCAAAATTTTGAAAGAAGAGATCAAAATCAGCTCTTAAATCAAATAGTAACAAATTTGCTAAATGAGCTTCTCAAACATAGAACTGACTCAAAGAATTTCAGCTCATCCCTCCGCCCATCTTCCTTCAATGCGAAATGGGTTCAGAAGGTGAGAGGGTGTGTTTAGGCCCCTTGATGTTTTCGGATCCTCATTGTACCTAAAAGGAAAATGTATTTTTTTGAGGATCTCACAAATTGGTTGGTGGTGGATCTTTCTTAGTTTCAAATATTGGAATAAATGCTTATTTAAAATTGATGTTTGTTTAAATCTGTTTCTCCATGATATTATTGTGTAGTACCTTTGTCAATTTATGACAAAAAGGGGGAGAAAAATGGTACTAATGTTGAGGGGGAGAAATTTCAAAATCCCACCTAGTTGCATATGTCTTTTGCAGGAATTTTTTTTACAAGCATCATTTCAAGAAATTCAAGTCTTCATATGGTCATTGTTTGAGTTGTATTTTTTTAAGGACTTGTATTTCATTGTAAAGGGGAAATTGGTGTAATGGGTAGTGTAATGCCCGCCCTTTTTTTTAAAAAAAAACTTATATCCTACACTTTGTAAATCCATTTAAAAACTATCATTTCCTCCATCATCTTCTATAATTCATAAATGTTTAATTCACCATTTTCATCCTTTAATACCCATTTGAAAATCACATACTATACTCCAAATTTTCAAACTTTAGAAAAACATTAACCATTGAGCATCTAAGAGCCCTAACCCCCATAGATCACTAACCATGGGGTTCGGCCACCTTGTATGGCCGAACCCTATAGTTCCATGATTTCCTTTAAAATATCATACCTCCATTTGGATTTAAATCATCCATTTACATCACCATTTTCATTCCATCTAAACATCACATTCTATACCTTTACATCCTATTTAAAATCACCTATCTTAAATCATTTGCAAACTAATTATCATTAATCATTCTCCACCATTTTAAACCTTCTAATCTTAATAAAATCATCAATTACTTAGCATTTAGGAAACCTAACCTTTTTCTCCATATTTTTCCATACTTCCATCATCCATCATTTTATTTGCCACCATGGGGTTCGGCCATGCTACATGGCTGAACCCTATGGCCCAAAATTTCCTCCAAATTTTTTTTTATACAATCCCATGTTTAAAAATTTAATTACAAACCATCCCTAATCCATTACTTAATCCATTCCTCCATCTTATCCATTCATTATCCTACCATTGGATGGATTTTTCAATTCAAAGCCTATGATGGTTTGGCCACCATCCAATCCAATGAAATGGATTCCAAAACTTAAAACCCTAAAAATTAAATTTCTTGTTTAGAACATACTTACGATCTGACGACTCCTCCAGTCTTTATCGCTCCCGTCAACTTCCTTGGCCTCCTTTCTTCTTCCTCTCCTTGTTTGATGGGCTAGATGAGCTTGATCAATGGTGGGACATGTTTGGATCGGCTAAGGTAGATGGAGTTTAGGTTGAGAGAGAAAGATTATGGGGATGAGGAAGATGTTTCAAGGATCTTGATCTTGGGGTGGCCCAAGACTTATCCTTTCCTTCTCTTTTCTTCTTCTTTCTTCTAAATTTTCTTCTAAGTTTTTCTTCTCTTTTGATACATGGAGGGACGGTTTTTGTGTGTGAGGAGAGATAGAGTGAAATGAGAGGGATTAGTTTGGAAGGAGATGGAGGTGGGTGGAGTAACCTAGACTCCACATTAATTTCCCCACCCACCAAGCATGGGCTAGCTTGACTTGGGTGGTGGTGGTTGAGACCCAACCACCAAGCATGGCTCCCATGTCCTCTTTGACTTGTTTATGTTGACCCTAATTAATCAACCTAATTAATTAAGTTAAGTCCTCACTTAGGTTAATTAATTTCCATCCAATTTAATTCCATTAAATTATCTATATAATAAACCCACCCATGGTTGACCAAGTCAACCATGGTGGACGGCCCCCACCTATACCTACCCCACCCGCCACCTCACTTGATGAGGTGGAGGTGGGCCCCACTTGGCCATGTTATTTTAATTCCATTGATTTTAACTTAGATAATTTTACAATAATTTTAATCAATTTAATTTACCTTAATCCACCTTAGTCTTCTTAAATTTATCCATGGTTGACCAAGTCAACCATGATGGTTGGTCCCACTTTTTCCTTGCTCCACACGCCACCTCAATTGGTGAGGTGGAGGTGGGCCCCATTTGGTCATACCATTTCATTTCATTACTAACTTAAGGGTTTTAATTCCAAATCACCCTTTTTAAATTAATTGGCCCACCATTGGGCCCACGGCCCAACCGATTATTTTCTACCCCTTTACCTTAGGGTTTGGACCAATTTTGATCCATTGGGTCCCACATGGTGATCGGGCCCACTTTGACTCAAATTGACTATCTTTGACCCAATTACTTCTCATTGACCCATTGAATGGATTTCATCCAATTTGTGGCCCAATTGGGCCATTCTTGGACCCTTGTCCCAAAGTTGATTCATTTGGCATTTTCATCACATCAAATTCCAAATTAAAATAATTAAATGTCCAATATATATTGCTTCGAAAATTCGGGCTATTACAATAGAATCCTCTTTTGAAATTTTCGTCCCGAAAATTCGAGCGAAGTAGGGGTCCAAAACAACTCATGCAAAGAGCTCCTGGTAAGCGGTTTTCATCTCCGACTCAAGTTTCCAGGTGGTTTCTTCACTGCCATGTCGTTCCCATACCACCTTGACGAACTGAATGGCGCGGTTCCGTAGCACCCTTTGTTCGCTTCCAATAACTCTGACCGGCTTCTCCACATATGTCACATCGATTTGTACATCGATGTCTTGAACATTTATCACATGGGAAGGATCAGGATTGTACTTTCTCAGCATGGACACATGAAATACATCATGTAGAGATGACAGCTGTGGAGGGAGCGCTAATTGATAAGCTACCCCTCCCACCCTCTTCAGTATTGGGAACGGCCCCACAAATCTAGGCGACAGTTTCCCTTTCTTCCCGAATCTCATGTGCCCCTTCCGTGGTGAGACTTTCAGAAATACCAAGTCTCCCACCTCAAACTCGAAGAACCTTCTCCTCTTGTCGGCATAGTTTTTCTGGCGGTTCTGTGCAGTGAGTAGATGTTGCCGTGTCAGCTTAATCTGTGCTGTAGTCTCTGCAACCAAATCCGGCCCAATCAATGCAGGTTTACCGGCCTCTGTCCAACACACTGGCGATCTACACGGTCTACCATACAAGGCCTCAAATGGAGCCATCTGAAGGCTTGCCTAGTAACTGTTATTGTAAGAGAACTCCACCAGTGGCAAATGATCCTCCCATCCGCCTTTGAAGTCTAGCATGCATGCTCTCAGCATATCCTCTAGTGTCTGTATCGTTCTTTCTGACTGCCCATCAGTCTGTGGGTGAAATGCTGTGCTAGTTAATACGTCGGTCCCCATAGCCGACTGCATGCCCTGCCATACTCGGCCTGTGAATCGTCCATCCCTGTCGGACACAATAGACCGGGGGATACCATGTAGCTTGATGATCTGTCGGATGTACCGTCGACCCAAAGTCTCTGATGAATCTGTCATTTTGATGGGAAGAAATGTCCGGACTTGGTCAACTGGTCCACTATGACCCATATCGCATCATTGCCCTTTGATGACCTTGGCAACCCTGTTACAAAGTCCATGGATATGTGTTCCCATTTCCATTCTGGTACCTGTAAGGGTATACGTAGGCCCGGTGGTTTCCGATGTTCTGCTTTAACCTGCTGACAAGTTAGGCAGCAAGCGACAAAGGCTACCACATCTTTCTTTAGTCCATGCCACCAATAATGCCTCTTAAGATCATGAAACATTTTCGTGCTGCCCGGGTGGATAGAGAGTTTGGTTTGATGTGCTTCAATCAACAACTCTCTTCTGCAATTCTTAGGTACGTATGTCCTGCCTCGGAACATAAGACCTTGTCCGGGTCGTAACTCCCACTCCGGTACAACCTCACCAGTAGACATCTTAGCCCAAATCTCCTCCACCTCTGGATCTGTCCGTTGCTCCCGTTCAATCTCAGAGACCATGTTGGATCATATGATCAGATTATATATGGTTCCATGATTATTGAGGTAGAGTTTAAATTCTCTGATGGTATTCAGTACCTCCCATTCCGTCCTGATCATGTTGGCTACTGTCGCATGTGACAAGCGGCTAAGGGCATCTGCCACTTTGTTCGCCTTGCCCGGATGATACTGAAGTGCGAACTCATAATCCGCCAGATATTCCATCCATCTACGCTGTCTCATATTGAGTTCTTTCTGATCAAATAAGTACTTCAAACTTTTGTGATCCGAGAACACCTCAAACTTTTCACCATAGATGTAGTGTCTCCAGCTTTTGAGAGCGAAGACCACCGCTGCTAGTTCTAGATCATGTGTGGGATAATGGCGTTCATGAATTTTCAACTGTCTTGATCCGCACGCCACCACACGATTACTTTGACTGAGTGTACACCCCAGTCCCTCACCGAAGGCATCACGGTACACCTCATAATTTTTGCCTCTTTCCGGCAAGATCAGAATAGGAGCGGTCGTAAGCCTCTCCTTTAGCTCCTCAAATCTTTGATTGCACAGATTGGACCACTCAAACTTGACTCCTTTCTGAGTGAGTAGGGTAAGTGGAGCCGCAATCTTGGAGAAGTCCATGATGAATTTCCGATAGTAACCGGCCAATCCCAGAAAACTGTGGATCTCGGTCACATTTGTCGGCGCTTTCCATTCCTTGACTGTTGCTACCTTAGCCGGGTCCACGGCTGTACCTTCCTCTGATGTGATGTGCCCCAAGAAGTTGACTTTAGATAGCCAAAATTCGCATTTGCTGGCTTTGGCATACAATTGGTTCTTTCTCAAGGTGTCTAGGACTATCCGCAGGTGCTCGGCATGTTCCTTCTGACTTTTGGAGTAGATCAGGATGTCGTCAATAAATACGATCACAAACTGATCTAAGTAAGGATGGAATATCCTATTCATCAGATCCATGAACACCGCCGGTGCATTAGTAAGCCCAAACGGCATGACTACATACTCATATAACCCATACTGTGTCCTGAAGGCAGTCTTCTCTATGTCCTCCTCTCTAAGCCGAATTTGATGGTATCCGGACATCAGGTCAATCTTGGAGAAATGAGAGGAACCCCTAAGTTGATCAAACAGATCATCAATCCGGGGTAGGGGTACTTGTTCTTGACAGTCAGCTGATTTAATTTCCTATAGTCCACACACATTCGTAGGGTACCGTCTTTATTTTTCACAAATAACACTGGGGCTCCCCATGCGGATGTACTGTTCCGAATGAAGCCTAGTCTGAGCAGTTCATCAATTTGCTTCATCAGCTCGGTCATCTCAGCTGGTACCATCCTATAATGGGGTAATGATACTGGAGCGGCGCCGGGGTATAATTTTATTTCAAAGTCTATCTCCCTCTTGGGTGGCAAACCAGGGAGTTCTATTGGGAATACCTCGGCAAAATCTGCTACTACCGCCGGAAGTTCAACCATTGGTGCTTTATCTAGTCTGAGGTTGTTAAAGGCGAGATGGTTCAATTCCTCTTGCAGCCTTCTAGGGATACCCTGCCTGTCAGCGTGTACCACGTACCGCTTTCCCTCGGGTGACCAAAATATCACCCTACGAAGGTGGCAATCAATATGGGCCTGATATGTAGTCAACCAGTCCATGCCAAATATGACATCATATTCTGCCATATCGATTACTAAATAATTGAACTCGAATCTGAATCCCGCGAGTTCCGTGTTCAATGCCGTACATATTAGTCCTAATGATGTGTCTCCGACGGGGGATACAATGGTGAGTGATGTGAACAGGTTTTGTACTAGTGTACCCGTGGCAGATATGAATGCAGCAGATATGAATGAATGTGATGCCCCAGAGTCAAATAAAGTAACAGCATAGGAACTACCAATTACAGCCATACCTTGCATCACTGAACGGTCCACTGCTACTGGAGATGGTATGGTAAAGAGTCATCCAGCTCCTGCAGGTTTTGGTGCCCGCCTCTCCTGATTGTATGTCTTGCCTCCCCGTGACAGAGTTGA
This sequence comes from Chimonanthus salicifolius, assembly GCA_013350335.1. Classification (NCBI taxonomy): domain Eukaryota; kingdom Viridiplantae; phylum Streptophyta; class Magnoliopsida; order Laurales; family Calycanthaceae; genus Chimonanthus; species Chimonanthus salicifolius. The sequence goes on from CM023532.1 coordinate 92,041,231, forward strand.
TCTAGTTGGAGGGCGGAAAGCACCCCTGGAGTTAGAGGGTCGGTTGATCTGTGGACAATCCCTCTTGAAGTGGTCTTGTTGGTCACACTGGTAACATGTGTTCCCACCTCGGGGAACCTGTGTGACTGGTGTTGATAAGGAGGGCTGATTGGGGCGGAAGCCCCCGGTAGATCCCGTGGAGGGTGAGGACCTACTAGGATTCGGGCGGAACTTCTTGTTGGGTTGGAATGTACCCCGCCCACCTTGCCCTCGGCGGTTGTCGAACCGCACTATCTCATTTAGTTCCCGTTCTGCGATGGTGGCCCTGCTAACCACCCCTGCCAGTGTGGGCTCTTTGAAAATGGTCACTCTAGTCTTGATGCTTGGCCGAAGGCCCCGTTCAAACTTGCGGGCCCTTCGGTGTTCAGTATCCACCATATAGAACCCATAGATAGACAGCTTAAGAAATTCTCTGTGATACTCCGCCACTGTCATGTTGCCTTGTACCAATGAGATGAAGGCTTCAGTCTGGCTCTCTCTTTCTTCCTCCAGAAAAAATTGTTCTAGGAAGGTGGCTGAGAACCACTCCCATGTCATGGGGATTCGTTCTCTTTCCGGTACCAGCGTTTGTTGCTTTTCTACCACTTCCCACTAACTACTGGCATCCTCGATTAGTTGGGATGTGGCCAGTAAGATCTTATCAGCAGGACTGGAAACCTGGAGCAAATTCAAGATTTGATTGATCCTCTTTAACCAGTGCTCAGCTCCCACAGCCCCTTCCTTTCCCTTGAAGTAGGGAGGGCGCTGTTGTTGGAAGTCCTTGACCATCTTCCGTTTACCGGAGTCGCTAGCGGTCACATTGCCGCTTGAGTGTTGTTGTAGAGCAGAAGTGATTGCCGCTTGAACTATGTCTTTCAACTCGGGAGGTATACCTTCTATATTTATACTATTTTGTCCCTCGGCTGTATGAGGTGTGGTTGTACTTCCTCGTCCTGACGAGGGGGTGTTATCTCTTTCTCTACCCGTGGGTTGCGGCGGGTTCTTCTTTTCGGCGGCATTTCCTAAGTCATCGAAAAATATTGACTTAGTTCCCTCATAATATTGGCATGTTCATAGTTTCAGAACAATTTTCCTAAGTATCAAATATTTCCTTCAATTTTGGGGGAGAATTATCGATTAAGTATACTTCATTCTTGGGGGAAACTTCCTAAGTATCGAATATCGTTTCTTTCATTTGGGGAAAGTTGCCAAAGAAGCATACTTGGTTTGGGGAAAACTTCCCATCTATCTATGTTTGTCCATTTTTGTGGAATTGGGGGAAAATTTTCCTACGTTTGATAAATCCATCAATGTTATATTTATTGCACTTCCTTTACTATCATTTTCTTACGTCAAATGTGGCGTTCAGATTGAATGTTTTCAGTCTGACTCAATCGAAGTAGATTAATCCGGCCCCCGTGCAGCGGACTCCGAAAAGTCGGTCAGTTGGGATTCTTAGCTGTCAGTGAGACATGCAACCGTCTTAATCTTACTTCGAACGATTCATTCTTTTGATTTCGCTATGATACCAACTGTAACGCCCGCCCCTTTTTTCACCTGTTTTCCGAAAATCAGATTCTATTTTTTTTTTGAAATAGAAGAGTGAGAGAGGGCGCGGACGCCACGACGCGAGTTAAGTCCGAGCTTCTAAAACCCGACCCTTAACTGGCCAACCCACGCGTGCGCGGAGCTAAGTCCACGAGAACGGTTCACGCGTAGGAAGTAAGCTCGTGGATTATGATTATTGCGGAACATGATAATAGAGTCTATCCTGCCGGTTTTTAGATAGAAGGGAAGATACAACATTGAATTACCAAAATGCCCCTATGTTCATATTTATATCACAAAATATAATCGTCCATAAGTAACGTCCAAACCATCGCAAGAAATGTAAACTTATACAAGCCGACAAGCTAAGTTACTTTAAAATTACATCTCCAAAATGTAAACGTAAATAAACTAAGACTGCGCTGCCCAAGCTCCTAAGCTTGGCTCCTGTCATGTCCACCGCTTCCGCCATCCCCTGCGTCATCAGCTAGGGTAGAAGTAGGGCGTTAGTCAACGCGCCCAGTAGGACTCCGAGTAGGGCTAGCACATGGATTAGTGATAACACATATACCGATAAAATAACATATAACAAAATAAGCATGTGATGAATGTTATGCCATGGGTGCCTATGTCATGTGTCCCACCCATCATCCGTATGATCATACAATGTATTATCCCCATGTTTGCTTCTCGGTCGCCTCGACGGAGCATGGACTCCGGTTATAGCATAAGAGCTATCCCCATGTCTGATTCTCGGTCGCCCCGACGGAGCATGGACTCCGGTTATGGCCCCTCAGCTATCCCCATGTTTGCTTCTCGGTCGCCCCGACGGAGCATGGACTTCGGTTTGTTTATTTTTTTCCGCCCATGCCATGCATGAGATGTACGTGCATTATGCTATGTAGTATATAGATAAACCATAATTTTGATATACCATACATAGCCATATAATGCATGATGTTAAAATATAATCCATATGATTCATAATTTAAAACTCATCATAAGATAAATCATAATCATAAATCCATCATAAGCCAAATCAAAATAATCAAAAATACCATCACATATCCATCGCTTACAAAAAGATAGGAATCCTACCGAATACCGTGTAGCGTTCCATTACGTTTTCCGTTCGATAGTCCGGTCGCCGATCGCGTACCGTTTGCGACGTCCCAATACCTTATTACATTTACCGAATTAGTCCATACGTTATCCATGATTAAATTCCTATCTGATCATGACCCTATATCCATTCAATGATCCTTTACAAGTTTATTAAAAATCGGTCCTTAACTTAGCCCATTATCCATTTGGTTAAAACACATACATAAATCCGATTTTGGCCATTTCAAATATTACATTGAGCGAGCCTAAAACGCAGCATCTATACATTTCAATTAATCATTCATAATGCATTCGATTCCATGTCTAATCCACATAGGGTTCGGCCATGTACCATGACCAAACCCATGGTTCTTCAAAGTGGCTATAAATTATGGTTTTGCCACTCCTCTTCCATGTACATTTTGAATTCGTATTTGACCCATAAAATTGGGCCCATTTATAATTCCATAACATATCCAAAATCAGCCACCTATTGTTTGATTTTGAAAAACATTTAACCCCATATGTCCTTTCACATTTTGGCCCTAAAGGTGCCCACAAAGGGATCATGGGTTCGGCCATACAGCATGGCCGAACCCATGGTACCTTATCTTCATTTTCTTGGGTCCATTTTACTCCCTTTAATCCAATCTCCAATGAAATTAAAACATCCATTTAAGTCCCCATTTTTCATCTTATTTAAATCATCACTTACATACTCATAAATCCATTTAAATTTGTCATCTCTTTCCATCATTTTCCATTCTTTTTACCTTCATTAAAAATCACTAACCTTCATTCATTTTGCCACCATGGGGTTCGGCCATGCTACATGGCCGAACCCTATGGCCCAAAATTTCCTCCAATTTTTTTTTTATACAATCCCATGTTTAAAAATTTAATTACAAACCATCCCTAATCCATTACTTAATCCATTCCTCCATCTTATCCATTCATTATCCTACCATTGGATGGATTTTTCAATTCAAAGCCTATGATGGTTTGGCCACCATCCAATCAAATGAAATGGATTCCAAAACTTAAAACCCTAAAAATTAAATTTCTTGTTTAGAACATACTTACGATCTGACAACTCCTCCAGTCTTTATCGCTCCCGTCAACTTCCTTGGCCTCCTTTCTTCTTCCTCTCCTTGTTTGATGGGCTAGATGACCTTGATCAATGGTGGGACATGTTTGGATCGGCTAAGGTAGATGGGGTTTAGGTTGAGAGAGAAAGATTATGGGGATGAGGAAGATGTTTCAAGGATCTTGATCTTGGGGTGGCCCAAGACTTATCCTTTCCTTCTCTTTTCTTCTTCTTTCTTCTAAATTTTCTTCTAAGTTTTTCTTCTCTTTTGATACATGGAGGGACGGTTTTTGTGTGTGAGGAGAGATAGAGTGAAATGAGAGGGATTAGTTTGGAAGGAGATGGAGGTGGGTGGAGTAACCTAGACTCCATATTAATTTCCCCACCCACCAAGCATGGGCTAGCTTGACTTGGGTGGTGGTGGTTGAGACCCAACCACCAAGCATGGCTCCCATGTCCTCTTTGACTTGTTTATGTTGACCCTAATTAATCAACCTAATTAATTAAGTTAAGTCCTCACTTAGGTTAATTAATTTCCATCCAATTTAATTCCATTAAATTATCTATCAAATAAATCCACCCATGGTTGACCAAGTCAACCATGGTGGACGGCCCCCACCTATACCTACCCCACCCGCCACCTCACTTGATGAGGTGGAGGTGGGCCCCACTTGGCCATGTTATTTTAATTCCATTGATTTTAACTTAGATAATTTTACAATAATTTTAATCAATTTAATTTACCTCTATCCACCTTAGTCTTCTTAAATTTATCCATGGTTGACCAAGTCAACCATGATGGTTGGTCCCACTTTTTCCTTGCTCCACACGCCACCTCAATTGGTGAGGTGGAGGTGGGCCCCATTTGGTCATACCATTTCATTTCATTACTAACTTAGGGGTTTTAATTCCAAATCACCCTTTTTAAATTAATTGGCCCACCATTGGGCCCACGGCCCAACCGATTATTTTCTACCCCTTTACCTTAGGGTTTGGACCAATTTTGATCCATTGGGTCCCACACGGTGATCGGGCCCACTTTGACTCAAATTGACTATCTTTGACCCAATTACTTCTCATTGACCCATTGAATGATTTCATCCAATTTGTGGCCCAATTGGGCCATTCTTGGACCCTTGTCCCAAAGTTGATCCATTTGGCATTTTCATCACATCAAATTCCAACTTAAATAATTAAATGTCCAATATATATTGCTTCGAAAATTCGGGCTATTACAGGTAGATCTTAGTTTTTGTCAAAAAATTGACAAAGGGGGAGATTGTAAGTGCCCCAGTTCGTCCGAGTCATCTTTATTGTCAATTACGTGACTCAGTTGGACTTACCTTGGATGTATAAGAAGATCTACTATGAAGTTGAAGCGTTTACACCGAATACGGTATTGGCACATAGGTAAGTGAACCGTAGGAGACCTTAGGCTAAGTCAATTGGAAAAATAAGATAATAAGTGATTTTCAACCTCGAGGCCTCATGCAATCTACCGAGGCCTCGCAGCTAGTTATGCTGAGCTGAGTTGAGTCTAGCTGACCCTGTGTCGAGCTGACTCAGTCTCTTACAGATTTAGAAAGTTAAAATTTGTGTCTATTTAATTGAGAGGAAATTATGGTAAATTGATTGGAAGCTTATTTTGGTAAATAAATTTATCCACATGGTGAGATGGGTAATTATGGTAAATTGATTGGAAGCTCATTATGGTAAATAAATTTATCCATATGGTGAGATGTTGCCACCTCTCTTAAAATTTGAATTTGAATACCCTTGAGGAGCTGTCCATGACAAGTATGGAAAGGCTCCTCCATGAGCTTTAATCCATCTTACAAATCTTCCATCTAATCTTTGATTGATGGCTAAGATAGATGTTGCAAATCATGCATGATGGACTTGAGCTGGTTGCTATCCGGATGGATTTTGTCTGTCAGATTAAACAGCACATATGTGCTGTCTTTCCAACAAATTACCGCTGGCGAGGCCTCACCAGAATCAGCGAGGCCTCGCAAGCATGACTAACTGCAGACCTTAAAACTGTTTATAAAATAACAGTAAGGCTGTTGTTCAGAGTACCAAATACACTCAGAAAAAACTCAGGAACAGGACTACCAGTGAGTGATCATTCGTCCTTCCCTCTAAACACCTTCTTCATCATCTTCCTTAGTGAATGTTTGGATAATCAATACCACAATCCTGATGAAGAGTAAGGTATTCATATAGGACTATAAAACCAGTCATACCCTTGTCCTATACTGCTGTGCCGATAGTCATTTTGATGGAGCTAAACTAATGGAAAGGAACACACAGATTCAGTAAAGAAGAAAGAGCTTAAAGGAAAACGGTCAAGGCCCAAGGCAAATATTTCTTCTTTGTTTTATTTCAAACATTGTAAAGTGGATTAGAACAGTGTGTTCGAACCACTCTAAAAAATAGGTGTAGAGGATTAGACCGATTGGGTTGAACCTCTATAAAAAACTAGTTTGTACTATTTGGGTGTGAGACCGATACATAGTATATTTGGGATAGCCGTAGAGAGGGTGAGTCCAACAGTGGATGTAGGTTCAGGTGAACCGAACCACTATATATCGTTGTGCATGTGTGGTTTGCATTAATGGTTTGATTCATTTGTTTATCACTTGCACACACGTTTATTCCGCTGCACATATTGTTAAATTTGATAAATTATTTAAAAAGGAACTAAAACTGAAAACCAACCTATTCACCCCTCCTCTAAGTCGTGCATACTTCTAGTAACGGAATTTCAAAGTCTCCGTATTTTGTATCAAGGTTCCCACAGTCTCATAGCTACTCTAAGCCATACTCATGAAGTCTATATTCTTATCTCATCAATACCATGTGAGGGACGCACCCATACCACATCTCAATCATCAGCATCACGTGAGGGACGCACCCATACCACGTCTCAATGTAATCAAGTGACCTCGTCACCTACTTCTCAGTGCCAAAAATCCTCATGAACTCTTAAAGTTGCATACTTTTATTAAAAATCACTTATACTTCCATCACCATACAAAGGTTGGTAGGGTTAGAACAACCCTTCAAAACGTACCCACAACCCTTACAAAATCTCCCCTTTTTCCTGACTTTCTTTTCTAGCTCTTAACCTAATCTTCCGTAGAAGACCCTGCATCTCGTCAAAGAGATTATCAGGGCATGTCATCGACATGTGGCCCAACACTCCGCACGTCAAACAAGGTATTATCCCTGGTCCTCCAATGTAAGAACAATTAGTCCTTTATTTCTCGTGCCCATGAAGTCCACAAACCGGGCAAACCACTTCAAGAGGGTGAGGATAGTATGTACAGTTGTGCCCATCCTGATTGCACAACTCGCACATATAGTCAGGATCTATCTCCCCTGTAACGCCCGCCCCTTTTCACCGAAAACCAGAGTTTATTTTTTTTTTTAAAGTGACAAAGGGCACGGACGTCACGACGCGAGTTAAGTTTCGAGCTTCTAAAGCCCGGCCCTTGACTGGCCAACCCTACGCGTGCGTGGAACATAAGTCCACGAGTACGGTTCACGCGTAGAAAGTAAGCTCGTGGAACATAAAAATAACTGCGGATGATAATAGAACTATCCTACCAGTTCTTCAGATAGCAGGGAAGAAATACCCAATTAATTACGAAAATGCCATTATACTGTATTATCCAAAATAATACCTAAACATAGCAAACTACCTAAATTATTACATTTCCGACAAGCTAACTATACAAATACATCTTTTCCAAAATAAACGTAAAACAAAATAATTAATCCGCCTCCCCAAGCTCCTAAGCTTGGCTTCCGTCTCGCCCTTCCGTTCCACCATCTCCTGCATCGTCAGCTAGGGTAGAAGTAGGGCGTTAGAACTACGCGCCCAGTAGGACTCCGAGTAGGGCTAGCACATGGATTAGTAATAACAGCGTACTGATAATAACCCAATGAAAGCTGATAAACCATCATATAATGAAACTGTAAAGTAAATGCCATGTCATGGGTGTCCATGATATGCAACCCACCCATCATCCAAACCGTATAATATCATATCCCTCTTGACGGAACACAACCTCGTCAAGGTGTCCCCATGCCTGTTCTCGGTCGCCCCGACGGAGCATGGACTCCGGTTATCAAAATATCCCCATGCCTGTTTTTCGGTCGTCCCGACGAAGCATGGACTCCGGTTTGTTTATTTTTTTCCGCCCATGCCATGCATGAGATGTAATGCATTATGCTATGTATTATTTATAACTCATAACCTTAAGATATCATACATAGCCTTAATTTATAATGTATAACCTTAATCATAGTTCATAGCCATTAAATAAAATCCATCTTAAACATAGCATCCATATTTATAAAAAACCCATCATAAGATAAATACTAAAATCAATAAAATATGAAAAAAATACCGTCACACATCCATGGCTTACAAATAGGTAGGAATCCTACCGATTACCGACTCGCGTCCTTTTCCCGTATTCGTCCGACAATCCAGCTACCGACTCGCGTACCGCTCACGCTATCCGACACCTTATTAAATTACCACATTAGTCCATATTTTGCCATTTCCAAGCCCATAAATCATATCTTAGTGGGTTTTCTTCAATTTAGCCAATAATTACCATTTTTGCCACTACCGCTTCACATGATTATGTACTCATTTATCTAGGTATGATTAAGTCCAAACTTGATCCACCACTTAGGGCCCTAACTTAGGTCCATCAATGATTCATTGACCATGACCTAACATCCCTAAATCATCCACTTAATTTAATCAAATTTTCCATCATCTAGATACAAACATGGACCCAACCTTAGCCCATACAATAACTTACAAAATGGGTCATGGGTTCGGCCACACACCATGGCCGAACTCATGATGTCTTGTTCCCCATTTTCCTTGGATCCTTTAGTACATTTTAGATCTACCACAAGTCCTCCCATGAGAGGTTTACATCATGCATTTAAATCACCATTTCAAGGTATCATTACATATTTTGGGTCCATCAAAACTACTAACATTTTCCCATTTATTTCTCCATAAATCACAACCATTAAATCCACCATTGTTCACCATAGGGTTCGGCCATACACCATGGCCGAACCCATGGTTCATGATTCATCACTCCTTACTCCAAAATATCTCCATTCGCCAAAATATTAAATCCATTACTCTTCCCATTTTTCCATGACTTTAACCTTAAAAACCCTAATTAACTTCACACACACAACAACCTAGGGTTTGGCCATACACCATGGCCGAACCCATGGTTCATAATTTATTCTCTTTTATGTCTTCCGATGCCATAAAATCCTTTTACATTTTCATCATAAAACCATTTTAAACATTACTCGAATGTATTCATTAAAACCCTAAATGCATTAATCAAAAACCTTCATTGTCTTCCATCCTTTAAACCCTAACCAATTTCATCAAACCCTAATCACCCACCATGGGGTTCGGCCATGCTACATGGCCGAACCCTATGGCCCATGATTCTTATTCCAAGCACCCCATTCCATACTCAATTCCATAATTTATACAATGCACATACTACATTTATTTATTTCTTTTCCCTAACCCTAATTTTTTTTTCCATTAGAGTTTTACCCACTTTCCATTCCTTCCATTTGATGGATTTAAAATCCATAGCATAAAATTATCTATCCACCATTAAATTTCACAAAAACAAGCCCTAAATCTTAAACCCTAAAATCCAAAATTTCATGTTTAAAAAATACTCACTATCCGAGCGTCTCCTCCGATTTTCGCCGCTCCCGTCGATCTCCGTAGCCTCCTCTCTCCTTCCTCTTGATCTTTGATAAGTCAAGATCTTTGATCAAGGGTGGCAACTCCCAACCTTAAAATCGGCCATGTTAGGTTTGAATTTGAGAGATGAAAGAAGGAAAAGATGATGAGAGGAAGATGATGACCTTAATCTTAGAGTGAACTCCCTCCAAATTCCATTTTTTTTTCTTCTCTCCTTGAGCTCCTTCTCTTTTTTTTTTTTTCTCTCCTTCACTTGGACATGGGACGGCAATGGAGGAGTGGGAGGGATGGAGTTAGTGAAAATGAACATAAGAAAGAAAAAAAAATCAAACTTATCCCCATTTGATGACCTCATTTACACTTTACATTAATTTTTCACCAACCAAAGATATTTTAAGATATTTTAATCTCTTTATGGTGGTGGTTATCTAAACCACCACCAAGCCCAACGTGTGTTGCCTTTGAGGTGGGGTAGCTTGGTCTCCCATTTGACCAATTTAGCCACCAATTTAATAATTTAAGTATTTAATTAATTTGGTAATTAACTTAGGTTAATTCATTTTTATTTAACCTAATTCCCATTATTCCACCGATGGTTGACCAAGTCAACCATGGTGGCCGGCCCCACCAATCATTGGCCCACTCGCCACCTCACTTGATGAGGTGGAGGTGGGTCCCACTTGGCCACACCACCATTGTTTAATTCCAAATTACTTAGGGTGATTAAATTTCATTAAGCCCACTCTAAATGGATCACCATTGGGCCCATGGCCCAATTACATTTCCCACTAACCCATTTACCTTAGAGCTTAACCATCTTGACCCATTGGGTCCCAAATGGGTATTTGACCCAATTTGACCATTCTTTACCCATTTAAATAAATTTAAATCCAAACCATAGTCTATTGGGCCACACTTGGGCCTTTATCCAATTTTGGCCCATTTACCATTTACTCCACCAATTTTCTAATTTCCATCATTAAAATAATTAATATTCACATTTATATTAATTCCCAAATTCCGAGACATTACATCCCCCACAATCTCTCTTATCATTGGAAAATCTTCCATAAGCTCTTCCGGAAGAGTGCTAGATCCACTTCTACCTCCTCGGGTAATCCCTCTTGATTGTCCATGTTAACTTCCATGTTGGAGTTGTTGGAAGCAGACACCAAATTTATTGGATTGCTAGGAGTTCCTCTGTCCCACAACTCCGTATACTCCACGTTGTTTGACATATCTGTATCATAACATAGAACTCATAAATAATTACAGCAACTCTAATAAAACCAAACTTGGTTTTGGGGGATTTCTTTATGTATCATATCATGTACTGTGTTTGGGGAAATTGCCAAATCTTCACACTTTGTTTTCTTTTGTTTCTGGGGAAATCTCTAAATTCTTGTTGTTTGTTTCTCAGTGTAGGGATATCAGGGGTGTGCATCCTACTTTGCTATGTTTGATATGTCCAGTTATGATGACTGTACTTTACTTTGCTATCTTTCATTGTCGTTCTCAGATTGATTGTTCAGTCTAAGTCACTCGAAGTAAATTAATCCGGCCCCCAGTCAACGGACTCCGAAGAATCGGTCAGTTGGGATTCTTATCTGTCAGTGAGACATGAAACCGTCTTAATCTTACTTCGATGATTCAACTTCCCGTTTCGCTCTGATACCAACTGTAACGCCCCGCCCTTTCCGAGATTCGGAGTCTAATTTTTTTTTTTTAATAATCATAATATAATAACACCGGAAGAGGGCAGACGACGCGAGCTAAGTCTGGACTACCCAAGTCCGACCCTTAACTGGCCACCCATGTGTGCATGGACTAAACCCATGAAGGACAAACCACACATGGAACTAAGTTAAAACATGCAGAATAACAATAACTAATTGCGGAACTAAACTGATGCGGAATATAATCAATCTTAAATTAACCATACACTCCTAGATAGCAAAGCACAGGTCATCCATTATAAACTACTTATACCAAATCAAGGTTCATCAAACAGTTCCCAAACTATAGCAAAGTTTACTAGCTATTACATGACCATAAAAATGTAATTCAAAAGACAGTAATATAGAAATCCCAATCATCATTCGAGCGCTTAAGCTTGGCTCCCCTCCAGGTCCACGACCTTCTCTTTCCCTTTTCCTTTTCCTGCATTATCCTCTAAGGATAGAATTAGGGCGTTAGAACAATGTGCCCAGTATGATTTCCGATTAGGGTTACCACATGATTAGTATATAAAACATGCATATATCACAGTATATATGGTCATCAAAAACAGATAAATCAATGCTATGTATGTATGCACAAGTAATGAGTCTCTCTCATCACACATATACATAGCCATCACTTGACGAGACTCTCATCGTCAAGGTAAGTCACATTACTCTTTCATTTCATGTTGATGATATTCCTCCAGGCGGGACCCTCATCACCTAAAGAGGCCGATATGGCTCTCATCATCAAAGTATTTCTCCTGGCGGGACCCTCATCGCCTAAGGAGACCAATGTGGCTCTCATCATTATAACATTCCTCCTGGCGGGACCCTCATCGCCTAAGGAGGCCAATGTAATTCTTATCATCATGATACTACTCCTGGCGGGACCCTCATCGCCTAAGGAGGCTTTCCATAATCATCATCCCATGTCCATGCATGAGATGCCAATAAATATATGAAGTACGTAAATAAATCTCATGATTCAAAAACCAATTGAAACATAATAGTAATAACAACATATCTTATCAAATCATGATAAAACCAATCATCATAGTGGTTACAAGTAGGTAGGAAACCTATTTAAAATTCGCTTAAGTATCCGTTCCTTCCAAGCGTCACCCGTTCACGACTAGCGTGCCGTCAAAGAGATCCGTCACCTTATTCACATAAACCATGAATCAACTTTAATCCCATACTTCATTTGGATGGGGTTCGGCCATACAACATGGCCGAACCTCATCATCTAAGTTTGGTCTCTATTTCCCATTGTTTGTCATTCTTTTAAAGTCCCCAAATCAAGTCCCTTGATTTAATAATTCCATCCATTAGCTTCATTAAAACAGTCCATTAAAATTAATGTCCAAAAATATTTATAAGTGGGGTTTGGCCATACACCTTGGCCGAACCTCACTTATTTACTTGGGTCTCCTCTTTCAACTCTTGATGTTTACCCTTATTCACAAAACTACCATTGCTACCAATACATAATTATATCATGCTTAAACGTTAAAACCACCAATTATTTCCATGAAATTGATTCATAAAACCCATAGCCATGGTCCATGGGGTTCGGCCATACATATGGCCGAACCCTATGGCTTTCACATTTGAATCTCTTTGTCATAACTTAGCCATAGTAACCCCACGGTTCGGCCATGAAATGGCCGACTATGTCTTGTCCAAATATTCACTTAGAACCCTTTTTAAACCCTTCATATTGTTCCATGATCTTCAAGTTTGAATTCAACAAAACAATCCATATAACTCACCATCCTTTCCATCCTTTAAATCCATATAAGATGGTCCATGGGGTTCGGCCATACCCATGGCTGAACCCTATGGTTCACTTGGTTCAATGATTCCACCACATGTTCTTAATTTAGGCCATACTCTTTAATCATAAGAAACATATGGTTTAGCCATCCAATGGCCAACCCAAAACAGCAACCCTATTTCCATTTAAATCACATAAAATTCTCCACCATTGGTATGGTTTTATCTCTCAAAAAACCACACCAAATTATCCAATACTTTCATGGGGTTCGGCCATTCAAGGTGGCCGAACCCTATGTCCATGATTTGGTCCTCTTAAACACATATTCTATGTCTCATTAAAACATGTAAAAATCAGCATAATATTACATCGTTTTTACCTTTCAAAAACCATCCAAATACCAAAACAATTTCATGGGGTTCGGCCATCCAAGGTGGCCAAACCCAATGATCCATTTTATAAATTTATACCACCTTTACCCAAGGTTTAGACCCTTGATGCATTTGGCCATTCCATGGCCCAAACATGTTCCCTTTTTACCAATTCAAATAAACTAAAGTCCATGGAACACTTACCAATTTTCTTTGCCTTTCCTCTTGCTTTTGATCCTTGCTTCCTATCTTTCTTAGCCTCTCTTCCTTTGCTGATTATATGTTTGATCAATTGGTGAAGACATCACTAGCTGTATAATACCCTGCCCCAGATTAAACGTGTTCTTGTGGTTTAGTTTATCTTTCAAAAAAAAAAAAATCAGTCGCGTTCCGGGCCCAGCCTTTGGGTCGGGGCGTGACAAGCTTGTTCCGCCAAGGAGGGGTGTTCTTGAGAGAGGGAAAGAGATGAGAATTCTAAGGTTTTGCAATGACAAATTCGACCAAGTGATGGTGTTGATTGCTTTTGTTAAACAGCCCCATATCACCCATTTAATCCTCATCAAATCTTGCGCAAACCAAGGAGTCACTTGCTGCCAAGCAAAGCACTCCTTGGCACTCCCAACGCAACCTTTGGCACTCCCATGCATCTCATCCAATTCCCATTCATTTCATTTAAAACTATGCATGGGAAACCCACTCCACAAGTCCCCAACGTGTGGGACTTGTCTTGGGTAGTTGAGACGAAAGCACTCTTTCATCTCCCATTTGACTCAATGAATTTACAAGGCTCCTTTGGTTTCCATTTCAACACAACCAACTCATAAGCCCCAATCACCACATTAAATGACACTCATTTAATGCACTTGAGCCAACTCCATTACTTAATTTAAACCCAACTAAATTCAGTCCCAACTCAACCTGATTTAACTCACAATTGGGCTCACTTGAGGGTCCACACGGTCAACCATGGTCCACATGGTCAACACAACCCATTGGGTCCCCATTTAGCTTATTGACCCAATTAATGCCTAGACCCAATTATGAGTGGTTTAGCCCCTTTGAATGTGGTTTACCCATTTGCATCAAGCCTACCCATTTATGCTCCACTTAATTTCCAATCAATTCAACTTAACCCCATTAAATTTGGGCTCAACCAATGGTCAAACAAGTCCATTATGACCCATTGGTCCCAATTGGGTCCTTTGACCCAATTAACCATATTGACCCAATTTGATGTTCATTACCCATTCATAATAAATTGATTATGTTCATAAGGTCATAATTTGAACAATGGGCCCCACCATTTCTTAGCTACGATCATAACCTTCTAATTTACCATTCCAATGGCATTTTTGTAAATATCAATATCTTTGAGAAAACGGGGTGTTACATGCCCAACAGATGGTAGATGTGGATCAATGGAAATAAATGGCTAAGAATTGGGTCAATAGCCAATTATGATTCAATGAATCAAGGATAGAATTCGGGTTGGAAATAATTGGGTATGTGTGATTAAATGGATCAACTACCCAATTGGGACCCAATGGGTCGTGGTGGACTTGTTTGACCCTTGGGTGAGCTCAAGTTTAATTGGGTTATGCGGAAGTGAATGGGGGATCAATGTAGGGTAAATGGGTAAGCTATGTACAATTGGGTAAACAACATTTAAATGGGTAAACCACATTTAAATGGGTCATGGAGCCTAATTGGGTCAAGGAGTTTAATGGGGACCCAATGGGTCGAGCTTGACCCTGTGGACCATCAAGTGAGCTAAAAGGATTGAGTTAAATTATGTTGAGTTGGGGCTGAATTGAGTTGGAAATGAATCAAACAATTGAGTTGACTCAAGTGCATTAAATGAGTGGAATTAAATGGGTGAGTTGAGCTAATGAGTTGAATGAGTTGGATGGGAAGCCATGGAGACCTTTTAATGCAAGTGAATCAAGTGGGTAAATGAGAAGTTGTGTTGATCTCAAAGACCCAAGCAAAGTCCCACACGTTAGGTACTTGGGAGTGGTATCCCATGCATAAAAGTTAATGGAATGAGATAAGATTTACATGGGGAGTTTGGAGGGTTTCCCTCATGATGGAAACCCAAGGCCCAACGTTGGGGAGATGGAAAGGTTGCATGATCTTAAGCTAAGTGTCCCATAGTTAAGCCATGGGACTCCTTGGTTATACCAATAATGATGAGGGTAAATGAGAGGTTTAAGGGGCTGATTGTTGGGGGTGCACAAGTCGTGAACGGGTGACGGATTAAGAAGCAAAGGACACTTGAGCGGTCTTTTGGTAGGATTCCTACATCATTGAAACCATGGATATGTATTATGTACTTTGACGATTTTATTTCATGTTTGATAAGTTATTTTGGTATCAAACAATATGTTGCAATTATGGGATTTTCATACTATGTTTTGTAATATTCTGTAGCATGATTGGCATTTGCATCTCATGCATGGCATGGGAGGGATGGAATGTAACCGGAGACCCACGCTCCGTCGGGGCATCCGTAAGTCGTGAGGGGTATTTTAACAGGAGATCCACACTCCGTCGGGGCGTCCGTAAAGTAAGGATACTTTAACCCGAGACCCACACTCTGTCGGGGTGTCCGTAAGTCGTGAGGAGTAATTTGATGAGGAGAATACTATCAAGAGATTATATGTAATTTGATGAGGAGAATTCTATTGATACATGATATTTTATGTGATGGGTGGGACTCATTACATGAGACATATGCTAGCATGGCATGGCATTAAATCGGCATGATATGATCTTTATTATCATGCAAGTTTACTGGTTTTTATCTATATGATTGGATCTCTGTTATCATACATGATTTTGGATACGATATTTTATAAGTATGATATGGTATATTATATCTGGATTTTATATACTAACCCATGTGCTAGCCCTAATCGGAATACCTACTGGGCATGTTGTCTAACGCCCTATTTCTATCCTTAGTGGAAGACGCAGGAAAGGGGAAGGGAAAGGCCGAGGATCGCGAAGGAAGCCAAGCATGGGAGCTTGGATATCGGAATGAACTCTTATTTATTGTTATTTGGATAATTTGCATGGATATGTAATAACGTAGAATACTGCTATGGTTTAGTTTGTTTTGAGTTGGATATTTAATTTAAGTTATTGTGGATAGGACTTGTACTTTGCTATCTTATATGGAATAGGATTGTCATCCTATTGTTATTCCGCATATTTGATTTATTCCGCAATCAGTTATGTATATTCCGCAAGTTTTACTTAGTTCTATGTGTGGTTTGGTTTTCATGGACTTGGTCCATGCACACATAGGTTTGGCCAGTTAAGGGTGGGGCTTTGGAAGTCCGAACTTAGCTCGCGTCATGACGCTCCCCGCTCTCTTCCAACTTTAATTTTAAGAAAAAAAATAGACACTGATTTTTGGAAGAGTGGAAAAGGGCGGGGCGTTACAAAAATAAGCTTCATGGGGTTCGGCCATACACCATGGCTGAACCCATGATCCTCCAATTCAACCTTTATTTACAACTTTGCCACTCCTTAAAATTAACCAATAATCCGATCCTTGCATCATTAAACATAAACCATAATTTGATTCATGGGGTTCGGCCATACACATGGCCGAACCCATGATGCCTAATTTTCCTTGAACAATCTCCACCCTTCCATAATTGGAAGGTTTCCATAATTAGCAACTAATTCTAAAATTAGATAATTTCCTATTTTATTCTCCATTCCAAATCCATCTACCATTGTAAACTACCCCATCGGGTTCGGCCATACACCATAGCCAAACCCTATGGTTCATGATCTTGGCCATTAGTTTAGATCAAATTAAACATTCAATAATAACATTGACCAATTACCATCCATAAAATCAATTAAAAACATAAATATAATTGATTGGGTTCGGCCATACCCATGCCTGAACCTCACCCCCTTTTTTTTATTACTTTTAGATCCAACAACTTAGCCATAATACAATCATTGTTCGGCCATGCAATGGCCGACCCACATCTGTGACACCCCGATTTCTCAGTGAAGTGGATAATTACGAAAATGCCCCTGGTTTGTTAAATTAATTATTTTGTGATGTCAAATAAGGAAATGGTGGGGCCCATTGCTCAAATTAAGATCATATGAGCACATTATAAAGGTCAAGTTTGATTGGATGGGTAATGAACATCAATTGGGTCGAAAATGGCTAAATGGGTCAAATGGCCCAATTGGACCCAATGGGTCATAATGGATGATTTGACCATTGTGTAAGCTCAAATTAAATGGGGTCAAGCTGAACTGATTGGAAATCAAGTATAGCAAAAATGGGTAGGCTTGAAACACAAGTGAAAACCAATTAGAAATGGCAAAATCAGCCCATGAATGGGTCATATTGTCAAAACGGGTCAAAGGGCTGATTGGGGACCCAATGGGTCGGGTTGACTAGATTGACCACGGATGACCATGTGGGCCCTCAATTGAACTCGAGAATGAGCTAGTTCAGCTTGAGTTGGAATGATTTGAAGTGAGTTTGATTTAAGAAAAGAGTTGACTCAAATATGGAGCATTAAATGTGATGAATTGGATGAGTTGGTTTAGAATAAAAATATCATGAGTTAAGTGAGTCAAGAGGGGGTGGAAATGAGTTGTAATCTCACACAACACTTGATCAGAATCAATCTCAGCCGTTGGTATGAAGAGGTGCCTTGGCAAAGCCAAGGGACACCAAGCTTGGGCGGCGTCAATCCATTGAATGGATGCATTGTTTCATTTCCAATGGGTGCAACGTTTGGCACCAAGGGGTGTCTTAGTTGACACCCAACATCTCTTCGTTTTTGGCAAGAGTAAAGAGGGAGGATGAATGGGAGTTGGGGGCTGAAACTACAAAAGGCAAAGGTTGCCTTTCTTGGCTGTTTTTGTCATTGCAAATCCAAGAATTACCATCTCTCTCTCCCTCTCTCCAATTCGTTTTTCCTGGCTGAAACAGCAGAGGTTTTGGCACCAGTTATTCAAGCATAAACCAGTAAAGAATTAAAGAAAGAAAGAAGGAAACAAGAGAGGAGGAAGCAAGGATCTTAGGCAAAGGAAGTTTGGTAAGTATTTATGTGTTATTTTGGTTTTATAACATGGAACAAATGGGGTGTGTATTGGGCCATGGTTATGGCCGAATACACCAAGGTTTTAACCTTGATTAATAGAGGTTTTAAAATGGTAAAGATGACCATTGGGTTCGGCCACCATGGAGGGCCGAACCCCATGTAAAAGATAGGTTAGTTTTGATGTTTTGAAACATAGAAACCATGGAGTTTTTATGGACTGTTTTTGAGGTTTCTTTAAGATTCAAATGCATGTTTTTAAAGCGGGTTCAAAATATGGATCTGAATGACATAAGGACTGAGGTTAGCATGGGTCTAAATAGTGGATTAAAATTGATGACATGGACCATTAGGATCGGCCATCTTGGATGGCCGAATCCCATGAAGTATGATGGTCATTTGGACAAGTTGATGAACTTAGTTGGATGGTTTTGAGAGGTAAAAATGCAGCAATGTTATACTGATATTATATGTTAAAATGACACCTAAAACATGTTTGAAAGACCAAAACATGGACATAGGGTTTGGCCACCTTGGATGGCCGAACCCCATGTAAGTAATTGATGGTTTTGGTGAGTTAAAAACCATATAAAGTTATGGTGTTCTTATGGCAATTGATGGAATAACATGTTTACTGTTTTGGTGGATTATTATGCGGCTGAACCATGTATAATTCATGGTTGAGTTAGCATGATTAAACCATGAGTAATCATGGTGATTATTGGATCAAGTGAACCCTAGGGTTCGGCTATGAGTATGGCCGAACCCCATGGGGCTGTTTTAGGGATAAATGGACTATGTGTAAGAAAATAATCAACCATTGATGATGATGGATTGTGGATGAAAATCTATAGGATGTGGTTCGGCCATGTGGCATGGCCGAACCCCATCAATGATTATTATGTGATAGAATTGGGTTAAGTAATAAATGGGATTAAAGGTGATGAATGAAGAACCCCACTAAGTTGGTTAAGATATGGTTAAACTAAAGGTTAGCCTAAATGGCATAAAAGTAATTATTGATGGAATGATCAATGATGGAAATGATCATAGGGTTGGATGTACGGACACGAACCAAAGTGGTATGGTTCGGCCAGGTAGTATGGCCGAACCCTGCCAAGGTATTTTTGTAGTACAAGATGTGGTTGGGTCTTAGATGTGAATGAACAAGTAAATGATAGTTTTATTTACTGATTGTCATATGGTCAAGGTATCGGAAGTTGAACGATGTGCAAGTCGTGAGCAAGTGACGCTTTAAGAAAGAACAATCACCAAAGCTAATCTTCGGTAGATTTCCTACTTACTTGTAACCACAATTTATGATTTGGTTTTATTATGTTCTTATGAGATATGTTGTATTTAAGTTACGTTACAAATGTGGTTTTGAATGATGAGTTAAGTATTTACAAATGACATATAATGCATAGACATCTCATGCATGGCATGGGATGATGATTATGGAAACCGGAGCCCACACTCCGCCGGAATATCCGAGATGCAACTGTGGGGCCTCCTTCGGCGGTGAAAGTCACCCCAGGAGAATTGACAGGTGGTTATGGAAACCGGAGCCCGCACTCCGTCGGAATGTCCGAGATGCAACTGTGGGGCCTCCTTTTGCGGTGAAATGTCACGCCAGGAGAATCTAACAGGTTGATATGAGACACGGCAAGTAAAGGCTATGTGTATGTGTGATGGGGTGGGACTCATTACATTTGCATACATACATAGCATGTTTTCATATGTTTTTGATAATCAGATATTATGATATATGTGCATGTTTTTATATGCTAACCATGTGGTAGCCCTGATCGGGAACCTACTGGGTGCGTTGATCTAACGCCCTAATTCTATCCTTAGAGGATAACACAGGAACGAGGAAGGGAAAAGAGAAGGTCGACGACCAGGAGGGGAGCCAAGCCTAAGTGCTTGAATGATGAACAAGATTACTTATCTACTGTCATTTGAATTATATTTTGATGGACATGTAATAAGTTAATACTTGCTATGGTTTGATTAGACTATTAACTATGGATAGTTGTTTACCTTAATTATCAATTGAGACTGTTACTTGCTATCTTTTCATATTATTTCCACAGTTAATCTAATTTATTCCTCATGTTGTTATTAGTTCCATGTGTGATTCATTATCATGGTCTAGTCCATGTACACATGGGTGGCCAGTTAAGGTTCAGACTTGAGTAGTCTGAACTTAACTCGCGTCGTGGCGCCGCCCGCTCTCTTTCACTCTGTGTTTCTTTCAAAAGAAATTTTTAGACTCTGATTTTCGGAAGGATGAAAAAGGGCGGGGCGTTACAATTGGTATCAGAGCGAAATGGGAAGTTGAATCATCGAAGTAAGATTAAGACGGTTTCATGCCTCACTGACGAATAAGAATCCCAACTGACCGACTCTTCGGAGTCCGCTGACTGGGGGCCGGATTAATTTACTTCGAGTGACTCAGACTGAACAATCAATCTGAGAACGACAATGAAAGATAGCAAAGTAAAGTACAGTCATCATAACTGGATATATCAAACATAGCAAAGTAGGATGTACTCCCCTGATATCCCCCATTGAGAAACAAACAACAGGAATTTAGAGATTTCCCCACAAACAAAAGAACACAAAGAGTGATGATTTGGTAATCTTCCCAAACAAAGTACATGATACTATGCATGATCAAAATCCCCTGGAAACCAAGAATGGTTTATTTAGAATTGTTGTTGAATATTCTTGTGTTTTAAATGTTGTGTCACAGATATGTCAAGCAACGAGGCATACACCGAGTTATGGGATAAAGGGACACCTAGTTGTCCAGTAGATTTGGTATCAACTTCCAACAGTGTCAACCTGGAAGTCAATGTGGACATTCAAGAGGGGTCTCCTGAGGAGGAGGAATGGAACCTAGCACCATTGGAGGAGGTGAACCTAGCACCATTACCGGAGTATCTTATGGATGATATTCCTTGGTTAGTGGGACCTCCTGAGGAAGAAGAAGAGGATCTAGCACCTTTCCTGGAGGATCCTATGGCAAATGTTCCTGTAATCTTAGAATCGCTTGGGGAGATAGATCCCTACGATACATGTGAGTTGTGCAATCAAGATGGGCACAACTGTAGGTATTGTCCTCACCCTTTAGGCATTGTCTGCCCGTTCTGTGGACTACATGGGCATGGAGAGGCGAGGACTAACTATCCATATATTGGAGGACCTGGCTTAATACCCTGCACGACATGTGAAGTGTTGGGGCACACGGCGATGACATGTCCTGTTAACCGTTTCAAGTTTGCTGATGATGCAGAGTCTTCTACGGAAGACTAGGCTAGGAAGTAATATGAAGGGGTATTAAAAAGAGGGTTATTTTGTAAGGGTAGATTTTGTTATTTATAGGGTTTAGTTTAACCCTATCCGCCCTTGTACAAAAAAAAATTAATTATGAATTAATATAAAGTATGCGATTTTATGATTTTATGAGGATTTATGGCATTTAATGCATATTGATAATGGAAACTAAGTCTATGATGTTTCCATGAATTAAGAATAAATGGCGCCACAGAAAAAGGTTGTAAAGGATTCGAAGGGAAAAGAAAAAGTTTTACAAATCGGATTAGTTGAAAGGACTTCAAAAATGAAGACCCGTCAGGATGGTAAAAAGAAAGATGAGGTGTTCATAATCACACCACAAGGGAAGGTGGTACCTCAACGCAAGAAGGTGGTACATGAGAAGGTGCCATCGGTACATGACAAAGAGCGGTCCGTTCATGACGAAGAGAGATCAGTTCATGAAAGATCTCGCAATGAGGAAGAGTCTCATCATTCTCGGCATGAAGAGAGGAGAGTGACCCTACGTATCAACAGGACGAGGAGGAGGAATATGACTCGTCATATCGACGAGAGGAGGAAGAGAACAGCAACCTGACTGTACCCTATGTGCCTCCTGAACTGCAGAGCTTGGTGCAAGCTGTAGTAACATCTGTCCTCCAACAACATATGAACGGAGGGGGAAGCACGAGTGAAAATAATGACCGTAACATGGTCAGAGATTTTCAACAACAGCACCCACCTTACTTCAAGGGCAGAGAAGGGCCTGTCGGAGCCGAGAACTGGTTGGAGAAGATTTCTCACATACTGACTCTTTTGAATATCAAGAGTCATGCTCATAAAATTCTATTGGCCACTTCACAGCTGATAGATGACGCTCCCAAATAGTGGAAAACAGTGGAGAAACAGCGGGCACTTGTGCCAGAAAGAGAAAGAATTGCTATGACCTGGGAGCAATTCTCAGCGACATTCTTAGAGCGCTACTTTTCGGAGGAAGAAAGAGAACGTCAGATTCAGGCCTTTATGACATTAGTGCAAGGCTCAATGACGGTGGCTGAGTATCACCAAGAATTCCTCAGCCTGCCAATTTATGCATTTTATGTTGTGGACACGGAATATCGGAGGGCTCGCAAGTTCGAGCGTGGTTTAGGGCCAAACATTAGGGCCAAAGTAACCGTGTTCAAAGCCGCCACACTGGCGGAAGTGGTCAGCAGAGCGACCATTGTGGAGCAGGAACTGGCAGAGTTTGTACGAGTTGACAACCGTCGCGCACCGGGTGGGAGGGGTACTTATCAACCAAACAAGAAGTTCCGATCGAACTTCAGCAGACCCTCGCCATCTGTTGGATCTACTGGGGGCTTTCGTCCCAACCAGCCAACTCAGTCTGTATCAGTTATTTAGGCATCCAGAGGAATGAGTAACTATTTCCACTGTGATCAACCATGTCACTTCAAAAGGGACTGCCCAAAACTCAACAGGCTGTCATACGCCAGAGGATCATTCCGTCCGCCAGCTAGACCGGTAAACTCCAGAGGTGGCAAAATGCAAAGTCGGGGAGGTCGAGGGTCTAACCCTGCTGGAGCTGGACGATTATTCACTCTAACTTCTCCGGAAGAAGAAGACCATGCTGTGATATAGGGTATGGCGGTAGTGAGTAGTTCTTATGCATATGCACTATTTGATTCTGGAGCATCACACTCTTTCATAGCTGCATCATTTATTACTACTATCGGTACGTTAGTTCAAAGATTAGCCACAGCACTTACTATTGTATCCCCTGTCAGAGATTCGGCATTGGGACTTATATGTACGGCGGCTAACACTGAATTAGCTGGACTCAGATTTGAGTTTAATTATTTGGTGCTAGACATGTCTGAGTATGATATAATATTCGGCATGGATTGGTTGGCTATGTTTCATGCCAACATCGACTATTATCGCCGAAGAGTGACATTTATCTCACCCGAGGGCAAGCAATACGTAGTTCGTGCAGATAAACAGAGTGGATTGCAGGAAGGGTTAAATCACGTGGTATTGAATAATATCACCATAAATAAAGCTCCAGTTACTGAACTTCCGGCAATTGTACAAGAATTTGCGGATGTATTTCCAAAGGAACTCCCTGGTTTACTGCCTATGAGGGAGATTAACTTCGAGATCAAGTTGTACCCTGGCAACGCATCAGTGTCGTTACGACACTATCGGATGGCACCAGCAGAAATGTCGGAGCTAAAGAAGTAGATTGATGAACTGCTTAGGCTGGGTTGCATCCGGAGCAGTACATCATCATGGGAAGGACCAGTGCTATTTGTGAAGAAGATGGACGGTTCACTACGAATGTGCGTGGACTACCGGAAGCTGAATCAGCCAACAGTCCGGAACAAGTACCCTCTACCCAGGATCGATGATTTATTCGATCAATTGAAGGGTTCCAGCCATTTTTCAAAGTATTGATTTGATGTCTGGTTATCATCAAATACGGGTTAGGGAGGAAGATATAGAGAAGATGGCCTTTCGGACACGGTATGGACTATACGAGTTTGTAGTCATGCCATTTGGACTCACAAATGCGCCGGCGGTGTTTATGGATTTGATGAACAGAATCTTTCGTCCCTATTTGGATCAATTTGTAATCATATTTATTGATGATATCCTAATCTACTCTAAGAGTCAGGAACAACATGCAGAGCACTTACTGATAGTTTTGAATATTTTGAGGCAGAATAAGCTATATGCCAAGGCCAGTAAATGTGAATTCTGGCTATCCGAGGTCAATTTCTTGGGACATGTTATATCTGAGGGAGGTATAGCCGTGGATCCGGCTAAGGTGGCAGCAGTGAAAGATTGGAAAGTGCCCAAGAATGTAACAGAAATTCGTAGCTTCTTGGGATTGGCTGGTTATTATAGAAGATTTATCATGGATTTTGCAAAAATAGCATCTCCATTGACTCAACTCACACAGAAAGGAGTCAAGTACGAGTGGACAGATCTATGTAATCAAAGGTTTGAAGAGCTGAAGACAAGACTTACCACTGCCCCTATTTTAGTAATATTTGTTAAGTGATGTACTTCCTTGCTATTTAATAATTTGTAGGATAGATTCTATTATAATTCCACATTAAGTTTAATTCCGCAAGTATAACCTTTATTCGTGTGAACCGTTTTAGTGGCTTAGTCCACTCACACGTATGGTTGCCCAGTTAAGGGCCGGGCTTTGGAAACTCAGACTTAACTCGCATGACGTCCCGCTCTCTTGGCACTCTTTATTTCAAAAAAAAAAAAAATATACTCTGATTTTTCGGCAGTGAAAAGGGGCGAGGCGTTACAGTTTTCTCCACAACTTTTTCTGCTATGGGTGAAGATGGAGGAGCAGATGGGGTTGATTATGATGGTGTAATAGGTGAATCGTCTATGTCTATGACTAAGTTGGAATGAGCTCCAAAAGCAACAATCGATGTACTGATGGGAAATGTAACTCTAACCAAGCGATTCGAGAAGTTACGCAACCAATGATGCATACACAGACACGATCATACACGCTAAAACAAATTCACACAAGAAAATGCCTAGATCTAAATTTAAATTGCACAAATGTAATCAAATTTTTTATTGGCTTACCCTAAAGGCTGTCTCTAGACTTGCTCCTACTTTTTTCTCCAAACAATCGAAGTCTCCAATGAGAGTTCAACCACAAGATGGCCAGGTAAGTGGGGCAGCACACGGTACCTCGTCCCAGCTTATCCTTACGTCATGCTCGACCGCATTCCTTGGTGACATGCCTTAGTGACTATACTAGCCTTAGAAATCATTCTTGAAGATGAACTAGTCATTGGTTCTAAAAATTGATTTGAATTGAAAAGGTTCCTAATGAGCATGAAACCCTAAAAATCTAGCCTAATAGTTCCTTAATTGATTTTATTAGGAGATGTATGAGCCAGTTTACTATCTTGTTTTTCTAGATATTGTGAATGTTGTAACGCCCCGCACTTTTTCACTCGCTTCTTCTTGTAAGTTCAGAGTATATTTTTTTTTTTTTATAACAGAGTAGAGTGATAGAGCGCAGGACGTCACGACGCGAGCTAAATCCGAACTTCCAAAGTCCGACCCTTAACTGGCCAGCCCTTTGTGTGCATGGACCAAGTCCAAGAAAAACAGTTCACACATAGCAATACGATACACATGCGGAATAAATCATAACATGCGGAAAATAATAGAACCAAGTTCCATTCTATTGATAGCAAAGTACATAGTCAAATAAATCACATTAATCATTATCCAAATAAACATCCAACCATAGCAATTCATCTAAGTTATTACATTCCGAAAACTGGATACTCTAAATACAAAATCCTTGACTATCTTAAACAACATATAAGACTAAAAATGTTCCAAGCTCCTATGCTTGTCCTTTTCCGCGTTCAGCGTTTTTCCTCGTTTCCTGCATCATCCACTAAAGGGTAGAAGTAGGGCGTTAGTATAGCGCGCCCAGTAGGAATTCCAGTTAGGATTAATACATGGTTAGTACAAAACATATAATATTATCATAGTGCCAAAAAGGCCATACACACCTTGTCATGAAATCATATAAACCATGCCATAAAACCATGTAATCCGTGCCAAGTCATGATGTCAAATGCAATGAGTCTCAGCCATCACAAGTACATATAAATCCCTCCATATAGGTCTTTCGAACGCCCCGACGGAGTGTGGATCCTCCGGTTCCTGCTTGATGGATAATGCAGATCAGGTATACCACATAGGTTGTTCGGACACCCCGACGGAGTGTGAACCCTCCGGTTCCCTCTTGATGGATAATTCACATCAAGGTATACCACATAGGTTGTTCGGACGCCCCGATGGAGTGTCGACCATTCGGTTCCCTCTTGATGGATAATGCACATCAAGGTATACCACATAGGTTGTTCGGACGCCCCGACGGAGTGTGGACCCTCCGGTTACCAAATCCTTCACCCCATGCCATGCATGAGATGCCAATGAAACACATGCTATTTTATAACATAAGTATAGCATTATTAAAATCACCTTTGAAACATAATCAACACCTGCTATTTTATACAAATAAACATAACATTATAAATCACCTTTGAAACATAATCAACACCTGCTATTTTATACAAATAAACATAGCATTATAAATCACCTTTGAAACATAATCAACACATGCTATTTTATACAAATAAACATAGCATTATTAAAATCACCTTTGAAACGTAATCAACACTTGCTATTTTATACAAATAAACATAGCATTATTAAAATTCGTAGAAAGCATATCCTTTGAAACATAATTTCATCAAAACATAAGATAAAACAGGTGTACATAGACCATGGTTTCAAAGAGGTGGAATCCTACCAAGACCGTTAACGTGTGCTTGCGTCTTTCGTCCAATAATCGATCACCGATCGTGCACCACTGCGAGATCCCATTACCTTATAATATAATATTAAGTCAACATCAAGTCCTACTTGATTTGCAATATTTAAATCCATAAACACCAACTTGTGGGGTTCGGTCATACCTATGGCCGAGCCTCACCCTTTTTGTTCATTTATTCCATTAATTACCAAAATGCCATTGGTCCAAACCTTAGTTAATATTCTAATATTTTAATCCAAAGTACATAACCCTAGGTCCGCCAATCAATTCCCATGTTTAGATCCAAATACATAGATCCTAAACATCTAAGTTCTCCAAATAATTTCTCATATAATTTACCTTATTGCCATACAAGGCTAAACTTCCATCTTTAACAAGTATTTACAATTTTTGCCACTCATGGCTTACATAACCCATAGTTTCTTTTAAAATCTTTCACCCGTTACATGGTCCATAATAATTTCTCAACAACTTAAGTTTATACTTAGAAAGTCCACATTTAGAAACTTTCCAATTTCATTAACCAACTTCCATAATTAGAAATTCCCTAAAATGGAAACTTTCTAAATTTATCATTTCCTAATCTTGGATCCCTAATTCCAAGTTCTTTCCATAAATAGGTCCTTTCTAAATTAAAGACTTTCCATTTTAATCCTACCTTCCAAAAACAATTAACATACTTTAAAAATACCATTACAACTCCATGGGGTTCGGCCATACACCATGGCCGAACCCTATGGTTCATAAGGTTCTCTTTTAAAATCCATACATAGTATTCAATGGCTTTCTTCATTCATACTTCCATAAATAAATAGTTTCCAAACTTAATCTCCACCTTTCCAAAATTGGAAACACCTTCCATAAATAGAAGGTTTCCAAAAATAATAACCTTCCTTCCATATTTAGATTGCTTTCCAAATTTAGCAACCATTTTCCATACTTGGATGCTTTCCAATTTAGAAACACTTTCCATAATGGGATGCTTTCCAATTTAGCCACCCCTTCCATACATGGAAGCTTTCTAAATTTAGCAACCTTCTTTCCAAAATTGGAAGCTTTCTAATTTTAGCAACACTTTTCACATTTGGAACCTTTCCATATTAATCCCCATTCCAAAAACAACCCCATGGGGTTCGGCCAAGCACCATGGCCGAACCCTATGGTTCATGACCTTCCTCAATGGTTTAGATCCATTAAACTCAACCACCAATTCATTAAATATTTGGTGGGGTTCGGCCATGCACCATGGCCGAACCTCACCCCTTCTTTTCGTTAGTATGGATCCAAACAATTAGCCATTAAACAATCCATAATCTTTCATTGATTTCTTGAATCTAAAACCGACCAGCATTAAAGGTTTTTATAATTTAAAATCTAAGATCATAAACCCAATGAATAAATAAAAACTCTCGATGGTTTTCAATCTTACAATCCATCAATTAAATAAAATCTTTCCATGGGGTTCGGCCATGCACTATGGCCAAACCCTATGGTTCTTTCTCTCCATTTAAACCATTAAATCATCTCCAATCTCCCTCCATGGGGTTCGGCCAAACACCATGGCCGAACCCTATGGCTCTTTTTGTTTCAAAAATAAAACTATACCATTAAGATACTAACCTCTTTCCAATTGATTTCTTGTTCTCTCCTTGCTTGATCTTTCTCTTCCAATCTTCTTCTCCTTTCTCCTTGCTCTTGCCGTGTGGAAGAGAATGATGAATTGAGAGAGGGAGAGAGAGGAATAAACTCAATAATAAAGGATGTCAAAACCGTGTATACCTCTTGATCTCTCCTCTTATAGCCTTTCTTAATCCCACATTAGAAAGTTCTTAAGATAAGCAACTCTTAGCCATGCGCCCCTTGTGTTCCCCGTTTTTACACATATACCATATTGTAGCTCAGTTTTGACCTTGTTAACTTCCAAATCAGAAAATGTGGTAAACTACAAAGTTGTAGCCCTTGAAGTCTTATTTCCAACGCAAAAAGATTCAAAGCAATCGGACATTGAAGTGGAAATTTATAACCAAAATACTGAACATATGTCAAATCTTCCTTATTTAACCATGGCCGACTTTCCCTCTTTAATTTGCCATATCTGACTTTCCCTTTCTTAATTTAAGACCTTCCAATCGGCCAATGCTAAAATACATATAGCAATGCCGTGTACACTTGTTTGCCTCTTATAAAAGCTTCTCTTTAATTACACTTCCCATTTTAATTTCCAACTTCTAAACTTAGAAACTTACTAACTTAATAATCATTCTCCATATTTAAACACTTTCCAAATTTAGCTCCTATGTTTCCATATTTAGGCACTTTCCAAATTTAGCCATTGCCTTAAATCCATCCACATCATGCGCATATAATTAATTATAGACATCTTATTGTTTGGCAATAAGATATCATTACCTAAACCCAACATGTGACCTATTTTAGGACCATCCTAAAATCTTTCCACTTAATCTTAAATATCTCATCTCATCCAAAATATTATACGCATATAATCCCCTTGATTTTTGTGATATAAAATCTTATATTCGACCATGCAATCTTTTATCTATTTAATTTTGCATTACTAAAATAATTCAACCCATTTAAATTTATTTGAAACCATTTATCAAAATCGTTGGGTCTTAATTGGGCAACGACCCAATCACTTTATCCATCTAAAATCCTTATCTAAAACCCATAAGTTAAATGGGTAATTTTCAGAAATATTTATAACTTGAAAATCTGGGGTATTACAAATGCAATCCTACTTTACCACACAAACATCAAGCAAATATGCAAAACAATAACAAAACAAATCTAACTAATGCATGAATCTATCATCCTAATATGCATGAACAATTTAAATATGCAATAAAATTGAAGAACACCCTAGAAAATTTCTATATGAATGCATGATAAAAGTGAAAATTAAAATAAAATGACTAGGAACTCACCTTATCCTAGCTTGCATATTTCCAACAATTTTTAAGCAATTTTTTAAAGCAATTTTCAAGTGATTTTCAATCGCGCATTTTAAAAATCCTGCAAACCAACACAAGCAAATTGTGGTGTAGAGTCTAAATCAAAGAATGCATGATACCTAAACTAAAAGAATTGTTCCTAATCTATAATTAAAGAAGGAGATATGATATAATCTATAAACAAGAATTTCAAACTACGATAAGATTATGGAAGTTAAATCAAAGTTCACCAAATTAAAAAAAATTATTCCATGATTCCCACCGTTTGACATCTTATTTTGAAGATTTCATAAGTTAGATATAAGTTCTAATTTTTATAAAAGTTCTAAGTTTGAAAACTTTGCTAAAATTGGAAGGTTTCCAAAAATAGATCAATTACCAAAATAGATTTTTCTAAAAATAAAAAACTTTCCAAAAATACATTGATTCAAATTACTGAGATTTTCAAGAATTTCTTATTTATGGTAACTTTCCAAAAATAGAAAAAGTTTCCATCTTTACAGAGTTGCCAAAAATAGAACTTTCCAAAAATAACAATTTTTTCTAAAAATAATTAATTTTTAAAGAGAAGATAATTTAATGATTTTCCTTGGCAACAGCGCCAAAAACTTGTTGATGTTTTAAACTTGTGAATCTCGCAATCGTACGAACCATTCATAGTATAACAATGTGAGAGCGAGGTCAAGCCCAATTGAAAATCTTGAAGTATATGAATTTAAATTTATGTCCTCTGAAAAAGAATTATTTTTAAGAAATTGAATCATTATCTGAGTCATGTATCTGAATTGGAAAATCAGCAAATAAAATGTGTGATTTCATATTCTTACATGGTGAACTAAATTATAACCTTAATCATGGCTAGAATTCCATGTT
This sequence comes from Chimonanthus salicifolius, assembly GCA_013350335.1. Lineage (NCBI taxonomy): Eukaryota > Viridiplantae > Streptophyta > Magnoliopsida > Laurales > Calycanthaceae > Chimonanthus > Chimonanthus salicifolius. Next base: position 92,072,290 of record CM023532.1, read on the forward strand.
GCAAAATTATTTAACATATCTTCCTATCTTTAATTGAATGAATTTTTTAGAAAGAGAGTGATTAAAAAGAATTTAAAGAATTAGAGAATGAATTAAAGAATCAAAAGATTAGATTATACAATATTTGGGTTAGAACAAGAATCAGACAACAAACATGGGATTTAATATAATTAAAAGACAGAAAATTAAATTGCATGAAAATAAATGACTGAAATTAAAGGTGCAATAACGTAAAGGTTGGTTGTTTGGAATAAGACCGTTCATCACCCAAGATGTGTAAACAAAGTAAATGCCTAGATATGAAATTTAAGTAAAAATATAAAATGCAACTCATATTTACTGATAAAAGAAGATTCACAACTTTTTAATTTAATTAATCAAACTTCAGTAATCATCATTCAAGGCTTACAATCAAGATCCTAACTATTGCCTACGCTCATGTTCATTCAAATAAATAAAAGTAATGATCTTGAAATTATAAGTAACATAATCATAAAAGAATTTTAGAAATTGGATGTTCCAGGATTCTAAATGAATGGCTTCACTTTATTAAATGGAAGAATTAAAGTACAAGGATTTGGAAGAAATTACATAGAAGAAGTAAAATTAAATGGAAAAATTAATTGCTCTCTTGGAAATCGTGTGTTGCTCTATCTTCTAGTCTTTTCTCCATCCTCTATGTAATGCCCTGCCCTTTTTCACTCGCTTCTTCCCGTAAATCAGAGTCTATTTTTTTTTTTTTATAACAGAGTAGAGTGATAGAGAGAGGGACGTCATGATGCGAGCTAAATCCGAACTTCTAAAGTTCGACCCTTAGCTGGCCAACCCTATGTGTGCATGGACACAGTCCATGAAAACGGTTCACACATAGCAATATAAACATGCAGAATAAAAATCATAACATGCGGAACATAATAGAACACAGTTCTATTCCATTCAGATAGCAAAGTACGTCAAGTCCTTAATCATCATTATCATAACACAATTATCTAATAAAACAGCCAACCATAGCAAATTCATCTAAGTTATTACAATCCGATTTCTAGATACTCAAAATACAAGCCCATGAGTATCTTAAATAAAATATAAATAAAAAGCATCCAAGCTCCTATGCTTGACCCGTTTCACATTCATCGTTCCCCTCGTTTCCTGTATCATCCACTAGGGTAGAAGTAGGGCTTTAGAACAACGCGCCCAGTAGGTATTGCAATTAGGGTTAACACATGGGTTAGTACCAAAAATCCAGATATAATACATATCAAATCCAATTATAATAAATCATACCATACTTATAAAGCATCGTATCCAAAACAGTGTATGATAATAGAGATCCAATCATACCGATAAAAACCAGAAACCTTGCATGATAATAAAGGTCATAATTATGCCGATTCAATGCCATGCCATGCTATCATATGCAATGAGTCCCATCCATCACATGTACATAAAGTACCCACCACATAGGTCTTTCGGACGCCCCGACGGAGTGTGGACCCTCCAGTTACTTTTCATACATAGTATCCTCTTGATGGAAATCATATCAAGGTATCCCCCACGATTCTATTACGGACGTCCCGACGGAGTGTGGATCTCCGGTTACATTTCATACATAATATCCTCTTGATGGAAAGCTCCTCATCAAGGTATCCCCCCACGAGTGTTTTACGGACGCCCCGACGGAGTGTGGGTCTCCGGTTACCATTCATCCCTCACATGCCATGCATGAGATGCAAATATCCACATGCTATGCAATTATACAAATCATTGCATTTAAAAACTCATATTTGAAACATATACAATACATGCTATTTTATCATATAAACATAGCATTTAAAACTCACATTTTGAAACATATCCTTTGCACTATAAATTCATCAAATCAAGATAACAACAATGTACATAAACCCATGATTTCAAAGAGGTGGAATCCTACCAAAGACCGCTAACGTGTCCTTGCGTCTTTTGTCCGGTAACCGCTCATGATCGTAAACACCTAGTGAGGTCCCGTTACCTTATAATATAAAATCAATCAAAACTAAGTCCCACTTGATTTACAAGATTTTAAGTCCATAAACCAATCCCCATGGTTTATCATTTTCAACCTATATTACCAATGTAACACTTTGGAATTTCATATTATTAATATTTATGAAATTTGTTATTTAATTGTGAAATTATTGGATATGGACCTTAGATGGGTAAAGGATTGGGTCAATTGCCCAATTAAGACCCAACGGATTGTGGATATGGTAGCAATTGGAATAATTGGATAAGATGTATTCAATTGGGTCAAAGTTGTTAATTGGGTCAAAATGTCCAATTGGGATCCAATGGGTCATGTTTGACTTGGTTGACCACCAAGTTAGTTGAGTTGGACAGTTTGCATTTTAAATTTAAATTCAAATGATGGGTTGGACGGTTTTTATTTCAAACTCAAATGAGATGAAGGAGTTATTTTTATTTCAAATTCAAATGAGATGAAGGAGTTATTTTTATTTCAAATTTAAGTGAGATGAAGGATTTATTTTTATTTCAAATCCAAATGAGTTGGGTTGGATGGCTTTTACATTTGGAATTCAAATTCAAAGGCAATGAATGATACACGTTGGAGAAGATGGAGGAGGTTGGTTTGTTTCAAAATTTAAACTCAGGAGAGATGAAGGTGGTTTAAAATTCAAATTCAAAATAATGGGGTGGACAGTTTTATGTTTGAAATTCAAACAAATAAGATGGAGGAAGTTATGTTTAATTCAAATTCCAAATAATGATACACGTTGGAGAGATGAAGGAATATTGGTTTATTTCAAAATACAAAGGCAAGGCACACGATGGAGAGATAATGGAGATGGATATGGCTTAATGTTCAAATTCAAACAAAGAGAGGAGTATGGGTTTATTTCAAATTCAAAGGCACGCGATGGAGAGATATTGGAGGTGGTTTTGGCTTATTTCAAAATCAAAACAAGGATGCACATGGAAAGATAATGGAGATAGTTTTACATTTAAAAATATTCAAATTTCAAATGGCATACACGTTGTAGTCTTGAGAATTCTATCTCATGTGGAGATAGGGAAGATAATCCCTCTTGGCTCTCTCTCCCTCACACTCTCTCTTAGCCATTAACTCTCAAAGATAAGAGAGAAAAAGAGCTTAGAGTTACATTCCACTCAAGCCGATCCTCTCTCAAACCTATACCCTCTTGACCAAACCATTTTTGGAGGAGTTATATTGATCAAGCTCACAATCGGCCAAAAGATCAAGAAAAGAAGGAGAGGCTAAGGAAGGAAAGAAACAAGCGGAGTGAAGAACAAATTGGAGGAGTCGCGGAATTAGAAAGTGCTCTACTAAGTCTTTGTAAATAAGAAAGTGGTTAAGACATGGTTCGGCTATGTATATGGCCGAATCTACCAAAGGTTTAAATTATGGATGATGAGGTTTAAAAGGGTAGAAACATGGATGGTAGGGTTCGGCCACTTTGGATGGCGGAGCCCCATGAAGAGATTGGGTTATTTTGATGGTTTTTGAAACTTAAAAACCATGCAATATTATGGAGATTTTTAGATCTTTTAATTAGAGATAAGATGTATGTTTTGGGTTGGCCATGGGATGGCTGAACCATACTATGATTATGGCTAAAATATGGGGTATGAACCACGCACAAAGGATGGAATGTTTGAGTCAAGAGAACCATAGGGTTTGGCCATGTGTGTGGCCGAACCCCATGGACCCTTGTATGGGTATTTGGATTTAAGTATATGATTAGAAATTATTGTTGGTTTTATAATGTTTTAAAAGGGTCTAAATTATGACTATATGGGTAAAGCATGGTTCGGCCATTGCATGGCCGAACCCGAATCTCTTTAATGAATAAAAGAACCAAGGGTGATCTATAGGGTTCGGCCATGGGTATGGCTGAACCCCATAGAAAGAGGTATTGATCATGAAAAATCATGAATGTCTTAAATGGATTTTTAGTATGTAAATAGATGGAAATAAAGAACCATATTGTTCGGCCATATGAATGGCCGAACCCCATGGAGTGATTTTGATGGGTTTAAGTAATTTTGGAACCAAGAAAATGATGGAAGATTAAGGACTAGTTAATTACATGAATAGATTAGTAACTAGCCTTAAGTATGAAGGATTAAAGGACCAAGTTTGAGATAGTGAGGTTCGGCCATGTTGTATGGCCGAACCCCACTAAGATAGATTTGTTTTGGATGATTGTAGTTAGCAAATTAAACATTGGTTAGACCAATGGCAAAACCGTAAATACAAGTCAAATTGTAAATATGAATGGATTGATCAAAAGACTTGAAAAGAGGGGTCCAAAACCAAAATGGTAAGGTTCGGCCATGTTGTATGGCCGAACCCTACCAAAGTGTGTTTGAAGTGTGAGGTGGTTTAATGTGATTAAATAAAAAAAAGAAAGGACAAATTCAAAGTGGGTGAGGTTCGGCCATGGGGTATGGCCGAACCCCACAAGGTGGTTTTTGGGTTAAATGGAAATCAAATGTTTAGTATCTTGACTTGCTGTTATATAAACAAGATATCGGGACTCCTTGAACGGTACGCAATTGTGAACTGGTGACGGATTGAGAAGAAGGGACAACTTAAGTAACTTTCTATAGGTTTCCTACCTCTTTGTAACCACACTTATACTTGATATTTTATCTTTATTTTGATGAGATATATGTGTTAAACTATTATGTTTCATCGTGGATTTGAATATTAAGATTTATTTACAAATGGCATGTATTCATAGACATCTCATGCATGGCATGGGGTGATGGTTATGTAACCGGAGGCCACACTCCGTCGGGGAGTCCGAAAGACCACTGTGGGGTACCTTGATGATGAGAATCTCATCAAGAGGAATCTGGAGGCCACACTCTGTCGGGGCGTCCGAAAGACCACTGTGGGGTACTTTGGTGATGGCTATGTATATTTGTGATGGGTGGGACTCATTACATTTGCATACATACATAGCATTGTTTTTGTGAGTTTTTGATGATCATGTATTATTATGATATATGCATGTTTTATACTAACCTTGTGGTAGCCCTAATCGGAAACACATACTGGGCGCGTTGATTTAACGCCCTATTTCTATCCTCAGTAGATGGCACAGGAAAGGGAAAGGTCGAGGATTGCAAAGGAAACCAAGCATAGGAGCTTGGGCTTTGAATGGACTTATTTATGGATATTTGTTTAAGTTTACATGGACATGTAATTTGTTAGCTAGATGTGGGCATGTAATAATTTAGTATTATTTGCTATGGTTTGGTATGGTTTGGATTGATTGATTAAGTTCAGATAACTTTGGAAAAATGACAATATACTTTGCTATCTAATAAAATGGAGCAGATTTAGGTTCCATTATAATCCGTAGTTAGTTTAAGTATTATTCCGTAATGTTTATACTTTATTATGTGAGAACCATTCTCATGGACTTAGTCCATGCTCACATGGGTTTGGCCAGTTAAAGGTCGGATTTTAGAAGTCCGGACTTAACTCGCGTCGTGACACTCCGCTCTTATCACTTATTTATTTATTTAAAAAAAAATACTCTGATTTATAGTGAGAAAGAGCGGGTCGTTACAACCAAATTGCCATTGGTCTAATTTTTAATTAACAATTCATTCATTTAATCCAACATACGTAACCCTATGATCATCAAAACAATCCCCATGGGGTTTGGCCACACACCATGGCCAAACCCATGGTCCCTTAATTTCACTTAATTACAAAATTGCCATTCAAGGCTATAATTTCATTATTCTTACCCTTCATCTCTTAGTTTGGTGAACTATTCAATTACATTATACAAAGGCCCACAAATGGCCCATTAACAAGTTTATGGGGTTCGGCCATACACCATGGCCGAACCCATGATCTTTCATTTAATATGTATAAACTTTAATTCCATAATCGATCCATAATGTTGTTCCATAAAAAAATCCATATGATCCATTTAATTGGTTCACCATCTTAGGCCCATAAATGACCCATAAAAATTCCTTAACCATTTAAGTCCATGAAGAACCTCATGGGGTTCGGCCATACACCATGGCCGAACCCATGATCTTTCATTTTAGCCTTTAATTACAACTTTGCCATTAGTAGAAAATTCCATAATTAGCAAGTCCATTATTAGAAGGTCCATAACTAGAAAGTTTCTAAATTTAATGTCCATCCTTCCCTTCTATTATCTTTCCATTCTTAAATCCTTTCTAAATTAAAATCCACCTTCCATAATTAGAGACTTTCCAATTTAATCTCTACCTTCCAAAATTAGAGGCTTTCCAATTTAATCTCTACCTTGAATTCATAATCCAAGGTTCTTTTCCTTTTTGATCCAAAAATCCATGTTTAGAAACTTTCTAATTTAAACTCCACCTTCCAAAAACAATTAACATACATTAAAAATCGCTATACACCTCCATGGGTTAGGCCATACACCATGGCCGAGCCTATGGTTCAACCCTTTTTATTAAACCATTAAAACCCATATGGATTCATTAACCAACTCCAGCATAAATTTCTTAATAATTTAAATCCACAACTAAACCTCATGGGGTTCGGCCATACATCATGGCCGAACCCATGATCCTCCATTTTATCATGGATTTACAAAATTGCCTTCCTTTAAAACATAACCAATACTTCTCCATTTTAACCCTTTAAAATCATAGACCTTTACCGACAAGCTCCCATGGGGTTCGGCCATACACCATGGCCGAACCCTATGGTCCATTAATTCCTTTTAAATCATGTATCAACTTATGATGTTCAACCTTTTCAAACTCCATTTCTAGATTAATCAATATTCTATCATGGGGTTCGGCCATGCACTATGGCCGAACCCTATGTTTCCTCCTTTTCCATTTAGAACATCATGATCATCTAATTTCCTTCCATGGTTTCCATCCCATAAAAATTTAACTAAGTCCTTCCATGGTTTCCATTTAACCCCTTCCAAAAATCATATACTATTAACATCAACCTCCCATTTAAAAATTAACCAATAACCTTACATGGGGTTCGGCCATGCACTATGGCCGAACCCTATGGTTCTTTCTTTCCATGAAATTAAATACCATAATCCTTCCCAATTCTCTTCCATGGGGTTCGGCCATACACCATGGCCGAACCCTATGGTTCTTTTCTTAAACAAAAACATCTAAACTACTTACCGGTTCTGCGGCTCCTCCGGTTTTCCGTCAGTTGATCTTGCTCTTCCAATCTTCTTCTTTCCTTAGCCTTTTCTCCTCCTAGATCTTTCACTCGGCTGGCTACTCTTGTGCTTGTTGCTGCCTCTCTTTGAATGCAATGTGAATGTCGTGTGCCCTTGTTGTGGTTCTTTCTTTTTAATAAAACTCCACATGGTTCCATATTAAGAAAGTCCCATGCGCCCCTCCTTGTTGCCTCTTTTAATTGATCCTATTCGTATATCTTATTCCTAAATAGAAAGTGCCATGCGCCCCTTTATTTCTTGCAAATCCCTAGTATTTCTCTTAATAAAAGAAATGACTACTTTTTTTAAAAAAAAATCCACACATCATGCGCATATAATTAAATATAGACATCTTATTATTTGGCAATAAGATATCATTGCCTAATCCCAACGTGTGACCCATTTTAGGATTATCCTAAAATCTTTCCACTTAATCTTAGATATCTTCTCAAGATATTCTAGCATAAAATCATGGATATGAATATCTAAAATTCGGCCAAGCCACCTCTTTTATTTAGTAATCCCCTTATGCGCATATTCATAATCCATATCCCTTATATATAATTATGTTGCATTACCACTTAAATTCAACCTCATTTAAATTATTTGAAATCATTTACCAAAATCCTTTGGGTCTTAATTGGGCAAAGACCCAACATTTTACCCATCTAAGATCCATATCTAAAATTTATAAATTAAATGGGTAATTTCCGTAAATATTTATAACTTGAAAATCCGGGGTGTTACACTCTAGGCCTCTTGAATTCCAGGTCATATTCGAATTTTACCCTTGGGGTAATGGGGTATTTATAGGTTTTAAAAAAGAGATGGGTGGCTTGGATTAAATCAAGTTTTAAGTTGGGAAATCAAGGGATTGGATGGATCTAAATGGGAATGGATGATGGAGATTTAAGTTTGGTTTTTAGGGTTACTAAAGGGAGGTCACACGAATTTGGTGAGTGTGTAGGTGGCTTGGCTTGGAGGCTAAGTCAAGGTGGAGGGAACATAGGAGATTAGGAGAGAAAATAGGATTTAGATTTGGCAATGGGAAATTTAAATTTGCTATGTAGTTTAGGTTTTGTGCAATGAGATGACGAATGAATGGATGAGATTAAAAGATGAGATGAATGACTGGATGGATGATAGGAAGATGATATGGAGGGTTGACTAGGTGTGAAATTCGAATGGATTGGATTGGGATTGAGAAAATAGTGTGAGGTGTTGGTGATGTGGATGATCAAGTGTGTTAAGATCTTAGGATTGTATCTACATGGTTTTAGGTCTAAGTGCATGGAGAGGTTTTAGGTTGCAAAAATCATGGGGATGATCATGTGTAAAATGCGCATAGAGGCTATCTTGAGGTTCAAGTTGTTCATTGCTTAGGCTTTATGAATGGAGGGCTTAGATTAAATGGGGTTTTGATCTAATGGCTCTAAGGTATTTTGGGTAAAACAAATATAAGAATGGGTAGATGATTGATAGAGGGTTTAGATGCACCGGTGGATCTAAATGGATGATGAAATGCATGACTTAAACCTAAGGTAATGTGTATATGTGATGGATGCATGTGGAGGCTCTAGGGTTTCTAAGAGATGAATGAGTGAATGAGATTAGATGACCTAGTATCTAATGGTTAAGATGCTCAATGCATGAAATGAATGCATGAATTAGTAGGTGATACATGGATGAACACTAATCTAAGGTTGAGATGATCATGATGATGATGGATGACCTAGATCTAATGATAGATGAATGGATGGTTAGATTTGATGATGGATCAATGGTTTGACCTAGTTTGGTATGTAGATGGAAGGTTAAGATCTAAGATGGAACTTGGATGGTGTGGATGTGAAGTTAGGTTATGGGTTTTTGACATAGGTAGTTGGGTTGGATTTAGGTGAAATTCAAACATGGACCATAGAATTCATTGGACGTGGGCTTTGGATTTGGATCTAGACCTCAACTCAGGCCCATTTGAATTGGATTTGAGAGCTTGGGCCTTAGTTGGATTGAGCATGCACATTGGCCTAGTCCAATGTGTGGAATGCGCATGGGCTTGCATGTCGCTTGGCCCACTGAAGCTTTGTGGTGCACAACTTAGCCCATTTGATCCGAGTCTTGGCCCAATGACTTGAAATTCATGCTTTGGCACTTGGATTGTAGCTTTTGACCTGTAACGCCCCGCCCTTTCCAAGATTTTCAGAGACTATTTTTTTTTTTTTTAATAAACCGGACAAGGGCGGAGAGACGTCACGACGCGAGCTAAGTCCGGACTACCCAAAGTTCGACCCTTAACTGGCCACCCATGTGTACATGGACTAAACCATGATAGATAATACACACATGGAACTAAACAATGACTTGTGGAATAAAATAGACTAACAGCGGAATTAGGTTGAATAGATAGCAAGTACCAGTCTCAATTAATAAATAACATAAACCAACCATCCATCGTTAATATCCTAAACAAACCATAGCAAGGTATCAACTTATTACATGTCCACAAAATATAACTAGAAAGACAGTAATAAAGAAATCCCAATTAACGATCAAGCACTTAGGCTTGGCTCCTCTCCTTGTCATCGACCTTCTCTTTCCCCTTCCATGTTCTTGCATTATCCTCTAAGGATAGAATTAGGGCGTTAGATCAACGAGCCCAGTAGGTTCCCGATCAGGGCTACCACATGGTTAGCTTATAAATCATGCATATATCAAATGTCTGATTATCAAAAACATATAAAACCATGCTATGTATGTATGTAAATGTAATGAGCCCCACCCCATCACACATACATATACCCATCACTTGACGTGTCTTATATCAACATAATAATTCTCCTGGCGGGACTTTCACCGCCTAAGGAGGCCCCACAGTTGCATCACGGACATTCCGACGGAGTGTGGACTTCGGTGTTTATAATCATCAGGTAATTTTACTGGCGGGACTTTCACCTCCTAAGGAGGCCCCACAGTTGCATCTCGGGCATTCCGACGGAGTGTGGGCTCCGGTGTTTATAAGCACCAGGTAATTCTCCTGGTGGGACTTTCACCGCCTAAGGAGGCCCCACAGTTGCATCACGGGAATTCCGACGGAGTGTGGGCTCCGGTGTTTATAATCATCATCCCATGTCCATGCATGAGATGCCAATGTATATATAAAACATGTAAATAATATCCATCATTCAAAACCAATAAAATAAAACATGAGTCTCATAAAAACCAAGATAAAACCGTGGTTACAAGTAGGTAGGAAACCTACTGAAGATTCACTTCAGCGTCCGTTCTTTCTTAGGCTTTACCCGGTCACGACTCGCACGTCGTTCAACTTTCGTTACCTTGTCCATATAACAATAAGTAAATCATACTATCATTTAAATATTCATTCACATCTAAGACCCAAAAAAATCTTGTGGGGTTCGGCCATACCCATGGCCGAACCTCACCCACTTTAATTTGATCTCTTTATCCATTCATAATTGTATCATGCTTACACTTTAGAATCACTAATTATTTTCATGAAATGTAATCATAAAACCCATAAACAAGATCGTGGGGTTCGGCCATACATATGGCCGAACCCTATGGCTTTTCCATTTAAACCTTTCCATCATATCTTAGCCATAGAAACCCTAGGGTTTGGCCATGAAATGGCCAACCCATATGTTGTCCAATTGTTCACTTAGAACCCTTTTAAATACCTCATATTGTTCCATAATATTCAAACTTGAAACTCCTTTGATTCAACCAAATCAGTCCATATAAAATGGTCCATGGGGTTCGGCCATGTATGATTCCCTCCTATGTTCTTAACTTAGGTTCTACACCCTTTTACCAAGGTAATTACATGGTTCAGCCATCCATAGGCTGAGCCAAATCAGTAACCATAACTCCAAGTAATTCGCATAAAACAACCCATACAGCAACCCATGGGGTTCGGCCATTCACATGGCCGAACCTCATGGTTCTTTGGATGCAATTTTTCCAACGATCTTACATAATTTATCCACTGTTTTTCAGCCATAAAAACAGCAAGGTTTAACCATCCGTTGCCGATCCCATATAGTTATTTAATTCCATTTTACAATCCTTTTAAACATCAATACACTTGGTATGGTTTTTATCCCCAAAACCATATCATTCACCAATGATTTCCATGGGGTTCAGCCATCCCAAGTGGCTGAACTCCATGCTCTAAATTTCCATCTTTTTCAACCTCATCATCTTACTTTAGATCGTTGATAAATTCATCATAACATGACCTAATTAAAACATGTAAATACATCCACCACCGGTATGGTTTTGCATGGTTTTTAACCTTCCAAAAACCATCAAAATATCAACATCAATTCATGGGGTTCGGCCATCAAAGGTGGCCGAACCCAATGATCCATTTTATCAATTTACAACCAAGGTTTAGACCCATGATACATTCAGCCATTCATGACATCCAAATCCATGTTTTAAACCTTTTTAAACATGCATTTTAAGTCTAAAAGAAACATCCAAAAAAGTCCCACAATTGTATGGTTTCTATGTTTCAAAGACCATCAAAACCAACCAATTATTTCCATGGGGTTCGGCCCTCCAAGGTGGCCGAACCCAATGATTCCTTTTTATAATTTTTAAACCTCCATTACCCAAGGTTTAAACCTTGATGCATTCGGCCATACCCATGGCCCAAGACATGTTCCATTTGTTCCATCTTAATAAACAAAATACCCATGGGAATACTTACCAAATTCCAAGATTTTCTTCTTGCCTTCGCTCTTTACTTCCTATCTTTCTTAACCTCCCTTCCTTTGCTGGTTTATGCTGATCAATTGGTGCAAACACCACTGCTGGTCCAGCCAAGAGAAAGAGTTTGGAGAGAGGGAGAGAGAGAGATGGGGATTCTCAAGATTTTCTATGTGAAAATCGGCCAAATGAGGTGGTCTATCTCTTTTGTAATTCAGCCACAAAATCCATTCATTTCCCTCATAACTTCTTGGCAAAAACGATGGGTCATTGGGTGCCATCCAAGGCACCCCTTGGTACCAAACGTTGCATCCATTCATTTCAGCCCATGCATCTCATGAGATGAGATGCATGCCGCCCAAGCTTGGTGTCCCTTGGCTTGGGCCAAGGCACCCCTTCATCCAACGGCTGGGATTGATTTAATTAAGAGTTGTGTGAGATTAGAACACCTTTCCACTTCCTCTTGACTCACTTGACTCATGATCTTTTTATTCCAACTCAACTCATCCAACTCAATACATTTAATGCACCAAATTTGAGTCAACTCTTTTCTTAATTTAAACTCACTCCAAATCAGTCCAACTCGAGCTGAACTAACTCACACTTGAGTTCAATTGAGGGCCGACCTGGTCATCCGTGGTCAAACTGGTCAACCCGACCCATTGGGTCCCCAACTAGTCCCTTGACCCGTTTTGACAACTTGACCCAATAATGGGCTGATTTTGCCATTTTTAAATGGTTTTCACTTGTGCATCAAGCCTACCCATTTTTGTTCCACTTGATTTCCAATCAAATAAACTTAACCCTATTTAAATTGAGCTCACCCAATGGTCAAATAATCCATTATAACCCATTGGGTCCCAATTGAGCCCTTTGACCCATTTAGCCATTTTCGACCCAATTGATGTACATTACCCATCCAACCAAATTTGACATTTATAATGTGCTCATAGTGTCTTAATTTGAGCAATGGACCCCACTATTTTCTCATTTAACATCATAATTAATAAATTTACCAATGTAGGGGCATTTTCGTAATTATCCATCACATTGAGAAATTGGGGTGTTACAATATAACCCTCTTTTTAAAAATTTCGTCCCGAAAATCGAGCAAAGTAGGGTTCTCAAAGCAAATTACATAAATAATTTGGGGTGAGCTGTTCTCATCTCCGATTCAAGTTCCCATGTGGCCTCTACATCACCATGTCGGTCCCATACCACTTTTATGAACTGAATCGCTCTATTTTGCAACACCCTTTGTTCGGTCTCCACTATCCTGGCCGGCTTCTCGACGTACATCATGTCGCTTTGCACTTCAATATCTTGGACATTCAAAATATGGGACGGATCCGGATTATACCTCCTTAGCATCGACACGTGAAACACATCATGTAGAGCTGCTAATTGTGAAGGAAGTGCTATCTGATAAGCCACATCCCCCACTCTTCTCATGATGGGAAACGGTCCCACAAATCTTGGTGACAGTTTCCCCTTTTTCCCAAACCTCATGTGTCCTTTCCGTGGCGAGACCTTTAAAATACCATGTCTCCCACTTCAAATTCCAGAAACCGTCTTCTTTTGTCAGCATAGCTCTTTTGTCGACTCTGTGCAGTCAATAAGTACTGACGTATCAACTAAATTTGTGCTGTAGTCCCCGCGACTAGCTTAGGTCCTATCAGTGCAGGATCACCAGCCTCTGTCCAGCACACTGGTGATCTACAAGGCCTTCCATATAAAGCCTCGAATGGAGCCATCTGAAGGCTTGCCTGATAACTATTATTGTATGAGAACTCTACCAGTGGCAGGTGGTCCTCCCATCCACCCTTGAAATCTAACATGCACGCTCTCAGCATGTCTTCCAAGGTTTGTATCGTCCTTTCTGACTGTCCATCAGTCTGTGGATGGAAAGCGGTGCTAGTCAGTAGATCTGTCCCCATAGTTGACTGCATACTTTGCCACACTTTGTCGGTAAACCGGCCATCGCTGTCAGATACTATAGTTCGGGGGATGCCATGCAGCCGAATAATTTCCCTGATGTACCGCCGACCCAACGTCTCAGATGAATCCATCATCTTAATTGGAATGAAATGCGCAGACTTGGTCAGTCGGTCTACCACGACCCATATGGCATCATTGCCCTTGAAGATCTCGGCAATCCCATCACAAAGTCCATGGAAATGTGCTCCCATTTCCATTCTGGCACTGCTAAGGGTTTGAGTAACCCTGGTTGTTTTTGATGTTCAGTCTTTACTTGCTGACAAGTTAGACAATGTGCCACGAATTCCGCCACATCCCTTTTTAGTCCATGCCACCAATAATGCCTCTTTAGATCATGGTACATTTTGGTGCTACCTGGATGGATGGAGAGCTTGGATTGATGAGCTTCAATCAATAGCTCTTTCCTACAGCTCTTTGGCACATATGTTCTTCTCCGGAATAAAAGACCCTGTCCCGGTCGTAATTCCCATTCCGGTAAGACTACACCAGTGGACATCTTGGCCCATATCTCTTCTACCTCTGGATCCATACGTTGTTCTTGTTCAATCTTGGTGACCATGTTGGATTGTATGACCAGATTGTATATGGTCCCACGGTTGTTGTAATAGAGTTTAAATTCTCGGATGGTATTTAACATCTCCCATTCCGATCTGATTAAACATGCCACGGATGCATGTGATATACGGCTGAGGGCATCCGCTACTTTGTTTGCCTTGCCTGGATGGTATCGAAGCGCAAACTCATAATCCGCCAGATACTCCATCCATCTTCTCTGCCTGAGGTTGAGCTCCTTCTGATCAAATAAATATTTTAAGCTCTTATGATCAGAAAATACCTCAAATTTCTCGCCGTAGAGGTAGTGTCTCCTACTTTTGAGGGCGAAAACCACTGCAGCTAATTCCAAATCATGTGTGGGGTAAAGATGTTCATGTATTTTTAACTGCCTTGAACCATATGCCACCCCACAATTACTCTGACTGAGTGTACATCCCAGTCCTTCTCCCGAGGCATCGCAGTATACCTCGTAACACTTGCCACTTACCGGCAAAACTAAAATAGGGGCAGTGGTGAGTCTTGTCTTCATCTCTTCAAACCTTGATTACACAGATCTGTCCACTCATACTTGACTCCTTTCTGAGTGAGTCGAGTCAATGGAGCGTTATTTTGGAAAAATCCATGATAAATCTTCTATAATAACCAGCTAATCCCAAGAAACTACGAATTTCGGTTACATTCTTGGGCGCTTTCCAATCTTTCACTGCTGCTGTAATAGCCCGAATTTTCAAATCAATATATGTTTGGCATTTATTGATTTTAATTTGAAGGGTTCGGCCATACACCATGGCCGAACCCATGGTTCATGGTTCCCTTCATTGGAGCCATATGAGGCCATACTTCCTCAATGTTAGTCCATGGTTTTCTTTACTAAAATTCCATTTAAAAATCACTAATTTTCATTCATTTGGTCCCTTTAATACTTTATATCATACACTTTCAAATCCATTGAAATTATCACTTCCTCCATCATCTTCCATCTTTTCATTTTTATAAAAATAGTTAGCCATCACCATAGTTCCATTCTTATAAACAAATTCTAAAATAAAATCCATGGATTCCATCATAAAACTTTTTTTTTTCCAAAAGTTTGACTACATTTAACCCTTGAAACCCTAACCATTCTCCAACATTTTAAACCTCAAACCTTAATTAACTGTCATCCATTATTTACCATGGGGTTCGGCCATGCTACATGGCCGAACCCTATGGCCCATTAATCCATTAAAAATCCAATTTTCCATTAACAATTCCATTCTTCCATTTCATCCATTTCTTAATCCATTCCTCCATTTTTATCCATTTCTTATCCTACCTTTTGATGGATCTTAGATTCATGGCCCACAACATTTTTGGCCACATTTAGTCTAAGAAATGGATTCCATATCCTAAAAAAAATAAAATCTTGTTTTAAGAAATCTTACCACCCGACGACTCCTCCGGTCTCTCTTTGCTTCTCCTCTTGCTCTCCTTAGTCTTCTCTTCTCTTCTTCTCCTTGATGTACGGTTAAGATGAGCTTGATCAACGGTGAGATATGCTTGGATCGGCTATGGTAGATGGGGTTAGATTGAGAGAGGGAGAGGGGAAGGTGATGGAAAACAAGATCTTAGCCTTTTATCTTGAAGGGGTGGACCAAGGCTGCTCTCTCCTTCTCTTTTCTTCTCTTCTTCTTCTAAGTTTTCTTCTCTTTTTCTTTCCTCCAATGCATGGGACGGTTTTTGAGAGTGGGAGGGAGAGAGAGAGTGTGAAAAATGTTTGTTTGAAATGAGTTGGAGATGGTTGGAGTAGCCTTCACTCAACATTAACTTCCTCACCAACCAAGCATGGGCTAGCTTGACTTTGGTGGTGGTGGTTGAGACCCAACCACCAAGCATGGCTCCCTTGTCCTCTTTGACTTGTCTATGTTGACCCTAATTAATCAACCTAATTAGTTAACTTAAGTCCTCACTTAGGTTAATTAATTTCCATCCAATTTAATTCCATTAATTATCTATCTAATAAATCCACCCATGGTGACCAAGTCAACCACGGTGGACGGCCCCCACCTATACCTACCCCACCCGCCACCTCACTTGATGAGGTGGAGGTGGGCCCCACTTGACCATGTTATTTTAATTCCATTGATTTTAACTTAGATAATTTTACAATAATTTCAATCAATTTAATTTACCTTAATCCACCTTAGTCCTTCTTAAATTTATCCATGGTGACCAAGTCAACCATGATGGTTGGCCCCACTTTTTCCTTGGTCCACACGCCACCTCAATGGTTGAGGTGGAGGTGGACCCCATTTGGCCATATTACTTAATCTTGATACATCTTAACTTAGATAGTTTTATAATTATCTAATCTATTTAATTATCTTAATTGGATCACCATTGGGTCCATGGCCCAATTATATTTGTCTTTCCATTTATTTTAGGGCTTACCTACTTTGGCCCGTTGGGTTCCCATATGGCCCTTTGACCCAAATTGACTATCTTGACCCAATTACTTACCATTGACCCATTAATTGTATTAATTCCAATTCATGGTTTATTGGGTAGACATTGGGCCCATGGCCCAATTAAATTCCCTCCTTACCTTAGACTTACCTCAATTGGGTCCATTGGGTCCCAAATGAGTATTGGGCCCAATTTGACCATCCTTGACCCGATTAGTCCTCATTGACCCATTAAATGGATTTCATCCAATCCATGGCCCATTGGACCATTCTTGGAAACCTTGTCCCAACTTTTGATCCATTTGGTATTCCATCATGTCAAATTCAAATTAAAATCATAAATGCCAAACATATATTGATTCGAAAATTCGGGCTATTACAACAGAATCCTCTTTGAAATTTTTGTCCCGAAAATTCAAGCGAAGTAGGGGTCCAAAACAACTCATGCGAAGAGCTCCGGATAAGCGGTTTTCATCTCCGACTCAAGTTCCCAGGTGGTTTCTTCACTGCCATGTCGTTCCCATACCACCTTGACGAATTGAATGGCATGGTTCCGTAGCACCCTTTGTTCGCTTCCAATAACTCTGACCGGCTTCTCCACATATGTCACATCGCTTTGTACATCGATGTCTTGAACATTATTACGTGGGAAGGATCAGGATTGTACTTTCTGACCATGGACACATGAAAATACATCATGTAAAGATGACAGCTGTGGAGGGAGCGCTAATTGATAAGCTACCCTTCCCACCCTCTTCATCATCGGGAACGGCCCCACAAATCTAGGCCACAGTTTCCCCTTTCTTCTCGAATCTCATGTGCCCCTTCTGTGGTGAGACTTTCAGAAATACCAAGTCTCCCACCTCAAACTCGAGGAACCTTCTCCTCTTGTCGGCATAGTTTTTCTGACGGCTCTGTGCAGTGAGTAGATGTTGCCGTACAGCTTAATCTGTGCTGTAGTCTCTGCAACCAAATCCAGCCCAATCAACGCAGGCTCACCGGCCTCCGTCCAACACACTGGCGATCTACACGGTCTACCATACAAGACCTCAAATGGAGCCATCTGAAGACTTGCCTGGTAACTGTTATTGTAAGAGAACTCCACTACTGGCAAATGATCTTCCCTTACGCCTTTGAAATCTAGCAGCATGCTCTCAGCATATCACCAGTGTATGTATCGTCCTCTCTGACTGTCCATCAGTCTGCGGGTGAAATGCCGTGCTAGTCAATACGTCGGTTCCCATAGCCGACGTAGGCCCTGCCATACTCTGCCGGTGAATCGGCGATCCCTGTCGGACACAATAGACTGGGGAATACCATGTAACCTGCTGATTTCCCAGATACCGCGACCCAAAGTCTCTAATGAATGTCATCTTGATGGGAAGGAAATGTGCAGACTTGGTCAATCGGTCCACTATGACCCATATCGCATCGTTGCCCTTTAATGACCTAGGCAACCTTGTTACAAAGTCCATGGATATGTGCTCCCATTTCCATTCTGGCACCGGTAAGGGTACGAGTAAGCCCGGTGGTTTCCGATGTTCTGCCTTGACCTGTTGACAAGAGGCAACGAGCAACAAACTCTGCCACATCTTTCTTAAGTCCATGCCACCAATAGTGCCTCTTAAGATCATGATACATTTTCGTGCTGCCCGGGTGGATAGAGAGTTTGGTTTGGTGTGCTTCAATCAGCAACTCTCTTCTGCAATTCTTAGGTACGTATGTCCTGCTTCGGAACATAAGACCTTGTCCGGGTCGTAACTCCCATTCCGATACGACCTCACGGTAGACATCTTAGACCAAATCTCCTCCACTTCTGCATCTGTCCGTTGTTCCCGTTCAATCTCAGAGACCATGTTGGATATGATCAGATTATATATGGTTCCATGATCATTGAGGTAGAGTTTAAATTCTCTGATGGTATTCAATACCTCCCATTCCGTCCTGATCAAGCTGGCTACTGTCGCATGTGACATGCGGCTGAGGGCATCCGCCACTTTGTTTGCATTGCCAGGATGATATCGAAGTGCGAACTCATAATCTGCCAGATACTCCATCCATCGCGCTGTCTCATGTTGAGTTCTTCTGATCAAATAAGTATTTCAGACTTTTGTGATCCGAGAACACCTCAAACTTTCCCCATAGAGGTGTGTCTCCAGCTTTTGAGAGCGAAGACCACTGCTGCTAGTTTTAGATCATGTGTGGGGTAGTGGCGTTCATGAATTTTCATCATGTGGGGGTAGTGGCGTTCATGAATTTTCAAATACCTTGATCCGTACGCCACCGCACGATTACCTTGACTGAGTGTACACCTCAGTCCTTCACCGAGGCGTCACAGTACACCTCATAATTTCTGCCTTTCTCTGGCAAGATTAGAATAGGAGCTGTCGTAAGCCTCTACTTAAGCTCCTCAAATCTTGATTGCACAGATTGGACACTCAAACTTGACTCCTTTCTAAGTGAGTCGGGTTAGTGGAGCTGCAATCTTGGAGAAGTCCATGATGAATTTCCGATAGTAACCGGCCAATCCCAGAAAACTACGGATCTGGTCACATTTGTCGGCGCTTTCCATTCCTTGACGGCTGCTACCTTAGCCGCGTCCACGGCGATACCTTCCTCTGATATGATGTGCCCCAAGAAGTTGACTTCAGATAGCCAAAATTCACAATTGCTGCCTTTGGCATACAATTGGTTCTTTCGTAAGGGTCTAGGACTATCCGTAGGTGCTCGGCATGTTCGTTCTGACTTTTGGAGTAGATCAGAATATCATCGATGAATACGATCACAAACTGATCCAAGTAGATGAAATATCCTATTCATCAGGTCCATGAACACCGCCGGTGCATTAGTAAGCCCAAACGGCATGACTACATACTCATATAGACCATACCGTGTCCTGAAGGCTGCCTTCTCTATGTCCTCCTCTCTAACCCGATTTGGTGATACCCGGACATTAATCATCTTGGAAAAGTGAGAGGAACCCCTAAGTTGATCAAACAAATCATCAATCCTGGGTAGGGGATAATTGTTCCGGACAGTCAGTTGGTTTAATTTCCTATAGTCCCACACACATCCGAAGGGTGCCGTCCTTCTTCTTCACAAATAACACCGGGGCCCCCCATGCGGATGTGTTGTTCGGTATAAACCCAGTCTGAGTAGTTCATCAATTTGCTTCTTCAACTCGGTCATCTCAGCTGGTGCCTTTATAATGGGGTAATGATACTGGAGCGGCGCCGGGGTAATTTTATTTCAAAGTCTATCTCTCTTGGGTGGCAAACCAGGGAGTTCTATTGGGAATACCTCGGCAAAATCTGCGACTACCGCCGGAAGTTCAACCATTGGTGCCTTATCTAGTCTGAGCTTGTTCAAGGCGAGATGGTTCAATTCCTCCTGCAGCCTCCTAGGGTACCCTGCCTGTCAGCGTGTACCACGTACCGCTTTCCTTCGGGTGACCAAAATATCACCCTACGAAGATGGCAGTCAATATGGGCCTGATACGTAGTCAACCAATCCTTGCCAAATATGACATCATATTCCGCCATATCGATTACTAAATAGTTGAACTCGAATCTGAATCCCGCGAGTTCCGGTTCAATGCCGTACATATAAGTCCTAATGATGTGTCTCCAACGGGGGATACAATGGTGAGTGACGTGGACAGGTTTTGTACTAGTGTACCCGTGCAGATATGAATGCAGTAGATATGAATGAATGTGATGCTCCAGAGTCAATAAAGTAACAGCATAGGAACTACCAATTACAGCCAACTTGCATCACTGAACTGTCCACTGCTACTGGAGATGGTAGGTGGTGAAAAGTCGTCCAGATCCCGCAGGTTTTGGTGCCCGCCCCGCCTGATTATATGTTCTTCCTCCCCATGACTGGTTGGTCTAGTTGGATGAGGGCAGAAAGAGCCCTTGAAGTTGGAGGGTCAGCTAGTCTGTGGACACTCTCGCTTGTAGTGGCCCTGTTGGCCACACTGATAACAGGTGTTCCCACCCCGGGACCTGTGTGACTGATGCTGATGTAGAAGGCTGACTGGGGCGAAAGCCCCCGGTAGATCCCGTGGAGGGTGAGGGCCTGCTAGGATTCGGGCGAATTTCTTGTTGGGTTTGGAATGTTCCCCGCCCAACCTGCCCTCGGCGGTTGTCGAACCGCATTATCCATTTAGTTCTCGTTCTGCGATGGTGGCCCTCCTAACCACCCCTGCCAGTGTGGGCTCTTGAAAATGGTCACTCTGTCTTGATGCTTGGCCGAAGGCCCCGTTCAAACTTGGGCCCTTCGGTGTTCAGTATCCACCATATAGAACGCATAGAAAGACAGCTTAAGAAATTCTCTGTGATACTCCGCCACTATGTTTGCCTTGTACCAATGAGATGAAGGCTTCAGTCTGGCTCTCTCTTTCTTCCTCCGGTAAAAATTGTTCTAGGAAGGTGGCTGAGAACCACTCCCATGTCATGGGGATCCTTTTTCTTTCCGGTACCAGCGTTTGTTGCTTTTCTACCACTTCCCACCAACTACTGGCATCCTCGATCAGTTGGGAGGTGGCCAGTAAGATCTTATCAGGACTGGAAACCTGGAGCAAATTCAAGATTTGATTGATCCTCTTTAACCAGTGCTCTGCTCCCACAGCCCCTTCCTTTCCCTTGAAGTAGGAGGGCGCTGTTGTTGGAAGTCCTTAACCATCTTCCGTTTACTGGACTTGAGTGTTGTTGGAGAGCAAAAGCGACTGTGCTTGGACTATGTCTTAACTCGGGAGGTACACTTCTATGTTTATACTATTTTGGTCCCTCAGCTGAATGAGGTGGTGGTTGTACTTCCTCGTCCTGACGAGGGGGTTACCTCTTTCTCTACCCGTGGGTTGCAGCGGGTTTCTTTTTGGCGGTATTTCCTAAGTCATCGAAAAATATTGACTTAGTTCCCTCATAATATTGGCATGTTCATAGTTCAGAACAATTTTCCTAAGTATCAAATATTTCTTCAATTTGGGGGAGAATTATCGATCAAGTATACTTCATTTTTGGGGGAAAATTCCTAAGTATCGAATATCGTTTCTTTCATTTGAGGAAAGTTGCCAAATAATCATACTTGGTTTGGGGAAAACTTCCCATCTAGCTATGTTGTCTATTTTTGTGACATTGGGGGAATGTTCCTACGTTTGATAAACCTATCAATGTTACAATGATTGTACTTCCCTTCCTATCATTTTCTTACGTCAAATGTGGCGCTCAGATTGAATGTTTCAGTCTGAGTCAACGAAGTAGATTAATCTGCCCCGCGTACAGCGGACTCCGAAGAGTCGGTCAGTTGGGATTCTTAGCTGTCAGTGAGACATGCACCGTCTTAATCTTACTTCGAAGGATTCATTCTTTCGATTCGCTCTGATACCAACTGTAACGCCCGACCCTTTTTCACCCACTTTCTGAAAATCAGAGTTTATTTATTTATTTTTAAATAGAAGAGTGAGAGAGGGCGCGGACGCCACGACGCAGTTAGTTCAAGCTCTAAAGCCCGACCCTTACTAGCCAACCCCACGCGTGCGCGGAACTAGTCCACGAGAATGGTTCACGCGTAGGAAGTAAGCTCGCGGATTATATCATTGCAGAACATGATAATAGAGTCTATCCTACCGGTTTTAGATAGAAGAAGATACAACATTAAATTACCAAAATGCCCCTATGATATTTATATCACCAAATGTAATTGTCCATAAGTAACGTCCAAACCATCGCAAGAAATGTAAATTTATACAACCCGACAAGCTAAGTTACTTTAAAATTACATCTCCAAAATGTAAACGTAAATAAACTAAGATTGCGCTTCCCAAGCTCCTAAGCTTGGCCTCCAGTAGTCCACCGTTTCCTCTCTCCTGCGTTATCAGCTAGGGTAGAAGTAGGGCGTTAGTCAACGCGCCCAGTAGGACTCCGAGTAGGGCTAGCACATGGATAGTGATAACACGCCTATCGATACAATAAAATATAAAATAAGCATGTAATGAATGCTATGCCATGGGTGCCTATGTCATGTGTCCCACCATCATCCGTATGATCATACAATGTATTATCCCCATGTTTGCTTCTCGGCCGCCTCGACGGAGCATGGACTCCGGTTATAGAACTATCCCCATGTTTGATTCTCGGTCGCCTCGACGAAGCATGGACTCCGGTTATAGCCCCCAGGCTATCCCCATGTCTGATTCTCAGTCGCCCCGACGGAGCATGGACTCCGGTTTCCTTTTTCCCGCCCATGCCATGCATGAGATGTACGTGCATTATGCTATGTAGTATATAGATAAACCATAATTTTGATATAACATACATAGCCTATAATGCATAATGTTAAAATATAATCCATATGATTCATAAATTAAAACTCATCATAAGATAAATCATAATCATAAATCCATCATAAGCCAAATCAAATAATCTAAAATACCATCACATATCCATCGCTTACAAAAAGGTAGGAATCTACCGAATACACTTAGCGTTCCGTTACGCTTTCCGTTTGAAATCCGGTCGCCGATCACGTATTTGCGACCCGATACCTTATTACATTTACCGAATTAGTCCATACGTTATCCATGATTAAGTTCCTAACTGATCAGAACCCTAGATCCATTCAATCCTTAAGTATATTACAAGTTTATCAAAATTGGTCATTAACTTAGCCCATTAACCATTGGTTAAGAACATACATAAATCCAATTTCTTGGCCATTTAAATACTCTAATTTGCGAACCTAAACGCAGCAACTATTCGTTCCAGTTATCATTCATAATGCATTCGATTCATGTCTAATCCACATAGGGTTCGGCCATGTACCATGGCGAACCCATGGTTCTTCAAAGTGGCTAATAATTACCATTTTGCCACTCTCTCCTCTGATTAATCATTCACCCACTTATGTCTATTTTAAGTCTAAATTTCATCCATAACTTAGACCCATTTATAATTCCATAACATATCCAAATCAGCCACCTATTGTTTAATTTTGAAAAACATTTAATCCCCATATGTCCTTTCACATTGGCCCTAAAGGTGGCCCACAAAGGGATCTGGGTTCAGCCATACACAATGGCCGAACCCATGGTACCCTATCTCCATTTTTGGGTCCATTTTACCATTTAATCAATCTCCAATGAAATTTAAATCATCATTTAAACCTTGTTTTTCATCCCATTTTGAACATTACATATTCCCATATATCCATTTAAATTTAATCATTCTTCTCCATCGTTTCTATTCATAAAAGTCCTAAAATATCACCATAGGGTTCGGCCATACCCATGGCCGAACATGGTACCCTATCTCCATTTTCTTGGGTCATTTTACTCCCTTTAATCCAATCTCCAATGAAATTTAAATCATCATTAAAACCTGTTTTTCATCCATTTTGAACATTACATAGCCCATATATCCATTTAAATTGAATCATTCTTCTCCATCGTTTCTATATCATAAGAGTCCTAAAATATCACCATAGGGTTCGGCCATACACCATGGCCGAACCCATGGTTCATGGTTCCCTTCATTGGAGCATATGAGGCCATTATTTCCTCAATGTTAGTCCATGGTTTTCTTTGCTAAAATTCCATTAAAAATCACTAATTTTCATTCATTTGGTCCTTTAATACGTATATCATACAACTTTCAAATCCATTGAAATTATCACTTCCTCCATCATCTATCATAAAAGTCCTAAAATATCACCATAGTTCGGCCATACACCATGGCCGAAACCATGGGTCATGGTTCCCTTCATTGGAGCCATATGAGGCATTATTTCCTCAATGTTAGTCCAGGTTTTTCTTTGCTAAATTCCATTTAAAAATCACTAATTTTCATTCTTTAGTCCCTTTAATACTTTA